>OU342479.1:6250000-7500000 GCA_910589355.1 Parapoynx stratiotata
CAAATGTTTGCAAGGGCGGACATATCCCTAACAGAGATCTCAGACAGAGATCATATTACACTATGAAACAGTAGATAACATCAACTATTAGTGGTTTAAAATTCTCAAGGCTAAGAAGGCTCAAGGTCACTCAGAGGGCAAGGGAGACGGCTATTCTAAGAGTTTCTCTGCGTGATCGAATCAGAAACGAGGAGACTGGCAGGAGAACTGAGGTCACCGACAAAGCCACAGAAATGCGAACCTTAAGCGGCAGTGGGCAGGGCACATTACTCGTAGAACTGACGGCCGTTGGGGCGGAAAGGTTCTCGAGTGGCGACCACGTACTGGGAGCCGTAACGTAGGGAGACCCCCAACGAGGTGGACCGACGATCTGGTGAAGGTCGCTGGAAGACGCTGGATGCGGGCGGCGCAGGACCGGTTGTTGTGGAGATAATTGGGGAGCAGAGGACGACAATAGGCTGACAGATAGATAGATTAAGTTTACCGTACATTAACAAAAAAAAAATGTACACATAGCGGACTTAACGACTAATATTATATAATTGTAGATTACTGTATTTAATTTTTGAACAATTTAAAATAACAAAGGAGGCACTACGAGTATATCTGGCTGTCATTCATTATCGCAAAGGAGCGCGTAAGTTCCCCGTTTCCTTCGTCAACAGTATACGTCACTCGCCTTCCTTCATGGTGTATCGGCCGTAACACTGCCACGCTACCGCCTGGCCCAATTGGTAGGGAATTAACTTATTTCATTTTGATGATTTTTAAGTTCGCGATTACTTTGATAACTGTTAGTTAGCACCTATATTCCTTTGGGGATAGTCGTGATTTTATGTTTTAATAGATTTTTTTATGTTTAATAAGTTAATAATAGGTATATAAGTATAAATAAGTATGAATTCGTGCTTCTAAATTGTTGGTAATATCAAAGGTAGAAGAAGGTAGAAATCCAAATCTTTGAAAATTCAAATCATGCAATTTACGTGGAATAACTTTATACGAACAAGAATGCTAGCTACTTTATATCTCATCAAAAGTGATCTTGATTAGTAGTTTTGTCTCTGCACAATTTTTATATAATGACGGTAGTCACATAGGGTTGCGATTGGTATAACCGTGGAACCTATTTGGTGGCTGTAGCCTATGTATGTATATATTGATGTAGCCTTAATAACTCAATATGGTCTGAAGTGTATGTGACAATCAAGCAGTGGGTAATTTCGTCCAGTAAGGGTTATATCAGTTAACGCTCACGGGTTATTCAAAAAACCACCAGAATTCCAGTTTATAAAATGTTATAGTGTGAGTTTTCTTAACGGAAACAAATTTTCAATGAGAATTTCAATTACAAACTTAATTGAACATATCGTAAGTTTATTAATATTACGTATAGTTAATTAAGATTATAAAAAATCATCATTTAAAAATAGCCAACAAACACGTCACATGCTACTACACAAATCTTTATTGGTAGTCCATTAGATTTACTTAGTGATTAGCATTAGTGATGTTATGGAAGTAATTTTGTTTTTACTTTTTTCAGAAAGTTGCAAGAGTAAGGAGCGAGGATGATTCTTTTAGCAGAAGTAAGTATCTATACTATACGCACATTATTTTTTTATTTTTATTTTATTTTATTAGAAATAACAAAGAGCTAACACAATCAAATATTAATAAAACTATTAAGAACAACAGTTAAGTACTAACTCAACCATGCAAAATATCATTAACTAAACTTTTGAATATTGACTCTGATTCTGAGAAAATATCAAGGCTGGAAAATAATTTGTTAAAATTGTCAGTTAGCTGACAAAGAGGTGCGCGTGCCCCAGCGTTGGTGCGGCGCGCCGGCACGTGGAACACGGGGGGCGCGCGCACCCCATGCCTGTGCGCGCTGCGAGCTCAGAGTAAACAGAACTGGAGTAGCCTTTGTCTAACATTCCCCTCTGCCAAATGCACAAGCATCGGATGCTTGCACGTTTAATAAAACTAGTTGAGCCGCCATTTTGACAGCCATAACATTGTAAACGTTGCGGCGAACAGAGCTCCCGCAAAAATGCCTGCCTGTGCTGTTTTTTGTTGTAAAAATAAATAGAAAACATCGAGTATGCTAAAAGATGGTGTCACCTTTTATTTGTAATTGTAATTTTTAAGATTTCATGATTATTTACTTCATTATTTCATGTTTTAGAATTCTACAATTTCAAATTTCGAACGCTAGTCTCGTGGGGAGTGCGGCTGTCACGTTGTCAAAACGCACACCCCACGTGACTATTTTAAGCGTGTGTGTGCGTGAAATTTAAATTTGTGTGTCGAATTATGCATGTGTGCATTTGTAAAAACGGCTGGCTTTGAGTGTAGTGGTAACCTCACCCCCCGCAAGAAATGGCAGAAAAAAATGTTTGAGAAATTGACTAATGGCTACTCCAGTTCTGTTTACTCTGAGGCTGCGAGGGACCACATAATTCATTATTCAACTCGATGCAATCAAATCTGTTATTACAGAGTTTGTAAAGTGTCATAGTACTTATAAGTGTGCGTCTATTTTCTAAACTAAGCAGCCCTATTAGAAAGTATCATAAGTGTAATGTTTTTACATTACATAATATTAATTTTCATTACAATGCAACAAATGGCAAGCAATTATTACTTATTACCGATGTAATAGGACTGATTACTTGTTGATTAAACCTTTGTATTTACCTTAGGTTACGGAAGATATCGTAATTTCGTAAGATCAACAAAGAGCTACAAATTGATTACTGTAATTGTATTATCTTGGGGTCAATTATTAATTAGCGATTAAGATTAACAATGGTATTTCATTTTTTTTATACATAAACAAATACTTACCTACTTCGATATCAAGATTATTCAGAGGAAATTGCTTGATCTGATGTAATTTATATAAATTATATTGCATGTTGTTGTATTTATTTTATGTATTTTTTTTGCTCTTTTTTAATCATATTAATTTAAAAAATATGGTTTAATATAGAACTACTTATTTAAAGTTAACGATATAAATAATGATAAAACCTTTTTAGTAGCCATGAATATAGCCTCATCTCTATTTTTTACGAACTTTGACGATAAATCATATATCGCGTTTCGGCGATCGTGCTCCTTAAGCTATTATATGCCTTTAAAAATTATTTTTTACTATTTCATTTCTTTTCCTGCAGACATGCGCGTGCCCCGTGAAGGAGGTGGGCGCGTCGATGGTCAACTCCTGCCCGAGCCAGTTCATGCTGTTCATGACCCTCCTGGAGGCCTATATCAATGGGAGGTGTGATCTAGCTGACCCTTGCAATAGGTAAGAGAACCTTTAAGTACCTAACTATTTTTTTTTCGAGCCTCTGTAGGAGGACTCTTTAGCTTCCCATGCGGGAGAAGGAGGTGGTGAATCCTTCATTGGATACCCACCGGCCGGCCGGGGGTTATGTCGGACTCCTACCGACTAAACACCACCTTGCTTTAGGCCACTTAGGGCTTTGGTAAAGCATAACTTGAATGGCGCCCCCTCCCTCAGGAAAGGGAGAGGTGCGGCGCTGCGCTAGCTACTGTCGGGATCGATTAATAAAATACGGAGAAATGCGTGAGATTATTATATTTAAACGAAAAATAGTAAAATTGTTACAACATCACATTACAAGTTACATTTGACATCCCCCGAAACAAAAGCAAGCACGGCCTACTCGATTTACAATAATCTTTTTTATTTTAATATGGCCACCATGAAGGCCGAATCACTACACTACTTACTAGGGGATGTGCGCCAGATACACGATCGGAACCAAAGTGGGTCGATCGTATCGGGGAAAAACCTAACTATAGTAAGGGAAGGTACTATATATGTATATGTATCTAATCTACCCAAAAAATACCCACACAAACTTTATTAAATTCTATCAGGCAAGTAAAAACAGCCGGTGTTGCTCATAGCACTTGCAGAAGTGTCGCCCGAAAAATCGCCCGAAGTTTTTCGGGCGAAACTTCTGCAAGTGCTTAAAAATAACAATAATAAAAATTATTAATTGTACAAATTTCAATAAATTTACGATCTACGAATAAATTTTTTATCCAATGATATACAAAAATAAGTGATGTCTGAAGTCTTTTATTTATCTCCGGCATCCTCCTCGTCACACATCTATGCCTACCCCATCGAGGATAGAGGCGTTATGATATGTATATTTTTCCATTGTGAAGTGATGTATATATTAAGGCTGGATGGATTATTGTCAATGTCCAATAAAAGTACAGATTACAGCGGCATCGTTGGCGAATGCATTTACCGATGCAAGAAAAAAATCACAATTATTTTATTGTGTAAATTGATCATTGACAAACAACTATAGTTAAGTATAATAGCACAAACGCTAAAGCACAATAGCATAAAAAGGGCGCGGGTATTTGCTCTAGGTACACTGTATAAAGATAGACCTGACATACGTAATAACTAAAGGAAGACTTAAAAAACTTAAACTTATTTCCTCTAGTAATACGCACATACATACTATTACGCCCACTACGCCTATATCTTTTCGTAGGCAGAGGTGTAATAGCAACCGGGATCCCCCACACTTTGTCAGTAATTTCATTGGTCCCACATAAAGGGGGTAAGCCAACCCGTTGCCGGGTTAATAAATAAATAATAAATAAATAATAAATAAATAATAAATAAATAATAAATAAATAATAAATAAATAATAAATAAATAAATAATAAATAAATGATATATAAATAATAAATAAATAATAAATAAATAATAAATAAATATCCTCAGACATTCACACCTATCAACTAGTCCCATTTTAAGCAACTAAATGCTGCTTGTGTTACAGATACTAGATGACGGACAAATATATTTAATAGATATATAATTATTGAGAATATACATAATATAATACATATATAATGAACATCCAAGACTGGAGAACAAATGTCGGAAAATTCATCACCCAAACACTTGCCTCCACTGGGGATCGTACCCAGGACCTCTCGAGATGGCGACGCCTTGAGACCGGCGTACAGACCACTCTGCCACGGAGGTCGTCAAACTATACTATAGAAAAACTATAACTACTCTGTAAATCAAACCAAAATCCAACAGCCAGGACAATCATCCAATTCCTCTAATGAGATTGTATAAAAAACCTCTTTTAAATTATTCGACTGCATTAAAAAACAACATTTTTTTAAATTACCTATATGAAAAACATTTACACCACAGGATTAGCAGCGCTGAGACTTTGGAAGAGAGCTACGACTTCATTATTGCTGGAGGAGGCACTGGCGGCTCCGTGGTCGCTGGCAGACTCTCGGCAAACCCGCAATGGAAGGTAATATGTACTTACAATCGTATTAACAGATTAAAACACTCGTATACACAGTATCACATGGCTTCATAAAGAAATCCAACTTTAAAATAGAGCTCCAAACGGTAGAGCATATTTTTTATTATTAATCTTCGAAAAGTTCGTTATAAAAACCGACCAAGTGTTATGCGCTGAGAAAAATTCCTGTAACTCTAACAATGTATTGTTCACGTATAAGTTTATTTGATTATTATAGTAAATTTTCCATACGCCTATTTTGAAGGAACCCATATTGTACATAGGTAATTTCCCAGCGTCTCTTTATATTGTAATTTCTTCTTGTATGTTATTGAAATTTCCGTAGGTATGCGTTTTTAGAAGTTTTTGTTATCTTTTCTGCTTTTAAATTTAACTTGACTATTATAATGATTTATTCCAGCCTATTTTTTACCTACAGAACGCATTTTTTTTAATTCACATCTCTAGTGCATCTACTATTCACTTATAACTGTGCCACCATCTATATATTTTATAATAATTTTTGATAGACGAACGTTCTCTGCTCGTCCTAAAATCAACTATGTGACAGGAGTGCTAAATCATATAAAGTTAATTTCCAAACACATGAAAGGAAGCAGAAACACTATTTTAAAACGCCCACATTCATTATTTAATAAAACAC
This sequence comes from Parapoynx stratiotata, assembly GCA_910589355.1. NCBI lineage: Eukaryota > Metazoa > Arthropoda > Insecta > Lepidoptera > Crambidae > Parapoynx > Parapoynx stratiotata. The sequence continues at coordinate 6,256,007 of OU342479.1, forward strand.
ATAAAATCATTATGATTAGGTAGGGACATACATATCAACACGACTTTAGGTAATATAACCTAATATAACAGAGGAGTTAACCTTTCTCTTGATTTAGGTCCTTATGCTGTAGGTATCGGGCTCGTTCCCGCATGTTGCAGGGCACCGGGCACAGGGTAAGGCCAGCGTTCAAAAACATAACATAATACCATCACGCTTTTTTCAGGCAGAGGTTTTAACGCCCAGATTTTGCCAGATATGTTCCTATGTAACAGGAGGAGCTCGGTGGCGTAGTGGTTAGTACGCTTTGGCTTTCGATTGAAAACAAAGCTGCTTTCGCCATGGTCAGACAGCGGATGGGTGACCATATATTTGTGATCTCGAGCTCCTCCGTGCTTCGGAAGGCACGTTAAGCCGTTGGTCCCGGTCGCTATTGCGACCGTTTCTATCCACCAGCCCGCATTGGCCAGCGTGGTGGTGTTACGGCCCATACTCTTAATGTGTTTCCTCATGAGGAAGGCCTGTGCCCAGCAGTGGGACGTATATAGGCTGAGAGCGAACAGGTGGCAAGCCTGTCGCCCTGCTCCGGGCACAAACTGAGGCAAGCGATATTCGCAATGAACTGTACATAAGTTTTATCGAAATCGAAGCCGCGGCCTCTCGAACGAGTAGTGCCCTCGTCCGTCCCGACTCTGCTACCGGTGCCCTTAGTCGGAAATAGTCGGATTAGTCGGAACAATAGATAAACAATTTCATTAGGTACCTAAAACTGTTTTGTGCATTTATTCAAGGTAGTACTGGGTGGTCATAGCCCGGGCCCGTTAGCTATGCTGCGGCCTCCCATTTTGCGTTCGCTCATCCGCGTCCGCGAAGTGCGAATCCGCGCATTGTACGTCAACCCATTGTCCTGCTGTGACGTGATGTGCTTGTAATTGTTCAGTGGAACATCCATTATTATCTTATCTTTCCCAATAATGACTGTCAATTAATCAATGCCACATCCAATAAGTCACCCACAATAGAGAGTATTGAAATTGGATTTTTTTTACTTTAGGAACATAAGTTATTGAATTTTTGAACGTATGTAAATATAAATTCCTCAGAAAATAAAATTGATAATAATAATAACAATATTCATTTATTTACTTCTCACAATAGAATTTACATAAATTTCTTAGGATCTCTTATAATGATACACATAATATTGTGAGAGTCTGGTGCTGGGATAGATAATTGAATACCTGTAGTACAGGTGTGTGTGTGTGTGCGTCTCTCTGCTTTCTGCGTTCGTTTATATATGTTATTATTGGCGCTGGGCTGAAGAAATAAGAGAAATGTTACAGCCTGAGTAGACACATTCATATTTTTATTATAATTATAATATTGTTGCGCCATCGAATAAATAAAGTTTATTTCGAACATTCGTAAACAATCGGGAGCACGTCGGACATAAGGTATAAGGTAAAACGGGTAGTTTTCGCAACTCGACGTCGTACCGCCTATTTTGCGTGTGTGGGAAAATTGTTCCTATTCTCGCCAGCCCAGCTCAGAAGTGCGATAATCTAGTGAATAATTAATTAGTGATTCTTAATTGAGTCAACGAATTAAAAACTGTAATTTTTGTGGAAACCGTATCCATATAACCCCAGCTTCCATATAACAACGTGTAGCTATCTTCTATATATAAGTATCAGGCAATTTATTTTTTTAATAAAAAGTCGCAATACTCGTTCAAGAGCCAGTTTTATCCAAAACACAAAACACTTAAGTACAGTTGATTTTAAAAATCGTTTGCCTCGCATTGTGCCCGGCTGCCTAGTGAAGGCGACAGGCTCGCCACCTGTTACATGGGGACTAACAGGTGAAATGTGAGTGTTGATCACTTCTGCTTACCCTTCCGGGCTCAGATAATATATACTACCTCTTCGGGTATAGATGTTTAAGATATAGGTAGGTACATATAATTTATAATATTCTTTTTCTAAATTTTATAATTGATGCAATACAAGAAAAATAATAAACGTCAGTACGTCAGTACAGTCGTCAAAATAATTTGAGAATCTTGAAATTATCACGTAAAAACGAAACATCAAAATACCTTGCACGAAATCTCAAAAAACACTACCTACTTAACAAATGCGCTTAGATACCTACCTAGTTGTGTGTAGCGCATGTCCTAAATAACCTTTAAAACTAAAAAACCGATTAGCCTTAAAATTCTTTATCTTGATTAACCGTGATGTTGGTAGTCGAATAGGACCTACATTAATTTAAAAACACATTTATACTGGCACTAGCTGTTGCCCGCGACTTCGTCCGCGGAACTATGTTTTTTAAATATCCCTCGGGAACAATTAAATTTTCCGGAATAAAAAGTAACTAAGATGTTGGAGGGATATGAGGAATCACCATGCAAAATTTCATTGAAATCGGTTCAGCCATTTCAAAGATTAGCCCGTACAAACAGATAAGAAACAAAAAAAAATTGAAAAAATCTTTGTTGGTATTTTCCCTCTTTTTACATGCCCCTGCCTTGGTTTAAGGCATTTTTTTTTCTATGTACATTTTTTTATTCGACCTCTACAGTTAAATTATATGTATGTATAGATGTATAAATAATAAAACAGCTTCAGTTGTTTTTATGGATTTATCGGTAAGCATATGTAGTCATTAATATACATACGTTAGTAGGTACCTATTTAAATTTTAACAGTAGGTACGGTATAAACTTTAACATGGTGGAAGTTTAATTCGGGAGTCAATCGATCAATGAATCAAGGAGCTCAGTGACGTTGTGGATTGTATCCTTTCGATATCGGAAACAAAGCTACTTTCGTCATAGTCAGTCCTGGGATGGGTGACCAAAACTTTGTGATCTCGAGTTCCTCATTGCTTCGGAAGGCACGCAAGGAAAAACACAAAACTTGGTCACCCATACAGGGCGATTAGGGAAAAAGGCGGTTAAGTATTGTAGCTTTTAGACGTCCGTGTCACTCGAGTTGCTAATCCTGTAAAAATGAAAGCGCAATGTTGATAAGAGTGACAGACTAGCCCCTTGCTCCCAATATAATTCAAATCTCTACGAACTGTGGCGATATTACTCATAGCAGTCCACAGACACATGTTATATAAATACCTGAAATTGTGTTTGGTGCTGACACTGCTAACTCAGTTGAGCGCTCAAGATTAGATAAAAATAATCCTCGTTGACGAATTTTTGTGAAAAATTAAGAAAAACTGCAAAAATATCAAAAACAACAAAAATCTGCTAGCTGTCAAAAAACCGCAGCAGTGCATTGATGTATATAACACCAGATCTGTAGCAACCGCGCTAAAGCGTAGCCACTGGGCATATGGCCACAGCCATATGCGAGGCTTATGTCAGTTAGTACTCTGTGTTATATACATCAATGCAGCAGTGATTGTGCCACATTTTCTTAAAGCAAACAATTATTAAATATCACGTAGGTAGCGAAAAAAACAAATGCAACTCATAAAAAAAATATTATCTTCTTTTTTCAAGATACATAATGATGATAAAGGTGGCCAGTGCGTAAGGAGAACATCGTAAACGAGCTTTTTTCTGCATTCCTCTAAATTTGTCTATGAGTGTAGTTTGAAAATTGGTACAAATGAAGGAGTTAGCAATTTAGGCAGGCAGAGAACATCTGTGTCCTGCTAATAGTCAACTTAATAAAGACAAATAAGGAGAGTTTGGCGGCATTTGACTAATGGCGGACGTGATTTTAATTTCGATAATTTTTATTGATTCGGAGTGGATATTGTTACGTAAAATCAGTGTAGTTTTGTGTAATAAGTGTCTGTGATGATGTGCAATATGGAGGATTATCGAAATTAACGTCAAGTGGTGTGAAAAGTGATGAGTTTTTTATCGTGGTAATCCACCTCATCCAAGTAGCACCACAGTGTCTGCCATTGATCGTTTGACGCCAAACTCTCCCAAGATGCATTGAAATGCATTACACTAGCATTTCAATGCAAACTACTGAAGAAACGTATTCTACTATTAACGTGTGGCTCATAAGGTCCTGAAACCAGAGCCGTAAAATTGAATATTTAATAATAATAATAAATAAAGAGAATTTTACAAAAAAAAAATTAAGACAAATAAGTGTTTGTTTACCTAACGTTTTTATTAAGTGGTGACTTTTGTTGTTTTTACAGGTATTAGTAATCGAAGCGGGTGGCGATGAGCCGACGCAGTCATCGGTGCCGGCGTGGGTGACCGCCTACTGGAACAGGGAGGACACCGACTGGATGTACACCACCGAGCCCCAGGAGAAGGCCTGTCTGGCTGAGGGCGGGAAGTGCTCTTGGACTAGGGCCAAAATGCTGGGTAAATATTTTGAGAGTTCTAAGGGTCTTTTCCTAGACCAGCTCGGTAGAGGAATGCATTTTATATTACGTTTAAAACAGTGTTTTGAATCATTGCACTAAGGTTTATTTTAACGTTTCACTTCATTTGTTATTATTGGGTGTTTTTATTCTGTCTTAGCAATTTGTCCGTAACTATTAAGTTTCAGAACATTCTTATAAAATAATTGCCTCTTCTTCTAAAAATAGACCATATATTTGAGCCTCTTGAGCTCGTATTATTTAATTTGATAATTTTCTGTAAGTTTAATTGTGTTAAAATTAGACACAAAGACAATTATTTTGAACTGCCTCCCGAATACATCATTTGATTTGCAATAACATAAAAACGATGAATAATTTTTATCAAGCGTGTTCACACACATATTGCTAAAGCTTGTCTAATGATACATGCCAAATATTATTATCTCTGGATTTGTCGTTGTGAAGAAAACTGATAAAATGTTAGTATGTAAAATGCAGACATCCCCAAAAGCTCCATACAAAACACCAATTTCATAGGTAACGACCTAATATATTACCTAAATGTTCGAGGGAATATCCGAGCGCGCTTACTGTGAAATTATAGGAGTATCCGATCGGCTGCTCTTATGACGTATATTCTTCAGCAGTCGGGAATCGCCTTAGAGCGTACAGTCTCCGGCGGTCTGTATGGACGGACACTTGGATTTACTCACGGAACAGATAATTCTCTATTCCGTGGATTTATTACTATTACTATTAGTAAGCACTGAGTCAAGAGCGTGGGTGACCGCCTATTGGAACAGAAAGGACACCAATGTAAGTATACCACCGAGCCACATGAGAAGGCCTGTCTGGCCAAAGACAGAAAGTGCTCTTGGAATAGATCACCTCCCTGGTCGAGTGGTCTGTCTGTACGCCGGTCTCAAGGCATCGCCATTTCGGGAGATTTTGGGTTCGATCCCCGGTGGTTGCAGATGTTGTTGTGATGAATACAGGCATTTGTTCTCCTGTCTTGGATGTATATATGTATTGAATATATTCTGGATATTTTTATGTAGTATATAGAATAGGAGGAGCTCGGTGGCGTAGTGGTTAGTACGCTTTCGATTGAAAACAGTTCCTACATCATGGTCAGCCCGTGGAGCTCGAGATCACAAAGCTATGGTCACCCACCAAAGCTTTGTGATCTCGTGCTCTTCCGTGCTTCGGAAGGCACGTTAAGCCGTTGGTCCCGGTCGCTATTGCGACTATTTCTACCCACCAACCCGCTTTAGGCCAGTATGGTGGTGTTATGGCCCATACTCCTCATGTGCTTCTCCATGAAGGCCTGCGCCTAGCAGTGGGATGTATATGGGCTGAGGACTAAATATATCTATAATATATATTTATCCGTAACACAAGCGGGATTAGTTGCTTAAAATGGGGCTAGTTGATAGGTGTAAATGTCTGAACATATTTACTTATTTTGTTTAGTAGAGCCAATATGTTGGTAAGTACTTGGTTAGTACTTATTTCGACCGAAATTATCCACTTGGTGACCGCGAACTTAAAAACTTAAGTGTGAATAAGCCGTATGTTTGTACGAAGCAAGGATGTACCTAGACTTATATAGTTCATGATAAATTAACTAACATCCAGGTCATTAATGCAGGGAGAGGAAGGCCGAAGAAGAGATGGACAGATTGTGTGAATGAGGACATGGCTAGAAGAGCGAATGTTGATATGGCGTGTGATAGGGAGAGTGGAGGAGAAAGACTCGTTGCGCCGACCCCAAATGAAATTGGGAAAAGGTCAGGCTAATGGTGAAATTAGCTTACATCCATACTAATATTATTAATGCGAAAGTGACTGCGATACTTTCGCATTAATAATAATGTTTGTCTGTCTCGCTTTCACGTCGAAACTACTCAACCAATTCAAACGAAAATTGGTGCACAGATAGACATAGGCTACCTTTTATCCCGATATTCCCAAGGGAACGGGTGCCATGCTTGTGAAAGTAAAAAATTTAAATGACGCCTCCTAGAAAAATGAAGGACAAATTTACGCCACTATGAACTTTGCTTCTAATAATAGAGTTGGAGTAAATTTTCAATTCCACCAATTGAGGCAATTTGAAAAAATCTTTAAGTGTTGAAAAGCCAATTTATTGAGGAAGGCTACAGGCAACATACCATCACACTATCTCAAAGTAACTATTCTACGCGGACGAATTCGCAGACAAAAGCTAGTGATAATATTTTTCCTTACCAACTCTGTTGAATTTGTTTTGTTGTTTGAAGTGTTTGAAACCGGCCCTAATCTTTGGATTGTAATCCATGTTTTTTGTAATTTGTATAAGCAAAACATTTGACATCTCTGTCTACCTCTTTATAAAAAAAAACAACAGCAACAGGTTGCTCCAAATTAGATTCCTAAATTATTTATCACCTCGGTAAGGCACAGTACACGAAATCAAGTTTTTTCTCGCTGCTGTCCTTTATTTAGCGGGCTATCGAAATGCAAATTTTGTAAGGTTCGCAATGGATGCCTAAATATTTTTTTACTCGTATTTGCATTTAAAATACGATCTCATGTATAACACCAAACATTTTGGAAACCAGAATAATTTGTTAAAAGTTTTTGTTATATTTTAGAATGAAATATAATTTTATTTAAAAAATTGTGTTATTGATAAAGGACAATTATTAACGAGAATTAGGTTTATTATGTATTGAGATTGATGACCGACTTTCATAAGGTTTATATTAAATAAAACCAAAAAATATTTATTTTATAATAAATTTATTTCAGAAATTGTTTCATATAAAGTACTTAAAAGCTATGGTCAGTTAAAATTTAGAAACTAACAACTACTTATAATACAAACTCAACTCAAACAACAAAGTACTTTTTTCCATGACAACCTCCGTCTGTGTAGAGTCGAGTGGTCGTACGTCGCGTCGCCATCTGGAGAAGTTCTGGGTTCGAAGGGTAGGGGTAATGTTTGAGTGATGAATACAGGATTTATTCTTCAGTCATGCATGTTTATATAAGTATTGTATATTTTCTGGGTATTTATATATATTTATCTATTTAATATATTTATCTGTCATCTAGTATCCGCAGCATTAGTTTCTTAAAATGGGGCTAGTTGATAGGTGTGAATGTCTGAAGATATTTTATTTATTACTATTTATTTTTCCATTATAACTTTTTGCTCTAACACTAGAGCTAAAGGTAACGTAGTGTTCTCGAAAGTAGGAGGTTCAGGAATTCAAGACAAAACAATTATTATCTAACTGTAAGCATAGCACGGGCCGGAGAGAAAAAGTCTCCGGAGACAAAATTACTCATTGCCTCACGCCTCCGCGCAAACGAAGAAGTGAGAGGCAATGACTATTTTTGCCTCCGGGGACTTTTTCTCTCCGGCCCGTGCTAGGCCTTCTGTAGTCTAGTTTTATAAGTTTCAAAATACCAAAATAAAATTTTTACAAAATTTGATTACAAATTGAACTAAATTTTTCATTAAGTAAAACAAAGCATAAGACAATCAATCGCTTTCAGGCATAATTTTTTATTACAATAGGCAAAACAGGAAACGGCAAAAACGGGAAGTGACTAATGCATGGGCGTCAATGAGGCGTCAATAAGCCACACCCTTTGAACTTTCTATTAAATTTATGTGTTGTTCCTGTTTAATTGTTGTGTACAAATAAATAAAAATAATATATGTGTGTGTGTGTGTGTAATATGTGTGTAATATGTGTGTATAAATATTTTTTGGTGATTCATTTTGGTTAAAGGATTCGCTAAGCTTTGTGATACTTTTTTATACTTTGTATCTATCTTTCAAATCAGGCGAAATTTTAACCCTTCGGGAACACAAGCATGACGATACTCTTTAATGTTATATTGGGTCCTTACCTATGAAATTGGTGTTTTTATTGTCTTAGCAATTTGTCCGTAACTATTAAGTTTCAGAACATTCTTATAAAATAATTGCCTCTTCTAAAAATAGACCATATTTTTGAGCTCGTATTATTTAATTTGAAAATTTTTTGTAAGTTTAATTGTGTTAAAATTAGACACAAAGACAATTATTTTTATCTGCCTCCCGAATACATCATTTGATTTGCATTAACATAAAAACGATGAATAATTTTTATCAAGCGTGTTCACACACATATTGCTAAAGCTTATCTAATGATACATGCCAAATATTATTATCTCTGGATTTGTCGTTGTGAAGAAAACTGATAAAATGTTAGTATGTAAAATGCAGACATCCCCAAAATCTCCATATAAAACACCAATTTCATAGGTAAGGACCTAATATTAAAATTATGCTTCTCCTTCCAGGTGGTTGCTCAGTCACCAACGGCATGATGTACATGCGCGGCCACGCCGCCGACTACGACGGGTGGGCCATCAACGGGGCCAAGGGCTGGACCTGGTACGACGTGATGCCATACTTCCTTAGGAGCGAAGATAACAAGGAGATTGGCAATGGCGTGTCTGGCCAGTACCATTCTACAGGCGGGCCTATTCCTGTGCAAAAGGTTATTTGAGAAATAAGTTAAAACAATAGTCTATTCCAGCTGTCCGCAATGTCAATATTTGGCAACCTCCGTGGTCGAGTGGTATGCCGATCTCAAGGCGTCGCCATCTCGAGAGGTTCTGGGTTCGATCCCCGGTGGGGGCAAATGTTTGGGTGATGAATTTTCAGGCATTTATTCTCCAGTCTTGGATGTTTATATACATTGATATATATTCAGGATATTTATCTATTAAATTATGCGTCATCTTGTGTCTGTAAGACAAGCAGCATTACCTAGTTGCTTAAAATAGGGCTAGTTGATAGGTGTGAATGTTTAAAGATATTTATTTATTTATTATATGGGAACATATTGTGCATAAAATTAAAAAACGTTTTAATTTTGTTGTGTATTGTAATATTTGTGGAAACTATGTCTGATATTTAATTACATACCTAGTAATTGTTAAATGCTAGAAAAAAATGCAACAAATATGCTGCATGATTTCGGTATATTTTATACAGGGAAACCAAACGAGAAAGAAAAGTCGGAAGGATTTATTTACGTTACATTAAAAAATAATATATGGAACTTGTAACATGTATATATTTTATTACCGTTAGGGAGAGTGGCGAGCATTACGATAATTCTTTTATTTAGTAATCTGTGCTTTTATCTGCAGTTCCCATACGCACCCCAGTTCGCTCACGACGTGGTATCGGCAGCCATAGAACTCGGGTATCCGCCCACCAGCGACCTGAACGGGGAATCCATCACTGGATTCACCATCGCTCAGACGCAGAACGAGTAAGAAATGTGTCAATATACTTCAATTCAATTCGTTGTCATAATTATGTTGTAGTCCTCGATTTTTCATTTAATTTTCTCATAACGTCTTAATGATCTGTTCCCTAGCAATGGCAGCCGCTACAGCGCAGCCCGAGCATATCTGCGCCCAGCGAATCACCGGGAGAACCTGCACGTGCTCCTGAACGCCCACGTGTCGAGGGTCATCATCAACCCCGTCACGAAGAAGGTGACCGGCGTGGAATACATCAAGGATGGCGAAACGAAGATCGTGGGGGTTAAGAAAGAGGTATATTATCTATGAACTTGACCTTTGTCTATGTCTATCTCTTTGACAATCACAAAATGATAAGTCTTTACCTACTCCTGCATTTTTCCCAGGCACAAAATGTCTTCCATTTCCATTCTTTCAGTCACTCGTCAGATCAGTATCCATCAAGAACCTTACACTAATATACCCGGTGAACAGCAACAGACTCGACGCCTGTTATATCTACAGACAAAAATATCGGGCGAAATGTAGGCACCTATCCTAATGTAGGTGTTGTTGACTTGACACTTCTTACTCTTTTCAAATCATTGGGGTAAATTAAGTTATAAACACATGTATTTCTGAAACAAAAGTGTCGTGTATTCATATATAAACGAGATCTTTACATCTCGTTGTGTCGGTCATTTTGGCCCTTCAAGCCGGATAAAATATCTTTAATTTACCTAGTTTATGTATTTTGTGTTTCTAGGCAATAATCTCCGGAGGAACTATCAACACTCCCCAAATACTGATGCTGTCTGGCATCGGGCCGAAGGAAACCCTTGACAAGTTCAACATCCCTGTGATAAAGAACCTCCCTGGAGTGGGCCAGAACCTGCAGAACCACGTGGGGGTGCACCTGAGCTTCACGCTAACTAAGGAGCCTGACGTTCCTGAGTTAAACTGGGCGTCAGCGATGGAATACATGTTGAAGAGAGACGGCCCGCTGTCTGGGACTGGCTTGTCACAGGTGGGATGTTTCTGTTATGTCTAAGTGGAATGGCCAAAAATAATATCAGTATTATAATTATGGCCTTGTAACCTCATCTAACCATATACATCTTATCTAACCTGGAGCAAAACTAGGTACAACATATTTTGTTTTTGTAGAAAGAATAATAGGAACATGAAACACATGTTACGTTTTTGTCCAAAATTATGTGATTATGTGTGTGTGTGTTGTGTGCTTTATCAGAATCAGTTACTGTTTACGGTAGCGCAACAGCTTTTTGGTATACAAAAAGGAAAGTTAACCTTTAATCTATCTATAGTTATTTGTAATGTTTTTGTTATCGATATCAAAAGCCAAAGCGTACTAACCACTACGCCACCGAGCTCCTTGAGTAGTATGCGTCTGTAATATTGGGTCTTTACCTATGAAATTGGTGTTTTGTATGGAGATTTTGGGGAATTCTGCATTTTCCATAATAAAATTTCACATTTGAAAAGACCTAATAAAATTTCACATTTGAATCGACCTTAATTTACTTGATTTAAAGTCTCCTATTGAATAAATTTTACCAATAACAGCTAACGGGCATAGTCAACTCCCGGTACGCGCCGGCGGGCGGTCGGCAGCCGGACGTCCAGTTCTTCTTCGGAGGGTACTACGCCTCCTGCAGCACTGGAGAGGTTTACAGGAAGGAGAATGTGGAGGACAAGAGGGATGTCTCGTGAGTATTAAACAATCCTTAATCTTCATTTATACAGGATACATCCATATCATTACACATTTATCCCCGATCGGGTAGACAGAGGTTATTACCCGTCGTCATCAGCCTATATACGTCCCACTGCTGGGACAGGCCTTCCTCATAGAGAAACACATGAGGAGTATGGGCCGAAACACCACCACGCTGGCCCAATGCGTGTTGGTAGGTAGAAACGGTCACAAATGCGACCGGGACCAACGGCTGAACGTGCCTTCCGAAGCACGGAGGAGCTCGAGATCACAAAGTCTTGGTCACCCATCCACGGCCTGACCATCGCGAAGGTAGCTTTGTTTTCGATCGAAGCCAAAGCGCACTGACCACGCCACCGAGCTCCTCTAATAGGTTAATACCCAAAGGAGATAAATAACTAATGTTTCAACAGAGTAGGTATATTCTGATTGCTGATAAGTTCCAGATAAAAGTAACATAATTCTATAAGAATTCCGATTCTTATTCGAATTGATGTAACTGTTGGATAGTAGTATCTGGAGGTTGTGACATCGGACCTCAAGTTTTTAGCTTTTATATACTTAACGACCTCCGTGGTCAAGTGGTCTGTACGCTGGTCTCAAAGCGTCGCGTCGCTATCTCGAGAGGTTCTGGGTTCAATACCAGGTGGGGGCAAGTGTTTGTGTGGTTCTGTCTTGGATGTTTATATATGTATTGTATGTATTCTAGATATTTATATGTATTATTTATATTTTTCTGTCGTCTAGTACCCGTAACACAAGCAGCATTAGTTGCTTAAAGTGTTAGTAGATAGATGTGAATGTCTGAAGATATTTATTATTTTATTTATTTATTGTTAATTAACTTTCTTAATAAGCGTATATGTATTCACAGTATCTCCGCCATAGCCTTGCAACCCCGTAGCCGTGGGTACGTCACCATCCAGTCGGTGGACCCTCGCGCCAAGCCGCTCATGCAGCCCAACTACTTCCTCGACGAGCACGAACTCAACGTCATCGTCGACGCCGCCAAGATCGCTTACAGGCTTGCTAATACTACGGTGAGCGTTTCACCACAAAAGTTCCAAATAAAAACTACTAAGTTAACATTCATTATCAGTAACATTCATCAACAGTGCTTAGATTAAGGCTCTTTTGAATTATTTTTCATATCACCACTACATTTCATCAGAATACGTAACGCTCGTAATACTGAATATGTAAAGATTAATAATACTGCATAACAACATAGGTACTATTTTATGGAGCAATATTCTCGTAAATAGAACATCACCGTTATATTTTGCAATTATTAAGAGGGCTATATTCTGAATGGGTTGGCAACTTCGGATTTTAGTAGCAATTTTTCTCTCTGCTGCGCATGTCTACACTATATTCAATCAGTGCGATTCTCCTAAAGTTGTTTTCGCAATAAAATACCTGTCATACCTACAGAAGAAGTATATAATTTGTTAGTAGAAGTATATAATTTGTTTGTTAAGTTTCATTGTTTTTGACGCGTCATAAGTGTAACTGCTTGTTGTTACCTAAATGATTAAATAAAGAATTTCATTTCATTTCTACAACGATAAATATTGTAAATGCATTAAAACACGTAGCAGTGAAGAGCAGAGAGAAAAATTACTCTCTCAGACTCGCTCAGAATGCATCCACAAAACTCTCCACAATTGTACAATTATAAAACAAAAATAAGAAAATCAACATTTGGGATTTGCCAAACAAATAATAGCAGTATTTTATCATTCAGTTTTAAAGCTTTCGAAATAGGATCGAAAAAATTACACTATGAGCCTTCCTTCTAAAATAATAGTTTTCTAGATCCTTCGCGAGAAGTACGGCATGAAACCAACGAAAGGCTACGGTTCTGAGTGCGGCGAAGGCGGCGAGACACCCACAGACGAGTTCTTCAGATGCCTGGCGATGCACCAGACGGCGCCCGAGAACCACCAGGTCGGCACCTGCAAGATGGGGCCCGACTCCGACCCGATGACGGTCGTTGATATGAAGCTGCGTGTTCATGGGATTCAAGGTAGGCTATTTAGTTTTATATCTCAACTCCCATTGCTTAAGGATGCTTTTCCTTTGCGAGGTGGCTAAGCGGTGTTAGAGAAAATATACCCTACCCGCCTTATTCCAAAACGTGTACTAAATTTGACTTGATTTAAAAATGATGCTGCTCCTGTCTTCCACTAAGTAAATGTTTTAAACCAATTCGTACTAGGCCATGTTTTGGAATAAGGCGGTATTGGTTTATTTTCCCATTTTTTTGCGTCATTTTGGTAGTCGCTTGAAATGAAACATCCCAATTTGTCATACTTACCTTGTACAGCTCTGGTGGAAATACATCCTCAGAGGGTGCATTCTAAGGGGGTTTGCATTCTTGGAAGTTTTGTTTTATTTATTTTATTAATTTTAAATGAAAGTATCAATTTTTAGTTTACCTTGAAGTGCTTATTTTTTTTCAAAAATGTACAAGAATCATTTCGTTTCAGGTCTAAGAATAGCAGACGCTTCAATTATGCCGACCGTCGTCACTAGTAAGTTTAGCATTTATTTACATTTGACATAATAAATGGTTGATAATCACTTGCTAGCTAGGTACTATTAATAGAACATCCTCTGCTTGAAATTGCCTCTCCTAATGTATGCTGTTTTACTTTTTCGTAATTAGATTTTGTAGAAAAACCTAATATAACCAAATATTATAAATTTTATTTATAAATAAGCATCATTTAATTTTTTTTCAGATGGTAGATTTTTGTAGCATATAAAACCTACTACTTTGTAACACTATTTTAATTTATTATTCAGGTAACACTGCAGCGCCAACAGTAATGATAGCCGAGCGTGCATCCGAGTTTATAATCACGCGGTATCAACTGCTAAAGGGTGGATCAGGCCAGGGCAGTCTCGAGAACAGGTTTGGCGATAGCAACCAGAGCGCGGCACGGGGCAGCAATGAGAGAGATAGGTCAGTAGGTTACTTATTTGATGGTTATATCATGGATCTAAGAGATAGCTCAGCTAGCTAGCCAACGCTTGGCACGGCCAAGCACTTTCTATTTAAGTGCCTAGCCTGGCGTGGTGGATACCTCACTGCTACCTGAGTGAAAGCCATGTTTGGTATGCTATGCTAGAGATGGTGTAATAGTTCGCATTGATTTCGATATTGACAACACAGCTACTTTCGCCATGGTCTGTTTGATGGGTAACCAAAATTTTGCGATGCTAAACACGTCAACATTGGACCAGCGTGGTGGTGTTAGGGTCCATACTCTCTCACGTACCACGTAAAAAGGCCTGTCCTATAGAACATTTATAAGCTGGAGACGATATCAGCCCGGGAACATCCACTGCTGGATATAGGCGTCCCTGATAGAATCCCATCTGTCCTCAGGTTATTTACGCCCCACTGCTGGGCACAGGCCTTCCTCATGGAAACAACAAAACAATACATGTATGGGCCCTAGCACTACTAAGCTGACCCAATGCGGGTTGGTGGGTAGAAACGGTGGCAATAGCAACCGGGACCAACGGCTTAACGTGCCTTGCGAAGCACGGAGGAATTCGAGATCACAAAGTTTTGTGTCACCCATCCACAGATAAGGCGAAGGAAGCTCTGTTTTCGATATCAAGGAATAAATTTTCAGGTGGCCATATGGTGACTCTGCTAGCAACGAAGCAAAGATAAGAGAAAATCAAACGAACAGAGGACAAGATAGATGGGACAGCCGGTGGAAGCCGTGGAATAACAACTGGCAACACTTTAACAAGCCCGGCTTCCAGCAAAACCCAGAATGGCATAAGAAACAAAACTACCCATCCCCACTACATTCTAGATAGTAGAATTTTAGTTTATAAACTGCAACATTATAATTATAGATAAGTAGTATATTAGTGTACAATATCTACTTCACACACAATTTCACATTAAAGTGACCGGTAAACTTCTTGAAACAATAGTCGTGGAGGGGGTAAGTTCGCACACTGTATTCCAATCTATACTCTGATTTTTAAAACAATGGATCAGCAATCAGACAGCTAGAAATGCTCTTTATTTTTTTAAATGTTGCCAGCCGATGAGCGAAGTGCTGTACTTTAGTAAATTATTTGAAATAAAGCTATAATTTCATTGGAATCATTATGTAATAATTTTCGTTCGATTTCTGGTTGAACAATTGATCAAGCAATTGAACTTCAATTGGATAAGAGCACAACACTATTTTACGTTTTCCCTAAAATGGTATCATTGCAAATATCAGATAGATCCATTGTTTTAAAAATCAGAGTATAATGGTTCTCTTCACATTCGTCAGATGGAGGCTATTCGTCTACATTTTTTGCAGCTTTGTAACAACGAAGTAAGACAAATGTAGACGAATAGCCCTCCTGATTTGAACATTCGTCGAATGTGAAGGGGGGCATAAAATGTACTAAAAACGGTTGTCGCGCAATCAAGGTCATTGTTCAAGGAGTTTGCCGGGAATTGTACACATATATTCGAATCTATTCGCGAATAATATAATCTGCTTCTATTGTATCTCGTTTTCTGACTATTGAGATTGTAAAGTAAAAGATATGAACGAATATTTCAAAATATAAATTTATTAAAACTACATAAAACTTTAAACTAGTACATATGACTCACTTTTCTATTTTTTTTTACCGCCTCTCTTGTTTTTTGCTATCACTACTACAGGCTCGGGTTCTTCATCAGACCTGTGAAAATAATAAGTGATTAGGTTATGTATAAGTACAAAAACTAATAATAAAAAGGAATATGAAAAACTTTTGGAGTTATTTCTTATATCATGCTTCACACACTGTTCCATACTGGAACAGATATATATTTTTCCATTTATTTTATTTTCAATTACAACAACACTTTTGGAAGATGTATATTTTTCGTGTCTGGGTGAGGCGCTTATTGAGTAGCTCCAGAAGCCAACACTGATTTTGGGCATGGCAACACTACGTGCGCCTGTGGTGCCCTCTACAAAAAAACTACGTTCTACCTGTTCGAAACCAACGATCGACGCGAGTGCCTCGCTCTAAATCATCCTCTATAACTTAATAACCGAAAATCATCATCTAGTTCTGAGACTCTTTCCCCTTGGAAGTTAGCGTGGACTAGCAACCTGTGGACCCTCTGTGTGATACCTTTGCTGGCTACATACTCCTCTTAGTGCGCCGACGAACCATCGCGTTACTGAGCTCGGCCCTCATCGTACGTGGCGGTTGAAGGAGTGCATCGGTAAGTCGCCAAAACCCAGCTTAATATCATACATAAATTATTTGATCCGTTCGATCCGGATTGCTATCTTTCAATTTTGTTGTTGTTTTACAGTATTACGTACTTAATTCAATAGTTGCCGCACGCGGTCTTAGGCCACCATCTTTGTTACGCAAAATGACGGACGAAGATACGCCGTGCGAACAAGATTTGTTCGAAAGGGAGCTTATACTAGATGATCTCAAACGTACATTACAGTTCGCAGCGACAGACATACAACAATTTCGCTCGCGAACTACTGATTTAGCTTCTCACCAACGTAAATTCAATAAAGTTCAAACTAAGATTGAAAAAACCCCAATCAAATTAAAAACTTTCAATAAAGAGGAACACATTAAGGTTCGTAACGATTTTAACGATCTGTATTACGCGATCATCACGCATTTAAATAAAATTAAACAGCAGGATGAGGAGCATCGACGCATGAGTCGACCTTCAATTGTGCCTCCTGTTACAAGCCATAGCAACAAAAATCTACCTACGTTGCCGTTACCTAGTTTTCATGGCGATCCTACAGATTGGCCATCTTATTTCGACCTATTTCGTTCGCTTGTGCACCTTAATAACGCCTATACCGAGGTCGAAAAATTTAGATATTTGTTGCTAACAGTCCACAACGAGCCACATAATTTAATAAAGTCTATTCCAATTACTGACGATAATTACTCGGTAGCTTTAGATATTTTAATTACTAGATACGAAAATAAAAGGGTTATTGCATCCACCCATCTCGATAGGATTATTGACATCACTGTTTGTTCAGACAAGTCCATTCAAAGTATCCGAAATTTACTTAACGTCTATCACGAGAGCATTAAAGCGTTAGAGAGTATGCACTTTCCCACTAAGCAATGGAGTTTTATACTTTTAGGGATTTTATTACGTAAGATTCCACTAAGCACACGTAAATGTTTTGAACGTTCATTAACTAATTCGTCAGATATTCCGGATGTAAGCGCACTAATTTCTTTCCTAGAACGTGAAATCTCGGCAGATGAAATTGTATCCATCTGCAGCCGTTCCTCTGATCATACGGGTACTCATACGGGGCGTCGACACAGCACTGCAGCGGCGGACGCAAGCGCTCCCGGTCTACCAGCGAGACGTCCGATCCGTACCTTTGTTAGTAATTTAAACTCAGCGAATAATCAAAACAATAATCGACCGTATGTCAGTGATAGCGTAAAGTATAAAATCAATTGCATTTGTTGTAATGAATCTCATTCATTGACTAGGTGTTCGCGTTTCCTTAACTTAAATCCACACGAAAGATACACTTTGATTAAAAATAAAAAATATTTGCTATAATTGTTTACATTCGGGACATAGCGTAAATAGTTGCAATTCTAATTTCGTTTGTCGTACATGCCATGAACGGCATCACACTTTAATTCATTTTTCTCCGCCAATACCGGTAAATAATAAAATAACCTCTAATAATGCCGTCTCGCTCCCACCCTCGGTGACACCAGCCGATTCACCTACGATGAATGACAACACTCCTATTCATAATTATCATGTATCGAAATCAATAATAACTTGTAAAAATACCGTACTTTTGTCTACGGCGCTCGTTGATGTATACGTAGGTATATCGAGGTTATCTACTGTACGTTGTATCATTGATACTGGGAGCCAGGCGAGTTTTATAACAGAAGCGTGTGCGCAGCGTTTAGGTATGATTCGTAAACAAATAAATGTTCCTGTTTACGGAATCGGAGATACCGAGCCTGTGCGACCGCGGGGCGTAGTTTCGTGCTGTATTACGCCTCGTAATCAACAACAACCATCGATTCCGGTTAATTTATTAATTTTATCGAGATTAATGTCCCAGATGCCGAGTGTACCTCTCCCTAACAAGGGATGGTCACACATTCAAAACCTTAACTTAGCCGATCCGTTTTACCATATTACTCAACCGGTAGATATGTTGTTAGGTGCGGATATACTATCCCACATTATTTTAAGCAATGTAGTCACAGGGACTCCTGGGTCCCCAATTGCGATGAATAGCATATTCGGCTATTTATTGTTAGGGAATCTCGACATCGCAACCGAACCAACTTCACTTCAAGTCTGTTTTAGCTCATTTGACAATGACAACTTACAGCGTTTTTGGGAGTTGGAGTCACTTCCTGAGAAACGGAGTTACGCTCCTGATGAGAAACTATGCGAATCCTTTTTCCAAAAGACGCATAGTCGTGACGAGACGGGGCGATACGTAGTTGCACTACCCTTCAAACCTAATACTCCGCCGCTCGGCGAGT
The DNA here is from genome assembly GCA_910589355.1 of Parapoynx stratiotata. Classification (NCBI taxonomy): domain Eukaryota; kingdom Metazoa; phylum Arthropoda; class Insecta; order Lepidoptera; family Crambidae; genus Parapoynx; species Parapoynx stratiotata. Next base: position 6,274,941 of record OU342479.1, read on the forward strand.
CCAGGCAAGTGGCTATGGCGCGCTTCCGTAAGCTGGAATATCGACTGGAACGCAGTCTCAAGCTGAAGGAAGACTATCATGCTTGTCTTCAGGAATACGTGGATCTCAACCACATGGAGAAAGTTGATAGTAACTCCGCTGTCGCCGGTGCTAGTTATTACATTCCACATCATTGCGTGGTGAAGGAATGTAGTGAAACTACCCGCACTCGAGTAGTTTTCGATGCTGGGTGTAAAACATCCAGTGGACATTCACTAAACGATATTTTACTAACGGGTCCAAAGCTTCACCTGGACATAGTAGATATACTTTTAAATTTTCGAATACATGTTGTGGCATTCACAGCCGATATAAAACAAATGTATAGAAACATCCTTGTTCGGCAACAAGACAGGGATTTTCAGCGTATCCTCTGGAGAAAGTCTCCAAAGGAACCTCTTCATGAGTACCGTCTTCGTACTGTCACGTTCGGTGTTAGTTCGTCTCCTTACTTAGCACTGCGCACAATCAAGCAGTTGGCCCTTGACGAATCTCAATTTAAGCTTGCCTCACCTGTGCTACTGAATGACGTGTTTGTTGATGACGTCATTTCCGGTGGTCCCACTATCGAGTCCGCTATGATGCTTCAGCGAGAACTAATTGGCATATGTGAGACAGCTGGGTTCGAATTGCGAAAGTGGCATAGCAACTCGCCCGAAATTCTGGCCGCAGTTGTCCCACCAGATTCTCATGGTGAGCGGCAGAACTTCGTTCCCTTTGCACAGATGGAAAACGATAAGCAGGTTAAGGTGCTAGGGCTGCAGTGGAATCCTGAGGCCGACCATTTTAGTTTTCACGTTAAGGTCGGGAACACTACGTGTACCAAGCGCGCTATTCTCTCCGAGATAGCCAAAATCTACGACCCACTAGGTTTTTTATCTCCAGTTACGCTTTATGCTAAACTTTTAATTCAATTGCTGTGGATGACTAACGTGGGTTGGGACGAAACACCACCCATGGAAATTATTAATTCGTGGAAGGCATACACAGACGAGCTACCACTATTATCGCATGTGTCGTTTCCGCGACATATTATCCCTTCATACGAATCTGTACAAATTCATGGATTCTGCGACGCCTCTGAGCGAGCCTACGCGGCTTCCGTCTATATACGTCTTACGGACACAGATGGTTGTGTGCGCACCTTTTTAGCAATCGCAAAGACTCGAGTAGCACCTCTTCGGGTGAAACTAACTGTACCACGACTCGAACTTATGGCCGCCGTGACACTATCAAATTTAATAGACAAGGTGATACACACATACGGACCTAAGTTTAAGTGTGAGCAGGTCTTTGCATGGTCTGATGCATCCATAGTGTTAGCGTGGCTACGATCACCACCACACGAATGGAAGACCTTTGTGTCAAATCGTGTCAGTGAAATCCTAACGCGTGTACCTGCAAACTGTTGGCGTCACGTCCCCTCCGCGGACAACCCAGCAGACGCAGCATCCTGCGGTATGCTGCCGGCCGCATTTGTGCAACCCAATATGTGGTTTCACGGTCCCACCTGGCTGTGTTGTAATGAAGCTTCGTGGCCTCAACATAGGTCATCTTATCATACGGACGAAGAGAGACGCGCGAATATTCATTGCAACATTACAACTACACCGGAACCGGATATAGAAATTATTCAAAGATTTTCTGCGTTGGGGAAACTTGTTCGCGTTACGTCAATAATATTTCGATTTTATAATAAATGTAGAAAGGCTCCCCAAACGTATCCGAAGTACATAACAGTACCCGAGTACAATTTCTCGTTATATCGGCTCATACGGCTAGTACAGCAGTCTGTTTTTTATGACGATATTCGAAAGATAGAACTGAACAAGCTGCCTTCGAATCAATTACGTCGTTTAACACCGTTTTTAGATACAGATAGATTGTTACGTGTAGGCGGGAGAATTGATAAATCGTTGTTACCGTACGAGTCAAAACACCAGTTAAATTTACCTAAAAAACATCAGTTAACTAATTTAATTATTGACGACGCCCATATATCGCATCTACATGCCGGGCCGCGATCCGTACAATATTTACTTTTATTACGATACTGGATATTGTCGTGCCGTGATATCGTCCGCCAGCGTATCCATCGCTGCGTTCCATGCTTCCGCGCGCGCCCCGCTCGGACCCAACCGCGCATGGCACCGCTGCCCGCCACTCGACTTCGTCCGGCGCGGCCTTTTGTTAAGACGGCCGTCGACTACGCTGGTCCCTTCTATGTTCGCGCTAATAACGTACGCGACGCAAAAATAACAAAATGTTACGTCTCTGTTTTTGTATGTATGAGCGTTAAGGCCATACATTTGGAGCTCGTATCAGAGTTGTCCACCGATGCTTTTTTAGCCGCTTTGCGACGATTTACTTCTCGCCGTGGTTTATGTACCGATATCTTCTCGGACTGTGGAAAGAATTTCGTGGGCTGTAATGATTATCTCAAGGAGTTATATACCTTTTTACGAAGTGACTCGATACAGAGTGAATTAAATAAACTGTCGTTACAGCAGGAACTTACTTGGCATTTCCAGCCTCCGTATGCCAGTCATTTCGGAGGATTATTCGAAGCTGGTGTTAAAAGTTTTAAGCACCACTTGCATCGTGTCGTCGGTACCCGTACTCAAACTTATGACGAAATGCACACCCTTCTATGTCAAATAGAGGCGGTCTTAAACTCACGTCCGCTTTGTGCGACGAGTGCATACGCTACGGATCCGCTTCCGTTAACTCCCTCTCATTTCTTGATAGGCGAACCGTTAACGTCTTTACCGGACATTTCATTGATAGACGAGAATCCTAACCGACTAACTCGATGGCGTTGGGTGCAAGAATCACTTCAACATTTCTGGCGGCGTTGGAGTAATAGTTATTTATTATACAAGAGTGGAAAGTTCCTTTTTAACCGCGTGCTCGATTTGGATGACCGAGCAAGCGAAGGATTCTTAAGTTGAATCACGAGCGCAGCGAGTGATTCTAAATTAGAATCCTGAGCGTCAGCGAGGGAAACAAACGAGCACAAGGTGAAAAATCTTTCCACTCGAGTGCAATACGTAACTTTTCATCCCACCTCAGCGAGGAAATGACAAAATGAAAAAGAAAACAATTTATAATGACAAAATATTTTTTCACAATTTAAAAAGTTCTAATCATAAATTTGGCACCATAGAGGTTACATTAAATAGGTTTAATGACGTTTTGAATTTACAATTATATTGAGTACTCATTATATGTGATGTTCTAAATTCAAATCTACTTTGCCGCTCAAGCGAATAAAATAGAATTTTCCAGCCAGATTTCGAAGCGCAAAATTACACTTTCCGAGGTGGTGGGATGAAAAGAATATTTACATGAGCTCCAACAGAGTCAAAAGTGGCATGAGAGTCACGGCTCACTCATTCGCATGGGGGATGTTGTGGTAGTCATCGACGACAACCTCCCACCATTACAGTGGCGGCTGGCCCGTGTTGAGATGCTACATCCTGGCACAGACAACGTTACTCGCGTAGTGACACTGAGACGGGGCAGTTCTTTGTTTAAACGACCGGTGGTTAAGATCTGTCCTTTGCCCTCAGAATAACTTATATTGTTATAATTAGAATCGTTACAAACTTAATATACGTACCTAGTTCCTAGTAAATTTCCTATATATTTTTTTCATATAATATCAATGTAATTAAGTATTAACTTGTTAAAAGCAACTGCGTCCTTTTAAGGTGAGCGGCATGTTCCATACTGGAACAGATATATATTTTTCCATTTATTTTATTTTCAATTACAACAACACTTTTGGAAGATGTATATTTTTCGTGTCTGGGTGAGGCGCTTATTGAGTAGCTTCAGAAGCCAACACTGATTTTGGGCATGGCAACACTACGTGCGCCTGTGGTGCCCTCTACAAAAAAACTACGTTCTACCTGTTCGAAACCAACGATCGACGCGAGTGCCTCGCTCTAAATCATCCTCTATAACTTAATAACCGAAAATCATCATCTAGTTCTGAGACTCTTTCCCCTTGGAAGTTAGCGTGGACTAGCAACCTGTGGACCCTCTGTGTGATACCTTTGCTGGCTACATACTCCTCTTAGTGCGCCGACGAACCATCGCGTTACTGAGCTCGGCCCTCATCGTACGTGGCGGTTGAAGGAGTGCATCGGTAAGTCGCCAAAACCCAGCTTAATATCATACACACACCAAATTCCATAAATAAGTATTCCTCTAATTTTCCTAAAAAAAATCTCGCACACTGTCACGCATAGCTCTGGAAATGCGGACAGACCGGCTATAACGTACGCATGTTTTCATATTCGAATTTCTCAATGGTGAACCTAACAAAACTAAGACAATGTCAGTATGCTGCACTAGTTATCTCCACATATGGACTCCTCTACTGCTTATCATCACGTAGTGTGGAGTCATCTGCTGAGCTTTTTATATATATTAAAAAAAAACAAATAAAAGTAAATGTAGATAAAGTAGTGCATGCATCTGTGCAATCTAGGTATTTAAACACTCACGAAGGCTCGTTTTGAAAGCACGCATGTGTTTAAAGGCGTTCGCACACGGCGACTTTTTGTAGCTTTGCTACTAAGGCGTGTTAGTTTAAGCATCTAAATGACTATTAGAGCCAAACATACAACTAATGTTTAGTTCAAAGGTACTAAAACTTGTACTTACTCATCGCTTGCGTCTGGTGTCTCCGGGATAGTGATGTTTGCCTTGGATGTCTGTTTGCTGTCTTGTAACTCGCTCGAGTCGTTTAGTACCGATTGATGCTGTATTAATAAAGACTATATTACAGGAATGTTTGTAGAACAACATTTTTTTATAGTTCTTGCTATTCACGAAAGCAAGCGGGCTTTATTAATGGTTAAACATAAACATTGTGGGAGTGAGTGTGTTTGGAGACTGATTCAGTTGCGAGCGCACCGCGCCGCTCGGTTCACTCATATTTTTGTAAAAAACTAAAACAAATGGTCATGGTTATGAACACAAACGTTTACTTGTGCGTTTACTTCTGCTTACCTTGACCTCCGAATAAGTATCAATGCCCTAAGCCGGTTGTCATTATTTAATTTCATAGATATAAAAACAATAATGTAGACTCACAATATCGTTATCATACACAATAGTATGCAACTGCGTTTCGTCAGCGGAGTCATCGGCGGTAGAGTGACGAGAGTCTACGCTGCCGCGGCTAGAACCTTGGGACGACCGCGTTACTCGTTGGGTAGTTGGAACTTCTGGAAGAAAATATCAAATATTGTATCAGAGCTATGCGAGGTAGAGCGGTAGGCGAAATGGCGAAATTCTGTCTGTTTCGACTCCCGAAATGGCGAAATTCTATTGGTCTGTAAGCGGTGTGTGAGGAAAAATTGTGGGGAAAAAATAGTCCAAATGAATTTCTTTGTTTTGTGTGACACCCAAACCATTTTAGGTCTTAATCCCATTAGTTTATTTTCCCTAACACACTGCTTAGCTGTTTCAGATAGCGCTGGTTTCAAATCTGAATATTATGATGAACAATGTTGGTTTGTACAATTAAATGATGATAAAAATCTTTGCAATTTTTTAAACTACTTGCAACTTGCCTCCTTGTGAAAATTAGTAGGTATGGCTATATTAATAAATAGTTGAATACGGCAATTAACTAAAAGAATAGTATGGAACTTTAAAGATAAATTGTGATCGCAATATGAAGGTTAAAAAGAAAAATTTATTATACCTTTAGCTTTCTTCTTAGGCGCATCTTTCTTTTCCTTAGTAGACTTCTTGGACTCAGAGCTTGATCCTGATTGCAGGCCTCTCGTGGATTTTCTGACAGTCACATTCGAAGAGTCCAGATCATGGAATGGTGGAGACGATAGGGAATCATTTGGTGAGCTGTCCTTAGGTGAAGTATTCTTTTTATTTTTAGCGGCTTCAGCTTTCGCCTTTTGTGCTGTAGAAGTTAAGAATTATTGGAATATTTCGAAGTTACATACAACCTCCGTGGTCGAGTGGTATGTACGTCGGTCTTAAAGCGTCGCCATGAAGAGGTTCTGGGTTCGCCCCCGGTGGCGGCAAATGTTTGTGTGATGAATGAATGAAGGTATTTGTTATCCAGTCTTGGGTGTTTATAGAATATCTTATCTATTAAATATATTTGTCGTCATCTAGTAACACAAGACTGGCAGACGGTTTACCTGATGGAAAGTGATCACCGCACAGATGAGTTGCCGGCCTTTTAGGAATAGTTAAGCTCTTTTCTTGAATGACTGAAGGTCGTATCGGTCTGGAAATACTGCTGGCGATAATCAATTCCACAGTTAGGATGTGCGCCGCAAAAAATGACCCGAAAAACGCAGCGTAGTGCAAAGCCGACTATCCAGAATAGTTTGGTTGGTCGGCTGTGCACTATGCTGCGTTTTCACCCCAATAGGGGGGTGAATTTGACGACGGATCGGCAATGGAAAGCACGCACCGTCAACTACGACCTTAATGCTTCAATCCGCAAAAACACTGGTGATCCAGCAGCACAATTTCCCGGGCAGCCCATAGGAAGGAAGCTTCCTCAGAAGCGCCTTGTGGTTTATCCGATAAAAGGCCCTTGCAACATCGAAACCAACGGCCAAAGCCTCTCCCTTGCTCTCAATCGCCTGAGCCCAACGATGTGTTAGGTAAACTAGATCACCAGCTGAGCGACCCCCTGGGGTAACAACCTTTTAACTGCGAAGGAACTACTTTACGCCGGTATTCTATGAGGTCGTGGTATCTCTCCGGTAGAGCCGGCCCATTCCTGTAACGGCCCAAACGTGGCTCTCCCACAATCAAATATTTATTATTAGGTCCTTACCTATGAAATTGGTGTTTTGTATGGAGATTTTGTATGGGGAATTCTGCATTTTCCATACTAAAATTTATTTCAGTCTTCTTCACAACGACAAATCCAAAGATAATAATATTTGGCATCTATCATTAGACAAGCTTTAGTAATTTGTGTAATATCACACTTCATAAAAATTATTTATCGTTTTTAAGTGAATGCAAATAAAATGATGTATTCGGGAGGCACTTAAAAAGAGTTGTCTCCGTGTCCAATTTTAACACAATAAAACTTACAACGAATTATCAAAACAAAAGAGCTCAAAAATATAGTCTATTTTTAGACGAGGTAGTTATTTTTTAGGAATACTCTGAATCTTAATAGTTACAGACAATATACTAAGAGAGAAAAAAACACCAATTTCATAGGTAAGGACCCAATATATTCTCAAAAATTATGTGTACTTATCTATTAAATATGTTTGTCCGTCATCTAGTATCCGTAACACAAGCAGCATTTAGCGCTTAAAATGGGACTAGTTGATAGGTGTGAATGTCTTAGGATATTTATTTATTTATTTCTGTTCATCAACTCGCACTGGGCCAGCGTGGTGGCATTCCTCATGGAGAAATACATGAGGAATGCCACCACGCTGGCCTAGGAAGATCTATGCCCAGCTCCAAATCAATGATATTACGAAATTTTTTTTACGAGACGACTATGGCGAGAAAAGGCGGATCAGTAATAAATGCCTTATGAACACGAAGTGTTTTACATGTTAATAATACAAATTAGTTTTTCTTCCCAAAATAATAATTTCTCTTTCTGCAACTGTTATAATAATTTTTTTACAGAATACACACGTACCTCTTTCGACATCAACTAAGGATCTTTGAGAGCGGCTCCTCTTAATCCCTTTCTCAGTTTCCTCTTGCGATGGTTGCGTCTGTTTGGGCGCATCTTTCTTGGCTTTGGTTTTCTTTGTTTTATCGGATTCGGAGGATTGTTTACTTAGTGATAACTTCTTTTTCTTTGCTAAAATGAAACATTATAAAGTGAACTTGAAGTAAAATATTATTTGTCTTCTAGGGTTTCAAAGTATTAACAAAGGCAGTAGTAAACAAAAGTAGAAATATTTTTTAAAGGAATAGACTACTTCAAAAGATGACAATGATATTGTTAAGATATTAAAGCATTTATGAGATAGTATGCGTTTTATATATGTATATAATATATTATGTAATTTATATGTATAAGTTTATATATGCACTTTATATTACATATATATAGTGCATATATAAACTCATACATACATATATAAAGTGCATATATGTGAAATTTAAATTTGTGTGTCGAATTATGCATGTGTGCATTTGTAAAAACGGCTGGCTTTGAGTGTAGTGGTAACCTCACCCCCCGCAAGAAATGGCAGAAAAAAATGTTTGAGAAATTGACTAATGGCTACTCCAGTTCTGTTTACTCTGAGATGTAAGCATATTACACCACCCTTTTCATTCGTTCTATCTCTGCCCAAAGGTTGCCTGGAAGATATTGCTATTAGCTATAAGGCCGCCTGTGTTGCATTGTTTTTTTTTTACTACATTTCTGAGTTTTATTAGTTGCAATAAAGAATTTTATCTATCTATTGTTTGACACTAAATTATACTGGGACGAATTTTAAATGATTTCTGACTTTAAATTACATAATTTATGTAAGCATTTTATTATATTTTAGTTAGTAGCAACAACACAAAAAGAAAAATTACAAAACAAACATAGCAAGGGAAAGCTTATTGGGCTACTTGGGGGCTTACCTTTAGTAATTTTAGCTTTCTTGACTGGAGAGACATCACTCGAATCAGATTGGATTTCTGGTGGTTCAGCTATAGTCTCCACCTCCATCGACTGACCTACTTTCGGACTGCTGGCTTCAGTTACAGACGAGGGTTTCTCTGTCAATAGAATCAAAAACAAACATAAAACTCAAAGTATACCAAACATTGCTATATTAGGCTCTATTTATATGCGTCCGCGCGTCCGAATTTACTAGCAACCGTATGCAGATTTATTTGAAAGCGGCGAACCGCAACTTGGTTTTGCATACAGTTGCTTGTGATTTCGCGGTGCAGTCGCTGAGCCACTTATCTTTTTCTCATCCTCTCTCTAACAAACATAATTTTAATAAAATTACTTTATTATTATAATATTGTAAATAAAGAGCATATACGTACCTTCCGATATCCTAGAAACAATTTCCGACGGAGATGTCTCGTCTATCTCTACCTCTTCCTCGACCGTTTCATTAATTACTACGTGGGTGCTTCGTGCTATAGGTTGAGCTGAAAACAATACCTAGTTTAGAAAATACTTTCATTTTGAAGTTATTTCTTGTCTACACTAACATTTTAATTACTTTCGATAGAAATGATGCAAAGAAACTAGTTTTCTTAAAAGGTACTATTGGTAATACGTGTGGTGTTACGGCTTAATTGTGGGACGTATATAAGATGGTGAGGATAATTTTATACAAGATGAATTTACAAGACAATGAATAAAAAGCTATTTAGAATATTAATATTCAATACTTATATTAACGAAATGTTTATAATTAAATGTATGATGGCAGTCCAAACAATACTGATAATAAATTGCAATTAAATTACACAAGAAATTCTTGCTGAAAATTCCACTGGACGGTCGACTATATCTTGAGTTGTTGAAGAGACCTGTTGTTTTTTTAACCATTTGATCAATTTCAAACCTAAGGACTATAGATATAAAATTGAATTTAGATCAAAATATTTTCCACAATATGCTAACAGCAAAAAGTATTTATGTATAAGTACTTACGGAGCGAGGCTGTTGTGCGTCCAATTGTCGTACCAAGGGTATCTTCGCCAGGCATAGTTCCTTCAGTAATACCTGAAATAATGAATGAATATTTATGCAAAATTGCTATTGCTATTGCTACATATACAATAATAATACCCATGAATATAAACGTGGATGGGTTTATAGATACGATAAAACAGAGCCCCCCAGTTTAGATATTGCAATTCAGAATTAAATCATACGACTTTAGACTCTATCTTAAGGCGTTAAGAGCGAGGCTACTCGTTTTGATAGTAACCTATATGACAGTAATTTTTTCTCCATGCATTTATTCTATCGGCAACTTTTAAGAACTGAAACTATTTAAAAACACATTAAGGGCACAGAGGAACAGATGCATTATTAAGTGATGGTATGGAAGAAAAAAATATTTACGGAGCACAAACCGAATATCTATTAAAAAGAACTTTACGGCTCATAATCATAGTTCAAAAGAAAAAAAAAATGTTCTTTTTGAATCTAATGTTCTATTTGTTTTTGTTTTTTTTATTTTTTATTTGTTTCTTTTTATTCATCTTTGGCATCCACAGTAGACCAGCGTCGTGGCTGCTTCGACACATGCTGAGTGAAGACCAATTTGGCAATTAGGTATTTGAAATGTGTATTCCTATTTTGAAATGCTATGTATTTTTTTATTGCCAAATAAACATTTTATAAACATATGTTCAGTTCATAATTTTAGTAATAGATGGCGTTGCTTGTCTTTAAATCGCGCTAACGAAGTTAACACACTCATTACTTAAACTGAATTTCGTTGTCTATTTCTCTTTATACATACATCATAAGGTCAAAATAGACCAATTAACACTTTCTTTCATCAATTTCAAATAATACTTTGTCAGTACCTGTACTTGATAGTTTATTGAGCGACGCCCGCTCCATCGCTTCTAACGAGCCTAAATATCGAGTCAAGTTTCTGCTGGATTGTTTATCAGATATTTTCTGAAAAGGAAATTAATAAGGTACATTTATTACAAATATAGCACAGTGTCAAAAATGTGTTAGTTGGACCTCCTTAAGCTCACATGTGTTAGGCAATATAACTGTGACTATATTTTAACCAAGTAAATGCCTCCCTGGTCTAGTGGTTCACACCCCGGGGTGTTGTTGATCAGGAGGTCCGGGAATCGATTCCACATGAGGGCAGAAGTTTTTCTGTTTGGTTGATGGAAGGGCTTTAAAGCCTGCCCGGCTAGCTATCACCGTCTTACTTAAATCTATCGCCATAATATCAATGTTATAAACATTGATGTGTTCCGGCAATTAGACATAAGATAGCCAGTTCCTGAGTTGTTGAGGAAGCACGCTTGCACCTTTGGCCTTATCGTCACATACCATCAGGTGAAATGAAGTTGTTAGTACTCTTTGGCTTTCGATTGAAAACAAAGCTAGCTTTGCCATGGTCAGGCTGTGGATGGGTGACCAAAACTTTGTGATCTCGAGCTCCTCCGTGCTTCGGAAGGCACGTTAAGCAGTTGGTCCCGGTCGCTGTTGCGGCTATTTCTACCTACCAACCCGCATTGGGCCAGCGTGGTGGTGTTACGGCCCATACTTCTCATGTGTTCCTCCATGAGGAAGTCCTGTGCCCAGCAGTAGGACGTATATAGGCTGAGGACAGTACTCTTCTTTTATATTAAGTATTGAAGTTGTACTTGTTATTCAAGTAATAGTATACGTAGTTTATGAGTATTTCATTCAATAACAGTCATTTTATTTTGATATTTGTTTGGATTTTAGTGTCCCTACGAATCTCTGTTTGGCCCAAAGGTTGACTGTACAAAAGTGTTTTTTTTGGACATTAAGGATTGAATAAATAAATATGTTACCTGACACAAATCTCTAAGCATGGTAGCCAGTTCCGTGGCGAGATGTCCGTCCCTCGGCGGCGAGAGCAGAGCCAGCATGCGACACGCCAGCCCCACCTCCGTGGCCGTCGGCCGCCGCACCACGTAGTTGCACAGAGCCATGGCCATCGCGCCTTGGCTGTCTATTAGCTGGATACAGAACAAATATTGGGTCCTTACCTATGAAATTGGTGTTTCGTATGGAGATTTTGGGGAATTCTGCATTTTCCATACTAAAATGTTTTCAGTTTTCTTCACGACAAATCCAATCCATTCCATCCATTTGGCATCTATCATTAGACAAGCTTTAGTAATATGTGTAATATCACACTTCATAAAAATTATTTATCGTTTTTATGTGAATGCAAATGAAATGATGTATTCGGGAGGCACTTAAAAAGAGTTGTTTCCGTGTCCAATTTTAACACAATTAAACTTACAACAAATTATCAAAACAAATCAAAAGAGCTCAAAAATATAGTCTATTTTTAGACGAGGTAATTATTTTTTAGGAATACTCTGAATAGTTACTGACAAAATACTAAGAGAGAAAAAAACACCAATTTCATAGGTAAGGACCCAATATTCAGGTCCATGTGAAATGTGGAGCTAGCGTGGTTCGTGCGCTTTGGCATTCGATATCGAAAACAAAGCTACCTTCGCCCTGGTTAGGCCTTGGGTGACCAAAAACTTTAACGTTACACACGTTAAGCCGTTGGTGCCGGTCGTTATTTCTACCCAGCAACCCGCATTGGGCCACTGTGGTGGTGTTACGGCTCATAACTCGCCCATAACTTTTTGTGAAAGAAATGTTATCAAATATAGATAAGGAGGGTCGATGCCGCGGGCCCCTGTAAAGGGAGATCTGTAAATAATCACCCTTTGTGATAAAACGTGTACGAAAGTTTGAATAATTATTGGATATTTTCATACGTAGGTGACTTTGTACCATAGGAAGTTCTGCGTCGGAGCATTATTGAGATGTATTCACAAAATGTAAAAACAATTGGTTTATGCGTATAGATATTCTTAATATGTTGATTAGGATTATTCAAGCTTTTATAAATGTGTTTCTCCATGAAAAAGGTCTGTGCCCAGAATTGGGACGTACATAGGCAGAGGCTGAAGTGAAATTTGCTGTTGGCTACTTAATGTTAGTGTTTTTGATGTGACACCTTCCTTTTGAAAACAGAAAATTTAAAAAAAATTGTTGTGTATTAGAGTACTTGCGGGCTGCGCTCCGCACCCTTGCAGCTGTGATCTAGCGAGATTAAAGCAGTGCTTACCACTGAAACAACCACCAGTTGTTTCAGTTGTCCGTCCGTATACTTAACAAAAATATTGCAAACATTATTCTCGCCTGTTGAAGGTGGAGAAGGCAGAAAATAATTAATTGAAAAATAATTTTTAATTGTTATTCTATTTATCGTCTCGTTAATACTTATTGGATATCAAGTGGAAAAGATTGTATTATAGGTACTATATAGGTTTAATTTTGCAATCAATATCTAGCTTACAGGAAAAGGTAAACCAAAAACACATTGCATCTGTATTCATTGCACTATTAAGATCGGTCCCAAGCCAAGGCTACAAACTCTTTTTGATAGTTATTTTATGGAGTTCCTGCATCTTCCTTTGTCTACCTTAGAAATATGCCAGCGATTAGCAGGAACGAGATAGCTGGTATCCAAACTGGGAACATCTAATCTTTCTTAGACAGTGCCCAAACGGAGCTACTGTAGGGCCTTAAATAGTTCTTACATAGAGGGTTGGTTATAATACATCTTATTAGGTCACAATAAAGCCACAAATAATAATTATTATTTTCCTTCCTCATATCATACATTATAAAATCAAAAAAACAATATAATACACACCTCGTAGTTAACTCTGGTAAGGGAGACGATGAACCTTACGACCGCTTCTTGATCTATCTCGGAGAGCGGCGAACTGGAAGGAGCGTTGGCTAGGGCGCGCAATGTCGGCAATGTCGCTTTCTAAGCAATAAATATAAATTAACTTTTTCAAATTAGTACTATAATTTAAATATGTAAAAATTATTAACGTTATTATTTTCTCCGTTCGTATTGTTTTGTTTTTTTTTTCAAAAAGAATGTACCAACAGCTTTTCTTGCCTAGCATGTCGTAAGGGCGTATGGGGTACTGGGTCTGTGATTGTGTAGGCGATGAGCTAGCCATTTCTACTACGATTTTTCATCTGACGAAACCCAATTTTTGTATTGCTAAGTGTGGTCTTAAGGAACACAGTGCTCCTTGGAATCTGCCTACCCCTTCGGGGATTAAAGGCGTTATTTTATGTATGTATTATTTTCTTCTCTACACAAGCGAAATAAATAGTTTATTAATAATTTTGTAAAAGTGTCATAAAATAATAAATTTTAAGAGTACCTGAGCTCTCGGTGACCCTAACAAACTAAATAATGATATGTGATTTACTAAATAAGACAGTAAAAAGGTTTGTAAAAAATGTAACCGATAAAAGTATCAAGAGAACTTTATTAATAATAAATTACAATATACTCCAATACCTGAATTTGCTCCTGCGCTCCTTCTACGTTAGCGGGGAACGTTTGGAAAAAGACACCAATCGTTTGCCGTAACATATCCTCATCCACTTAAAACAATAATTTTAAGATTAGTTACAACATCATATTTTCTACAACCAAAATTATCGAACAAACGTTAAAGTAATAGGTAAATATTTGTTACCACAATCAGTAAAGTTTGTCAATATAGTAATTTTATTAACACAGGGCAGGTAATAACTTGACATTTTTTTTTGTAAGTCGGCAATCCCAAAAAACGGGACGAAAGATATGAAAATTACTATTTTCATATCTTGGAAAAAATGTTTTAATTTGACAATTACTGTCAAATAAAAAAAATATATTGAACATGAACGTGAATTGAACATGTTTTAACTATATAAGTCAATTTCCCCCCTTGAGTGACAATGTACAAATAAAGTCGAAAAAAATGCGTATTACCGGTAGCAGGGTTGAACCAGAGCAATATAAGCCTGCTGAGTATCGCCGGAGATTCGAGATGACCCAAGTGAAGCAGTCTGCACAGCCCTTCCACAATAATCAAGCGGTATGTGACGCACTAGAATAGAAACACTGATTAGTAGTAGTAGTGGAAAGATTAAGTATTCCTTTCAAGCTCGTAACTTTTTTCAGTTGCTAAGTTATCATTGCGCATGGATCCATCTAGTACTTACCATAACTTGGTAGGCATGTAAAAAACGACCTACCATAAAAAAAATGCAGGCTGGTTATGTAATGTATTAGAATTTTAATTGGTTTATAAGTAGATACTTACAGTACTGTCCATAATCTTCAAGAGCAGCTCAATCACAGTACTGTGAGCCGGTGAAAGCGATATTACTGATTCTGATATACTGCCTGGACATATGAAAACAAGACATGTATAATTAATAATATTATTATCAGAAACCAAAAAGCCAACAGCCAAGCCCCTAGCTCCTAGCCCCTAGCCCTAGCTCCTAGCTTCAACAGCCAAGTCCAAGTCTATCAACCAATATAATAGGTCGATCATTCATAGAGAAAGGTGTTCGTTTGTATCATATAATCCCACAAAACCTAATAGAATTGCCTATACATAAATTTTAACTTTTTGGTAAAACAACCCTTAATAAAACAAGGCTATTATAATGTCCAAGATTATTTTTATGCTAACCAGGTCTCAATCAATTATTATGTTGTACGATCTGCTTTGGTATTTTCTATTGTTGAAACATTTAGGACTATGTTAATGTTCATACATGAAAGTTTTATTTAATGTGATGGAGGATGTCATTTTCTGGAACTCGTTCTTTTTCATAAGTCATTTTGTGATGGTACCTTATGACATCTTCTAATTCATTCCATTTTGACTTGCCTGTAATTTGTATATTGTAGAACGTAAGACACATACATACATAAATCACGCCTATATCCCCGAAGGGGTAGGCAGAGGTGAACTAGCACTCATGTTTCGCCAATTATGTTAGGTCCCATGTAATAGGTGGTGAGCCTATTGCCATCTATCGGGCACAAACAATAAAGACAATGCAACAAGACAATACAAGCGTAAGACAATGTAAAGGGAGGAAGGAACCCTTACATGCCTGTACCTTCTCTTGTCAAGGTTCTCTTGTTTTGTCATAATATAACAGGTCGATCAGTGAACAGGAAGAAAAAAAAGGAGAGGTGAACATTTAGAATTGTATAATTCATTTGTTAATTTTCTAATGCTTTTCACGCGTCATAAGTGTAACTACTTGTTACCTAAATGATTAAATAAAGCAATTTATTTCAATACATGTGGGTGAGGAGCGTGGTGGTCTTACAGTCCATTCTCCTCAATTGTTTCAGAATGTAGAAAGGTGCCCCCTTTTTACAGACCCCAGCAGCAGGGTGTATACTGGCTGAAATTTTAGTGGTTGTTTTCGCGCAGAAAAAAGATTTACCTCTATTAGTAATGTCGAATCACGGGAATTATTTTTGCAAATAAAAATATTTTTGTTCTCAAGTAATCAAATAAATAATCATCAACTCGAAAACGTGAGAAACGATCGTAACTTATACGAAATGTGACGTATTTGGGTGCTGCTTGCCGCACTAAATCAATGTTTAAAGCAAAAGAAGCTCCACAGTCATAGTAATACAGCATAAACCACACAAACTTCTGCGCGCGCGCCGCGCCGTGCGCATGCGCGCGGTGCCTTTCCCAGCCGGTGACCGGACGCGGCTCGCGCGGCTGATTCCTACTATTGGTTCGAGGTTGCTTTCGAGTTTCGTTTATCACAATCGTAAAACTGCTATTCTTTTATTTGAATTAAAAAAACTGCACCAAACTGTAATACTACTAAGATAGAATCATTTTATTGCGGGAAAACAACCACTACATTTTCAGCGTGTATAGACTGGAGAGATTTTTGTCCAATATAGTTATGTCAATGTTATGTTGACTATCGTCATCAGCCTATATACGTGCCACTGCTGCGACAGGCCTCCCTCACGGAGAAACACATGAGGAGTATGGGCCATAACACCACCACGCTGGCCCAATGCCAACGGCTTAACGTGCCTTCCGAAGCACGGAGGAGTTTGAGATCACAAAGTCTTGGTCACCCATCCACGGCCTGACCATGGCGAAGGTAGCTTTGTTTTCGATCGAAGCCAAAGCGCACTGACCACTACGCCACCTAGCTCCCTATCCCTATCCCTATGTTGACTATAAATGTTTGGAACTTACCATTGTCATCAATAGCATCAATTGAGTGGAAAGTGCTTCTTTTCCTTGATATTTTGGACTCGTCCCGCTGTGTGGCGTCCGTCGCTTCATCCTCAAACACCCTCGCGCCGTGTACGCATAACAGATCGACGATGCATTTCAGAACCGTTGTCACTATAGGCTCGTTGGAGGTGTCTATGAGCTAGAAAAGTAATTATAAGAATATTATTATCGTCATCACCCATATGCCCCTATATCCTCGAAGAGTATGCAGAAGTGTTTGCACATAAATTTCTGAAGGGTATTTTTCGAAATGTTATTTATGTGTAAAATGTAAAAAGACAAGAAACATAAAAAAAATATGCAGCAAAGTTTACTTACGTTTGCAAAGAAAAACGCCTTGTTATCTTTAGCGAATTCCTTATCTAACATTCCAAATAGCGCGACAGTCTCCAATGCATTTTTAAGGACTTCTGGATTTTGGAAAATTTCCACCTAAAAAAAGACTTAAACTGAATATTTTTACTGCTGACAACAATCATAGACAAACAAAAAGAGAAGAGCGGCTCACTAGGTACGAATATTTATTATAGAGAGAGAATGATCATGTCAAAAGAAAAGTTATGGATATGAAAGTGGACCGTATGTTCCCCATATATCCATAGGGAGAGGATGCTTGAAAAGATAAATAGATTGTGTAAGTGATGAGGAAATAAGTATTTCCTTGAATTTCCGATCTTATATGTGAACCATCACTTAAAGAATAAAGGTCGTAGCACACATACCAACTCGTAAACGGAACTTAAACGAATTCGTTGTATGAAACACCTTACTACAACGCACATCAATTGGAATCGTAACGTAATCGCCTCGCCTCGGGAACAGCTCACGACTTGCCGTTCTTACGTTGCGAACGTTACTTATAGTACGTCTCAATCCAAGTTGCCAAAAAAGTAAACAAAACAAAGGTAATGTTTCACCTCTAAAATGTTTTGTGATGACTGTAGGTAATTGAAATCAATTGAAACGGATAACAATTGTTACCGTTAATTATATTTACGTGCCTATGTCCATGTGAAAAGTGTGATTATTGAATAACAAATTCGGTAAGTCGTCTTTTTTGTTTACCTTTTTGGCAAATTGGATTGAGACGAACTATACGTTCACCGAACACTATCTTACGACTCTTCGCTACACTTCACTTTCGGATACTGGTGTATCCGCTAATGATCCGCCTGGCACCGCTCCTCTGGCGAGGTGATACGGCGAGTTGATAAGTGTGCTACGACCTTTAAGGGGCAGGAGAAAGAACAATCATACGCAAACCTCTAAATCATTGAATATCATTTGCAGCATCGGCGTAATGGCGTTGAGTTGTGGTGTATCCAGGGCGCAGCTCAATATTGTAAGGCACTTGTTTAACGTCTCACTGTCACACACTTTCTCTTTTATCGTCTGTTAAGGACAAAGAAATAAACAATAATAACCTCATGCAAAGAAATAATTTACATGTAGGTAAAGTCTGAATACTGACAAAGAATTAAAGCCCATATTCCAGAATCAATCTCAAGCGCATTCCTCTGCTTGAGCACAGCTAGAAAGGGATAGCGTTATATGGGGATTAATAGTGCTATTTCAATCAAAAGTTTGATTAGAATTTCTATCATTTATTCAGATATTGCTCAATTTAAAATGATAACTACAACAAATACTGATTACAATGTGAATCCTTTCAACTATAGTAATTAGTTGATCTTAGCCCCGTATTACCGAGTAGTGTTAGAAAGAGATGGCGCTATTCGTCTCCACATAACGCCATCCCTTTTTAGCTGTACGCAAGCAGAGATCTACGTTTGAGACTCTGGAGTTTTCCAGAATACACGGAATCCAGAATAGACTTAAACGGGCCTTACTGCCGTACTCAGAGTCGTTCATTATCTTTAATGGTTACTTATGTTAAAGAAATGACACTTATTTTAATACGCATAAAGATGAATTTAAATTCTTTAAAGGAACATTAGCTTAAAAAAACCGTGAACCTAAAATATTGTCAAAATATTATTGTTAAACACCTTTGGGTAATGAATAAAGTTATTAATATTATTATTAATTTAATGACGACTTGAGTGCGGCCGTTAGACACATTAAAATAATATAATAAACAAATATTGTTTACTTTAGATGTTTCTTTATTACTAATACTTACAGGTATCGGAGGGGGCGGGGGTGGCGTCGGCTGCATATTGAACTCTTCTAATTTTTTCTGAATGTCTTCAACCTAAAAATAATTATAGTGATCTTATGAATAGTTATGTATGTATATTACATAGACATACATTTTCAATTTCTAAGCACTTCATTTGATTAATTTTAATATGAAAGAAACCAGACAAGAACATCGATGAGGCTCGAAGGACCATTTCGTTCTTAATGTGACTACAAAATATCTTGAATGTATATGTATATATTTATACCTTTGCTTTGCATTCAGCAGCCAGAGCATAGTTCTGATCTCGAACCGCCTCTTCCTGTGCTTCTATCGCCACGTTCAATGAAACACGTAAGCGGGCTCGCTAGAAACAAATAGATGCGTCTTTAAATACAGTAAGGTATTACTAGGACGTTCCTAGAGGTGTAATTTATTTCAGGCATTTTTTTGTGGCAGAAGTAGAACAGCATACATAATCAATTGAACTCAAAATGCAAAAAAGCTTTTTTTATTTTAAAAATGTTGATAAACGAGTAGAGCGATCTGATGATTAGTGGCTACCGACGCCAAAAATATGCGTGGCATAAGAATTGTGCCGTTACACCTATGAATAAAATGTAATGTAACTATTAATTACATACTTATATGACTTTGTAATGCAAAAGAATATACAAATAGGAAAACGAAGTCAGATAAAAATTTAAGTCATACCACTACATTTAACTGACCATTTCACTGACGTTAAAAAGTTTACTAAAAGTCATTCAAATATTGACCCTTTCACCATTTTAATAAAACCCAGTCTTACCTGCAGCTTGATCTCTGCACAATCCACGGGTGGCGGTGGAGGCGAAGGTATTTCAGCCTCAGGAGGATCTCTCAGAGCTGATATTACCCCGCTAACTACTTCCATACGAGTAGACAACTCGGGCACTACGAGCTCTAAGGCCGACACGAAGGCACGGATCACGTCTGGGTTCAGTGGGCCGTAATCGCCTGGTATAAGGGAATGAAAAAACTTAACTAAAGTCTAACAAAAAGCATTAATATTGGGTCCTTACCTATGAAATTGATGTTTTTTTTCTCTCTTAGTATTTTGTCTGTAACTATTAAGATTCAGAGTATTCCTAAAAAATAATTACCTCTTCTAAAAATTTACTATATTTTTGAGCTCTTTTGATTTGTTTTGATAATTTGTTGTAAGTTTAATTGTGTTAAAATTGGACACGGAGACAACTCTTTTTAAGTGCCTCCCGAATACATCATTTTATTTGCATTCACTTAAAAACGATAAATAATTTTTATGAAGTGTGATTTTACACATATTACTTAAGCTTGTCTAATGATAGATGCCAAATATTATTATCTTTGGATTTTTCGTTGTGAAGAAATCTGAAAAAAAATTTGTATGGAAAATGCAGAATTCCCCAAAATCTCCATACAAAACACCAATTTCATAGGTAAGGACCTAATATTATTGAACAATTGTGTTTGACTCTTTGCGTAGAAAATGTGGCGTTAGACTTATAAAATTAATTTATTTCGAGAAATGTCTAATAAAAAGATTTCGTAGTAAAATTAACTGCTTGTCTTATACACAATTAATCTATACATATAATAAAACTGTAAAGGTCGAACGTTTGTACACTGAAAAAAAGAAACCAAGTCAAATCAAAAAGAGGGAAAATGCCCAAAATTTTTTTTGTATGTTTTGTTTCGCTGTCTGTTTGTACGGGCTAATCTCCGAAATGGCTGGACCGATTTCAATGAAATTTTGCATGGTGATACCGTATATCCCTGGTTAATATCCTAAATACTTTTTATTCCAGAGAATTAGAGGGTTCCCGTGGGACAGTTAAAAAACCATAGTAAACGCGGAAGAAGTCGCGGGCAACAGTTAGAATCCAAAATAAAGATATTGACATTTTACTTTTCAAAGTGGTTTGGCTTGGGTCCTAGTTGAAGCCATCTTTTAAATCTAAGTATTGTGTAGGCATGGAAATAAATAAGTATTAATTTAACTAAAACGATTGAGATGGTATCTAATAATAGATTCACGGACATAGGACTTCGCTAATGCACGCGAACATTCTCTATCGGCCATCCCGTCAACTCCCCCTATGGCCAATTTACGAATGTCCGCATCCCATCTTATTTTATTTTATTCGGATAGCTAAAAAAACTAAATGCCAATAAAAAGCTATCACAAATAGCCACATTTTAAAATAGAAGAAAAAAGGAAATAGCCTAAAAACTAAAAACAAGGCCACCAAAACCAAGGCAGCCAACACATTCACACACATTGCTGCTCTAGTAAAGCTTTTTGGATACAGCGTCTACATTAACACCAAGTCCATTAAATAAGTTGCAAGATCTATGTTACAATCATTATGTTACAGTTTCCATTTTTAAATTTTCGTTTTTATCGTCTGTGTTAAAAAGTATGTCATTATCAGTTCGAGTTGAATTCATAATTCGAACATTATAACATGAGTGTAGATAAAAATATTTATCATCTTTATTATGTACCACCTCTGCCTATCCCTTCGGGGATAGAGGCGTGATGATATGCTGTGTTGTTATTCATCTTTGTTGCTTTAATCATAATCTTTGTTATCTTCCAACTCACCCGTCAAAACATCAGTAATAAGGGTCTGCAGCGAGACCCTCCCAGTAGGATCTGTGGCGTCGTACACACTCAGCATGCTGCCCAGCTCGTGCAACACATACTGTCTTGTGCTGAACCCGGCTGGGTCAGTACTCTCTGACGGGCAGGGCGATTCCACGATACTAGAATGGGATAGTTGTTCAGTATAACACTGCGTGTATCTTTTATTGTCTAATAGTTAAAATTATTATTTTTAAATGTTTGTTATATTTACAAAGCTGCAAGGCTTATGTTTGTTTGCAATAGTGTGGTATTAACTAAGGATTAGTTTTAGCAAGGTAAAATTTCTTAATATCATTCATTCATTTTCATATTAACACATACAAATCAAACAACTGTGGTCGGCATTATCCATGCATGGGGTGGGGGAAATGAGAGCTTTGAGAAGTGTTGCCGAGCAACCTTTTTTATTATAACACATTTTGTCTATTCTTTTTGTTTACGTTTGAAATCTGCTGTCTTCGCGCTGGCTTGTCACTGTAAATTATTTTAGTACATTTTTCATTTTAACTTTGCGTGGTTTCATTCATTAGTTAGAAATCTCCGCTTCAAGAAGCATGGCTGGAGTAAAATTGAGTGACAGGATATACAACGATGTGATTAGAAGGAAGTGTGGTTTGAAAGAGGGCGTAGTGACAAGAACAGGGAAAGGATTGCTAAGATGGTTTGGACATGTGGAAAGGATTGATGGAAATAGATTGACTAAAGGGATATATGAATCGGGTGTGAGTGGAGATACGGGACGAGGCAGACCTAGGCGAATGTTCCTCGATCAAATTAAAGACGTTCTTGAGAAGAGCCAGGTCAAAAGTAGGTACCCGAAATCGCCGAGCATGGTATGAGGACTATAATGAGAGTTTATCAAGCGAAAGAAATATGCAGGGATCGTAGCAAGTGGAAGGATGTGATCTCTGCCTACCCTGAAAAAGGCTACCGGGAAAAAGGCGTGACTTTATGAATGTATGTATGTACAATTATTGTGACATAAGGTATTAAAATAGTCATAAAAATCGTAAGCAGTGACGAACTGTAAGTGTCAATGGTCCTTAAAGGATCTCATCATTCTCTGCTTTTCAATTTGAGCGTAATCACATAATATCATTGAGACATAGTGAAAAAAACTCACGCTCTAATATATCCAGTTAAAACGACCAGATCTGGCAGCACCAGTTCTAGAGTTTCATCATCATCGATCTTCTGTAGGTGTTCCGCTAGATGTCGCCAGTACCAAGCGCTTTCCTTGTTCAGCTTGTCTGCTGGTATAAGACGGAGGTTCTTGTCCGATGGAAGCCATTCCAGCAGTTCCGATATTGAGAGACGTCTGTGGATGAAAAAAAAGGGAAATTGAACAAATGAGGCCTGAAAAGCCATCTGATAGGAAACAAGGTGGAGGTGGCGAGGTCTGTTTTTCCTTGTTGCCATAGCTTCCTTTTTTAAAAAAATGGTTTGCTACACCATGACAATAACAATAATAACATGACAATAATTAATGACATAGCTTTTTTTAAGTATAAAAAAATGTCTGCTAATCAATGTTGCCATTCTTTCATATACTGGTTACTACTAGCAAGTCTTGAGTTGTTTGCCGAGTTCTTTTGATAGAAAAAAGGTTTCAGTAGTGAATCCATATAATTTAAGATTGTCAACTTGATTGATTGTCAGTGTCTCAGTTGAAGCAGACATGTATAGTACGTCTCAATCCAAGTTGCCAAAAAGGTAAACAAAATAAAGGTAATGTTTCATCTCTAAAATGTTTTGTGATGACTGTAGATAAATTGAAATCAATTGAAACGGACAACAATTGTTACCTTAAACTATATTTACGTGCCAATGTCCATGTAAAAAGTGTGATTATTGAATAACAAACTCGGTAAGTCGGCTTTTTTGTTTACCTTTTAGGCAACTTGGATTATGCGATGAGTGAAGCATTATTTTGTTCAATGTCTTGGATTAATTTTTGTATACCTATTTCATATTGGTATTGATATGTCATCAAGTATAATAAAATAAGTTATTCTGCTTAACAGACCAAATTAAAGAGTTTTTTTTCCAGCATCTAAGATATTCAACTTACTTGAATAAAGATTCCAATAGTTTTCCAGCAACATACTGGGAATCTTTAGCATCGTGTGCATTGTCTAGACGAATGGCTTTCAGCAACTGTATTATGTTCCCTTGGAATGTACTGAGCCAACCTGGTATGAGAATCTCTTCTACAACTCTCTTAACGCGTGGGCTTCGTTCAGTTAGACCAACCTAACAAGAAAATACATTGCTTATAATATTGATAGAATTAAGTATGACTTTTTGTCGGATGCTCGGTGGCAGGAGAAGCTCGGTGGCGTCATGGCTAGAACGCTTTGGGTTTCGATTGAAGACAAAGCTACCTTCGCCATGGTCAGGCCGTAGATGGGTGACCAAAACTTTGTGATCTCGAACTCCGTGCTTGTGAAGGCAAGCCGTGGGTCCCGGTCGCTATTGCGACTGTTTCTACCCACCAACCCTCATTGGGCCAGCGTGGTGGTGTTACGGCCCATACTCCTCTTGTGTTTCTCCATGAGGAAGGCCTGTGCCCAGCAGTGGGACGAATAATATAGGCTGAGGACACAGGACAGGATTGGTCGGATAACGGACACTATTGTTTTCACTCTATTTCATTGGTTGTTTGATTGTGGTGTGATATAACAAGCTTGAATTTGATTGGACGTTTTTTAATGATTAGGAATAACTTTAAACAAAGATTGGCTATGAAGGGCTCCAGTTTTTTGATGTTATATACCATATAGAATGTAGATATAAACATTTTCGATAATTGGTAATGGCAAGGATGGGTGAATAGGGAAGCACAAATGATTTCATAGTGTTAAAGTGTTTAGAGTAGTTTCGGCTTTATCATAACAATAATATTAGTAGGAAACATAGTCCGCGTGTGAGCTCCGAGGTATTGGTAACTGAGGACATTGTTGTTATGGGATAGGGGGCAAGCGAGCAGACGGGTCACCTGATGTTTAGCAACTACCGACGCCCACGGACACTCGCAACACCACTGGGGTCACAAGTGCATTGCCGGCCTTTAAAGTGGGAATACGCTCTTTTCTTGAAGGTTTTCATGTCATACTAGTCCGGAACATAACGCAGTCATATATTGATTTCATAATTTTCCTATGCGTGGAAGCGGACGGACATTCGTCAAACAAAAATAACTTTATTTCATGGGCTAAACCTGGCACTTAAATATTATACAATATTTTACTTTACAATATTACGATATACTTTACAATATTAAATAAAAAGTGTATTCTAAATTAAGGTTAATTACCGCGAGCTCTTGTAGCAAGTACAACCACAGAGCATTGACTGTGGTTGTAATTGATAGAAGTGGCCGGATTCCGGGAGTAAGGCTATTCATAAGAAGAACCCGGCAAGAAACTCATGAGCTACTTTTTTTAAATAGCCAATCATATAATTGTCTGACAAGTGTCTTTTGAGCGAGCAATGAAAAGCGATTTCGCCTGCCACTCCGCCCGCCGCTCGTATTCGAGGCCGAGCCATTAGTGTTGACAGTGCATTATATTATACTGAAAAAAATAATCCTGCTCCCTCAGTCACCGAGTTCTCGGAGCTTGCACGCGGACTGTACCTATATTGAAATAATCTATCTATCAGCCTATTGTCGTCCACTGCTGGACATAGGCGTCCAACAAAGATCTCCACAACTCGCGGTCCTGAGCCGCCTGCTTCCAGCGACTTCTTGCGACCCTCACCAGATCGTCGGTCCACCTCGTTACGGCTCCCAGTACGTGGTCGCCACTCGAGAACCTTTCCGCCCCACCAGCCGTCAGTTATACGAGCAATGTGCCCTGCCCACTGCCACTTAAGCTTCGCAATTCTATTGAAATAATAATAATCAAATAACATAAAAACTAACCTTAAGTGTAAGTACTCTCTGCCGAACTCTGAGTTGCGTAACATTGACCCCAGCTATGTACAGGAACGCTGCCCGCCTGACCGCTTCGTCCACGTCGCACAGGCGCTCTAGCACGTATGGGACGTTACGCGTACACTTCGCTACGGACATCACTACGGCTCTGTAATGAAAAAAAAGTAAAGAAATACAATTGAATTTTTATCTATACTTTGTTGTATGATTGTTAATTTGTTCAAATTTTATCAAGACCACAGAATTAACTTTGGGCCCCCATTGCCAGCAGATGATCAAAAATATTGTGGTGTAGGCTATCTATTATTATTATACTATTTTTTGTATAAATGTGTGCATCAATTAGAGTTAGTAAATACCTTCTAACCGAAGAACTTGGGTCACAGCTCATATGAAAACGGTAGGCGCGCGTGACTTCATCGTCGGGCTCCATAGGGTTTTGGAGCCGCTGGAGAGCCAACGCAGCACGACAGCGCACGGCGCCGCGAGTGTCTTGTAGACGCTGCATCTGTAGGGGAAGAATTTTAGATCATCTTGTCTTGTGTATGTATGTGTGTGTGTGTGTGTTGGATAAATGAAGGTGTAAACACTTCTGCCTACCTCTTTAGGGATAGATGGGTGATATTTAATATATGAAGACAAATATATTAGGCAAAATGTGAATGTTTAACACCTCTGCCAGACTAGACGGATATAGGCATGTATGTATGTAAAGATTCCTCAGAAAAGAATTAACCCCACTGATTATAAGGGATCCACGCAAAGTTTTACAGAATAACTTTTGAAGGTACAGCTATAAAAGTAGTTAAACATATAAGTTTTGTATGACAATTAAATTACACAAAAGGAAATATTTGTAGTTGGCTCCTATTATTATTTATTTTGAGCTCAGTGATAAATAGAATCCTAGCAAAAGCCGACAGAATATTTAATAATAACTGATTCAGTAACTAAGTTTCAATATTTAGTTTTACACAAAAAATAATTTTATTTGCTGATTAACATAAAATACTTTAAGTCTTACCATACAGTTCATTTTAATATAGCCAATAACAGACATAAACTTATTATAATGAAAATTAATAACAGACTTACAAATCACATACAATTTTGTAGTGTAGGCACAGCACACCTACCATACTCTAATTTATATAAACATAATGCACCATGTGAAAGACAGTAATAAACTAGACATCAAGGACCAGTACTATTGCACCTTTCCATGTTTATTATAACTTCCTAAACAACAATTTTATAACAAGAGTTATTAAAAAGATATAATATATAAAACTGACTTACTTGAGATGCAAGCAATTTGTCACAAAGGTCATCGTCAAGAGAAGCATCTTCCCCTAGAGCAGACAGAACAGCAGCCAGCAGCTGACTGGCACGGTACCTCACCGATTGTCCGGAGACACACTGACACTGGGAAATTTATTACATAAATTATTGACATAGACTACAGCAACCTATAGCAATAATTTGTATCTTTAAGAACATAATAATTTATTTTTCATATAAATATATTATATTGTACATACAACTAGTGGCTTCCTGCGGTTTTACCCGTGCAGTACCCATTACCATGAGAATATCGTGATAAAAAGTAGCCTATGGATATATCTAGCCCATCCTTTCTCGGGATTTAGTATATCAGTGGATAGGTGAATAGGACCACATCTGTAATTGAGCCATTTCAATAAGTTGTTGATTTATATATTGCTGTTGCAACTGTTTCTACCCACTGAGTCACAACCCATTGTGTTGTTTCTCTGTGTAATTTAAAATTATCAAGTTAATATTTAAAATTAGATCTTGATGCCTACTAGTAAAATTAAAACAGTCATGTTTTTATTATGAATACAAAATTATGCAGATTTATAATTATATCAAAAGTTTACTACTTACACTCTAACTCACTACTTACAATGTTAAAAATAATTTAAGTTCAGTGCAAATACTTACTTCAAATATAATATCACATATAAACATCAGAAATTCCTCTTCATCATCAAGCGAAGTGCAAAATGTGGCTACATACTGAATCACGCGATCAACATTGGCACTTGTGTCCCCAAATGTGAACAAGTATTGCAAAGCATTTTTGAAACTTTCTTTGAATTCATCTTCATCAGACTAAAAACAAATGATTAATACGTTTTTGAAAAATAAAAGGCTACAGAGGCTTAAAGGCACAAATATAGCAACAGTTACCTTCTTGTACAATTTTATCATTTCCTTTACGTATTTTTTATGCTGAACGATGTTGTATTGAACATTTTGAAATATTTTAAACATTGTTGGAATGTTTCGTGGATTTGGCTTTATAGAGACCGTTGGAGGTACATCTTCTTCCTTAGGCGGCATGTTTCGTGTTTTTTTACTATCCGAGGAAGATAGATTGTTATCACAATAAAAAATTAATTAATAACGCAAAACACAAATATCACATCAACAACAACCGTTTTCAGACAATTCAAAAATATTATGTTATGTCAGTAATGTCAAACCATTGACCTACACCAACAGATGCGCACTACCTAGACTTCCTACTGAAAAAATGATGCCGGTTGAGCCGGTTGAGCACATAAAATGGCGGCTTTAGTGTTGTTATTGCTGTCGTGCTTTATCGATACGGTGAACTGCTTAAAATAATTACTTAAGATTGTATAATTTAAAATATAAAAAAAAATGTATGTAAAATTCAACTAACAAATTCAAATTACATGTATGGTGAAAATTATAAAGCCATTTGCTTTAGTGCACAAATGGCCATAGATTGATCAACTTAATATTTGTTCGAATTGGATCGTATATTAAGGGGATCAAAGATGGAAGAAATGAATATGAACTTGACTATTGAAGAATTAAGTAGGTATTGGGATTGTTAAATAGGTAATGGATCGTATTTCAAACTCGATTGGGCAGTATTTAATGTAAAGGTCAGAGGAATATTCTGTTGTTCAAGTTGGGCACATATTGGGTGATAGATACCAACTTGTCATCATCATACGCCCACATCCAAGAATTTTGTACTATAAGATGAATGCCAAACTCCCATACAATAACATGAGGCAATATTCTGTCTCGATCAGTAGGTAGGTCTGTTCTTTCCCTCTCATTCTTTCACTATTTATGAATGAAGGCTATCCGTGGGATAGGATATTCTCTTCCTCTCTTTCTATCCATAGTTTCTGCATTTCTAATATGTGTATCGTATTTTTGTAGGTTGCCAAAAAGTATAGAATACAGGAAGAAAAAGTGGATGGATATAATTTAACATAAAATCACACGGAAAAAAATCAAGAAAAATTGACGTATCAGAGCAGGTTTTTAATATTCCTCAATCAATCACAATCTCGATGACGATCGATGGGGATTGCATTTAAGAGTAGGTAGTTGCCCGGAAACATTATATATTTTGTTTTCTTTAGAAGGTGAACATTAGGTACACACAGACAACGAAAACATTATAAACTTCTTGTCATTCTGTAATTTCTTTAATAATATAATTGTTCGTTTTTATTTTAGGTGCTAAGTCCAAGTTCTTTGATGTATTTTTAAATTGACATATACTTTATATTGATGTGGGCAAGAATTTTGTACTGTATGATGGATGCCAAACTCCCATACAATAGCATGAGAAAATGTTCTGTCTCGATCAGTAGGTGTTACCTCTCATTTTATCACTTAAATGAATGAGTTTGTCATTCCGTAGTAAAGCTTTCTATTACTACTAATGACGTCACACAAAAATAAAAATTTTCTCAAACAAATACTCTCATTTAATATGTGATTTTTGACTCACCTGTGAAATGATAAGGTACATCCAGGATATCACTCACTTACACAACATAAAACAACGCACGTCATCACCAGTTTTATAATTTTAAATTTAAATTATTAAATTACAAAAATTTGTAACAATTTTCAGTCTAGGCGTCAAAATGGCGTAAATATGACAGGTGAGACAGAAACTATGGATAGAAAGAGAGGAAGAGGATAGCCTATCCCACGGATAGCCTTCATTCGTAAATAGTGAAAGAATGAGAGGGACAGACCTACCTACTGATCGAGACAGAATATTGCCTCATGCTATTGTATGGGAGTTTGGCATCCATATAGAGTACAAAATTGTATAGAACGCGTTCTTGGTATAGGTCAATGTGTCAAGCAAAGTGTTGTAGGGAAGGGTTTCTTTTTGGCGGCATTTGACTAATGGCGGACGTTATTTTTATTTTGATGATTGTAATCACAGAGTTAATTGTAATATTGTTTCGAAATGAATATTTTTACGTAAAATCAGTGTAGTTTTGTGAAATAAGTGTCTGTGATGATGTGCAATGTGGAGGATTATCGAAATAAGCGCCAAGTGGTGTAAAAAGTCATGAGTTTTTATTATGGTAATCCACCTCATCCAAGTAGCACCACAGTGTCTGCCATCGATCATTTGACGCCAAACTCTCCTAAGATGCATTGAAATGCACTACACTAGCATTGCAGTGCAAAATACTGAAGAAATAAAATACTGAATACTTGGCTGTATGGGTTTCATTTCCTTTGCTTTCCCTACATGGGAGAATGAGGCGCAGTACTGACTTTTTATCCCGATAGGTGGCGTAGGAGTAAGTGTACTTTCGTATTCTCTCTAATCTGTGGTACTTTCTGTAGCTGTCATTGGAAAGTTTGAAAAGTTTTGTAAACATCTCTGATAAACACTTTACTTACAAAATGACCCAGTGTTGTGCAAAATTTTGTAAAAATTTAAGAGTCTATATATTTCCAAAGGATCCAAAACGAAGTTAAAGTGGGAAAATGCTTTGCGAATAAAAAATTTCAAGGCAAATAATACTGCGCGATTGTGTGCAGCACATTTTATAGAAAGTGATTATTTTGGGAGGAGTATTCATACATAATAAGTAATAACCTTTTTACTCTTCTACTACTGGTGTTGTACCAATGCCAAAAAATATATTTTTTTATTTTTAGGTCATGAACCATTGGTAAAGTTTGTATAGAAAACAGCGGTACATACCGGGCATATTTTATTTTACTCAAGTAAAGCCAGAAACTCCTGCATCTCTTGAACGACAACTTCGTCTTGAAAAGAGAACACAGAAAAGGTTATTTCAGGAACTAGACTTATTAGACTCACAATCATAACCTTCAACTAGCAATGAACAAAATAATATAAAAGATTTGGCTTTACCCATAGACCTAGGAACAAATAATATGTGCAGATGTAGACAGTATAGTATAATACCTTTACCAGCAAATGCCTCAAAAAGCACTCAGATTGATCATGTGCATATTGGATCTATAAATAGGTATAAAAAGGATGACAAAACAATTTTATTTTTATACTGGTTTTGAATCCTATTAAAATTTTCATCTAGTATATTCAACTCTTAGGCCGATGGTTCACAAAAACAATATTATTGTAGCAATGTAATAAACTTATCGGCAGAGGATCAATTTTTTTTGACAATAATGAAATTAAGGCAGAATAAATGTAATTCCGAACTTGGTAAATTCTTTATTGTGAGTGAATCAACAGTATCAAATATATTTATTACATGGATAAACTTTATTCATCAACTATAACACCTATCAACAAAACAGCAACATGTTTACAGCTAGATTAGGTTCCACTACCAGCTGAACACTCGCAGTGACATTCTTCAATAAGATCATCTTGGCTAGTTCTTATGTCCAATAAATAAACCACTTTCTTCATGCTCGCTTTGCCCTGCCCTCGTAAATACGTATAATTATTTTCGAAACAGAACCGAGCGGATAAAAGATGTCGCGCTTCATAGAGAAGTACACCCTTCGATTGGGTCAACACTATCAATAATGTTGAATCTGCAAAAAATATAAGTAAGTTATACACCATTGGCATGTAAACGAATATTATGTGATGTTTTTATGCACTTAATAGCTTACCTTTGGAAATAATCTTGTATACTAAGTCTAGATATTTTTGGAAGCGGCAAATCAGCATTGACGTCTTTGTATTTATCAGGTGAATGGGCAAGCATACGATTGGTCTTCTTGCGTATTAATACTCAAACCAAAGTTCTGATTTCTATCATAACCCTTTGACCTAAAAGAAAAAAACTATATTTTCACAGCGAAAATCACAGAACAATCATTGAAATAACGACTCATAATTATGATACAATACTTACAATATTACTTTTCTACCAGATCAGATTCTTTTCTAGCTACCGACGCATTTCTCTTTTTAAGTTCAATTTGTAACTCACGTAGAGACAAAAAGGAATACATTTTAAATGTATTTTCGTAGAAAATGAATAAAAATCGCAACACACTTGACACGAGAAGTCAACAAGGCACAGACACAGATTAAAAAGAAATATCTACTATAAAGACCAGTCGTCTAGAGCGCCATCTGCTCCGAGCTTTTAGTATTAGGGAAGGCAAAGGGAACAAAGCCCATACAGCCAAGTCTTTGTTATTTTAATGTCTTCAGTGTTTGCATCGCAATGCAAGTGTAATACATTTAAATGCGTCATGGAAGAGTTTGGCGTCAAACAATCGATGGCAGACGCTGTGATGTTACTTCGATGAGGTGGATTACCATGATAAAAATCTTATCGTTTTTCACACCACTTGACCCTTATTTCAATGAGAGGATCATGCTGAAATGAAGATCGTAGGTTAAAGGCCAAGAGCTTGACTGTCTTATTGTAAAAAAAAATCTTATTTTGATTTTTTTTACATATTATAGAGTATTGACTTTACTGTCTCACTTTTTTTGGTTATCGTACATTATCATACGTATAATACAATCACGCGTTTTCCCGACGGGTAGACAGAGATTACAGATCTCCACCTCCTACGATCCTGGCACACATCTTTCTCTTCCTCTACTCTCTTTATTAATTTCATACATGCCCTCCGGGTTGAGATGGATTTGACCCTGGACCATTTTCAGAACATCGCTTCATCAACTGAACCTATACCTAGTAGGTTACCCAGCGAAAGCATGAGGCACCTTAAGCATTACTAGAGCTCTCAGCGTTTTGGCTGAAGCTCTCTGTAGACTCCCTGATTTGAGACTGCGGGATTTTCTAGAGGGGATGCCTACAAAAGAGAAATCATCTAGTTGTGGTTTGCCGTCACAGCTAGGCTTGAGGACCTACCAAAGTATTCATCTTCTCCAAAATATTCGGTGAAAATGTAGAGGTGAATATTGTTCATGAACGCCAGCGTTCGCGTGGACCTCGTGAGGTTAAAACATGTTCTTATTCAGACGCGAGAATTGTTTTATCAGGGTAAATGTAGAGCAGGCTTTACAAATAATTTCAATAAAAAAGGAAGATTTTATTCAAAAGTTTATTGTGCTGAATTATTTTCAATAATTAAATTAAATATTTTTAAATTAAGCTTACATAAATAATTATGTACAAATCACATGAATGATTATTTTACGATGTATGTTAATTATATTATGTTCGTCAATTACATTGAAATAGGTATCTTAGGGTCCTTTCACACAGGCTGGCTGGGAGAGGAGAGAATTTTTTATAATTATCACGTTTAAAAAAATCATTGCAATTAGGTATTGTGCTTTTTTTAAATCGGAAATGAATCTACACAACAGTAACTGTTGATTTTATCTTTAACATTAAAATAAAGTACATAAACCAAGAGTCTAAGTAATAATAAGCAATTTTCATTTTTATGGTTATTATTATATATAAAACTAATATTGAATTGCATTAAAAATTTACACTTGTGCAAGGAAAAAGCGCGAGTCCACAACCGTTTATATAAAAAAACGAACTTACATAAATTAATGAAAATATATCAAAATAATCAAAATACGGATAATTATTTTGTTAACTTACGTGTCTATTTGTTACTAAATTATAAGTGCTTTGGTATGAGATTAAGATTTTATTATGTCAATAAGTGATTATGTGTCGGCTTGATAATTGGCATTTTATATTATTTGTGATTGTAATCAAGAAAACATGAGCGGATTATAACATACATAATAATAGTATTAACTATTAAGTATAAACTAAAACTAAATAGATTCAGTTTCCAAGATTTTCATAAAATGGTCCTTCGTTCCGGATTTTCTTGTTTGCTTTGAGTAACCGATCAAAATGAATTGAAATTCGAAAACTTTATATTCTTTTGTTTATTCCACAATTTACTCTAGGTCATCTATAAGGGAATCCAGTTCCTTTTGCAGTGTCACTGATTCCTCTCTCTGTTTGAGCACGTCGTCCTTCAATCTGTCTACATTGGCTATCAGGAGTGTATTACCCTTTTTGAGGGCGTTGACCCGAGTTTCGTGTCGCTTCAGGCGTTTTGAAAGGTTTTCTTTCTTGGCGGTTAGTGGTGCATCCTGTAAAAACGAGAAAGATGTAATTTTTGACTTGGAATATCTTGATATTTAAGTTTAAAGATGTGACTTACAATTTACATTGATAAAAAATAAAAATACTCATATATTTAGGCAAATTTTATTGCACTTTCTTATTTATAAATCAAGATGTTTGCAAACAAGAAACTGCTAACTTGACAGTGGTTATAGTTATAGGCGATACTTGTAATAATTGCATTTACTAATCTGGACCGCTTTAATGAGTTTGCATAGTATAGGGGTCTTAAATCGTCCCTTCATAGGTCTTAAAATTGGCCCTTAATAAGGTCCTAAAATCGGTTGCACCGATAGTTTATAATAAGGGGGATAGAAGGACAATTAGGGTGCTCCCAACAACTGCCACGATGTTGGCTCTGATTTAAGGGACCCTAATCAGCAATCGTAAACGTCTTTCTCCATATACTTATAAACGTCATTTGAATATAGGTTTCGATAGAGGCGCTGTGGGTAAATGTATGACGATTTTACGCTGACATTGATCGAATCGAGTCGGCGACATAATGTCAAAACTCGAAAATAAACGGTAATTTTCTTAGTTCCTGCAGAAATCACAATATACGTTGACTACGCTTAGAATTTAACTGCCTGCCACCCTTTCAGAAAATGGAACACAGCAATGCAAGTACTGCTAGTCTGTTACAGAATAAGTAAGTTTGGGGTACTTCTATCTTACTTTTCTGAGACACACGACTCAGTTGAATCTCCTTCTGAAAAGGCGGTTTGGTACTTTTTTTAAATATTACCTCAGGCTCACTCTCGCTCTCTGTCTCACTCTCTGTGTCTTGTTCTGTCTCAGTTTCAGATTCTTCTTCTTCAGTTTCACTCTTCTTTTCTTCTTCTTCGGACTCTTCTTCGTCGTCTTCTTCGTCTGAACCAACTTCTTTCATCATGGCGGCCATTTTATCCACTTCTCGTTTCAATTCTTTGTACTTTCGCTTCTCCTCTCTAAAAAGTAAGTAAAGAAACAAGAAGTTAATAGATTTGAAAGAAAAAAGCAACGACACGCAACGCGGACAATTATTATACCTATTTACAACGCAACGTGGATTTGTCAGATTTTGCTTTGATAAAAATAAAATTTACATTACACGGAAACTAAATCCCTCTAACGAGCAAGATATAATGGTATTATAAATAACCTTTCGTATGTAGTAAAGTGTGTTGACTATGTCTTGAAATAAGTCAAAATCAACTTATTCAAAATATAGGTAGGTATATAGGTATGCTTAGGTTGTTAAACTAAGGTAGACAAATAAAAAAGGAGTTTATTTATAATATTAAGTAAAAAATGATAGCTGTGAATGAATTTAGAAAATCTTTGGCATAAGATACAGTCGATTAACAAGTTTGCAAGGGATGACTTAAGTTACTGTTATTCTGTCTGTACGTTAGTAATTTTTTATGGTTTTAAGATATCCGTTAGGTACAGCATGCTTGTATATGTGTATTAAGTTTTTCGTTGTAATTAACAACGCAAAAGAAACCCTAAATTATTAAAAATACGGATCCAACCACTAAAATACTAAGCGGACGACAAAAACCTGGATCGCAATTCATTTCAGTAGTTTATTTTCAAATTTTAGCGGATCATTCAATCGTGGCCTGTTTTATTATATTACATTTATTTTTACTATAATAATATTAATAATGTAGTAAAACACTAACTTGAGAGCGGCCTGTTGATTCTTCAAGGACATCTTGAAGCCCATTCGTTCTCTCTTCATGTTGTCTTGCTTCTCTTTCAAGTGCCTCATCTTGTTCCTCATGTTACGTATCTCTTTTTCCATCCGCTTTTGTTTCTTTTCTTCGCTTTCCTCCTGAAATATTGTAAGTATGTTTTATTTCAATCATTTGTAATCTATTTTTTGCCTTATTCACGAACAATTAAACACAAAAGATATTGAAGGTAAAGTATATTAGAAAAATAGTTAAGATTGACCATCGGTCTTGCAGAAATTTTATCTCGAGATTTAAATCTAGATTTAGTAAATTTTTGACATTTTACCAATGGCTGATGTCAAAAATTACTAAATCGAGTTTTAAATCTCGATTTAAATTTCCTGTAAGTGGGCCTTAATGAAGAAGTTAAGGTTACCTATTATTCACTTTAAGTTGGGTTACTTTAGGGTATTTTTTTAAGATTAGTCAACTGTTACCTACAAAATTAAATGTTGCTTCTGATGACAAAACCTAAATAAACAACAATAGTATTTGTAATATCTTATTTTCAATTTCCTATTATTCAGGGAATGTCCCGTGATAATTAATAGATGTTGTTAATAGATGTTTACTGTATTTGAAGTAACTACTGACCATTCATCTAATACTAGGAAAGATGATAGAACTATATCAGACAACTTTCTGATGATGATTAAATTAAATCAATTATATTTCAAAGAGTCCCTTGGACATCACAAATTTAACGTCCATTTAAGTCTTTACGTCCATTTAAATAGAGTGAAAATTTGCATTTGACAAGCAATCTCAGTTTTTTTTATTAATCTCTCAGTGGTCAGAAAGCTAGACAAAATAGACACGTATATCGTTTACGAACTGTTCTTGCTGACTCCAAGTGGCTTATAAAGTTCAGCACAATAATACTTTAAATTCGTAGTATTTGGTTTCGATAAATGTTTATCAACCTACCTCTTCTTCTTCCGATTCCTCTTCTTCCTCGAAACTGTCATCTTTAGTAACTGATAATTGTTTGATGGCGTGACTGGACCTTCTCGAGCCCATGTTTGAAGGCATTATGCCCTGAAACATTATGTTTGAAATTAATCTGAATGTCTAGTATTAATTGAATAGACATAATACTTTTTTCATGCAAAATCACGTAGAATTCATTAGGTACTATCATAATCATGATCGTCATTCTGAAGTTCTTAATTTCCAAATATAGTAAGTAGATACTACTATTCTAAATTTTTTTGCATAAACGACTTGCACGACTTCTCTTATCACTAAACATTAAAAAAAACCTTCTCAGTAAATTCTATTCCCGGTTGTACGAAGGCAGTATAAACTGGTAATTTAACTCGACTGAGTAGGTCTCGATGAAATTGTATGCAATTATTGAAAACATATACTATGCAAAACAAAGAAAGTAATTAGCATATCTAAGTAATTTATCAATTACGTAAAATGTTACCTCATTATCCGTGTAGCTATTGTTAGTATAAGCATACGTTGCATTATTGTTATTGTCAGAAGCATGTCTTTTCAACTCTTGCGCTTGTTCCGAATTAATATCAATGTTCAGCAACCTACATTGCTTTTCGAATTCAAGTTGCCTTTTTTGATAAAAAGACAAAGGTTCTTCAGATTGATAAAGCTCCTCAATTTTGTTCTGCAAAAGCGTTAGTAAAAGCAACATAATTTAAGCATTATTATTAATAAAGCATTATTAATTGTGGTACAAATTTTGTGTGATTAATACAAGCATTTGTTCTCCAGAATACTTATATGTAATTATTATGTCGTCTACATAGTATATCCACAACACAAGCGGCACATTAAGTTGCTTAATATGGGCTAGTTGATAGGCGTGAATGTCAGAAGATATTTATTATTATTTATTTATCATTAAATATTTTACACAACAACAACAAGTGTGTAACAAGTTGTTACACAAGCTTTTATTGACTTCGCTTACCGATAAAGCTTGTTCTAGTTTCTTCTCTAGTTCAGCATTCCTTCTCTTCATTTCTTCCAGTTCTGTTAGTGCTGTATCTCTTTCTTCTGCAGCATCTAAATATCGTTTTTCCAAGCTATCAGCATTTTCTTTTGTTTTCTCCACTTCCATCTTTAGGTTGTTAACTAATCTTTCATCGTAGGCGTCTGTGACAGATATGACTGTTTTGTGTTGTTCCTGTTTGATTATGGCTCGCTCTCTTGCTAACTCTGCTTCTAAATTTTGTATCCTTGTCTGTAAACGCTTATTCTCTCTTTCTTGTGCTTCCTTGTTTCTGAAAAATTTTATTTCCATATAATACTACTTATTTTATACTATGTTTATTTTTCTGTGAAAAATGAACCTCTTGCCTTGCACCAGGCATTGGTGTCCATCCATACCGTCCCTATCCATACCGTCAGATCATGGGTTTAATTGGGAAATACTTATTGTGCCTCTATTTGATTAACTGCTGAATAAATTTTAAAAGATTTTGTTATTCGATTAGGTACTTTCCGGCAGTCGTGAATAAAGATACGGATCGTATTTAAAAATAAATACTGCTCACCTTAGTTCAATAGCTAAAAGTTGTTTTGTCGATTGTAGGTCATCTCTGACCTTATCGATATCATCCATTTCATCAATTTCTTCTTCTTCCGCTGCTGGGACCTGGAATTTAATATTAAAATTTCATTTCATTTAATATAAAGTAATTTTGCAATTTACATAGATATAAGAGTTATTTTTGAATTTTTACATTGTATCACTTCATTTACATACTTATCGGTAATAGTAGGCACTTATTTTAAATCAGATCGGTAATTTCAATCAATTTCATAGATAATTTATCTATGAAACTGATAATGAACTGATTATACAAAACAAAGGTTTTACATACCTCCGCTACTGATAGACCTGCTATTCCTGCTACCGACGGTGACGCAGCGATATTAGCTTGAGACATAGACTTCTGAACTTGTTCTTCTATTGTCATTTGTCTCCTAAACTTCCGAAGACCTTCCAAATTTGGTTTACTTCTGTCGTTAGTCTTAGTTTTCTTTAGCTTCACGCCTTTGTTGATTTCCTTAAGGAGTTCATTGTGAGAGTTTGGTTTTTCAGACTCAAAGATGAACTGGTCTTTGTTCTTCACTACGGATGATCTGGTTATTACGGGACTTGACCTAAAAATGTCATTGATGTTACATACACACATACATATATTCACGCCTCTATCCCAGTGGGTAGGCAGAGATCTCAGATCAGACTTTTAATAATTTAATACATTTTCCTTTCATACAAAAACTAATATCAAAATTTTTGGATGTTCTTAGCTCTGCGTGTAACGCGCGTGCGAGAGTCGCGCGTTGTCGCCTTTTTGTATGAACGGAATATTGAGTTACTAACGTCAAGACAGTACATTATTACATTATATTTTAAATGAATGTTATAGTAAAACTCGTAAAAACAAAAGTTGTTATTTAACATGTGGGCTATCTAGTCATACGAAGTTGTTGATTTATTGGTACTGATAACTTAGTGCTTGTATATTTTGCTGAGCCTTACCTGTCGTTACAAACTACATGCTTAAGCTTCTTCCCCTGCTCCACCTCCTTCATCATGTCGCTCCAGTCCGGTCGTCGCCGCGGCCGACTGCGGAGCGACTCCAGCTTCTTAAGTTTTCCGAGGTCCAGTGGCCCTTTCTTAAATTCTGGCGGCGGCGGCATCTTCGGTGGTAGCGGTGGCGGCATCGGTGGAGGAGTTGGCTTGAGCAAGCCTATTGAACATTACCCGAATATAAATATCTTCAATATTATTTTAATAAGTAAATATTTTTTAAATAGAAATTCAATGATAGCCCATTCACACTTGAAATCATACTGGTATTGCTGAATATGAAATTTAATGAGTTTGTGCGTTGGTACGTGTATATTAAGTTCTCGATATAGACGATTAAAATATATCACTCAGACAAAATTGTTTGTATGTTTTATTCTTGTTTTTGATCTACATTTCATTTACACAAAAATGATTAATAAATGTCTTTGAATTTCTGGTGAAGTCGCCTTTTTAATTGTGCTCAGAAAAAGATCTAGGTATTGAAGTTAAATAATAATTTTTATATATTTATTTAACGTAAGTCGTGTGGTAGCGGCTCATTAAAAGAATACTACCAACCCATCTCTTGCCTTGAGTGTCGTAAAAGGCGACTAATGGACTTAGAGCTGCACAACCATCCAATAGCTTATAGAGGCAACGGGCTCACCACCTGTCACGCTGAGCACATGTGCAGTCACTGCTTGGTGAAGCGAGGTGGACTGCTTTTGCGGTGCTTTTGCCTAGTCTCTGACTAACCCTTAGGGGATAATAGTCGTGATTATATGTATGTACGTGTATATACTTTTACCTTTACATCATGGTTTAACGGTTTTTGGTCCTATAGTACCCTTAAGTGGACAAGCTTTTAAGTATATTTTACTTTCGGTTTAATGGAATTTAATGGATTGTGTAGGTTCTAATAGTAATTTATTTATTAAGTTAAACCCTAAAATACAACTAACCTCTAAACAATCTTCCCGATTCATATTCACTGTCATCCATTTTGTTTCAATTTCAACACAATACAGTTCACTAATGTTCAACTAGTAAGCCTTTATCACAGTATTTATAATAGTTTAGTTAGTTTATACCTAATCGTTTGTTTTGTATTTAGAAACAAAAACAATACAGTAAAAGCACATGCAGCGAACTAAATTATTTGCACCTGATGCGTTCGAGTCGCATGCGGAACTGTGGACTATTTTGGCCTGAATTTAGACCAAAAGCTAGTCGACGCACAAGAGATCAAAAGGTAACGGGCTATATCTGTGCTCTATGAGACATGCCGGACGGAATAGAATAAGATAATGTTAACGAAATAACTAGCTAGAAATCGTAATTGTCTCCCAAATAAAATAACGATATAATAATATTTTTGGAAATAGCATCTAATCAATAATATTTGCAATAATAATTAAAATTAATAATAATTGCAACATTAGATGTATGGTATTATGGATTTACAGTTATCTATATGATATTCATGGTTGACCTTACATAGCAGTGAGAATGAGAGGTTGGCTCTCTGCCCTCTACCTCAAAAATGTTTTAACGTATGAAAAAAATTTAAGACCAAATTGGTCGCAAATTTTGTACTCTACAATTCTTTCATAAACCTTTCATTGAAATTGATATTCATGGTTGACCTTG
This sequence comes from Parapoynx stratiotata, assembly GCA_910589355.1. NCBI lineage: Eukaryota > Metazoa > Arthropoda > Insecta > Lepidoptera > Crambidae > Parapoynx > Parapoynx stratiotata. The sequence continues at coordinate 6,315,938 of OU342479.1, forward strand.
CATAGCAGTGAAAATGGTTGAGAGCGGTGGACTCTCACAAAAGGATTTAGCGTATTTTTTTTTAAAGATTTTTATAATTCTTCCATAAACCTTAACATTATTAAAATAATAGAAAACTAGGTAACCACGAAAAACTGTCTTTTTACATTTGACCGTGAATAACGCAGTCACTAGATTTTATTAGACTTATGAGGCAACTTTTAGAACACCAAAATATATACACTCGAGTTCAAAACTCGAGTTGCAAAAGTTTCAGCTTATCATCTTTCATATAATAATAATATATCTTTATTTTATTTGGATACACCATAAATAACAGTATTTAATAAACTATGATAATATTTTAAAAAGGTCTAGACTTTTACTAAGAGTTACCTATTTGCGTTCAATGAAATATTGATTATACTTTTTAGATTGAAATTTCTATATGTAATTATTACATAACACTAAGATGGAATACTTTATTCCAGAAGTCGAGTAAATTTTCGAAAGTTTAAATTATCAAAAGTGCTAGGTTGAAACTACAAATAGCATGTTACGAAATATATATATCAAAATCGAGTGAGATCGAGATCGTTAGATAAATCTTAATCTCTGGATAATCGTCTCATTGTACTCAAAGCTGTTTGCCAAAGTCGATCCAATGGATCAAAGCAACCTATTTCACTCGATCGACATCGTATCGTTCTAATTATACCCAGAGAAAGTGCTACTGTGTCAATGTTTGTGTCACAAGGAAATGGATCATCAGGTTGCTGGATCTATTCTAATCTTTGATTCATCTTTCACTATTATAATTAGCAAGATACAACGTACATTATACTATTGTGTTAATTGTCGTCTTGTTTTAATTCAGAGTTCAGCGTCATTGAAACTTATCTATTTATCTAAGTATAGTTTTGTGTTGCGTCTTTATTTTAGGGAAATTGTTGTTTTTATAATTTATATTTCGTGGTTATTGTAGATTGATTTCTTTTATAATATGATAAAGCAGACAACAAAAATACTGATTGAGCCACTTAAATATGAGCCACCAAAAAGTATCGCGGCCTTTGCATTTATTGCTTAGGTACTTAAATAATTAAAGAGGTTCGGTTAGTATTTTTTGTACACTAGGTCAGGGTTTCCATGTTGCTCTGATAATTAAAATCCATTATTTTTTTCGTTTCTACCGTTATTTTTCCTAAAAAGAATTGCTTTTTTGCTGGTTAGTTGCAAAAAATATCATCTATTTAGATGATATTATATTAAACTGTTCATGTTCAGAAATCAGACACAATAGAAACATCTATTGTTTGCGAACTACGGTGTTCGCACTGGTCCTCAATGGGTTAAGAAATGACTTTTAATAAATAGATTCTGGGTAAGAAATGACTTTTAATAAATAGAAAAACTAAAAACTTACTTCTCAAGCTTTCATTCTTGGTGAGAGTATGTCCTTTTGGAATTTCATTAGCGAGAGTCTTGTCTATATTATCCTTTACCCTCTCGTGTAAGGGATCTCTCCATTTTTTAACTGGCTCATCTTTTGACGATTGCTTCTGAAGAGATGGTTTTCGTGGTGGTAACTGGAATTATGGAAAACAAAAAGGAATAAATATCTATCTCTCTATATTTGTCACTTAGAAAATTTATGTTCAAGTTTAGCAAGTAGGAATTAAGAACCTTAAACGCGTTATAAACAATAATTAATCTCTCAATGGTCCAAAAACAAGGGACATTAGAAACGCATACCTACTGCTCGAAAATGCCGGCATTCATTTGACTCACAAGAAAAAAAAAATTATGATTCTTTAAAAATTATGAAAAATTTTGACACAATTTGAAAAATTTGTTTCATAAACAGTAAATTACCAACAGATTAATTATAAATAGAACAGAATTTGTATCTTAATTTATTAGGAACTTAACAGGATGTGGACCTGTCATGTAAGATTATATTTACCTTAGAAGGAGTTTTTTCAAGCGGCGTTGGAGGCTTGGTTGCCATTTTGGATTTATCTTCTGATTTTGCTTCAACCTTCGGAGGTTCAGCTTTAGGTTTTTCAACTTGAGTTGTTTCTGTTTTAACAGGCTTTGAAGTTTCTGTCTTAGGTTCAGGGGCCTTAGTAGTCGGCTTTACTTCTTTATTATTTACGATTTTATTGTTCACAGCCTTATCGTTCACCGGACTACTTGCCTTAACAGTTCCATTTTTATTTGCTGTTTTTCTATCAACTATCGTCACGGACTTTTCTTTGGCTTTATCATCTATTGTTCGGACTGTTCTAAGCGCTGGCTTTTCTAGCACTTTTTCAGTTGGCTTTTCTTCAGTTTTTGCTTTCTCAACTGGCTTTAGAGAAGTTTTTGTGATTTTTTGTTTTTCATCTACGGGTTTGGAAGCCTTATCCGCAAGTTTTGCTGCTGAGGGCTTTACTAATTTTTCTTCAACAGGCTCTGTGACACCGTTTTCTGTTTTGTCTCTAATTGTCGCCTGCTTTTTCAAAACAGCTGTAATGAATGAAAAAGTTTCATTAAAAACAAATAACGTTAGACAGAGTGGATATTTACAGGATTCAACATGAACATGAATATGTATTATTAACATATAAGACTATTTATCCTATCCTATAATTGTACTGTTTCATTATAACCTGTCTGCAGAATTAATGACGTGAGTAAGAGGTTTTCAAGTGTGATTTGGTTCCTTATTATGATGATTCTCTTCAATATTTATTATTAGGTGAGTGGGTGTTATTTATAAATCTTTAACCGTGACATTGGTGTTACGTTTGTCATTTGTATTATAGAATACATCAAGGTCAACTGTACTGGAAAACTTATATATTGGTTTCGTAAAAAATTAAATGTCTTCCTAATATTAAGCCTTTTTTTTCCTAATATTTACCTGTTTCTCGCGTCATTATGCATGTAAAACTATAAAGGTATGGGTATACCCAACTTATGAAGTATGTTCTTAGGTTGGATGGGGCTAGAATGAGAGGAAGACCTAAGAAGCGATGGATTGAATGAGTGAAGAATGCTATTAGAATAAAAGAAGTGTATGCTGCGCTCACGAGTGACAGAGGAGATAAACATGTTGACCCCATTTAGCGTGGGACAAAGGCAGGAAGAAGAAGAAGACGTTTGCTTGGATCGGTCTATTAAATACTTTAAAATCTTTAATCTGATTACTGCCTATCCATACAAACTTTGTACATAAATGTGTTTTTAATTATATGACCCTAGGTTGTTTTAGATGAATTAAGTTCATTGTATGAAAATTTAATTCTTGTAATACCTATCAAGTTTAAGTTCGTAACTTATTAGTTATTATATGAATATACAAAGCATAGCATTTACTCATCATCATTTTTACATTCATATACAACAAATTACCACCATCACACCTATATCCCTCAAGGCGTAGGCAGAGGTGTTATCACCCACTCGTTTTATGATTTAAAAAGTAATATTGATGGAAGCACGTGTGTAGAGTCAGTGTTGCATCCCGTTCGTAAATAAACATGGCGTCTGCCAAAATGGCCGACCTTCGCTATTTTAGCGTAGCCACCACGAAATTCCCTACATTATGCCCAAGGGGACGCGGGAAATTAGTGAGGTTATCATTAAGATTAGTAATTAACGTAATTATATCATTAAATTGCCAGAATATGATGAATTAGAGTCATATCAATATATTTGTGTGTGGAAGAGGAAGAACAAGAAAGGTCGAAAAGCGAAATATTAATGATTATTGTCGAATACTTTGATTATTGATATTGATAAATGTTGTCCGGATTGATGTAGCGAGTGATAGTCGAAAATTTGCAAGGAAACTGAAATCAAGGAAATTCAAATGGAATTTAAAACTAGGTAAGTAGAAAAAATAATAAAGATGATCGAGAAAAAAAAGTACAAGCTAATGTATCTAAACTAATCGATACAAAGCCTTAAAGGTCATTCAACCTATGTACTATCTTTTACGATATCTGCGTTGTGTAACACGTAAAAAATAATCATTGTAACACATATGAAATAAGTGATATAAAAAATGAATTAACTAATGGTGGTAGTTCCATAACATCTTTATAGCCTACAAGCTATAACATCATCATATGCGCCTTTTGTCCCTGAAGTGGTAGGCAGAGGTGTTATCACCCACATTTCGCCAGATTTGTGAAGTCCCCATGTAACAGGTGGCGAGCCAGTTGCCATGCTCCGGGCACAATGTGAGGCATGCAATATTTACAATAAACTGTTCATAAGTTACAAGATAATAATAAGTTCTAAATTACTTAGGGCGTATTCAACCAAATGTCGATTAGCTACACCCGCTACACCGGTGCAGTAACATCAAAATGCATTTTTTGGCCGTGTACGCAGGTCTCCGTCATTACAGCGGATTCGACCAATGAAATTTAAGCATTTATTGGTGTCGGAACACCCGTGCAGTAACACAAATTTTCGTCGAAGTCGCCCTTAATTGTAGTTTTAAAAGTCAACAAACCAAAATACAGTGGAATTGTTATGCTGTGTACCTATTACCTATTCATAAAACTATCTTAACGAAATACAGGACTGGAATAACGAAGATTGTAAGCTTAAATTACTCACAACAAAATCATTTAGACTGCTAAACATTGCTAAACTTCCACAAGTTTCATTATAAGCAATTATTATTATATTAGAGACACTCTCATAACTGAAATGACGCGTGTCCCTTATAAATCATCATGTAATCCCACTTCCCAGTTTATTTTGTAAAAAGCGTGTCCTATCTAAAAATACCTCCGCCGGCGGTGTTGCTCGAAATATCGCTACAAACTCGAGTTTATAGGAACACGACATGATACGAGCCAAAGATTTGAATGTTTCTCTGCGTTTTAACCTCTTCTTGCCTTTCAATTGCGTGTAATTATATTCTAGAATTACTGTCTTTATATTCGAGTGTATATTCCTGTAGTGTAGTGTTCTATATAATTTGATCAAGAAGGTATTTTGTCACATGAAAATTTGAAAGTCAAAATGTCAATGTTTTACATTTCATTAGTGCCTTCTTAACTGTCCATACCATAAAAAGGATGTAATAATGCAATACGCTCCATCACAAAAATTACGTTAATCATTAAATAAGTAGGATCATAGAAAAATCGTAACTGAGGCAGAAAATGCTTTCAGAAGAAAAAACTAATTTCAAATGACTCATTGGTATTATTTAAAACATAAATTATTATTATTAAAACTGGTAATAATACTATATTAACAAATGAGCCATGGTTTCCCATTGAAAGTGAAAACTATATTTAAGAATAAATTTGTGAACATATTTATAAGACTAGTAACAATATAAAGATTCCTCTGACTATCAACAATGGCGTCGGCCTACGCTCGCACGCTTATTTATTTGCACTTGTCATCGATTCCCAATGAGTGCCAACATTGAACTAAACCACCTGCTGTATAAAAACAATGCCAACCTCGTTTCCTAGAACTTTAAAAAGTATCAAATCACTGGCAACTGCAATGCCAAAAAATGAAAAAAATGATATCGTTGCACTTTTGTCCTTTATGGCAAGTTCACATACACTTCACTTTTCCACCACACAAGGAACGCCAGTATAAGCCGGTTCCAATGTCCAGACTGAAACTTTTGAACGGTTTCGGAGAGTCAATTATTTGGACCGTGTCTCCTGCCAAACTTTCAGGTCTTTACGTCACAAACATACATACATCAGCGCACCTAACGTCCATGAATATAATTTATATAATATATGGCCTTTGGTGTATCGTCGGGAAAAAAATGGCATAAAAATATGACTAAGAATAACAGAAATATTGTTTTTTAAGTTTGGATGTTTAATTTTGATATCAGAGCTCGTAAAAAAGATCCTTTATTGTATAGCGCTTTCGTTTTCGCCCAATGGAAAATTTAAATAATTAAAGGCTTTGATAATTTCCTCTGATTGCTTTTGTTCGTTTCAGCAAACTTTTCTTTCAAAAAGACAATGTTCGATTATGTTCTCAAATCCTATTTTCCCTTTGACTATAGCGATAATTATCTTCAATAGACCTTCGATAGGATCATGTGCCAGTGGCATTTATATTGATTACAAATTACTTACAGTTTATAAATAATTTTGAAGTATATACATGAGTTTCCGAATCAAATCCTTGAACTTGTCGTGAACCGACATTACACAAGAAGGCTTGTGATATGTGACTAGTTGTAACCACGATTGATATATTAAAATTTCGGAATTGAAGATCACACAGTTCAGAAACCCCACCCTTTTGACGAGGAGGAATCATTTAACTGGCTGTTCCTAACGTGTATAAGAAAGACTACTCGCAGAGCGCATGGTCTAGGCGATGCTGAAAATACCCACTGAAACTGCACAATAGTCCAAGACCCCCTATACGCACAACTTGGGTTCTGCCAAAGCAATTCCCATTGCCTGCATCAACAACTCATGCATGACCATAGATGCAGAGTCCTTCAGTCGTATACGTTGTAATAGAGCCTAGTGTTCAGTAGTAACATGTCTTCATTTGCATTAGAATCAAATATGATCCTGATGATGAGGCGCCATATGATCGATAGTATACACTGTGGTGCTACTTCAATGAGGCGTATTACCACGATAATCCACACCGAAACAATAATACAATCATTGAAACAAAAATCACGTCCACCGTGGTCAAATCCCACAAAAAATTTCTCAACAACGCTTCACGTCCACCGTGGTCAAATCCCACAAAAAATTTCTCAACAACGCTTCTCTCCACGAATCCTGCATGAATTCTTTATTACACAAAGAGCATGGAATTCTCTACCGGCACACGTGTTCCCTCCTTCCTACAGCATGGGTTCCTTCAAAAGAGGCGTGAAAAGACATCTTATGAGTCAGCAAGGTGGAGGTCGCTAGGCCGGCATCCTTTGGTTCTGCCCTAGCATCCATCGCAAATGGACTTATCTACTGCTTACCATCAGGTGGTGTTAAGTCATTTGCTGGGCTGATTATAAAAAAAAAACCTCATATCGTTAATTTTGCCTTTTGCTATGCACCGGACACAGTGAGGAACAAGTGTTATTCACAATATATTGCAGGTACCTACTACCTACTTAAGTTTTGCTCAAACTCAGTGTTACAGGTGATGGGATCATTCCGGCGCCCTCTCTCATTACTGTCGTCTTTTCCAATGCCTACGTCATATATTATGGATATTTAAGTAATGAGGAACTGATGGAACACTCGTCGAAATCAAATTTCGAACGAATAACAAACTAAAAATAAAATGATGAATTTATTTTCATCTCACAATTTATTTGCTGACGTTACGCGCCTACACTTCTAACGGATGTGACGTGTTTCAAAACCACCAAATAAAAAGAAAAAATATTGTGTCGAATTTTGAAATCATACTATAGCTCGTATCACAATGTCAGTGTCTGATCTTGACAATCATCCAACTGCATGAAAATGGAACGTCTTAACCGGCATATTATAGAAATAAAACAAATAATTTTTTCGATTTCTTTAGCTTTATCATGATGACTTTGTTCTCTGATTCTAGGAAAAAAGCACTTCTTTTTCATAGTTCAAAACTGATGGTAAGCAACGACCGCCCATTGACACCCGCAACACCAGAGGAATCACAAGTGCGTTGCCGGCCTTCCAAGCGTGAAAAACTGCCCATAAGTTACTAAAGCACTTGCAATGGAAATTAAAGAGGTATAATTTCATATTTTTTAGAGGCCTAGTGGAAGGATTACCATCCTATAGTATGATTTTGGTTTTCCTAAATAAATAAAAATGTACGGCCAAAGAACAAACTTTGTACTTATTATTACAATTACACACATCCGCTGTGCCTTCTTATTTACACTTCACGGTCCAATGCTTCCTAGGTTTTCCACTCATTTAAGTCTCATCCATACCAACCACTCTTCTAGCATTTATTTCTACTTTTCACAGGTCTATATCGGGTGAAGTTATTGCTCTTCAAGGTATAACACTTCTTGGCCCTTAGTGGAGTGAATAAGCGTAATTTTGCTCCTCCATAAGTGGGAGTAAAGTAGATCTTTTCTGTTAAGAACTTTTTAGCGGGCGGGAATGAGAATTGAATCTAAAACATGTATCATTCACAGAAATCGAACACAATGTATGTGTGAAATAACTATAAATTTTATTGAAAGTATGATATAGGATATGATCAAATGAGTGAAAATGGTTGCATAGAGTGACGCTCTTTAATTTTTTTTATCATAGAAAGGATGAAAGGTAGAGTATATAACTAGAGGGCAATATTTTTATTAAACATATTACAGATAAGCTCTTGGCCTTTATCTCACCTGATGGTAAGTGACAATAAGGCCGCCGATGGAAGCGAGCTTTACCTGTAAATACTCCACAACTGAGGAACTGGCTATCTTACCTCTGATTGCTGGAACACAACAATTGCTTATAACATTGTTTTTATTGCGACAAATTTAGGTAAGACGGTGGTAACTAGCCAGGCAGGCTTACAAGCCCTACCACTAACCAAACCGAGCAGAAAAATTTCTGCCCCCATGGGGAATCGAACCCGGATCTCCCGATCAACACCCGGTGGTGTGAAATACTAGACCAGAGAGTCGGTTAAAACTATTTTTTACGTCGGGCGATGTACTTTGAATCCCTCGCTGTAATAATACTACTCTGCTCCCTTGCTATAAAATCTTATATTTCTTTACTATTCTTAACTTTTCAGTGACGTACCTACTTTTAAACATCTTTTGCCCATTTCACACTTCGTAATGCATTTGCATTTCCGATGCCTGCACAATTGCTTTCGTTGCACAGCATTGTAGATGCCGTTCAATACTTCAATTGAGTAGGTATGTAGAAGTAGAGTGGCTAAACTAACAATACTCTAAGGTCACCTATCTTTTGATGGTGCTGAGAGTCTGAGACCACTGGGTAAGTTTTTGATCCGTTGTAATACCGTTGTAAGCAAGAATTTTGTACTCTATATGGATGCCAAACTCCCATACAATAGCATGAGGCAATGTTCTGTCTCGATCAGTAGGTGTTCCCTCTCATTCTATCACTATTTACGAATGAAGGCTATCCGTGGGATATCCTCTTCCTCTCTTTCTATCCACAGTTTCTGTCTCACCTGTCATATTTACGCCATTTTGACGCCTAGACTGAAAATTGTTACAAATTTTTTGTAATTCAATATTTTAAATAAAAAAATATAAAACTGGTGATGACGTGCGTTGTTTTATGTTGTGTCAGTGAGTGATATCCTCGATTTACCTTATCATTCCACAGGTGAGTCAAAAATCACATATGAAATGAGAGTATTTGTTTGAGAAATTTGTGTGTATTTTTGTGTGACGTCATTAGTAGTAATAGAAAGATTTACTACGAAATGTCAAACTCATTCTTAAAGTGATAGAATGAGATAGAACACCTACTGATCGAGACAAAACATTGCCTCATGCTATTGTATGGGAGTTTGGCCTCCATCATAAAGTACAAAATTCTTGGTTGTAAGTCACCTCAATAGTAAAAACAACGTCAGTATATGTATATCTATGGTAAAAACATAGACTAATACCATCAATGGAAGTGCCAAAACGTATGACGTCAGCTTGACAAATTGTTTTTGCGATGAAAATTCGAAGCAATATACATCAGCTGTGCCGCCAGCCGTTATACCAGCAGTGCGAGCATAGAACTTGACAGTCGACAAATTTGTCGATCGACAAACGCTTATAATTTACCGAATCGAGTCGATAACCGCTAGCATAGAGGTCGGATCGACAAAGAATACAAGTGTCAAAAGATAACAAGTGTCAAATTATGTCGATCATTTGTTTATCATTCATTCTTATTTTCTTAAATAGGACATATTAAAAATAAAATCTTTTCGGATCTTGAATATAAGGATTGTTCAATTTTATAAAATTTATTACTAGTATTTTTAAAAATCTTTGAGTAATCCATTAAAAACAAAAGAGTTGACAAAGCTTAATTTAATAAATCATATCAATAAACATTTAACAATGCAGTGAACGTGTGTTGGTAAGAAAGATGTTGGCGAGAAAAAAATTATTGTTGCCCTTTTTCCATGTATTCCTAATATTTTAGCTTGACTAGACCTTCTTTTTTACTTATTTTACCTCTGTTGAAAATAGCGAATGCTAATTAGAAATGAAATAAGTAGAAAAGAAAAAATCAAGCCAACAATGTCAAAAGCGAAATTAATAATAAAAACACCAAACAAAACTGACAGCATCAGATTTTTTTTATATTTCATTCCAAAATCAACAATAACATAAAACCTAGAACAGCAAATAAAAGGTTTACAAAATCTTTACGTAACTATAGTAAGTAGTAAATATTTATTTCATGATCTTTTATGGTAAAATAAATGCATAATACAAACAATACTCCCATCCAAACTAATCAATAAAGCCGAAATTCATCATAATAATCAGTAAAATTTGTCGATAGAACTTTATCGAGGTCGATTGAAGATACGATAAAAATTCGACAAATTAAACGATATTTTATCTATTCATTATGTCAAAAAAAGATCGATGCTAAGTTTTGTCGAACTATCTCGATAAATTCGGTGACTTTGTCGATCTACAGTCTACAGATCGATAAATCAAGGTCTATGCTGCCGACATCGATAAATGGTCGAAAAATGTCAGTTTTGTCGATTTTCACCGTCAAATTTAGCTTTTCGAGATTTCTTTGCTCGCACTGCAGCATTGTGTTGTGGTTAAATTGTCTATGATTATTTAACTTTAGTTATATTTGAAAATTTGACTATTAGACGAGCTTTCATATCACGACATCATACGTTTTCGCCATTAGGTCCAAATTTAAACCTACTTGTCAACCTGACCCTAAGGCCCACTTGCAGGAATCTTAAGTCGAGATTTAAAACTCGACTTTTTCATTTATTGACAATTTTTCTATGGCTCTTATAAAAATTGACAAAATCGCAATTTAAACTAGGTTTAAAATTTCCTGCAGTGTAGAACCCCATTTCGACCCACTGTGATTTATTGTGCTGGTCGTCTATATTTGTTATTAAATTGACTACATGCCTTAACCTATGTTAAGTACGTAAAATTGTCTCTATACGTTCATTTGTCATTTTTTATTCATGTGATGTGAAACAACATTTCTTTTTGCTGCAAAGTAATATTTTTAGGCACATCTTTTGAAGTTCCCAACATGGGTCGTATTCTAATGTAATTTCAAGTAGTTTACGCTAGGGGCGCTTTTCACGTTTCGCATAAAAATCGACATTCTTGATAACGCGACTAAAGTGAGAGGTTTTTTACAATGAAACATACACATCGGGTACAGTTCAAGGTAATAATTATAGCTTTTGTGTATAAATATACGATTTGATGGATATTTCTTAGAGAATTTTTATTTACCCACATAAAAATTTTCCATTTTGTATATAATGCTATAGCTTAGATAATAAAGTAATGACAGGGTGAAATAGCACACAGTATCGCTCTACATCCAGCAGGCCAAGGCTCGGCTGATTATGACAATAGTGGTTACAACCGCCAGTTTCACAGCGACCATAGAGTCAGTTTAAAATAGACAAGAACAACTTACGTTTTAATGGTTTGACCACTGGCGCTGCAGGCTCTTCCGCCACTTCAGTTTTATTTGACTCTACGGGCTTAAGTTTCCTCTGTGTCCAAGCAGGCGGTTGGTTGGTGTCTTTTTCCTTCACCCAAGGGGGGCGGTAGTTCTCCCTCTTGGGGGGTTCCCTGCTGATGTTGCCGATCGGCATATTGTTCTGCGGCAATGAAAAAAGATTAATTAATTACTATACTACCTCTTATATAAGTATTAGTACCTACTTTCCGCGGGTTAGTCTAAATAAGTGTAACGGCCGTACTCGCACGTCATTTAAGCTGATGTATACTATTCGTTGAAATTCGTTGTTGTAATATTATGTTATGTGAAAATAAATCGTAATCTACTATGATTTGTTTAATCTTAATTTTATTATTTCATGAATCTTAATTTATATATTCTTTTTTATTGTGTGCGAATAGTTATTTTTTCGAGAATTATTTTGATGTAATTTTGATTTATCCTACAGTTTTTCACAAGTGTACAGGAATATTTTATTTTAAAAATTATTAATATTTTTTTTTATATTCTGTGGTGACGAATTATATTTATTTCAGGAAAAAATAATTATCATCATTTTCATTATGAAAACTTACTATGAAGAAGTTACTTTCGTATTTTCATTTAAAGAATACTACCCACCCATCTCTTCTCTTGGGTGTCGTAAAAGGCGACTAATGGACTTAGAACTGCACAACATCCAACAACTTATAGCGGCGATGGGCTCACCACCTGACACGCTGAGTGCAGTCACTGCTTGGTGAAGTGCAGACTATGGCAATGGACTGCTTTTGCGTTGCTTTTGCCTAGTCTCTGACAAACCTAAGTATAGCAAACCAAACCTATCCAAAGTTGGTATTGCAGAAAATAAATAATAATAATTTGTGGAAGCTGAAAATTTGGCAAAACAATCGCAAGGCATTTATTCAACAAAGCTATCATTAGAATTGCCCTCATCTATGGCCGAGCTTTAGGATTTCAAGGCAATATATACAGTCTACATCGAAAAGATGTAAACTTTTAGGTATTTTTAACCTTTCTACATGGATTTAACGTTGCACAAATGGACAAACGCATGATGTCCTCAATGACGGAGTGGTTAGTTTGGCTTTCGATCGAAAACAAAGCTACTTTCGCTATGGTCAGGCCGTGGATGGGTGACCAAGACATTGTAACGAGGCGCTATACCAGTGTTGGCGACTCTTTGCTGTTATTGCGCTCTTTCCTGGCCATTTTCTCTTTGTTTCTGTTTTTTTAATTTACTGTCTGTTTTCTCATTGTCGTGTCCTGCTGTGATACATCATTTTTATTTTATTTATTCGTTCGTTTCCAAAGGCACTATTGTAAGTAGCCCTATTTTAATAGTTATCTGTTAATTTTATGTTCCGTGTTTTTGTTATTTACTTTTTAAAATTACCTTGTTCCAGAGTGCCATAGTTTCTGAATTATAAAATAGTATACCTATAAGTGACGACCCAGTGCAGTTTTCATTTATCCCCGGGCTCACCACGTCACAGCTTTGTGATCTCGAGCTCCTCCATGCTTCGGAAGGCACGTTATGCCGTTTCTATTCACCAACCAGTATTGGGCCAGCGTGGTGGTATATATATTCCTTATGTGTTTTTAAGTGGAGACCACGACCAACACGATAAACGTAGAGTGGGACCCTTCGGAATAACGGACTGATATTATACTCCATTATCATGACGCAGATGCTGGATTCTGTAACTCAGAGGTTTAATAGCCAACATTTAGAGAGGCCATGTATCCAATGGTGGACGGATGTGGGTTCATAATGAATATGCTGAAAACAAAGGCTGATTTGAAATACAAACTAAGTTCATAAAAAAAAAACAGTATTTTTCGCAATCAGAGGTAAGATTCAGTTCCTCAGTTATTGTGGATTTGCAGGTAAAGCTCGCTTTCACCTTCGGCCTTATCGTTACTTAAACGGTTAGAAAAGCGACTGGAACCATCGGCTTAACGTGCCTTCTGAAGCACGGAGGAGTTTTGGTCACCCATCCAAGACCTGACCATGGCGAAGGAAGCCTTACTTTTGATATCGAAATAAAGAAACACGATCTCCTCAACAACGCTACTCAAATAATGAAATTCATTCCCTGCTTTTCTCTTCAAACCGAAACACAGTAATGCCTAAACTGCCGCCTTGCAGCTGCCTTGCAGCTTATAAGTTTGATAAATATTGGCCAAGTGAGAGTCGGACTCGCGCACGAACGGTTTCGTATCATTAATATCATTATCAATAAAAAAGACAAAATAATCATGTTAAATATTTATTTATTTTTATAATATAAATATTTATTTTTGAAGTGGTAAGTATTAAGTAAGGTAAGTATTACTGACTATTGGCAGGAGTTTAACGAGTAATACAATCACGTTTATTGAAACCCCCTTAAATTTTTTTGTATTTGTTGTTACATCATCTGCAAAAAATTCAACTGTTTCTATCGCGGTGTCTGAGATACAACCGAGATAGACAGACAGCAAAGACTTAGTTATAGGTCTCCTTAGAATGCACTTCGAGCTTGAAATATTCTGTGCCTTCATAATTAAACATATTACGGTATCCTAAATACACTTTAAGACCCGAAAGACCGTTGAAAATATTGGGTGAAGGTCAAACAAAAACAAACATTGATGAGTAAGTATTGGAAAGTAACTTTTGCCTAATCTTAACGACCTGCTGAATAGGTATATAGACCTGCAAAGGTATATTAGGGGACTAACCAATATCTAAAGTATGATTCAGTTCAAATTTTGGCCTATATTGCCCTGTAATCTAGCGATAGCGGGTTTTCGCATTGCACCAAAAAGTATTTAAACAAGATAAGCGTAATTTTGGAGTAACATGAAAACCGTTGCAGTTTGATAAAATTCTTATTAAGGCGATTTACCGTTTTATTACTGATTAGAATTTTTATGAACTTACTATGGACACCATTTAAGCAATAGGTTTTAGTAGTTTGGTTTTTTTGTTACGCGTATGTTAAAGAATACATCTTTTTTTTCTCTTTCTCTTTTCTTTCAATAAATGATTTGATTTAGAGTTTGGGTGGATCTTTTAGCTAATAACTGCTAATAACCCTTTGAAGTAATGAACGGTTGACATATTTTTTGCCTTCTCAAATGTATTGTCAAATACATACTCACTAGGTAAATATTACTTAATCTGTTGTGCCTTATTTTGTTCCCTAGTGGTAACCAAAGGTTTTGGTTACCAAGTCTTGTCAGTATATGAGGAATAAACTCCGTCTAGTATATTTCATAGAAGATAAAGAATAAATAAAGTCCAACAACTCATGCGTAGTAAGGCGTTTAATATATGCAGTCGAAGAAAAAGAATTAAGAAAATGTAAAGAGAAATGAATTCTTAATGTATTTTATGAGTGCGTGAGGTAATGTCAAAAGTGTCACCTTATAACACTATTCCTTACATTTGAGTGTATTAGTGTGCAGACCGTTCACGTACACACTTTTATACCACACAACACTGGTTGCTCAACTTATCATATTTCCACAAAAACTTGATGGTTTTCAGCAACCGATAGTGACGCGTCTGCGCTCGCGCACCATACTAACACAGGAATTTGTCTGAGAACAATCTCTGGAACTTATAAATAGGTGCGTCGCGATGTAATATCCGTATAATTTTAGGCGTAGCACGTTATTTCTAATTTCATTCTTATCACATTGCAATAAGGAGGTTCCAAAAATAAAAATGTTACAGTTTACGTGCTGCTGATTGTATGTTAGCCTAATATTATAACGCGAGCGAACGGCTTGGTATACGCTATCTCATTAGAATAGTAAGGAATTGGAAAGGGACGTATGTGTTTTCTTACAGCTCTGAAGTGTTAATTCAAGAGGTCGAGAACATTTCTCTCGTTTTCACTCCCATTTGCGAATTTATTAAAGTACTTATTATATTTTTATAAGTAATTTTTATATAATTTTATTAGAAATCTAATATGTTGGATCCAAACGGGACACATCCATCTTTGCCAGCGATTTTACATGGTTAGAATTTAGAATTACGTACCCGCCTAGTATTATGGGGAGCTTAAGAACTACATTTAATAATCAACAAGACTTCAATTTCATGCCGTTGTTTCGCATGAATTCTACATAAGTACATAAAAATTGAATGAAAAACGTCTTAAAAACTGTTACAATGTAAATTTCAAACATGGTGTTGCTCTAAGTTTTCTTTTGCGTGTATGGGAAATGGGGATGACTTGAGGGGCCTCAGCTCGCTTTAAAACTCCGAGAGAAACATTTATTTATGTTAAACAATTTATTGTACACAGAAAAACATAACAACGAAACGACAAATAACAAAGACAGTACAAAGGTTGTGGCCTATTCCTAACAGAAATGTCTGCCAGCCCACCTGCGATAGGAGAGACGAAAATGTCGTGACAACACAAAAAACACATTATTGTTGTTGTTGTTGTTGTGTCGTGGAAACATATTGTTTTTTCAGCAAGAGATCAGTACATTTGCCTTGAAGGAAATATTTTATTTCCGTTTTATTAATAAAAAACATGAAATATTTCATATAAATTTTTCAAATTCCTTTGAAAAAAAAAACAGGAAACTTTCGCGCCTTGTATTTAAGGTATCCTTGGCATAATATTTTTCCTAAACGCAATTGTTTCGTCACAATACAGTGCCCTAAATACAAGATAACTTAATAACCTAAATACCAGTGAAAAACATTGCAGTATTTTGATTATTTCGTGTCATCAATAGCGTAGCCCAATGCACCTCAGTGAAGTACCTACCGGGCAGATATCATTAAAATTCTGCAGCGGTCTAATTTGTATTACTCATTCCACACACATTGTCATTCATTAGTTCTGGGTCATTCCCAATAAGATCAACGTAATGTAAGATGTGTAGACGTAAGATGGTGTATGATTAGATAATTAATTTCATATGATTAAGTATTAATGTTCTTTAGTACTTTAATGTTACTCATTATGTTATTAAAATTATGTCATTTGTTTTATTTTTAGATATCTTATTTGGGTGACTTAAGGCTAAAACTAAGAGATAGTATAAACTAAGTACAGTAGAAGCTAAAACTACAGATGCCTTATTATAAATTACAAATTATTATACTAATGTTTTGTTAGTATACACAGAAAATACAATGAGGTGGTGTTGAGTAAATTGCTGTGCTTTTTATAAAAAAAAATACAGTCACGAGCAAAATATGTGTACACTCTTAACATTTGAAGTTCTTCATTCCCTGTTAGCATGTAAGATAATATATTTTTGCACGTTACTGTACACAAACTTACAAAGTAAGTTAAAAGTGCAGTTTATTATGAATATCGCCTTACTCTGATCTAGAGCTGAGCTATATCATAGCAACACGCTGAGGGCTTGGAGTGCCCAACATATCAGGATCAGGAATACATATCAGGTGAAATGGGGGATGTTTATCTGATGGTATACTACGATAAGAGCTTTGGTGGTACATATTTACGATACTGTTAATTTTTTTCAAACGTGCTAAAATAAACCTAAAAATTTTATAGTGGAGAATAATCAGAATAAAAATTTTCAGCTGTTGTTGGCTCAAAAATTGTGAGAGAATCGTACATTTTTTAATTGAAAATAAACGGCCGAGTTCTTTCAGTCATGCATGACCATCACGATTATGTACTGACGACAGCTGATCACTACAGTACTCGGACGCCTCTAAGAGCTATAAAATAAGACTCAATTGTGAAGTACAGTGATATGAATGTGATCTATGAATAGACCATGTCCTCGAATCAAACAATTTATTGCAGGTTAAAGTGTTATTTAAGCTTTTGCGTGCTAATGTTTAGACATGTGCAATAAGAATACACCTTTGTCAGTAAATAGGACGAAAGAAGAAAGTAAATAATGGAATAAATAGTTTTATCCAAAAAAGATCAAACAAAGGTAGATAGATGACTACGCTGACATAATTCTTAAACAAATAACAATTTACATAAAAAATATACAATTTACTTAAAATTAACAAAAAATATATATCAAACGAAGAAAAAAATAATAATAAATAAATGAAAATCTCCAAACATTCACAAGCAACTAATGCTGCGTGTGTTACTGACATTTGATGACGGATAAATATTCAACACTGGAGAACAAATGCCTGAAAATTCATCACATTTGACCTCACTAGAGATCGAACCCAGAACCTCTCGAGATGGCGACGCCTTGAGACGGGCATACAGACTACAGACTCCTCGACCACGGAGGTTATTATTTATTATGTCATTATATGTGCAAGTATGGCATATTTTCCAAATTACTCAACTTTTTTATTTTACCAGCTTGTATATATTCCACCGCTGGGCCACAGGCCTTCCTACACGAAATAAAAACACATGAGCAGTTTTGCGTTTTGCTAAGGGCGTATTGGGTACTGGGTCGTGTAGGCGACGAGCTAGCCACTTGGTATTACTCTTTCACGATTTTTAATCTGACCAAACCCAATTTTCGTATGGCTAAATGTGGTCTTAAGGAACACAGATTGTATGTTTGACCAGTTTTGCACCCTATACAACGATTACTTTCGTTTTGTTGAATTTTATGAATATAAGTGCAATGTCTATAGTACAGGTGATTAAAATCAAAGCCACTGTGCATGTAAACACAACGTTTACATGATTGATAAACAAAGAGATATGTTTAAAACTTTAATCAGTATATCACAGATATTATATTATACCTATGACATTTGACTGATATTCGATTAGTAGCTGGGGATTTTCTTCCAACCAAAAATGGAACGGAACTCGTAAATTACGTATAAGGGTGGTTTCAAAAGTGAGCTGGACGCCAGTGCTGGCTAACAGGATTATGACGTAAGGCGCGCGCGAGCAGCGCGCGTGTGGCTGTGAGACGATATTATGTCTCGCGCGCTTTGCCAGCACTGGCGGCCAGCCCACCTATGAAACCACCCTAAGTTATAGCTCGAAAATTAAGAGAAATGTGAGAGTATCGCCTCTGCTTACTAAGATGGGGTTGGTTTGGGATAGAAACATAATTATATGATAAGTATATTAAAACTTAATTGCCTCAACATTTATGTATCTATACATTACGCTTAAGCATTCCTTTGTCCCAAAATATAACAATCACTATTTGTGTGTTGGTTGCTTTTTGCATTCACGGCATTACTATCGACTTTTGCTTATCGGCTCCATTAAATGTCAAAGCGGGTTTTTAGCCTCTCAACGGACACAATAGAACATTATAATTTATGTTTGCGAACGCCGGCGTTCGCTTGGCCCACGAGTTAAGCCGCGCGGCACATCGCGGGTTTTCGTGGCTTCTCATGCGCCAAGGCCGGCGAACATGCTGCTGGCATTGTATAGGAGCTATTAGGGTTGTGACTACTGTTCCAGCACGAACCATAAAATTAGATATTACAGGTACCAGGAAGATTGTATCGGAACAATGCGTCTGATAATTATAAGCCATAAATCAGAGTCGATCATCTGGCGATTTATAGTCTCCGTTTCCGGCCCGCGCCCACTCTGACGTAAGCTGCGCGGGCGCTCCTGCGTCTTTCAGATATTTGGGATGTTTAGATTGGGTATCGATGGTTTTCTAAACTCGCAAAAACGTTGAAGAATCGTTTGCATACTAGGTATAGTGAAAAGCTTTTTGCTGTTCGGGTGGAATCTTGCAACGAATACAAAAAAAAATATATCTGAATTCCCAGTCTTGCTTTTATAAATATTTTAGATCTTTTTAGATAAAATTAGTTTTAACTGGGTGTCGTTAATACGAACATCGGATACTACAGACCAGGTAAAATGGAGAAGGCTTTGCGAAAAGTGGCTCCTGGCAAAAGGCCGGAAAAACGCAAGGTTGAAGAAGACTAAATACCTATAAAAATAAAATTTAATCATCTTCTTTGATGACATTTAAGTTCATAATTTTATCTATATTTGTTTGTAAGCAAGCAAACATTGGAATAGCCAAAAACACCTACAATAAATATTCGTTGTGGCGATGAACACATTATACATCACTATTTCATATGCACTGCTGAACTATTGAAGTGTGAAACTCATTGAGAATTAAATGTAGGCTACGGTTATGTTGGCGGTCACGAATTAATGGGTAGTCGTAGGCTTACCATGTGTTTGGCTTTAGCCGGACAAGTTTGGGTTTTTGGACCACGCTTAACTATAAAATATAAGCTTTCCTGCCTGGCTGCCATGCGAGCTGCTCCAGCAGCATATTGACAATAATGACTTCTATCACAAGATAAAATCAAAACTGTATACATGTTCATATTCGTGAGTGTACGGTGGCCGCTAGGGTTTAGATAAAATGGTTTTTAAATTGACATTTTTACTAACTGTTGTGGCTATGAAAAAGTCTCACTTTAATTAAAATATTAGGCAAAATTAATTTCCCAGTCCGATTTTGTAGTTTTGACCTGGTAACCCCAGTTAGACGTAAATTAATTGTATTGTTTGTTACAGATTGGATTTACCGATAGTTTTATCGTACATATTAATAAACGTCAACATTGTTTATATTACTATGATTATTTAGTGACGTGAGCACTCAATAATCAAAGAACTATTTGTACGAATCATGCTAGGTATCTACAGTTGTCAGTCAATCACAAAAAAACTGTAGGGTACAATTACATTTGGTTACATAGGCCCGAGTTCTAACAATAATTGTTTAACCAACGTTTTAGTGATCGGCCGTTCAATTCCTAAACGTCGTTTAAACAACTTGAACTTGAAATTTGAATAAATTTTCACTGTTCACCGCAAACATGGTTACCATGGTCACAAAATCGGAAGTTAAACTATGGTTTAGAAATAATGAACGAATGTTATAAAGATACTTATTTTCAAAGCAGCGGTGTCACATTAAACGGACGCAATTTACGTCGACATCAGAATTTAGTATCATAACGTAAAATTCTTCCAATTTGTAAAGTGTAAGATGGTAAGATGGTAAGAACGTGTTACTACGACGTTATTCTAATTTTGGTCGGATAACACCTTTCGTAACTAACGGTAACTGTCAATGTCAAAAAGAAATTCATGTTAATTTGTTTTCAAATATAATCACGACTGATAACAAGAACCGCAAAAGGACTTCATTGCCATAATCCGCGCTTCACCAAGGATTACAGCACACGAGGTTTTCTTGTAGTTCTTTCCAAATACTCAAGATTTTCAAAAAGTCCCATGTAGTGGTCGTGATAATTATCTACCATAGCATTAAATACTGACTTTATTATAATTTATAACAAAAACAACCTACTAATCGAAAATAAACAAATTTTCGTAATACTTTTGATGTCAATATGTAGCAAATGTAAGTAAAACGGAGGTTAAACGTTGCTGTCAGGCTCGGTTAAGTTGATCGGTTGTTTAAGAGCTGTAATCGATGGTTAACGTGTGGTGAACACCAAAAACCGTCTATCAATCGTCGGTCAGCATCTTCTTTAATTCTAATTTACAACGCAGGAAAATTAAATCTAGACTTAAAACTCGATTTTGTCATTTTTGACATTTCAGCCTAGTTTTAAATCTCGATTTATATTTCTTACAAGTAAGCCAAATAGACTAATTTTTACGTTCCAATATATAATAGTATAAGGCCCGAGTTCACCAACATATAAAACAACTGATTATAAGATAAACAGCTGTTTTAATTTAAAAATTGAGTTTTAAGCCTAGATTTAATTTTCCTGCAAGTGGACCTGAGCCACTTGTAGGAAAATTTAAACCTAGATTAATTCTCAATTTTGTCAGTTTTCGACAATTTCACTATGGCTGAAATGTCAAAAAATCACAAAATCTAGTTTAAAATCTCAATTTAAATTTCCTGCAAGACGCCCGTTGTAAATTAGAATTAAAGAAGATGCTGACCGACGATTGATAGACGAGAATGGAAGAGTAGGAAGTAATGTGTGGACGCTACCTAGAGGTGGAAAAGGAAAGGGAGAAAAAAATAGAATAAACCAAAATTTAAATTAAATAAGACGAAAGCTAATTTCTAAAAGTGAGTGGAAGCGTCTCCAAACCTCATCATCAGGTTATCATCTATGACTATTTAGCTTATTTGTATCATGGTGTATTGGCAATGAGTCATACTGAAACCCAAGTGGAATAAAATTTTGGAAGTCCCTTCTTCGGTGAATACTTGAGTAAGCCGTTTCCTTATTTACTCGAAGGGACTATGTATTAATGGTGTAAGGGAAATAACTGCAATAATAATATCTTATGATAGATAATTTTCTTTGAATTAACAGTTCAATAACAGGGTACGCCCTGGATTGTAGTTTAAGGCTTTTTCCTCTATTATACAACAATTTCTAAATGTCGCAATGTTACCCTAGTAACCTTACGACAAGTGACATTTTTAAATTTACTTTTTTGTCTTTAAAAGAGAGAAAGGCATTCCCTTTTTCCATTTTAAAGATATGAAATATAAGAAAGATACTAAATTTAAGTAGCTGTATCTATTTATGCCGTAATAAAAAATACACATTAGAATAAATCAAATTTATGACAGCTATTCAGTTTTACTATTGGTTAATCACAATACAAATATAATTTTATTTTTATTTGATTACCGTTCGGTAAGATCTGTTGTAATTTTAAATAAAAAATTAAAAAATTCTATTATCAAGTCAGGAATGCATTGAGATCGCCATTAAACCACAGCCTGTCTCGCCAAAGGTGGTGGTAGCCTTAATATTAAAATTAAATTTATGTTTTCTCTTCAGTGAGTGCAACGTTCTAATTTCTGTATCACGCAAATTCATGGCTACTGTTGGCCAATAAGCATGTAGTGTGTATACAATTAGGTTGTCAATCTAGCCCCTAAATACTAACATATTTACTGTGTTATACTAACAACGATTGTCAACGGTAGTATATACCAAACAAATAAATACAATTTATAACTATTGGAAAAATACAACGGATACTATGGTTCCATACATCGCTGGCAAGTCCACATTTAAATTCAAGATTATTCCTGTAAAGGTCTATATGATATCCTCTGACAATCCCAACTAACTCCTGGCTTTAAATAAGCAGAATAAGCCGCATATAATAAAAGTCATAAGTACAGATATTTTAAACTAATTTCATCAAAGAATCATTAACATCAAACACAAAAACAAAATACCTGCATTGATTACACAAACATTTCACCCACCGGGAATGAAATTCAGTATCTCTCGAGATAGCAATGCCTCTATACCAGCGGCGTACAACCACTCGACCACGGAGGTCGCCATCATTACCATCAGAATTGCAAGGAGACAAAAGTAGGCCTAAAAGTAGGTTATTATTGTCGCAAGTTGGCGTGTCACAACATTTCTAAAGTCCCTGATTCTGCGAATACGCAATAAGATGTGTGACTCCCCGTCTCGTTTCCTCATTTTATTTATGGGCCTAAATGTAAAAATAAACAATAAACATAAACTCTTTGAGTCACAGTTCTATGAAAACGTGGTTATGTTTTACGCATCTTATCAGTTGCCTGTCACTGTGCCCGGTATATTATAACTTGCCCATGTTACATGGGGACTTAACATGTCAGACAAAATTTGACTGTTAACATCTTTCCCTACCGCTACGGGGGTAGAGGCGTGATAATGTTCTTGTTTTACTCCTCCATGTTTGGACAGCGCAATGGTATTAAAACTCAAACATTTTTTGGGCTCAAGGTGAGGGTGGTTAGGGCAGTATGTCAGTATGCTGCTCTAGCTATCTTCATATATGGACTCCTCTACTGCTTATCATCAGATAGTGTGGAGTCTTTTGCTGAGCTTTTTATAAAAAAAAAAAAATTCTAAGTAATAACCTTGTACGAGTAGCAGGAGCTCATTGGCGTAGTGGTAAGTAAGCTTTCGGTTTTCGACATCGAAATCAAAGCTACCTTCACCATGGTCAGGCCGTGGATGGATGCCCTGCTTTAGATTGGTGACCAAAAACTTTCCAAACTACTTCTGCTTCGGAAGGTACGTTAAACCGTTGGCCACTGTTGTTTTTGCAACGTTTGCCACCAGCCCGCATTGGGCCAGTGGTGGTATTACGGCCCATCATGTGTTTGTTTCCATGAGGAAGGCCTGTGCCCAGCAGTGTGACGTATATAGGCTGAGGCTGAATAAACCATGAGCTAGACTGACTAGGTTAAATTCGCTGTATACAGCCATCGGGAAGAGATGACGTGGATGGCTGTGTCCACCTCGGCTTCAAACTTGAACACCTCATGACCACAACCCCTTTGACAAGAGTCATACGAAGTAGATGTAATAAAGCTTATGCGCAGCTTACCATAATTATTATTTAATAAATTATTGTAAACAATAAAGAAAGAAATATACAATGAAGAAATAAATTACAATAGGTAGGGTTTATATCTATAAGATATCTCTTCCAACCCACCTGCGACAGGAGAAGTGCTCAAAGAGAAAAAACAAGTTGCGTGTACCTACCTAAAATTATTATAAGCATAATAAATTACCATTGTATTGTTTAAGAACTTGATAGGAAAATCCAACATAAGAATGCAATACTATACCTTAAAACCACTTGAATATTACCTCCATGTACATAATATATTAGGTCCTTACCTATGAAATTGGTGTTTTGTATGGAGATTTTGGGGAATTCTGCAGTTTCCATACTAAAATTCCATACTGCATACATACTAAATTTTTTCAGTTTTCTTCACAACGACAAATCCAAAGATTAATATTAATATTAATTAATATTTGGCTTCTATCATTAGACAAGCTTTAGTAATATGAGTAATATCACACTACATAAAAATTATTTATCGTTTTTAAGTGAATGCAAATAAAATGATGTATTCGGAAGGCACTTAAAAAAGTTAACTCCGTGTCCAATTTTAACACAATTAAAGCTACAACAAATTATCAAAACAAATCAAAAGAGCTCAAAAATATAGTCTATTTTTAGACGAGGTAATTATTTTTTGGGAATACTCTGAATCTTAATAGTTACAGACAAAATACTAAGAGAGAAAAATCACACCAATTTCATAGGTAAGGACACAATATCACAGAGATACCATGAGTTCTATCCTATTGTTACTAATGTGATGGCTCATTTGAAAGATTTTTTATTTTATTTGTACTAGTAATTCAAGATGGCGACATTTCACAAATAACACGGGCTTCGAGGTCAGAAAATATATTAGTCATAAAAACAAAACAGTTATAATAACTATCGGTGTTACCGGTTTTTTGTTTGTTTTCAGATAATAGTGTTTTGTTAAATAATGTCTTCCATCTTTTTGCATGCCCAACTGGGTGAATGTGTTCAGCAATTAAATAACAATAAGATCTTGTAAGCATACCACATTCTTGCAAATAAAGAATTATTATTATTATAATGGTGAAACTGTTGCTTATATTTCCCATAGTCGTTTACGCCACATGAGCAAGTATCCCTGCGAAAAAAAAACTAGATGTAAGTTCATTTCTATTTTCGAATAAACGACAAGAATACGGACAATCTCACATCGCTCATTTTAGTATATTTTCATGATATTTTCCTAAGAAGTTACCAAGGAAACTACAAAATTTTTAACAACAACAAACAAATAAAAAACAATCAAGTTTGATTTAACTAATAAAAAGTAGACGAAGGATATTTATATAAAAGTAAAATTATACTAGCTGTAGCCCGCGATTTCGTCCGCGGTTACTGGTTTTTCAACCATCCCACGGGAACCCTTTAATTTTCCGGAATAAAAAGTATCTAAGATATTGACCTGGGATGTAAGGTAAGTAAGGTAAGGTATCACCATACAATATTTCATTTAAAACGGTTCAACCATTTCGGAGATTATTTCTATGTACAGAAATTCGACCTCTACAGTTTTATTACATGTATAGATTAAATTATATACCTACTTATAACGTGCGTGGTCGCTCTCTATGATATGTATTGTAAGTGTAAACTACTTCTGCCTTCCCCGTGGGGGTGATTTGCGATCTGATTATATGTTCTCTATTCTAATTATCTATTGAAAATAGTAAGATAATTATGTATACAGTATGACGCGAGGAGAAAATGTTCTTTTTTCGATTACATAATAACAATAACTTTTATTTATTTATAGTAACATTGGCTCATTACATATATCATGATAATTATGCATTTTCATCCCACCACCTCGGAAAGTGTAATTTTGCGCTTCGAAATCTGGCTGGAAAATTCTATTTTATTCGCTTGAGCGGCAAAGTAGATTTGAATTTAGAACATCACATATAATGAGTACTCAATATAATTGTAAATTCAAAACGTCATTAAACCTATTTAATGTAACCTCTATGGTGCCAAATTTATGATTAGAACTTTTTAAATTGTGAAAAATATTTTGTCATTATAAATTGTTTTCTTTTTCATTTTGTCATTTCCTCGCTGAGGTGGGATGAAAAGTTACGTATTGCACTCGAGTGGAAAGATTTTTCACCTTGTGCTCGTTTGTTTCCCTCGCTGACGCTCAGGATTCTAATTTAGAATCACTCGCTGCGCTCGTGATTCAACTTAAGAATCCTTCGCTTGCTCGGTCATCCAAATCGAGCACGCGGTTAAAAAGGAACTTTCCACTCTTGTATAATAAATAACTATTACCGGACTGAACCGATTAGGAAGGTATGATGATAAGAAACATATTTTATTATGTTAGTAAATAACAACAAACATCACCAAAGAAAGTTTAATGCAATTTATTTGAAAGTGACAGTGGATAAGTGTGTGTTGCGAATATAAATATAATTGTAACAGTTTAAAATTAGACGTATGCTAATTGTCCCTGCGAAGTAGTTAAATCTCTAGTGTAGGTAATACGCGTGCCGCTATAATGCGTGCCGCTTACAAAATGGTCTTATGGCGCAGTGGTCGCACTGGCTTAGACTGCGAACACAACTTATGATGGTAGATATACAATAATATATCTGTAGATAATAAGCTTATTATAAATACCTATACCTACAGGTTGTTCGGAAAATAGATGCCTAAATTAGGCTTAGACCTTCTGATGCTTTAGTTACTATCGATAGACACCGAGTGATGATCACTATGTGACGTCATCGATGGCCATCTTTCGGTTACGCACCGAAGTTATACAATACGAAAAAGTGTGTTTGACAAGTTGTAGTTGGGAACCGTGCTGAGTGATGATCATTTTCGGTTGTCAAACGAGTTAGGGAATAAGCTCGCTGGAGTTCCATAGTGATGTGATTGTAGGAAACATTATTTTAAATAACGTTTTTGGAAGGTTTCGAACAGTTCGCTCATCCAAAAGAATAATGACATAATTACCAAAAAGTCGAAAATGAGTTTTTGATGCCATAACTTCATGTTTTGCATGTTTTATCTATGGTAAAAACGACAGAATTGTTGTTCCATTAGTTTCCGACAGAGAGAGTCATTGCCGTCATACATAGTGTTGGCCTATACTTCGAAAGGATATGCGGAAACATCGACAAAGTTTATAAAATGTAGACAGATTTATAAAAATAAAACTAAAATTGAATATAATGTTGTTTAAATTCATGATTTATTCCCATATCCAAAGCTAGTTTAATGTCATAATTGTATTATTTGATGTATAAAATGTCATAAATGTACGTCTGGTTTGTTTTATTTCGTTTTTTCAAATAGTTATCTTAAGTTTTCTCGCCAACTTTTTATGTTATATTATTGGTAGTAAAGTAACTCAACATAACTATTAAAATATATCAATAGAATGATTGGAAATACACAATATTTTCGATGTCAAACTTTTAAAACGCTCTCCTGAAAAATCGCAAAAACGTAATTACGTCAATATTCTTTTGAATGAGCGAGTTCTTCGTATTGGGTTCTAGCATTTAGTTAGGCCGATAACGTTTCCGATCCCGATCCCCGTGTAGAAGTGTGACTTTTTACTAACCGATTCCACAGAGCTTGCGCGCGGACTGTACAGTCACTTTTGACATTTAAAAGTGTCACATGGACGTGTATTAATAATAGCAAAGCCCTCTTCTCTTACGAGGGACCAAGAAAATTTCATCAAAACGTAGTTTTCTACATTCTCATTTTTACATTCTGTATGGAGCAAAAAATATTTGATTAATTTCGCGTTTTGATGTCTTAATATTATTTTATAAACTTATCTGATTTTATTAAAAAATGGTTATCATATCAATGAAATTTCATATCAGGAAATTATGATTTAGTAATAAAGAAGAAAAAAGTTACTAACACTGACATAGGTTCGTAACGTACTGCATATATCGCTATTTGTTGACCACATTTTTCGCACCTAAAAAATATTATTTGCACTTTTCTTCTCATCTCCAGTCTAACATTTTCCGGCTTTTTGCTAGAGTTCACATTCCTGCTAAACCACCACCTTCACTTTATTGGGTCTTCGGCATCTTCTAGAGGCTTAACATGTACCGAAGAGATAAACTACCCGGAGAAAAAAATATTCATTGGCTCTCTCTTAGTTTGCGTCGAAGCCAGAGTCTATGACTAATTTTGTCCCCGGGGACTTCCCCATTTCGGTCCGAGCTAGGCCCACAACTCTAAGGCCATACAACAACTAAAAAAAAAACTTTTTTAAAAAGCTCAAGGGCTAGCGTGGTGGAGGTGGATAGTGTATGAGTCATTTGCCGTACTTTATAAAAAAGACCCCCCAATGTAAGTTTTATCGGATATTTACGATGTTATTGTTATAATATGTAGGTACTGATAAAAATCTAAAGAATAATGAACGACATGGACTGTTGACTTTGGCATTTATTAATAGGAAACAAGAAGCCAGCCTATTACATAGGTGAATTCCCTGGCATCATTTTAAGTGAAACGTGGTTCATTTAAGTGAGACGCTTATAACAAACCGTTACGCCTTTAAAATCTCGCTGTGATTTGAATCATAATCGTATACAAATAATCCCCCATTGACATTTATTCTTATCAGTTGCGGAATTATGCTAAACATATTTATACCCTTGACTGATTGATACTTAAAACATTATTTGGTTGTACCGCTAGTGATACACACGGGCTGTGAATTCTTAATAGTTTATTAATTAACAAAGTAAATCTAAGGTAAGTTATTTATAATTCAAACGAAATTTACATATTTTTTAGATTTATTAACGTTTTTTTTATAATAACTGTCATGATTTGTGTAATTTATAGACCTTAGGATATTACAATTTATTTAATTATTTCTTTTTTCGAAATTTAAACAGTAAAAAATATAGTTTTTTTTTATAATTATTGGAATATCGCTGTGGCTCACTTTGGTTTATGATAAATATGTTGTATAAATTATAATAAATATAAAGCACGTTTTGCCATGATTCATCTCCGAACGGATGAACAAAAATTCAAGATTGAATGATGCAGATTTTGAGTTCATGATGTATTTCGGAAGACGCGTTAAGCTTTTGTATAGCAACCGATTTTCCCACCAATCTGCATTGGCATTATAATTTTTATTCATTTCTCCCTTCTCTTCTTTGCTTTTCTTTTTTAAGATTCCTCCGTGTCGAAACGAAAATGATTCATGATACACTTTTTTAAAATTTTTAGTTCAATTAGCTATCTATTGACGACCTCCGTGGTCGAGTGGTCTGTACGCCGTTCTCAAAGCGTCGCCATCTCGAGAGGTTCTTTGTTCTATCCCTGGTCGGGGCAGATGTTTGTGTGATGAATACAGGCATTTGTTCTCCAGTCTTGGATGTTTGTATATGTATCATATAAAATCTGAATTTTATTTGTATTTATCTGTTAAATATATTTATCCGTAATATAGTATCCGTACCACAAGCAGCATTAGTTTGAAATGGCTAGTTGATAGGTGTGAATGTCTGAAGATATTTATTATTTTTTGTTGAAATAGACAATTCGGTTTTTAGATAAGACTACATCGTTTAGAGATTACTTTTTTTTCTGTTCAACAGTGGGCTTTTGAGTTTTTTAAAGACTTTAATAGAAATAATATTTCAATTGCAACTGGTTAAATATCCCCTTGATGTTCAAGCGAACACCAGTGTTCGCGGCCGAATATGTTTCTATTGTGTCTCGGTTTCTGACCACTCAGAGAATACCAGCAATTATTTGATAGTTTTAAGACAATTCTATTACGATAACATGAATCGACAACGATTTTTTATAACTTCGTGGTATTTTATCAGTTTAATTTGAAGCTTCTAAAAAAATATAGAGTTGATCGTGCGTTTAGTGTTTGTTCGTACCACTTACGTTGCAGGTAATTTTTACCTGTTACCTGTAAAGACATGGAATTTAACAAAAACAACATAACATAAAAAACCAAACACTGAATTTGGAAAGTCCAGAACTCAAGTAATAACATAAAGGTACTTCCTATCGTTACTTTTTCCTTACTAACTAACATTGAATATTGTTCAGTAAATTACTATCGGCGTAAAACCTTTATTATTTTTAATTAGGTACAAATAAGCACTATGCTTACGACTATGAGCGCGAGAAATTCAAAATCAGATGAGATTGATTGAGATAAACAGCTATTAATCATAACAGCGCCATCAATTATACAAAAATAATCGGATTAAAATATTTTCTTATCGTCTCAAGATAGTTGTATTTTAATTTTGAACTCGAGGAATACAAAGTAAAGTAAAGTGCATTAAATTCCATGCAGAGGACGCGGGTTTGATTGGACGCTGCGACAAAGACACTCTTTATCCCGCTCACATGTTACATACACGAATGATACAGAGTATCTATGTGAGAGCAGCTTGGTGACGTAGTGGTTAGTACGCTTTGGCTTTTGATATCGAAAACAAAGCTACTTTCGCCCTGCTTTAGATGGATGACCAAAATCTTTCTGATCCCGTACTCCTCCTGCTTCGGAAGACACGTTAAGCCGTTGGTTCCGGTTGCTATTGCAATCGTTTTGACCAGCATTGACAAACGTCCCGATTTTTAACTGAAAATTAAATGTACCGCGCGGGACAGAGTCAGTCGCGCTTCTTAGGGACTGTAGTTATTAAAATATAAATTTTTTCAGTACATTTTTATGACTTTTTTTAGTGTCTATTGTCACGTAAATCTAATTTGAAGCTCAAAAAGATGAAATCTTTAAAAATATCTGAACCTTAACTCCAAAAACTAATTCGTTAACTAGTTAAAACTAGTTAAAAATCGCGACTTGCTAAAAAAATTCTATCAACGCTGGTTTTTACCCACCAATCCGCATTGGGCCAGCGTGGTGGTGACAATAATACTGAACATAAAAAACATAAGTATGCAAGGGAGGAGTTGTCTAATATACGATTATAAATAGATATTAGATAATAATCATCTTCGTTTAGTCCAGTTCCCAATTATTGTCGGGGTAGGCGCAACTTGTCTTCTTCTTCAACTCTCTCCTACCGCCAAGTCAACAATCACTCCTTTTCTCATCGTAATTCATCATTCGCACAATCCATCCATCCTTTCTTCGGTTTTCGTCTATCTATGCGCACATCTACATAATCGCAATAAAAGAAAACTCAACCTTTATTGTTGCGTTATGAAACAAAATTACAATGGAAACCGTGGTTGCAGCTACTTTCCGCTAGGGGCGCTTTTCACGTTTACCAAAGATTTTGGGCTTCTTCTCACAACTAAAAAAGTTAAGTTATTTACAATGATACTGTAAGTGTAATACTGTAACTACAAAAATGAAGACGTTTTCGAGCACATAATATTCTTTACCGTAATCTCGAATACTTGATTGATAACGATGTTTAAAAAACCTACTATCGCTATTTGTAATTATTTAATACCTACTTCAAAATATCTATTCATAACACCAATTCAGAAATCAGTTAGAATAACAAATACAAAAAAAAAGATTACGACAAATACAGAGTAAAAATGCACAATTTACCATATTGTATTACCTATACCTTCCCTTCCTATTTTGGCAATGTATCGGATACGAAGAAAACTATCTATCTATTCCAAACAATTACATGACATAACAAGCAAATCTGCGCTCTGTGGTTAATTTATGTACGATGATAAATAAAAAATAAATAAAATAAATATCCTCAGACATTCACACCTATCATCTAGTCCAAACTAGTCCCATTTTAAGTAACTAAATGCTGCTTGAGTTACGGATACTAGATGACGGACAAATATATTTAATAGATAAATAAGTACATATAATTATTCAGAATATACATATGATGATAATGATGATGAATATGTTTGATGATGATGATGATATTGCATAATAATAAAAAGCGGCATGTAGATTTAGATTTTGAAAATATTTTTTTGGTTTCAGAAATGGCAAGCATCTTATACGTTGTACTTGCAGTGTTATTTGCCAGCTGCGTGAGCAGCCCTGTGCATCATGATACACGATGTAAGTCATTTTATGTAAGAATACGACTTAATATCTCGCGACAAGCAACGAGGAGAAGAAATTTTCTATTCTTTGCTTGATACTTCCGGACTTGTGTGACCAATGTCTTCATGCAACTACATCCAATATTTATAGGGTAGTAATTTACAGTCACTCGTTTAAGAGTGACTGTAAATTAATGTTCTAAGGCCCAATTGCACGATCGAGAGTTAGCGCCTAACCCAGGGTTTGCCCATATATTTGTCCCAGGGTTAGGTGCTAACTCTCAAACGCGCAAGTGGGCCTTAGTGTCAAAAATATTCAATTTAGGTTATATTATTACTGTCAGCGACTGACTGCGAGCGACGAGAAACCAACAGAAGAGCGACTTAGAAACATTAATTTTAGTTAATTAAAACACAAAATGAGAAGCTTCATATTTGTTTGAGAGTTACGTTACGTCCTGCATTTTCTTCAATATTTGGCAAATGTTTTTTTTTTATACTGAGCGGCGTTTATCATAAATGAAGTGTTTTGGAATTCAAAACTGTTTCTGTGACGGCTCCGGCACTGCGGGATTCCGGCGGGCCCTCTCGGCACTGCGGCGGGACTCTCCCACTTTCAGATCACCAGCTCCTCAGCACGCGGGCCGCCTCGCACCTTCGCGCCTACGCGGGTTTAAATTGCACTCTAGTGTAAGGCAAGGTCGGGCCACGTGGAGTCGGGGCGTATTGGTTCTAATCTGGGTGTAATATTGGAATAAAATTATCCTCAACAGAATTATACTACTTTTCTAGTCGCTCACTTAGTAATGTACTGGCACAGATAGAATTTCAATAGGTGAAATAGATTAATCACAACCCAAGTAACATTTTGGTAATAAGAGTAAGGGGATATAAAAGTGTTTGAATAGGGTTTCAAACACCTAAGTTTATATAGAAGCTCTAACAATTAGTCTTAAAGCGTGCTTGAACTTCCTTAACCTTTTAAATAAGAAACGACGACTAACAATTAATAGAATTATATTTCAATAAACCTTTTACATTGTTCATTTCTTTAACAACTTATTGTTGCCCCTGGCAACGACCATAAGGTACCGAGTGAAGTGATACCATAACACTCCCCCTCACGAGGGACGTAACTCATTCTTCTATATACCTGAAGAGTCCAAGCTTTTCACCTAGTTTAACTAGTCGAGGTTGCGGTAGCCCCTTAGTCATAAGATCCGCCTCCATCTCATGCGTGGGCTTGTATTCAATAACGACATCTCCATTTTGCACACATTCTTTTATAAAATGCTCCTTAATACTAATGTGCTTGGATCTTTTCCCGGTAATTAAATTATTAGCTAATTTATTCGCAGCAATGTTGTCGTTATACAGTTTTACTGGACCTTGAGACACTCCTATCTCTTTCAGTAAATTTTTTAAATGTAGCGCTTCCTCCATCATTTTTGCCCCAAAATCATTGGTGTTCTAATCTAAACAAAAAAAGAGGTCGTATTAATAAACAGAAAAAGGAATACCAATCCAATTTGGTCAAAAACAATACTTCTCAAGAAGGGTCAAGTCAAATCCACCTTAAGCCGAAAGGCGTGTATGAACAAATGACAGAAGAGGATGATGCTTGCCCGAATTGAATCCGTCATAAACGCGTGGTTGTATAAATGCATTTATTTTTTTAGCTCTAACAGTTCCCTTCGTGAGTCGTGCCCAATGGGGAGCCAGAGCCTCAGGAGCTGTCTCAAGGCTTAACAACCCTGTTCCGTATGTGGTGATCCACCACACGTACACTCCCGGCGTTTGCTTCACACAAACCGACTGCGCAGCCGCGATGAGGAGCATTCAGAACCACCATCAACTCACAAATGGCTGGGCAGATATTGGATATAAGTAAGTTCGTATGATTTGTGTTCAAACTTTTACGCATTTACCCTTTTTTGAAGAAGATGAACCCATTTACGGACCAACTGTTGGGTAGTGAGTAGCCAAAGAAAGTAAAACTGAGTTTTATTATTGTTTTTTGTTGTTAGCATATCCCGTTATTAAAATAACTATGCTGTATATATATTGCAATAGCGTACCAGCTTTAAGTGCCTTTAGAAACACGGTGCAACTCGAGGTAACCAACCAATTTTGCGATCCAAGAACAAAAAAATCCGAGCTCTTGCTCTTATTAACATAATATGAATTCATAAAAATGATAATTGCTTTTAGTTTTGCCGTTGGCGGAGAGGGTCGCGTGTACGAAGGTCGTGGGTGGAACGTGGTCGGAGCGCACGCCGTGTCGTACAACTCCCAGAGTATCGGCATTGTCCTCATCGGCGACTGGAGAAGTGAGTATTAACCACACATTTAACATCTCCGCCTACTCCTTCGGGGAAAGAGGCGTGATGATATGTTATGATATGTTGTTAAAATATTCAGTAAAAGTCTACTTTTATTCGTAGCACTTGTTTAATAATTCGTAGCATTTACATAGTATGATAGTATTCAAGAAGTCGATTAAATTATAATGATAATATTATAATAGAAGTGCATGGTAATCTATCTTGTTGGTCGTGGGCTATCTCATTTCATTCCTAACTAGATTTTATATCTATCTATACTCAAGAATATAAATAGGCTGATGATAGTCGTCATCATCATTAATGCTCTTTGTTTATGAAATATATGATTTTTACTCTAAGATAACGCCCAAAAGAATAATATAATTTAATCTATGTATGTCCGAAATACGACTAGAGCTGTGGGTTTGAGTGAGAGAGGAGTATCCGCGAGAGAAAGAGAAATTAGGCAGACTTGTGCCGTAACGATTTACGTAACGAAGAGAGGGTACCCTTAAGAAGTTAACTTCAAAAATGTGTAATTTTATTGCTTTTGTTTTCAGCTGTAACTCCTCCTGCAATCCAAATGCAAAACGCTCAAAGACTGATTGCCGACGGAGTAAGGCTAGGCTTCATCGCCTCCAACTACAAACTCATCGGTCACCGACAAGCGAGCGCCACAGAGTGCCCCGGAGACGCACTCTTCAGGCAAATCAGAACGTGGAATAATTTCAGCGCGTGAACATTCAAACAGTTAAAGTACTATTAAAATAATTAGAGCCAATCACAACGTAAAAGAAAAAAATTAAAATTGACCGGAATTAGTATGAACTTATCTGTCAGTTAATTCTTCAGTAGGTAACTTATCCGATAGAGGTAAAACACAAATAATTTCCACCACCTCTGGATAGTATCCTTCTGATAAACTATAAAATAGACAGGAATTCAATTGTATGTCAATAAATCTGGAAAATCAGGATTTTTTTAGAATTTTTGTTTTATCTAGATAAATTAAAAAGTGGTCATTTGGAGATGAAATCCAGCCAAAAATAATTAATACTATTACATAAACCATTCAATTATTGTATTTCATAGTGTTCTATTTAACTATATTGACCATTTGAGCTTTAACTTTAATTTAATTTTGTTTTAAGTTCAATCATGAAATGAATCATTTTCCTATACTACTCGTATATTGTATAGAAGACCATTTAGATGTATGTATTATATTGGGCCCCAAATTATTCATTAGTGTTAGCCATCACCATAAGAAATATATATATTTTTTGAGGCTAATAAAACACAATAAATTTTAAAGTTTAAATTACGTTTTTGCTTATCTGTCAAAAACGCCTTCAGCCATGATGGTCTATGAATTATCTGTACCGTAAGGTTGCACTGATGTTTGTTCACAAATTGTTCACAAAACGTTCACAAATTGTTCACAAATTCCACGAACATGGTTGATAGCGTGATGGTTGATGAAAAAAAAATTAAAACATGTTTAAATTGAATTTTTACAGCAATCCCTTATTTATATTTATTGAACTCGGTATATTTTGGACCCTTGTACTAAATAATAAGTGAAATAAACATTATTTTCATTAATTATGATATGTCAACTAGCCTATTGTGATAGACGAAATTAAAACCCATTGAGATTTGGAGGAACTATTTAATAAGAGTGTTGTATTGTTAGTATTTTGTGTAAGCTTTGTACATACTTGTAGATATTATCTAATGTTAAAACAAAAAAACAAAATATATTGTTGGCAAGTTGACGAAAGGTTATTTTTATCAACCTCTACCCCCACCAGTCTACTTACTTCTATACTGCATAAGGTAAACGTAGGCATTAATGCGGTGGTCAAAAATCTGCAGGTATTAGGTACCGAAGTAAATAATATTATGGCAGTTTTATGCAATTACAGGCATGTTTTACAGGTTATTAATCAATAATTCATAAGTTTAACTGTATAAGTAAAACATATGACAGTGGACTTCTTTTGCAGTGCTTTTGTCTAGTCTCTGACTAACCCTTAGGCGATAATAGTCGTGATTATATGTATGTATGTAAGTAAAACATGCATGTGATTGCATAAAACTGTAATAAAATTACTTATCTCGGTAATACCTGCAGATTTTTGTTACCTTATTTCCTTTTTTGGCACTCTAGTGCAAATTATTAAAGAAGGAGACTGATCTCGATAACGAAGCTTTCTCAGGTAAAAGGCTCTTGAACCTTAAATGTAATTGTTTAAAATAGACTTGTATATATTAGGTCCTTACCTATGAAATTGGTGTTTTGTATGGATTTTGGAGAATTCTGCATTTTCCATACTAAATTTTTTTCAGTTTTCTTCACAACGACAAATTCAAAGATAATAATATTTGGCATCTTTCATTAGACAAGCTTTAGTAATATGTGTAATATCACACTTCATAAAAATTATTTATCGTTTTTAAGTGAATGCAAATAAAATGATGTATTCGGGAGGCACTTAAAGAGAGTTGTCTTTGTGTCTAATTTTAACACAATTAAACTTACAACAAATTATCAAAACAAATCAAAAGAGCTCAAAAATGTAGTCTATTTTTAGACAAGGTAATTAATGTTTAGGAATACTCTGAATGTTAATAGTTACAGACAAAATACTAAGAGAAAAAAAAACACCAATTTCATAGGTAAGGACCCAATATTAATTTAGCATTGACCCCAAGACAATCAGCCGTATTTTAAGGATACTGTTGCCGAGATGGAACGGACTGGGCACCACTCGAGAGACCGCGTTCGAGTACCAAACTAATTTTCAGTATTTGTGAGTATCGCTTGCCTCACATTGTGCCCGGTGCATGGCAACAGGCTCGCCACCTGTTACATGGGGACTTAACATATTTGGCGAAATGTGGGTGTTTAACACCTCTGCCTAACTCAAAATCAACATAATTCCTCTGAAATACAACAAAAACATAAACTTATTAAAAATTGTCTTTGAACTATAACTTTGGATCTCTTTCTCTCCTCTTTCTACAAAATGACAATAAAAATTATAGTCTGCAATACCCTTAGTCGATATAATGTTAATACGTTACAATACAATCAATATTTTGCACTAGAAACAATACATACCTTTAAATGATAAATAATTCTTATTCTTATTCTAATGGCTTAAAATACATGAAGTCTGAGCTATCCAATTTTAAACGTCTGCGAAATATTTAGTTTCTTATCACCCTGGATTACATATGTAATCCGCGCGACCACGTCAGGGTTAAAGATCTCTTACAATTTAAAAAAAATTATCAAGGAAGAGAAATTTAACTGAAATGACATTTTAGTCGAAATTGAGTTTTGGATACAGGTACACGTAAGATAAAAAAACGTATTTATCATTTAAAAACAATGTATGTAACTTAAATTTTGTTCAAAGTGGCTTGAATTCCACCGTCGCCACGTCGTCGGCATGTTTATAGATGATTATTAAAACCGCAAAATAATATCGTAACAGGATTTTTATGAAAGCTGCTGGTTATTTTTTGTTGTTAAGCAAATCAACTTATGATTTGTGGTTTTTATTATTATTCTATAGACGTTACTGAATAAGAATGTAGAAAAACCCGTTGGCTAAACATTTATAAC
The DNA here is from genome assembly GCA_910589355.1 of Parapoynx stratiotata. Taxonomy (NCBI): domain Eukaryota; kingdom Metazoa; phylum Arthropoda; class Insecta; order Lepidoptera; family Crambidae; genus Parapoynx; species Parapoynx stratiotata. The sequence goes on from OU342479.1 coordinate 6,353,988, forward strand.
TATTGTAGCACATTGAATGGAAATGAAATAAATAACATAATGTTCCGTTTTTAAGGAACTTATTACTTGATTTACATTCGAAATGTAATTTTGGAACAAGCAATGCTTAAAGATAAAAATAAAAAGCGAAAACCAATTAAGACTAAACTAGTTGAGTAATAAAAAACTTTTATATTTTTCTGCATAATTAGAAACAGTTGAAAAAACAATACCTGATAATTTACCTACATAAGAACTTGATAAAAAACTTTTAAGATAATTCTGACATTTGTTAGGCATTAACATAATAAGTAACGCATTATATAAAACTAGCTGTGCCCGCGACGTCGTTCGCGTGGCTTATGATTTAACGCCGATAAAAGTTTACAAAAAGTTCTTGTGTATTTGTTAACTCTGCATTGTTTTTTTACAAAGTGCTCAACATTACATTCTCCTCTCCTCTTATTAGCAAAATGTTGATTGTTAATAGTTGAACTAAAACCTTTAATTAAAAAATTAAAATAACATTTATTGTCAGTGTCAAATGATTGATTGTTGTCATGGTGATAAATCTCTGTTGTCGGGTCATTGTTATACAATGCCGAGAAATTTTAAAATTCTAAATGAAATTACATTTTGACGGAATATGTCACATAATACTCGGTCGAGCAGATATTGATAACCACGGTTACACCTGCGCGGTACCCTATGTCCTGTCTCGTGCTAGACTATTAAAAAATTTCAATATAATCGGCTCAGTACTTTTGATGTACAAGCAAGACAGACAGATAGAGTTACTTTCGCATTTATAATATCAGTATGGATTATAATTGCTTTCAATTTGCATGTCTAGAGAACAAATCATTAACAAAACACAATTATTTTTCCCCATCGAATGTTAAACAACAGACACATCCAAACCGGTGTGTAAGCAACTTGGTCAAAGTACACCAAAAACATATTCCAGTAATAAAAATTATACAACTAGCTACGAATCCCCAAAAATAAATCCGGCGACCGTCAGATGTCTTTTCTACCACGCATCTAATATTTATTTCTCGCACAGGGAAATTACCAGGTTCGGAGTAACGGCATATAAATGGCAAGCGTAACAAAAACGTGCTCAATCGTATGTCAGTTGTGAATGTTCACAGTGTTAATTTGTAATTCTCGTGTGAATCAGTTGGTTGTTGCAGAATGATAAATTTAGTTTTCTGTTCAGTTGCTATGATGGTGTCTGCAAATGCGTTTCCCGAAAACCGGAGCGAGAAAGGTTTGTACATTTTTACGTTTTTGATTGTTGGGTTCAGGGGGTTAGTTAAGTACAATATGTGTTCTCCAGAGAGGGATGGTTATTAGTTTAATTATATAAATATCCGTAAACGTAACTACACAAGCGCGCAAGCTTTCTAAATGATAGTTGATAAATCCTACATAGATTAGTTTCATTTAATATTAGGCTTTCCCTAATGGTTATTAAAAAAAATAAAGGAGGGGAATCAAAGCTACTTCTTATAATAGTTTTAGAACCTTCATTCATTTAAGTGCTATTTCCATCGATCTTGGCGCGATATAATTATTATGTGTCTTAATAGAGCTTCTATACCATACAACGTGCATAGAATCGCCAATTTAACATTAACTGTTGTCCTCTTGTTTTACACGAGATTTTTTAGTACGTATGGTAAAATACGGTCTGGAAAGATTAATGTTTTTATACTTTAAAGCGTTTGCTCGGTTATCCCCAAATATAAAACGAAACAAAAATGTTGTTTCATAGCTGCGCTGGCCGCCAGCACCTTCGGCCACGCGCACGCTTAACATAACATATCATATCATCACGCCTCTTTCCCTGAAGGGGTAGACAGAGGTGTACACTCACTTTTCGTCAGATAAGTTAGGTCCCCATGTAACAGGTGGCGGGCACAATGTGAGGAAAGCGATATTTACGACGAACTGTACATAAGTTGTATTCAAACTCAGTGGTTCAGGCGGTGGGATCGAACCCGCCATTCCTGTGGCCTTCTCGAGAGTATAGTGCCCTGTCCGTCCCAACTCAGCTGCCGCTGCCTCGGCACACGCACGCGCTTACATCGTTTCACAGCCACACGTGCGCGCGTATTTCTTTATACACGTCAAAATGTTAGGAAATCTCGCCGGCGCTAAATATCAGAAATACATAACATAAACCGGTTTAAATATAAAAATATTTTAATTATAAGAGCTGTGTGGTAGCGGCTCATTTAAAGAGTACTACCAACCCATCTCTTCCCTTGGGTGTCGTAAAAGGCGACTAATAGACTAAGAACTGCATAACTATCCAATAGCAGAGCTTATAGCAGCAATGGGCTCACCACCTGTCAAGCTGAGTGCAGTCTCTGCTTGGTGAAGCGCGGACTATAGCAATGGATCAATGGCAATGGACTGCTTTTGCGGTGCCTTTGCCTAGTCTCTGACTAACCTATAGGGGATAATAATCGTGATTATATGTATGTATGAATGTAAACCGGTATTAGCGTTTTTATAGTAGGCTAATAAATATGGTCTACTTATACGTAATCAACTTAATCAAATGGTTAATTTAATAAAAACATGAAATAATCGTACATAATATTGCCCTTATCGAGCCAATGTCATCGGTCAGAGTATAGTGAAAACGAGCAAGTAAATTTAATTTATACAAACCCATCGAATATCATCCGCGTAATGATTAAAGCCCACTTGCAGGAAATTTAAAACCTATACTCTATCCATTTTGATCTGAGACAAAAGGTAAACAAAGAATTTGTGGTTCTCAAACTTTTTATCCAATTCTGGGACAAAATAATATGGACTCAAATTTTTTTTCAATAAAATAGAAGAGGAGTAGCCGTACTTAATATACCAATATCGTCATTGAATATAAACATTATTAATTTGTGTAATGAAGTAATATTTTATGAGTATTAAGTATGTTCAGTGTATTCAAAAAACAAGCTATCATTGCTATCATCCAAATGATACTAAATAATAAATATACGAGGGTGGATTGAAAAGTAGTCGGCCTAACACTGATCCATTTAGTTCTAAAAATCAAATCTACCCACATTATTTAGTCCAATTCAGACCTGTTAATTGTGTGAAGTTTGAAACGTATGAGATAATTAGTTTTAATTTTATAAATTTATTAACAAAGCAATCTGACATCATTTTCGCAAATGGAGCAAATCGAGCAGCGTGCCGTCATTAAGTACCTCCATAAGAAGGGGCTGTCATCAAAAGCCATCCATGATGATATGGTCAGTACATTAGGGGATTGTGCTCTTTCATATTCATCCGTCAAAAAATGGATTGCAGAATTCAAGCGTGGTAGAGAGAGTGTGCAAGACGAACCCCGCTCTGGAAGGCCTTCGACATCCACTACTGACGAAAATGTTAAAAAAATACTCGACTTAGTTATGGGAGACCGCAGATTGAAAATTAGAGAGATAGCCGAGATTATAGGCATCTCTTATGAACGTACTCAAAACATAATAGTCAACGTGTTGGGTTTCCACAAGGTGTCTGCGAGGTGGGTTCCGCGACTGCTTTCAGTTGAGCAAAAAAGGATGCGATTGACTATTGCACGCGACTGTTTGGAGTTATTTGAAGCTGATGAATGTGATTTTTTTAATCGTTTTGTTACTATGGACGAAACATGGGTTCATTACTGTACACCAGAAACAAAACAACAATCAAAACAGTGGAAAAGACATGGTTCACCACCCCCCAAAAAGGCTAAGTCGATTTTGTCGGCAAGTAAGGTGATGGCTTCAGTATTCTGGGACTCGAAGGGTGTGATTATGGTTGATTATCTTGAAAGGGGTCAGACTATAAACTCTGATTATTACTGCACCTTACTACGTCGTTTACGAGAGGAAATAAAAGAAAAACGTCCAGGAATGATCAGAAGAAAAGTCCTGTTTCATCAAGATAACGCTCGTGTTCACACGTCTGTTCAATCAATGGCAGAAATTCACAACTGTGGCTTTGAACTGTTACCGCATCCACCTTATTCACCTGATCTAGCACCGTCAGACTTTTTTCTGTTCCCTAACCTAAAAAAGCACTTGGGAGGTCAAAGATTTTTGACAAACGACGAGGTCAAAGCAGCAGTAGACGCATATTTTGACTCTAAGGAAGAATCATTTTTTTTCAACGGGCTAAATGCTTGGAAGAGAAGGTGGCAAAAGTGCATTGAACTTGATGGTGATTACGTTGAAAAATAAAAATATATTTCAATTATTATATATTTATTTTCTTGGTTAGGCCGATTACTTTTCAATCCACCCTCGTATCAATTAAATTCAAAGTAGATTCAAGGTGTCATGAACATGTTATGATTGTTAATCTTCGTTTGGAAGTATTCTATACTCATAATAAAAGTTTGAGAATACTATTCGTTTTAGGCCTTTTTTAGTAGCAACGATTAATTTAGTAATCTAAAATTACGTTAAAAATATAACATTTAAGTAAAAATACCAAAAATTATTGAAGGTGACAAGTAATTACTTAATTTATATCATTTAAAAAGTTTGTAATAATAAAATATTAAATAATCCTATGTTTTTGATAAAACTTTTCGACAATGAGTAACAACATCTTAAAGAACCCTTTTTATAGTTTGTTTACATTTTGTCTCAGATCAAAATGGATAGACTATAGTTAGAATCTCGATTTTGTAAATTTTTACATAAGAACCATAGTAAAAATGTCAGAAAAAGATAAAATCGAGTTTTAAATCTAAATTTCCTGCAAGACGCCCTTAGTAAATTATTTTTAATCACATTTTTCTTATTTTTGAAATACAAAGCGACAAATAGAATCCTAACATAAAATAATTCTTTTTGGTGCCTATTATATAATATATTTTATTTATTATAATATATTATTAATATTTTCACATAACGTAACCCTTAAACTTATTATAGAATGAACATTGTTTTTTTTGTGTTTTCGTGTACAAAAGATACATACATACATATAATCACGACTATTATCCCCTAAGGGTTAGTCAGAGACAAGGCAAAAGCATCGCAAAAGCAGTCCATTGCCATAGTCAGCGGTTCACCAAGCAGTGACTCCACATGTCTTCAGTGTGACAGGTGGTGAGCCCGTCGCCGCTATAAGCTATTGCATGTTTGTGCAGCTCTAAGTACGTTAGTCGACTATTACGATACCCAAGGGAAGATATGGGTTGGTAGTATTCTTTTAATGCGCCGCTACCACACAGCACTGTAGAAATTATTACCATTGGACCGGTATATTGAGAGAAAAAATTTTCGGTACTATATGGCTATATATTGTAGTAGTGATGAGTATAGATAACAGTGTCTGTATACTGTACCGTAATACCGCCTGTTCCATGAAATAATGAGTCAGAAAATGACTTATCCCTATTTGATTACGACGCAGTCTTTCACAAGCTTACCACCCGACCAGAGCGGTTGGTACGGTCCGTAAGTGCGACGGGAGCTGGCTGACGTAGTAGTTAGTACGCTTTGGCTTTCGATATCGAAACCAAAGCAACGTTCGCCATGGACAGTCTTTCGATGGGTGACCAAAACTTTGTGATCTCGAACTCCTACGTGCTTCGGAAGGCAAGTCAAGCCGTTGGTCCCGGTCGCTATTCCAACCATTTTTACCCACCAATCCGCTTTGGGCCAGCGTGGTAGGTGTTAAGGCCCACACTCCTCATATGTTTCATCATGAGGAAGGTCTGTGCCCAGCAGTGGGATGTATATATGCGGAGGACGTAAGTGCGGTTGTCCTTGTGGCACTATACGTTAGACGAAGCCTGAGTCGTACATAACTTACTTCTTAACTATTAACTATGCGAAAACAGTTTAAATGCCTCAAATAAAACAGAGATAATTATTTGTTATTAATTACAAGTACACGATAATGTTATGAAAATATTTATTGTTACATAATCTTACTTTGATTTTTTAAATTGCTTATTTGTAATGCTCCACATGATACAAATATTGGGTCCTTACCTATGAAATTGGTGTTTTTCTTTTCTCTTAGTATTATGTTCGTAACTATTAAGTTTCAGAGTATTCTTAAAAAATAATTACCTCCTCTAAAAATACACCATATTTTCGAACTCTTTTGATTTGTTTTGATAATTCGTTGTAAGTTTTATTGTGTTAAAATTGGACACGGAGACAACTCCTTTTCAGTGCCTTCTGAATACATATTTTGATTTGCATTCACATAAAAAAGATAAATAATTTTTAAGAAGTGTGATATCACACATATTGCTAAAGCTTGTCTAATGATACATGCCAAATATTATTATCTCTAGACTTGTCGTTGTGAAGAAAACTGATAAAATGTTAGTATGTAAAATGCAGACATCCCCAAAATATTCATACAAAACACCAATTTCATAGGTAAGGACTTAATATCTCATTGCGCAAAACCAAAAAAGATTTGAACTGAATGGCGCTCCATTGATCCATAATGCATGATTAAAATTCTCATTAGCATCGTCGCCGTCGTCCTTAAACCAGCAGTGCATAATGTTTATCTAACAGATAAAAAAGATCGTAATCATGATTAAATAAAACCCCGGATGACGTACAAATTTAAATCACATTACGCAATAGATGTAAGAACTATTGTATGCTTGCATGTAGTAACATGGTAGTGAAGTTATCATATAAAAATCACAATGAAAAAAACTTATTTGAAAAAATTGAGGATGCTGAGAATTTTTTAAAAAATGAAGAGACTTATTGACTTTAATGACGTACTATATATGTGTCTACTATGTACATATATAGTAAACACGTGATATAAGAGTGTCTATTATTATGTTTTTGGGACGCTTCTTAGGTACGCTGACCATAAACGCCGGCGAGATTTCCATACATTTTGACGTGCAAGCGCGCGCGTCGCGTGTAATTGTGAAAGAATGTTAGCTCCGTATATCTAATTGTAAGCGCACGCGCGTGGCCGGCACTGACGTCAGCGTAGCGATGAAACCACACTTGGTCAGTTTTGTAACCGCATAAACTACTGAACCAAACAAAAAACGTGGCTTACAGCGGTCTCTCCCTTACACTTTTTTATATGAAAGAGTGCGTTTGACCACCAATCTTACTTGGTGGAAACCGACACACTATCACACTACACATCACCCATATTCCACTACTGACATATTATAACACACATAACATATCATCACGCTCTTTCTCCCGAAGGGGTAGGCAGACGTGTTAACACCCACATTTCGCCAGATATATTAAGTCCTCATGTAACAGGTGGTGAGCCTGTTGCCATGCACCGGGCACAATATGGCAAGCGATATTCACAATGAACTGTACATAAGTTTTATTCAAAACTTTGTGGTACAGGCGGTGGGATCGAACCCGCGATTCCCACACATATCACATACATACATACATACAATACATTCATACATTTACGCCTGTAATCCCCGAAGGGGTAGGCAGAGTCCAAGGAGCACCTCAACACGGGACCACACACAAACACACATACTCATGTTCCAATATATGTTTCCCAGGTCTAACCCCATTCCTACCATGTGTATCGTGTGTGTAAATGAAATATTTTACCAACAGAGACAGAAGCCCCATTCAAGCTATACAAACGCGACGAATGGCTAGCTGAGCCTGCCACAGACGTCGAGCCGCTAGTCACACCAGTGCCGTACGTGGTAATCCACCACACGTACATCCCCGGACCCTGTGCCACCTTCGAGGAATGCACGAAGAGCATGCGCTCAATGCAGAGCTATCACAAAAGCTTGGACTGGGGCGATATTGGATACAAGTAAGTTGTTGTTGTCCATAAGTCTATATACGTCTCACTGCTGGGTACAGACCTTCCTCATAGAGAAACACATGAGGAGTTTGGGCCGTAACACCACCACGATGGCCCAATGCGGGTTGGTGGGTAGAAACAGTCGCAATAGCGATCGGAACCAACGGCTTAACGTGCCTTCCGAAGCACGGAGTACAAGTAAGTATTATTAGGTCCTTACCTATGAAATTGATGTTTTGTATGGAGATTTTGGGGAATTCTGCATTTTACATACTAACATTTTATCAGTTTTCTTCACAACGACTGTTACTGATAGCTCAGGTGTAGGTGTAAATGGGTGAGTAAATGTAGGGAACGTAGAGAACCAGAGAAAAACACTGCTCCCGAAGGATGGATACGGTGACAACTAACTTTTATTAATTTGACAGATTTATAGACAGGAAAATAGAAAAGTAGAAAAACAGTAAAGAGGTAGTATCAAAACAGAATAAAGATCAGTCCTGCACAACGACAAATCCAGAGATAATAAAATTTGGCATAATTGTATCATGTATCATTAGACAAGCTTCATAAAAATTATGTGTAATATCACACCTCATAAAAATTATTTATCGTTTTTAAGTGAATGCAAATAAATAATAAATAATAAGTGAATGCAAATAATGATGTATTCGGGAGGCACTTAAAAAGAGTTGTCTCCGTGTCCATATTTAACACAATTTAACTTACAACAAATTATCAAAACAAATCAAAAGAGCTCAAAAATATAGTCTATTTTTAGACGAGGTAATTATTTTTTAGGAATACTCTGAATCTTAATAGTTACAGACAAAATACTAAGACAGAATAAAAACACCAATTTCATAGGTAAGGACCCAATATTTCACATTGAATTAGATCATTGAACCACAACAATAGGAACAAGTACCAGCGCAGCAATGTAAGGAAATATTTAATTTTATATTTACATGAAAATTAAATGAATGAAGAAAGTCGACATTACGAAGGTATGAACAATAACACCATTCCCAGAAGGCCTAGCACTGGCCGGAGTCCCCAGAGACAAAAATCATCATTGCTTCTCGCTTCCTCGTTCGCGTGGAAGCGAGAGGCAATAAGTAATTTTGTCTCCGGGGACTCTGGCCCGTGCTAGGCCTACAGAAGGTGCAAAAGGATCGTTTTGGACAAGGTCTATTCAGGTAGCATGGAAATGACGCCATAGTGAGCGAGCGGGAAAAACAGAAGAGGATCTCGCTTCTTCTTTCTTCAACTTTGTTAGAAACCTTCTTGCGTGAGACGGCTCATAGGCAAGGCCATTGACATGAATGTAATAACATTATAACGACGTTAAAGAATTGAATTTCCGAAATAACTAAATAAAAACTAAAAACTGTAATATCTTGATGCGTCATTAATTAGATAGATGTTTTTTTGCGATAATCCGTCCATTGATAATAAGAGTCTTACAACAAGTATGTACTGACGCTAGTCTTTTTGCGAACATTTTTGCGTTCATATGAGCATTGATTAAATTCAATAACATTAACAATATTCCTATTAGTATTTATTTTCAATAATAATGTACTACGTAGTTCCCTGCAAAATCTAAACCTCGTCAATTGCTATATAAATAACCGCTTAAGATTAAAACAAATAACATCTTGACTTGTCACGTGCCAGTCAGAGTGCTCGCGCTATGCTATAGGATCCTGAGTCATACATAATTATCGAGTATCGTATGCATGTTCGATATGAATGAGTGGTGCTTCTATTGATCAAGTGTACCTAATTGACGAATAAATTTTAATATAATAGTCATTCTATAAACTAAATATAGTCCTTGGTCAATCGTATTAGTGATGCCAGATCTAGGCTTAACATTTCCTGGACATTGCTAGATCCAGACATATCATTTCAGAAAAATATACCTCTACTAACTCATATACCTCCTCTTACCGAAAGTAGTACGAGAAAGAAGGAATTTTTGGCTTGACTTTGGCAGTCGTAGTACGATTTCTATTAGTTAATACTAATGGTTTATCGATAATAGTTTATCGTAGCTTTCGTGTAAAATCTAGTAGGTATTTGTGAATACCGGTATAACAAAGTGAAATTACTGAACACGGGACAACACGCGAAAACCTGGAACAATCGAATTTCCTGGCCATCTGGCGATCCTTATTGGTGACGATAGTCTCAGTGTTTTGTAACAAAAATAACATGTTGAATCAGTTTTATAACATTTTGACATTCACTGATTCTATTCAATATAAACTAAATAAAGTTTAAAATTTAAAACTAAAGTCTCACACTAACGTTTAATTATTGTTTATTTGATTAAATTTAATATGAACGTTTAATATTACTTATTTATCTTATTCAATTAGAGTTGATTTTTCATTCAATAGAATTTTTGCAAATTTTGGAAAATAGTTTTGACTGTCATTGTGTCGTATATTTAGTGCTGGTCATACTTTTCCATACTTTTCTAATTTCAGGAATACAATAAAATTTATTGATTAACATTTGATATAAACCCGTCAACAAATATCTTGTTGTCATTTATAATCTATCATATCAATGTTGACACTTGAAATGATTTGTATCTCTGAGTATTCAGCTTAGGGCTTACGAATAGAATAAATAAATAATAAATATATATCTACAGAAATTCACACCTTTCATCTAGCTCCATTTTAATTAACTAAAGCTGCTTGTGTGACAGAAACTAGGTGACGGATAAATATATATTTACTTAATAGAGAAATACTTTAAATATTCAGAAAATATACAGTACTTATATTAACATCCAAGATTGGAGAACAAATGCCTGTATTCATCACCCAAACATTTGCCCCCACCGGGGATCGAACCAAAAACCTCTAGAGATGGCGACGCTTTAAGACCGGCATGCAGACCACTCGTCACGGAGGTTCTGAAATAAATATTCCTGCTTCCGGTAAAAATAAGGAACTGCATGTTGCCAACTTACCTACCTCATGGTAAGTAGGCACAGTTCGCCTTGAATAAATGTGATGTGACCTTTAAGAATTGCATGTACTTGCACCTACAGGGAACACAGTCCAATTTACAATCTTATGTACCTTATCATACAATCTTTATCGTCTCAGTCACGTTCCATTCCTGGGTGCAGGCCTTACTACATGGATACACACACACGAGTAGTACAAGCCCGAATAACACGTGTGTTGGTTGGTGGCTAGAAACGACTGCAATCGCACCCAGTAGGCCTAGCACGGGCCGGAGAGAAAAAGTCCCCAGAGACAAAAATCGTCATTGCCTCTCGCTTCTTCGTTTGCGCGGAAGCGAGAGGCAATGACGACTCGACATCGCAAAGTTTTAGTCATTGGTTTCTTTTTCAATATCGGAACGCCAAAGCGAACGCACCGCTACGCCACCGAGTTCCTTAATACGTCCCCCATACATTATTTTTTCTCAATCCCATAAGTCCCATTCAGTTATTCATGAATACAAATGCCTTTTCCGGTATTCACAAAAAAATACGAGTTGCTTAATACTTTGTTATAAGTCCACAAAATTTTATGATTATTATAAGTCCAATGAAGTAATTGATGTTCAAAGTTGTATGAGCCTCGTGCCTCCATATGGAGGCATGATTTACGCCCAAAACGGGGTTACCCCACAAGGGGGCACTAGATTGTGAACGTGTTAATACGAGTATACAATATCTTACCAGCATTCCAAAATTTCACACACAATTTAGCATTTTAATGCAACTTTTATGTCTAACCCGCAATATAGAACTTTGGTATGGCCCAAATAAGCCTGAAGTCGGTGACCTTTTATACGCTTCATACTTCATGTTTATGTCCAATAATTATATTAAAAAGACTCGTGGGGAAATACCTCATTTATTTTGGCACATAACGTTATTAAAGTAATTTAATATTTAACAATTTTGTAGGCGTATATCGCTCCTCCCACCGAATAATATCGTTATCGAAAAATATAAATTTCCCAGGAAAAATAAAACAGTGTTTTTTTAAGATTTTGTTAAACTTTGTCCAACCTAAAAGAATGATTTATATATCAAACGAAAGCTATTTTTTTGTAGAATATGTTTAAGTACAATTATAAATTTTTTATAGTAAAAAAACCAAGTTATTAAAGAAAATATATTTTACTGGACAAGCTTGACATAGGATTATTTCGCAAAACAACATTACGATATTATTCGCGTTAAACCAAAAGGACATCGTGCACAATAATAGCATACTACAATGTTATTCGTTAAATCAACACAAACAAACATAAAAGGTAATAGATTTTAGCTGGGTTTTTCGCCCATATAATGCAATTACAATTAAAGTATTGTTTAAATACCCTTTTATCGTTCTATCGTCTTTAAAGTAATATTATTATCTATCAATATAAATCCTAATGAAACTATGGTTTTGTGCTTAAAAAACCTTTTTATTAATAAGTTGAAAAATGAAATCAATTGTTTTGAAAAAATAAACAAAAAAGAAACTACAATGCTAATTTAGTTCTAAGTTCTAAGAATCATCATCATCACCATCAGAATCCGAAGCGTTATCATTACAACTGTGTGTTAACATTACAACTTTGGAGCGAATCATAAAACGAATGATAGTGGGTAGGTATGGCTTCAGTTCTGCAAAAGCTGAGCAAATCTGCTAGCAGAGGTTTACTGACAGCAATTGGTTCAGAATATGCTTTCATTAAACTGCTCACTTCAACATTACCTGTTCTATTGCCTCTTCTTTACTTCTTGATAAAACTTTCAGTGTTTAACTCAATGTATTGCCCATCATAATTATATTTAAGCTGAACAATATTGGGATTAGAACTTGATACCTTTACTTCTACGATTTTAGTCCATGCTATTTTACTGCCTTGAGTATCTGTAGTCCAGTTTATTCCATCGATGAACTCGAAGACGCCGTTAGAGCTGAAACTTTGGACAGGTTTTTGTCTGAACTATCTCCAAATCACCCATCATTCATGTTTCGACCATTCAACGTTAGTGAGGTCCTACGAAGCGTAAAAAATATAGGTTCAAATGCTGTTGGTGCTGATGACATAAGTCGTAAAATGATAATCCCCATCCTTGATATTGTTGCTCCTACCCTTACATTCTTAATTACTCCATATCCTCTGGCTGTTTTCCTTCATTTTTTTGTTGGTTTATTGTTCATGACCATGGATACAGAGTCCTTCAGTCGTATACATTGTGTGTGGTCTAGTCTTTAGTAGTATTAAGTCTTCATTTGCATTGAAATGTAAGTGTAATACATTTCAATGCGTCTTGGGAGAGTTTGGCGTTATACGGTCTATGGCAGATACTGTGGTGCTACTTGGATGAGGTGGATTACCACGATAAAAAACTCATCACTTTTCACACCACATGACGCTTATTTCGATAATCCTCCACATTGCACATCATCACAGACTCTTATTACACAAAACTACACTGATTTTACGTAACAATATCCACTCCGAAACAATATTACAATCATCGAAATAAAAATCACGTCCGCCACGTTGAATGCCGCCAAAAACTCATCGTTTTCTTTCAATTTGGAAAAACGCACAGATTATTCCTCTTCCTCAAGTACCTCATCCCACTTTCACCGATTATCGGCCTATATCAATTTCACCTTATCTTTCTAAAATACTGGAGCGTCTTGTCCACAATCAGCTTAGTAATTTCCTATCCCGCTATAAGCTCACAAATCCTCTCCAGTCTGGTTTCCATTCAGGCCATAGCACCACCACGGCTCTCGTCAAGTTACAGTATCGGCGCTGCTCGACTTCAGTAACGCCTTCAATAATGTAGACCATGTCATTCTTATTGCAGTGCTCCGTTCTCTAAACTTATCTCCTATAGCGGTTAGTTGGATCGACAGTTATTTGCACGGTCGTCGACAGCGAGTCTGTGTCGATGAGTCCTGCTCGAACTGGTGCGATATAAGAGCTGGCGTACCGCAGGGCAGCGGTTTTGTCTCCTCTTATCTTTTCTACATTCATTAGCATTAGCTCCGATGACCTTTCTTCCTCTTACCACCTTTATGTGGATGATCTTCAGGTGTACCGGCAGGACTCTGTGGATGGTTTAGTCGACGTGGTGACCAGTTTGAATTTGGATTTGGAGAGTGTTCTGACTCCGACTCTCGAATTGACTTTAACTCCATACCAAAGATAATTTTTAACGGTGTCCACATACCCTTTAAAGATTGCGTTAGGAATTTAGGCATCTCAATGGATAGTTCACTGACGTGGACATCGAAAATTGGTCAGGTAAGCAAGAGACTATTTGCTACTGTCGGTTCTCTAAGAAGATATCGCAATTTCCTTCCCATACCCACCAAGATAGCCCTGGTTCAGGCCATCCTTTTTCCGATCTTGGATTATACAGACACCAGTTATTGTGACCTGACGGAGGCGTATTTGGATAAACTTGACCGCCTTCAAAATCTATGCATCCGCTTTGTTTTCGGTCTACGCAAGTATGACCATGTCTACGAGTATCGTCGTCGCCTCGGGTGGCTGCCTATCCGTCTTCGTCGTGATGCATGTATTCTTCCGCTACTGTATAGCGTGCTGTTAAATCCCCAAACTCCCTCCTATCTCAAGGAGCTCTTCCACTTCCTTCATTCCACTCATGATAGAAATATCAATCTCTCCTCCTTACTTGTCCTCCACATTCTTCCCACCTCTACAATAATTCCTTTACTGTCCAAGCCATTCGTCTCTGGAACACAACCTTCCATTACCAATCAAACAATTCCAATCCTTAGCATCCTTTAATAATCTGGTCCATACCCATTTCCTTCATCTTTGACCCCTCCCTCCATCACACATTGCAGTTTTCGTCTTTTCTGTGTTGCTTTTTATGTAAGAATATATTTATAAATAAAATGTATAATATATAGTTAAATAAAATTATCTGTATTATTCTATTCCTTTCTTTATTATTATAAAAAAAGAAAGCGCTGCGCATTGCTAGTGGCTCGGGTTAATAAATATTATAGCAATAGTACATTGAGTCTGAACAAAGCCTCGGTAAACTATAGCGATAAGTTATTACTATATTTTTGTTTATATCCTTAAACGGTAATTGAACATTACTATATTTTTCTAATAAAATAACTACAGGAATAGTATTGTTATAAAACTTTACTACAAGACGAGATTGCAGTTCTTACTCGAATAATATCGCTATGTTAACATATTGAAAATCTTGTTTCTAGTGTGACCCGTAATCGCCTGTAGTGTTGTTAATCGCGTAAATAAGTATGTTAAATCTGTAACGGAATAATAAGACTATAGTTATTACAAAAATGCTACTTTCTAAAATACTGATAGAAAACATTTGAAAAAAATTGACAAGGTGTAAAAAAATGTGTACAAGACGAATATGCAATAAAACGCAAAGTATTGTTATATCGCATTACGATATTATTCGGTGGGAGGAGCGATATGCAGTTGTCAATACGGAAATACTTACACGTAAATTGCTACCGTGGTGTAAACGTATAATGACGTTATGAGGAGGATAATTACTCTAAATTGTTTATTTTCCTCTTCTCTTCATTATTTTATATATAAAAGTATAAGTAGTTCTTATTTAAAAATAGTTTGGTGTGTAAAATAAATTGAGGTCAGATAACTTTTCAAATTAATTTTATGGTTTGGAAATGTTTTTAATTTTGAAACCGCAATGCAGATTTGCTATTGCTGTCCCTAAAACCGCATTACCTTTTTTATGTTGTAATGCTTTACCCTCTAAAAATACAAATCCATTTTTACCAGTATATTGTTTATCTAGCTTTTGTTGTTAAACCGCGAGTTCGTCCGCGTAGAATAGTTACTTTGAGATAATGTGATGGTACGAGTATGTAGCGTACCTTCCTCAATAAATAGACTATTCAACCCTGAAAGATTTTTCAAATTGGAACAGAAGCCTCAATTGGTGGAAAAGAAAATTTATTAATTACAAAAATATTTTATTTATTACAGTTTCTGCGTGGGAGGGGACGGTGCCGTTTATGAGGGCCGCGGCTGGGAGGTGGAGGGCATCCACGCCGGGAAGGCCAACTCCGTCAGTGTCGGCATTTGTTTGATTGGGGATTGGAGAAGTACGTACCTATCGGTAACAATAACTTTGCTTTGAATAGACAAACAGGTAGTGACTATGATGACGGTGTGATAATGTGATAGAGTGATAGAGAAGGCAACGGCAGTCAAGTTGGAAAGGCGGACTGCTCGTACAATAATAGGTCGCCAGATCGATTCCCGCCGCCCATAGTCGAGTTTAAAAACGCGCGTTTAACAGGTGACAGTCTTTTTTACCTTCGATTAAGAGCGATTTACTACCAAACGTGCATACATATTTTTGAACTCTACTGTGCCACTATAAAACTATAAAAAATTCAAAAGCATTTATTCAGTTTAGATGCGTCTTAGCGCATGCTAATGTATGTCATAAGCATTTTATTAGGTCCTTACCTATGAAATTGGTGTTTTGTATGGGGATTTTGGGGAATTCTGCATTTTCCATACTAACATTTTTCCAGTTTTCCTCACAACGACAAATCCAAAGATAATAATATTTGGCATCTATCATTAGACAAGCTTTAGTAATATGTGTAATATCACACTTCATAAAAATTATTTATCGTTTTTAAGTGAATGCAAATAAAATGATGTATTCGGGAGGCACTTAAAAAGAGTTGTCTCCGTGTCCAATTTTAACACAATTAAACATACAACAAATTAGGAAAACAAATCAAAAGAGCTCAAAAATATAGTCTATTTTTAGACGAGGTAATTATTTTTTAGGAATACTCTGAATCTTAATAGTTACAGACAAAATACTAAGAGAGAAAAAAAACACCAATACAATATTTCGCTAAAGAGAAAAACTACGCCATCGTAGTATATAGTATATAATGTGTAGATTGATTGCCTTACATTATGCACGGTGCATGGCAACAGGCTGCATTTGTAATTGTAAATGTCGATAGCAGAGTAAGTTTCTTGCTTTGACCAGTAACAATATCTCAAACAAACAGATAAACAAAAGAAAAATATTTTTTTGGTATTTTCCCTCTTTTTACATGCATTTTATCTATGTACAGAAATTCGACCTCTACAGTTTTATTATATGTTTGTATAGTTATGGCATATGACATAATTTTGGACGCTTCGATTAATTTCGCTCTGACTGACCAACAGCAACAACAACAACAATGGAGCTCGCCTACGAAAATGGATTGAAAAAATTATACAATTTCGCATAATTTTGTCTTTCAATTATAGAAAATGATGAATTGGAATACAAATACTACTACTACTACACTAGAATTACTCGTAATATATTAAAAATGATTTTACTATGCTAATAATGTTCAAAATGTTTTTGCACCTCAGTTACCGTTATGACTCTTTGCCGAAGTTAATAAGTCATAATTTCCTTTGCAGCTGAACTGCCACCTAAAGCCCAAATTGAGACAGCCAAGGCCCTTATCGAAGAAGGAATATCTAAGGGCTACATCAAACATAACTACAAGCTTGTAGGACACAAGCAAGTGAGACCAACAGAGTGTCCCGGGCAAACTCTGTACAACCTGATATCGAAATGGGAGCATTTTTCTCCGAAGTTTGAATTGCCGACGAAAAATGTAAAGCATTAAGTTATTTAGAATAGAATGTGTAGATTTATTTTGAATATGTGTGATAATACTTTTTTAAATACCATTTTATTTATCGTAATAAGTTTTAATGTTCCTGTGTAACTTTTAAATAACTCGAATGTAGAGGTATTGTGAAAAAGACAATGTTTGTTTATCATTTATCAATCGATGAGCTAGCCACTTGTTACAACTTTTTCACGATTTTCCATCTGACTAAACCCCTTTTCTTGTATGGCTAAATGTGGTCTTAACGAACACAGTGCTCCTTGGACTCTGCCTATCCCTTCGGGGATTACAGGCGTGATTGTAGGTATGTACCTATGTATGTATTTATCAATCAAAGTTAATTAAAATTTTAGTTCAAGTATACCTAACTGTTTTGAATATTATATTAAAACATACGTTCAAGACATAACAAAAATTTTGTAGAGATGTTACTACATTTTATTTTATAGGCATTGCAAAAAAACAAAAGAAGCCATCACCCATCCACCCAAAAACTAATGTATGGAATTAAATACTTTGTTCATCAATAATTAATTGACAATACAAGCTCTCTTATATAAAATTCCATGCGATAAAAGTAATCAGCAAAATTAGTAAAAAATAAAAAGTAACAATAAAAGAATTTGTTAAATAATGTTTTGTTTACTAAAATGTTTTAGTTAGGCTTTGTATTTCGTTAAAATAAATATTATTAGATTGCATATTAATCAGTAACATAATGACTCTAATAAAAAAGTAGTCTAATTATAATGGCTCTTCCTCTAAAACAAAAATAAAATAGAATTCAGCATGTTTTCCAGTAATATTTAGACTATAGCTTTACTAGCATGTAGTTCATTGCTTGTTGGTTATCGAAATATAATTATTTTAATAAACCTATGTTCGTTTAATATTGTATTTTATTTCAACCAGTGTTCACATGTTACTGTCTGCTTTACCAGGAATAAAATCAATAGTAAATTAGTAGTGTCGACTATATCAACAATCCATAATTATATTCAATAGACTAGACTAGACTTTCTTAGAGAAAAGAAATTTTCCTAGCCCTAAAAAAGTAACCCGAAACTAGTGTAGTCTTTTTCTTAAATTTATCAATAGAGGCGCCACGGATTAAACATTGAACATGTGAATATTATTAATGTAACTGCGATAGTTATCACAGAACGCAGTTGGAAGTATGATTTACATAATTCTTGGTTTACATGGATCGTGATTCTGTTGTGACAGATCGTGTCAGCTGTGGCTTTAGTGGAAATGAGAACAAAAAAGTTTTCCAATCAGATTAAAAAAATTCAGGTGGTGTTGATTTCATTTGCTGTCTTATAAAAAATCCTGCCGCAGACACTCGTCAGACCGTGGATGTCCTTCACGGGGTCACGGGGCGAATCTGAATCCGGTTAATGATCTCTTGCTTACAAAAGATAAAAGAACTTACCAGTTTTAAAACGAAATCATCGATAAAAAATTTTCGAATTAAAAAGATATGTTCGTTCGAGTTCGACATCAGAAAGTTTTGGTCACCCAGCCTCGGCCTAACTATGGCATAGGTAGCTTTGTTTTCAATCGAAATCCAAAGCTGACTAACCACTAAACCCGCCACCGAGCTCTTCAATACACATAATACTAGGTCCTTACCTATAAAATTGATGTTTTGTATGGAGATTTTAGGGAATTCTGCATTTTCCATACTAATTTTTTTTCAGTTTTCTTCACAACGATAAATCCAAAGATAATAATATTTGGCATCTATCATTCGACAAGCTTTAGTAATATGTGTAATATCACACTTCATAAAAATTATTTATCGTTTTTAAGTGAATGCAAATAAAATGATGTATTCGGGAGGCACTTAAAAAGAGTTGTCTCCGTGTCCAATTTTAACACAATTTAACATACACTTTAACTTACAACAAATTATCAAAACAAATCAAAAGAGCTCTAAAATATAGTCTATGTTTAGACGAGGTAATTATTTTTTAGGAATACTCTGAATCTTAATAGTTACAGACAAAATACTAAGAGAGAAAAAAACACCAATTACATAGGTAAGGACCCAATATTATAATTACGCATAGTACATACTAAAATATCAGAACGATTATTTCCTGATCGCTGCATACTTATGCAATGATTTCATGCGATACGTACTATGCATCTGTCCTTTTATCGCAATCTATTTTGGCAGGGACCGCCCCTTATCAAAAATTGTGTGTACTTATGGAAAATATAAGTAATTTGACGTAAAAATTGGTGATTTCATAAAAACAATGGAACCTTTTTCTGTATAGTACATTTGTCATACTTTTAAAATTACTAGCAAGAAATCCTTGTTAACTCCATTAGGCAATGGGATCAAAAAGTGAATGTGATAAAGACAAAATTAAATAGTTCCTACTTTTTAACACAAATAATATTACCGTGTTATTCATAAAAAATATTAAAGGCTTAATAAACCTATTTTAGTTAAAAGTGATTTGTCACTTTCTTTCTAATTTGGATTTGTGTTTGAAAGAAGAAAACAAAACATTCTGTAATTAATAGTAGATTAGTAGCCAAGGGCTGTAAGGCATCAATTGCAGCCCGAGATATTTAGGCGTACGAGCGCAGCGAGGGCGCTTATAGTTCGAGGGTGCAATTGATGTTTACACCCGAGCTAACTACTCTGCTTTACATCTCGATTGTGAGGTAAGTGGAAAAAAAGGCATTACAAGAATAAATAAATTTATTTTCAAGAACTAAATTTAGCTTCGCCGTTCGATATTCAAAATTGATGAAAATAGCGAAGCGACCTCTTTTGTCACAAGAATAAATAAATTTATTTTCAAGAACTAAATTTAGCTTCGCCGTTCGATATTCAAAATTGATGAAAATAGCGAAGCGACCTCTTTTGTCATTGGGCTGAATGCATGATGTCTAGTGCCAGTAAGATGGTTAGATGTACGCGAACTTTTTGAAAGAGTTTTTTTTTATTACTTACCGCCCTAGGGCGGTTCTAGCTACATTATTAACCTAGGGCGGTAATTGATCACTTACAACCCGCATCTGGGGGTATTAAGAACCTACTTACCGAACATGAGAGATGTAATAGTACATTATGATATAAGTGCGGTAAGTTCATAATTACAGCCGAGGCCATATTGCTCGCCCAAGCCGTAGGTGTGGGCTATAAGAAAGCACAGGCTGTGATTATCAAACCGCTCGTATGTTATACGACGTTATATAACACATTTGCGAGGAAATAAATAAAACTCAGACATTCTTAAACTAATAAATCTTAAATCACTTGTTAAAGCAAATTAGAAGAATTTGTAAAATTGTCAAATAAAAACAATACAGCAAAAAGAAAAGCACGGGTAATAATTTTAACTTTTTCACAAAAATAGCGATGCACGCGAATCAGCGCTTTTTTAAGGCAAAGGAACAAATAACAGCCAGAGTTACTAATAAAGTAAATAAATAGTTTTGTGCATTTGTTACCGATCCATGGTTATTAAAATAAATGATATTTAAGAATCAAATGTTTATTTAATATATTTCATCCCCCAAAGGTAATTTTATTAAGAAAATGTTGACTACCTTTCTGACATAAAAACTCTTTGCTAAGATTTAAAATAGTATCGTTCGTTTTTAGACGGAACATTATAAACTGTGCGTTTTACTTTACATTATCGCACAAGAACGTTATGTGATAGATTGTGATATTGAAATTGGTGAAATACAAGCAAATGTGTTAAAAACCCTTTACAAGCAAATGTGTTAAAAAGTATTTTTAATAAACTCTGTTTTCCATATTTAACCTTTAAAAAATCTAACATTACAAAATAATTATATTCAATAAAAAGTGCTCTCTACAATAGCTAATTTATTAACTTTAGGTAAATATGCATCCGAATATCCGATCTCTAATTAAAAACCAACCGTTCCATGTTATATTTTGACGAATTTTTTCACATAATTACTATAGTATTACGGCATAAAACGTTGGTTCTGGTCGTAATGCAAATCTTTCTACCCGATAACCCATTAGGTAACAAAATGTTGATTGTTATTTTTTAGTTTCTTTTGTCGTCACACTTCAGCAATTGTATTGTTATTATTGCCTAAACGGATTCGGGACTTTAACATTAATGAAATTAATGTTATATTAATGATTAATAAAATTTATGTTATATATGTTATAGGCTATTAATAAACACTCATTCATAGTAAGGCGGATAAACTTAACTAATTAATAAGCCTACAAAATCGTAAATTCATGTGTATAGTGAGAAATATGCCTACAGTTCGATATTTCCGTATTAATTTAAAACTATCCTTACTCTTGGAACTTCTGAATGGGGAAGTACATACAATGTTTTACAATAATGTGAGAATTTCGTGGCGTAGTGGTTAGCTTTGGCTTTCGATATCGAAAACAAAGCTACATTCGCCATGGTTAGGCTTTGGATGGGTGACCATATTTTTGTGATCTTGAACTTCCCCGGCTATGGAGAGCACGAGCAGTTGGCCTCGATTGCTATAGCAACCGTTTCTTCTGTCTTTATTGCGACTGTTTCTACCCAACAACCCGCAATGGGCCAGCGAAGTGATGTTACGGCCCATACTCATCATGTGTTTCTCCATGAGGAAGGCCTGTGCCCAGCAGTGTGACGCTGCTGAGGACGGCGTAAAATATTAGCACAAGGAATTAAATAAAAATTATCTTTATCCTACACCAATGTTTTTACATTTATCGTAATTAAACATAGCCTTAATCATAGAATTTATAGGCAACCCATGCACTTTAAATATATTTTCTAATATTTTAAATTTGATATAAAACAGTTTTCATCGAAACAGATAGTTAGGTATGTACAGGTTGTTCTAGTTCGAATCTAAGACAATGTCTTTTACCCACGGTCAACATTTTTCTGAGTTCGATCCTTCAAAGCTAACAGCTAAAATAAGTAATGGAACTGACTTTAAAATAATAGGTCTTTACCTATGAAATTGCCGTTTTTTTCTCTCTTAAAATTTTGTCTGTAACTATTAAGTTTCAGAGTATTCTTAAAAAACAATTACCTCCTCTAAAAAAAGACTATATTTTTGAGCTCTTTTGATTTGTTTTCCTAATTTGTTGTAAGTTTAATTGTGTTAAAATTGGACACAGAGACAACTCTTTTTAAGTGCCTCCCGAATACATCATTTGATTTGCTTACATTATTTTGGTATAAAAACATGTACATTATTAATAACTTAGTATTATTATTACAGGTACTTACCTATATTACTTATTACTTATTACCTAGGGACTTTACATGTCAACCCTAAATGTGCTTTATTTGGAACATTTCAATGTTGTTCTTCCGCGCACTACTTTTGTCAGGGACTCCCCGTCAGTAATGAATGGTAGTAGAAGCTTTTATCTTGATGAGAAAGATACCAGATATTTTAATACCAACACAGGACAAAAAATATAAGGTATTATTATTTATATTTTTCTAATTAAATGACACTATACAAATACATATATTAGTATGATATGATCTTTTTTTTCATGAAATACATAACAAAATTCTCTTTATTTTGTTGCGAACTATAAATGGATAAAGTGGTAATGGAAAAAAAACAAGATAAATGTTTGTTATCATATCAGATATTGATCTCGCTTGTCAATTAAGCACACATAGAATATCCAGGATTCTTTAATATACATCGATATTTTTTATTTGGGTCTGAAACATACTAATCATACGACTCTAATCTTATCCACGAGACGAGCACTCTACATATTACGATATTATAATTATGAAGAAAGAAAAGATATTAATGTATAAAATATAGTGCTTGGTGTCCATATATCAGTTTTCCTGTTTAGTGATCTGAAGTGGTGAGTATGTTTTACACTTGTAAGTTAGAAAATAAGTTCACAAATTATTCTCAACAAAAACCGATCAATAATGTTTAATTTAGTCTATCCATAATGATTCGAGGAGCTCGGTGGAGTAGTGGTTAGTACGTTTTAGCTTTCAATATCGAAAACAAAGCTACCTTCGCCATGGTCAATGTTTAGATGGACCAGAACTTTATGATCTTGAAAGACTCTGTGCTTCGGAAGGCACGTTAAGCCGTTGGTCCAGGTCGCTAATGCAACCGTTTCTACCCAGAAACACGCATTGGGCCAGTGTGGTGTGTTACGGCCCAAGGACAATTCACGACATTCAATTTCTGAAAATAGGTATCCTGCACATGATTCAGCTTATCACCATTATCTCAGTTCATTCATGGTTACTTATTAACGATACATTTACGATATCTACACTTATAGAGGTAAAAAAAAATCCAAGTTCGTAATGTGCGTAATATCTATTTTCATGCATCCATATGTGATGATGTTTTCATAACAAGTTTATGCTTAAAGCTTTGAAATCATAAAACTTAATCTTATGATAGCCGAACATGGAAGCTCTCCATTTATTTTTATTTACTTAGATTTTTTAATTCATACACTTCTTTGTTTACATTTCATTCATGCCTTCTTCGTCCTTCCTTCATCCATTATCATTCATGATTAATGGAGGAAAAAAAATATGCAAAATACTACATTATTTTACATGTTTAATGCTTTCATTAATAGTAATTAATGTAGGCTAAAACGTGTTGTTAAATAGGTTCTTACCCTTTCATAATATGTCCGTGTATCACAAACAAAAACAAATGACGAAATTCCGTGAATAGCCCGCAGCTAACCCTTGACATGGATTTAGTGGTACGATTGCGATCATTCGCTTTCTTGCAGGGACTGTCCCTCTGGAAAACTGGTTTAAGTATCTTATAATAGCATTTCTCTGCTATAAGTCAAATATAGACATGCTTAACGTAATAAAAGTAGGGTTTTACTTATCCATACTACTCGTAATATTACCTTACCTATGAAATTGTTGTTTCGTATGGAGATTTTGGGGAATTCTGCATTTTCCATACTAAAATGTTTTCAGTTTTCTTTACAACGACTAATCCAGAGATAATAATATTTGGCATGTATCATTAGACAAGCTTTAGTAATATGTGTAATATCACACTTCATAAAAATTATTTATCGTTTTTAAGTGAATGCAAATAAAATGATGCATAAATGCGAATGTAACTCTGTCTGTCACTTAAAAACAATTGAACAGATTTTATCGAAATTTGGTACACAGAAAGGATATAGGCTAATTTTTATCTCATTATTCCCACGGTAACCTATGCACCGCGCGGGTGAAGCCGCGGGAAGCCACTAGTTACCTGTAAAAATTTATATTGCTGAGCTTTTATTAACTACTCATCATCATTTTCACACTAACTAAGTAAAAGTGAAGCACGGCTTATTATAAATATAGCTTACCTCACATTGCGCCCGGGTGGGCCTTTCTACATGAATAAAACATATTATTAGGTCCTTACCTATGAAATGTTTTGTATGGAGATTTTGGGGAATTCTGCATTTTCCATATTAATTTTTTTAGTTTTCTTCACAACGACAAAACCAAAGATAATATATAAGATAATATTTGGCATCTATCATTAGACAAGCTTTTGTAATATGTGTAATATCACACTTCATAAAAATTATTTATCGTTTTTAAGTGAATGCAAAGATAATGATGTATTCGGGAGGCACTTAAAAAGAGTTGTCTCCGTGTCCAATTTTAACACAATTAAACTTACAACAAATTATCAAAACAAATCAAAGGAGGTAATTATATTTTAGGAATACTCTGAATCTTAATAGTTACGGACAAATTGCTAAGACAGAATAAAAACACCAATTTCATAGGTAAGGACCCAATATAAAGTGTAACATAATGTTAGTTAGATGTTCAGCAAGTAATCAGCGGGATTCCTGTCTGAAATTTTGGCATCGTAGCGGCGTTCAAGACCATTTTATTGAACACAAATGTGGTTGTAGACCCTGTCTATCTACCTATTTCGTTTGATCCATGACTTTTGGGGCACCCGGTATATAATCAAGCCGTTTGTAATAGCAGAGGAATTCTGTAGTGTGACCACTTCATTTAATTATATAGTGTGTGTTCATCTTTCCTGTCTCTCATGAACAAATTATTATCATTAAATAATGTGAATCTGCAATGACATTAGATTGCTGAGAGATATATTAATCATACACGTACAGTCGGAAATATAATTAATGTATGTTAATATGTGAGCCGTGTGGTAGCGGCTCAGTAAAAGAATACTACCAACCCATATCTTCCTTTGGGTGTCGTAAAAGGCAACTAATGGACTTTAGAGACACAACCATCCAATAGGTAGCTTACAGCGGCGACTGGCTCACCACCTGTCACGCTGAGTACAGTCATTGCTTGGTGAAGCGCGGACTATGGCAATAGACTGCTTTTGCCTAGTATCTGACTAGCCTTAGGGGATAATAGTCGTGATTATATGTATTTATGTATGTAATATGTTTTGTATCGATCCTCTAACACAAGCAGGCTTTACCCATCTAAGAAAGCTCTCATCAATACCTATTAGATAGACTAAGTTACACTAAGTTGCGTCCAACTGTCTGATCCCATGTATGCTTAGATCTTTAAAACTACTCAACGGATTACGATGCGGTATTTTTATAAATTGTTAAGATTCAAGAAGAAGGTTTAGCGGTGTTTCGGTTGTAATTCTATAGAGATGAATGATTTCCATTTACATAACGGATGATATTGAGTCATCATTGTTTGCTCATATTAATGTATATTTTATCGCTTGTCATTCAATATTAAAGGTGTAATTTTATCCGTATCGGTTATGTATGTACCGTAACACATGGTTTCGATGGTGTATGAGTTACAGTTATAATCAGTTTTAGGTTGAACGCGATTGTTCTAGTTAGAACTAGTTTTTTCTAAATGCTTTTGTTAAAACTAGAATTTACCATTGATATATTTGATTTTCTGATACAACCCGTTATCGGTAAGGCCCATAAAACAGGTTACTAAGGTCAATTAATGGTCAATTAAGTAGCTTATTATAAGGTCTACGTTAGGTATGATGACGAGCGAATCGAAAAGTGTTAGGGTATTTGTTTGTAAGTTCGCGGCCTAGTGCTTGGCCCTCGGTCGCGTGCCGAGCGAGCAAAGCGAGCGTGCCGCAGCCCCGCCAGAACCACATTTTTTACTGACGCGCTTCGGAAAAACGCGTCTTGTCTAGTAAGAACTACTTTTATCTGATATACAATTATGAGCATTCCTGAGGAAAGATACTTAGTAAAAACTAGTACAAACTGGGGAAAACACGTTCTATCTAAAAACTGGTTTTAACTGTTATGTAATATATACATAAATATTGAAACTTAGGTTAAGGTCATGCAAATAATACGTTTTTTTTTCATTTTGTTAAAAATAAATTCAATTCTTTTTTTAATAATAGTCTGTGGTCAATTGTGGTGTACATGATAATTATTAACTTAATGTGCACACAAAATTTTACACATCAGTATGAATGACTTCATATTAACACTTATGAGCAAATTAACTAGGAAAATAAGACAAGTAGTAGTTTTTTATAGCTTTTATAAGAAGATAAGTATGAGGTATAAAATTTTAACACTTCTAAGGCTTTAAGGACAGATTTTGGCTCTCCGTTACCTTTGTTGCTTCGTAACTAATAGTCTAATTTAGAATAAGATTAACTCGCTACAAGATACGCTTTACAATTCATAGCTGTATCAGTTTCACTCAATTTGTAAGTATATTATAGAATCAATGAAAAATATGTTTTATCTAAGTACAAGCACCAACATGTATACAATATCATTCGAATAAAATCTATCACTGTAAGAAAACTAAGTGTATACTTTTTAATTGCAGGTGAGTGTACTTATAATAAAACCCCACACATTTCAGGACCTCTTTATTTTACGCTAGTAACAGTTCACACCACACGGCTAGATTCATCGTTAGTCAACAATCCCTTTTCTTACTTATTATAATAAGCATAATCATGATTTATTTATGTTCTTTTTAAGCTTTATAACTATAATATATTAAGTTTCAAAATAAATTAAAAAAAACTGCGCAACAAACCTATGACAAAAAAACTAAACCCAAAAATTCTACAATATTGTGAAATATATAATAACAATTTAAGAGCATGAATTAAATTAATCGCTGATGTATGGATTTAGGCACTTTGCTGATATAATTGAATGAATTCAAATGAATTATTTTCAATCGTCACATACATAGTTAAGTGAGTACTGTTAGAGTGATTACAGAAATATCGAAATTTTATTTTATAAGGTTCACAAATCCACGCTTTTGGTTGTAACGAAATAATTCTACTTTAAATAACCGAAAACTCTTATCGATTTCGATAAGAAAATCTAGTATTTACGAAGTGTGTTACAAATAGTGAACTTTAGGTAGTGCGCATAAGGAATCAATTTCTTTCACAAATTCTTTCAGTTGATTGAAACCTCCACGGGGGTTCACCTTGTCGAGAACGATGCTATATATACTAATGTATGATGGCACCGTCAACAAGTTCCTAAACGTACGCGGAGGCGACAGTTCGGTGTAATGAGTGCTTTTTTCATTGGAAATTCAACCTTATCTACTGGATATACATGTTGACAAACCTCTCTCATCGAACACAAAACAAATATTATTCTGTAAGTTTTATTTTTAGTACTTAAAACGATTTTAAACATCGTTTGATTGGCATAAAATTTAATACTTTTAAAATTATTTTAAGTGCTATGTTTTTATGTTATATTCTTTTAATGTCTTATAATTAGGTGTTTTTTGGTAATCGTATGAATAAGTAGTTTTATATGAAAACGTAAGATTTATACGTCATGTCACTTAAATTTAAAGTTAAGGAAGCTCTATTATATCTTTAAAATAAATAATAGAATTTTAAATGTTACATAAGGTGATATTTTCCTATATACCTAATACAGTTAATAGAAAATTATCGCAGAAATATTCAAAATCATTTTATAATTTTTTTAAATAAGTACTACATATATACTACAAAAAAAAAACAAAATGAAAAAGAATATGATTCGCAACTCATATAATTAATCATATTGGGCTCTTTAATCCCGATCCAGTTGTGATACCCGATTATATTCTCCACACCGTTGCATTTTAAATATTTTTTCTATTTATTATTCCTAAGTCAGTGGTATTGCTACAGATTGCGAGAACCTAAAATTGGTCGGTATTATTCGCAATATCTATAAATAATGTCAAATAACATTTTGTTCCTCTAGTCAAATTGTTCGCGGAGCTCGGCGGCGAAGTTCCTAGAACGCTTTGGCTTTGGATTGAAAATAAAGCTACTTTCACCATGTTCCTTGGATGGGTGACCAAAACATTGCGATCGCGAACTTCTCCGTGATTCGGAATGCACGTTAAGCTGTTGGTCCCGTTGCTATTGGAACCGTTTCTACCCACCAGCCCGCATTGAACAAGCGTGGTGGTGTTACGGTCCATGCTCCTCATGTGTTTCTCCATGAGGAAGGCCTGTGTCCAGCAGTGAGACGTACATAGGCTGAAGACGAACATTGTGTTTATCCCTAGGAGGTAGGCAGTGGTAGTAGTGTAGTTTTAGCGACTCTTTGCTGTTATTGCGCTCTTCTCTGGCCATTTTCTCTTTGTTTCTATTTTTTAACTAACCATCTGTCTCTTTTTTCTACGTTTTTGGTCTCCAATTTTCCTATCAGAGTCAGCATCTGAAGCGGTTGTCTCGACGCCAATAAATTATATAAATATTATAAAA
Organism: Parapoynx stratiotata; assembly: GCA_910589355.1. NCBI lineage: Eukaryota > Metazoa > Arthropoda > Insecta > Lepidoptera > Crambidae > Parapoynx > Parapoynx stratiotata. The sequence continues at coordinate 6,383,249 of OU342479.1, forward strand.
ATTAAGTGTTAATAATAAAATTATAACATATATATTTTAGTTATAAACTATAACGATAAACGATTACGACCATAAGGATTTTTGTATGGCTAAATGTGGTCTTAAGGATCCTTGTTCCCAGTGCTCCTTGGACTCTGCCTACCCCTTCGGGGATTGCGGGCGTGATTGTATGTATGCATGTATGTATAACGATAAATGTTCAAAAGCTTTAAATAACTTTTCCAAGGCACTATTTGTGCATTAAGTTCTTAATAAGTGACGACATCTCCGGGTTTTTATTTCTACATCTCCACCTACCACGTCACAGTAGTCACCCACAGTTCACCTTGATTATGTAGATAGAGCTAAGGCTGATCTTGTTGTCATACACAAACACAGTATAAAGCCGCGAACGTCATCGACTAGAAAAGTAATTAAAGCAGAGTCTTCGCTACCAAAACATTTTTAGAGTCAATGATTTTATTTATTAGGCAAAAAACTTTAATTCGACGGCTTGCAGTGACGCATTATCAGATATAAAACATGTTCCCTTAATCTTTATAATAATATTCATTAGAGTTTTAAAAGGAAGTATCCAATTACTTTTGCTTGTAATTATATTTAATTGGAATAATTGCTCAATTTTTTTATGGTATGAAAAACGGCTCAGGGCTTTAGGTCATGGATTCCTAAAGTGGCCGTTTATTCTCAACTGTAGATAAACGAATCGCGGAATTTCTATGCCTGTTACTTTTTATTGCGTCAAATCAAAGCAAGACAGGACCTGATTATCAGAATTGAATCTGTAGACCAAAAGCTGATAATTGGGTAGAGTTCGAAATCTGTATCCCAGGGATCATATGAAAAGACGAGGGAAAGGGAGGAGCTCGGTGGCGTAGTGGTTTAGCACTTTGGCTTTCGATATCTAAAACAAAGCTACCTTCGCCATGGTCTGGCCTTGGATAGGTGACCAAAACATTGTGATCTCGAGCTCCCCCGTGATTAAGGTAGTTTGGAAAAGTATTACCCAAAATTGCAATGCAAGTTTGTTTTAGTAGCGTCACATTGACAAGATTAAACATTTCCTTTGATACACAGACGTCGGGCGAAGGTTACATCGTGCGACAAAATATCTATCTCTATTTTTTATAGTGCGGCAGTCATTTGACTGACAAAGTCTGAATAACAGAGTACACTAGGCAATGACCGTTGTAAAGATATAAAAAAGAAAACTTATAGCTAGTCAAACAGTGCTTTTATTTTATATTATGATTGCGTTTGTGTTGAATGAATTGTTAAAGTGTATGCTATAGTTATTTTTGTGTTATGTGACAGATGCAATATTTTATTTAATACGTAATAAGCGTAAGTACTTTATTGTTACTCCTAAATTGGACATCATAAGACGCACTGGTCAATGTGTGTTCGATCGATTTGTTGTTTGCCTTCTTTTTTTAGAAGAAGGTTGATATTTTTATTTGTGAATTAAAATAAAATGTTTAATGACAAAAGAATATAACGTATATATAAATAAGTATCTCTTTGGCAAAAGATTTTAAAGCATTTGGAAACAATATGAGTCTAAGTTTTGATACAAATAAGTGCAAAAACAATTTTTTTTCTGTGTCTTAGCAAAGATAAATACTTTTGGTTTTCATTTTTGATTTTAGAGCATGCGAGAAATCGTTAGTTGCTTGCAATAATTATTCTTTGTAGATTCGACGCATCTGAACCAATATTGTTAAAATCAGAAGATAAGATAAGGCCTCTAAAATGGACTTTAAACGTCGTTGTCGACTGTGGGTACCATTCTTTACGGTGTATTTTACAAGTCAATGTCATACTTATCGAATGGAAGTGACCCCATCAATCAATTTATTTATGGATACAAAATATTTTTACTAGTAGGAACAACAGTCCGCCTTGTATGAAACGGCCATGCGTTCATTTGCCGTGAAGGAAACCAAGTTAATTTACGTCAAACGCCAGATAATATATAAAAATGAATTAGCAAATGAAGCTAAAACTAAAAAAAAATTATAAGAATCAATTATAAGTTATTATTAATTATCATTTTTCTATAGTCAAAATACGACTCGTACTCGTACAGCTAAGAGCTGTTTTACATTTGTCCTGTGATTAGATGTGTCAAAATAAATCTGTCCATAGCCAAAATGTTGTGTTTACGAGATTCTTTCTTCAGCTCAATTCTGCTTCTACATATTCATATAAAATACAAGATTTATATAGAGCCTTGCTTTGCGCTTAAAATATTGTCATACAAAGAAGACGCCGAAATCAACTGAAATAATGTAGGTAATGTGTCTCTAATAAAACTAACAAATATCAAAATCACAAAGAATGTACCAACTGCTTTGCTTGCCTAGGATGTCGTAAAAGGCGACTAAGGGCGTATTGGGTACTGGGTCTGTGATCGTGTAGGCGATGAGCTAGCCACTTGTTACTACTCTTTCACGATTTTTCATCTGACCAAACGCAATTTTTGTTTGGCTAAATGTGGTTTTAAGGAACACAGTGCTCCTTGGACTCTGCCTACCCCTTCGGGGATTATAGGCGTGATTTTATGTAAGTATGTATCTATGTATGTATGTAATATCAAAATAGTTGATAGAGCGATAGAGTTCCAGCACTTCAATCAAATTAATCACATTTAATACGTATTTGTTACGCTTCGATAACAATTAATTGTATCACTGCGATAATAATTGTTAATATTTTATTGTTTATGTTTTAAAAACTATTTGTCGACTTCCGTAGATAAGTGGTTTGTACACCCAACTTAAGAAATTCTGGGTTTTATTCCAGAAAGAAGCACATGCATTTGTTGTTCAGGTGTTTTATATACATATTTAACATATTAAAACACATTCTAACATATTATATATTTATTATGAAATTTATGAGTTATTAAGTATACAATTTTATCTAGTTTCCTTAACACAAGCAGCGTGTTATGCTGCTTAATTTAGACTATAGGTGTGAATATAGGCAGTGGTAGCCGAGTTGGGACGGACGGGGCACTACTCGTTCGAGAGGCCGCGGGAAACGCGGGTTCGATCCCACCGCCTGTACCACTGAGTGTGAATAATACTCATGTACAGTTCATTGTGAATATCGCTAGTCCCAAATTGTGCCCGGTGCATGGCAACACGCTCGCCACCTGTTACATGCGGACCTAACATAATGGCGAAATGTGGGTGTTTAACACCTCTGCCTACCCCTTCGGGGAAACAGGCGTGGTGACATGTTATATGTGAATATGAGGACATTTTTTTTCCTTTTGTATTGGTAAATCGAGTGCTGCAATCTCCAAGTAATCGCACACAAAGTATACTGTTTTGTTTATTTAGTTCAAAATCCTATGATCTCAACAGACATTGAAAAGTCTTTAAATAGAATTGGAACGAGGCCTTAATATTTTTGAAGATACAAGAATAGTACAATGACATAATAAGAGTTTAACGAAATATGGTAAATAGTTTTCATGGTTGTCAAGATACTTGATTTGCAAACATACTTGTCTTAAAGATTTTTGAGCAGTTTCAATATGCTTAAGGATTTTAGATATACCCATATAAAATATAAGTCAAATACCTCAAATGTAATAACGCCTTCTTCCCACTGTGGTGACGGTTTTCGGTTTTGTATTTTAATATTTTTAAGATGTACTTATTTTGTGACTGTAATGGTGACAGCATCATATAAAAATGTCATCGAATTTCAGACATTGACATTTAATACACTTTTACTCTTAGCTTTTACTAGTTTTGATGTCGACAATTCATGAATATGTCCGACGACCTCCGTGGCCGAGTGGTCTGTACACTGGTCTCAAGGTGTCGCCATCTCGAGAGATCCTGGGTTCGATCCCCAGTGGAGGCAAGTGTTTGGGTGATGAATTTTCAGACATTTGTTCTCCAGTCTTGGATGTTCATTATATATGTAGTATATTATGTATATTCTAAATAGTTATGTGTATTTATCTATTAAATATATTTGTCCGTCATCTAGTATCCGTAACACAAGCAGCATTTAGTTGCTTAGAATGGACTAGTTGATAGGTGTGAATGTCTGAGGATATATATTATTTATTTATTTATGTCGGTGTTTAAGAATTAAGTTTTATAGATATAAGTTTATTAAGTACCTATTACAAGTATTTTAAAATCAGTAATTATTTATTATTATAATGTATTATATTTTATATAAATACATGATATTTATCTGAAAATAAACAAAGCCACGACAGGAAATCCAAACCATCGAATTATCCTTTAAATACAAACCTTTAAACATCACACCCTAAAAGGATATGCTGACAGGAGGAAATAAGATCATTGCATTTGTAATTAAGAGCTAAATTTGCTTGCTCACAAAAAGGTCATATGGTTGGTCAATGTCCAAGTGAGAAACAGGAAGGATCTTCTAAAATCCTTGCAAGATGTAAAGCCGGCATCAAGGAACATTATAGTTATGTACGCATGAAGTATTTAACTGGTTTACTTTCCAAATAAGTCAGTATGTATAAATATGCTGTGTCTAAATCATAATTATGTCCGTGGATCTCGCGGGCGTGAAACCCGCGATATGTGAGCGCGATGCGCATCAGAAAAATGCCTACTGCTCCTAGGCTTTCGGTGGTTACTTTGCGATTCTTCATTGTGCGAAGACATTAAAGTACCTTGTCTGGCGGAAGGGGGGCAACAAGTTCCAGGTTTGCGGGTAACACTTTTGCATGTTGCGTTTTAAGCAACTCTTCAAAGTAGCTGCGACAACCCTCTCCCTTACTCGGACTGCGTCGCAAAGCACGGTAACATATTGGTCTTTGATGCTCAAACATTTCGTAATGTCCTGCGTTGCTTTCTCCCAAGTCTTTGCCGAACGAAAGATGTATTTTTGGCCTTATTTTGTGTCCAGTGTGTCGTGCAATGGTGACAACTGTTCATGTCGGGCTTTGGCAATGGCTCGTTGGCGGCACTCTTGGCTGCTTTGTACATTTCACGGTCTTCGGGAGAGTTAGTCTCTTGCTTTTTTATATAACGTGCCAAGCACCCGCTTTCCAAGAGAACTAATTGGTGACTGAATCCTAGACCATCGATTTTCAACCGACTCATCCTCAATTGGGGAGCTTAGATCTATGCTGAGAGCGGCTTCCCGAAAATCTTCTTTCTTGGATCCATTCAGCAGCCACCACTTAGTTCTGGATCTGCGACGATCCGGCACATTCTTTCTTGGTACTACCAGCAGGTCCATGACAAGAAGGCGGTGTTGTGAGACTATCGCCGTGAATGACTTTGCAGTTAGTTACTTTTCAATTTGGCTCCTCCGTATGAGCAGGTAGTCTATTTAAAGTGTAGTGTAGTTCGAAGTGTAGGTTATGAGGTGCTCAGGTTTCTTTTGGAAGAAAGTGTTCACAATGGCTAGGTCAGATACGAGACAGGCATTGAGTATTGAATCTCTGTACCCATGGCCAGCGTATATATGTTCAAACTTTGTCATTCTTTGTCATTCTTCCAGCGAGTCTCTTGCAAAGACGCACATATACCCGGCGTTTATCTAGCACGTCAGTGCTTAAGGAATCCAAATAAAAAAATATTAATATTGATTTTGCTATCGACACTGTTAATTACATAGATATATACTACAAAGATATTATTAATTACCAGGTACTGATATAAAAGATATTAAATCATAGAATTAACTCTTATCAATATTATACTGATCAATCCTAATATCTAGTTTTTTATCCCTTCCGCTCAGCGTATCCTTTATATCTTCGTAACCGCTTCGACTTTGCATTTTCTCCTGATTTGCCCTGCAGAAGGCCTAGCACGGGCCGCAGGAAAATAAGTCCCCGGAGACAAAAATGATCATTGCTTCTCGTGTCTTCGTTTGCGCGGAAGCAAGAGACAATGAGTAATTTTGTCTTCAAGGACTTTTTCTCTCCGCCCCGTGCTAGGCTTCTCTCTCTCTCTCTAGACATCTCTGCACCCTTCTTCAAACCATTGCCGTACTGACACCTTTACAAATTCCTTCACTGTTTATGTATTGAACGTCATGCCAGTGTCACGGTCGCCATTTGTTTACAAATTATTATTTTGCATACATACATATATATATTATGATCATCCCGCCTTTATCCCCGAATGGTTAGGCAGAGGTAAATTACCTGCACTTTGCTAGTAAATCCGCCATTCCCATTTAATAGGGGACAAGCCATTGCCCTTTCTGGGCACTATAGAAAACGAGATCCGTATCCAACAGCCAGGATAGATGTTAAATATGAGTCACTGCAGAGATTCCAGCTCTGCAGTTGCGTTACCATATTGCAACTTGACAATATTTAGTTCTGCAAGGAACTATTAATAACTAAGATTTGTTTTTTTATTTATTCATATGGTCCACAAAACAGATACCAACCAATATAATAACATCATCTAAAACTATAGATGTAGATATGTACTAGGTTGCAATCCTACACGTTGATACAGAGTCTTAGGCCCGTATTACGGAACTAAACTCAAGCGTAGATCTCTGCTTGAGCACTGTTAGAGAGGGATGGCGCTATTGATCCCACACAGCGCCATCCCTTTTTAACTGCGCTCAAGCAGAGATCTACGCTTGAGTTTGGTTCTGTAATACGGCCCTTAGAGTCTTATCGAAAAAGGTAAAGACATTACATGCGACCAAAAATACTTACAACTATTTAAACATTACATAAATAGATTTAACAAAGATTAAGAAAAGACATTCCTTGATAAAACAACCAGAAAACACGGTAAATTTACATTCTCGGTCAAATTAACAATTCCTATTTATAAAAGATTTGAACAAACCGTTTATTTTTCATTCACCTGAAAGCTGTGGCCTACCCAAAGATAAAATCTTTCTTTGCCTCCCGCTTTTTCGTTTGCATCGAAATAAAAAGCAAATAGTAATAACGAGTGTTAGTTACCTTTAGTACAAAAAACCTGCCCTACCGTACATAACACTTAGTTATTGTGCCATATTTTGCGATTACCGACCCTTGATATCTGACAGTTCATACAAAAATTGTATTTATCTTTAATATCTTATCTTTTGAATTTTACTTCAAAATATGATTTTAGGATTTCATGAGTTTATAGGTATTTTTTTCCACTTATCAATATTATTAGGAATGAACATAAAATCAATTTGGATCAATGTTCTAAAAGTCTTTAACCTAAAATATTTTCCATTAAAAATTTTAGATTAATTAGTTAAAAATATTATAACAATTATAAAATTAATGAGTCACACTCTTTTGCGTTACAATAATAACAAAAATAATGCTGATAAAAAAGATTAAGTACCTAGGTAATTTTATCAGATATATCAAATAACGTAGTTTTATTCTGTACTAGCTGTGCCCGCGACGTCGTACGCCGGCGTTTTGATTTAACTTTTCTGATGTTTCTGCTACTATTATGTAAACCAGATAAAGTTTATTGACTGATTTATTTCTAATAAAGCCGTAAAGTGTTATTTATAAATTTAGTTAATTATTTAGTGTTGACTTCGAATTCATAAAATTTTTAGAGGTGTGCCCAAGTGACTAATGTGTTAAAATAAAAATAACAATTAGTAGTTGCAGAATATTGTCAATCTTTTTTTATAGATAAAAAGTCGACTTTTTGTTGATTTCAGTGTAAAATCGTAAGTACATTTTAATCTTAGTAATTCAGTATATATTTCTATTGTTACAGTGTGAACTATATGTGAAGTGACTGAAAATGGTTCTTCTGTTGTTGGCGTCTTTTACGAATCTCATCATCGCAGCACTAGGATTCCCTGCAATTCCGAATGGTAAATCAAACTCTATTGTAATTTAGTATAATTTTAGAGATTCGTTCGTGTAGCACTTAAAGGTCTCTCTAGGACCTCTTCAGGCACGTAAATTATTCTTCGTATGTATGTATATGAATACATCGGTCGGTGAAAGGATCTAGTGGGCCTGCTCTCATACAATTCTATACAATAGTAGATTATATGAAGGGAGCAAAGTAGTATTTTTACGGTGAGTGCGCTAGTTTGAAGCACGAGGGAAGCAAAGGATTCTGACCAAATAAACATGAGCTCAACAAGGGTTTCTACAAAAACCCTGGGCTAAAAAATTATTTAGTCTCGAGCCGAAAACTTTGCTTTTGTCCCCTTTCTATGAGAAAATAAATAAAATAATAAATAATTACTGAATTTTCGTACCACTTGCTCAAAAAAGTGACATTCTATGCCACAAAAAGCGTGCCACGTGCGTATGCCACAATAGTCATTTTTAATCTGTTAACAACAGGGAAAGAAAATTGTACCGAATTTCATTCATCTTCTAGGGGGAGAATGTGATTTAAATTTGGAATACTTATCGAAATTTATACTGAACTACATCTGTGTTTACACCATTGAGTTTGTATATAAAGCATTGTACATCTTTTTGAAAAAAGGAATACGCATTTATTGTGCAGTTATGATTATTAAATAAAATTACGAAAACCGACGAGGCCGTATGAGCTTGATGCCTTTGCTTTTCCGACAAAAAATATTAGTCTAGGAATTTGCCGCGTTTTTGTTTTCTTCAAATACATAAACGTTAAGTTTATTTTAATTTGCTTTTTTAAATGAGTTAATGTTCTAAAAATACGTTACGATGTTAAATGAAAGCGACAGTGACAGTGAATTGTCGGTATACTATCTACAATGAAACGCAAGTTCCTCAGACGCAAGAACAGAGAAATACTCAAATCAACTCATCAACAATAAATGTACCAAACAAAAATGTAACTTTCTCTATCAATAATTGGACCAATGTTTCGAATGTTAACTTTTACTTTTAATTGTCATTATTTTTAATATATGCTTATCTCATATTATTATTGTGTTAATTTTTTCGCAAATGGTACGAAAAGCAGAGTATTTTCCTGGGTGATAAATCTGTCTAGTTTTGGGTAAACTTAAATCCCTCGCTACACTCAGGACTCGCCTTAAATCCCTCGCTTCGCTCGTTTTTAACACGCTCGCTGAGCTCGGGAGTAAACCTCGAGTCCTTCGTTACGCTCGCGATTTCGCTCGTCACCCGCGACAGAAGACACTGCTTTATCCCCTTGGTTAATAATCTACTATTCTCTAATTGCACCCATTTCACTCGTTTCATATCGATTGCCTGTTCCGTGGTTACTGCATTATTATACCAGCCAGTAATTCATACAACTCGTGTTCGATTTCTATGAATGATACACATGTTCTAAATTCAAATCTAATTCCCGCCCGCTAAAAAGTTCTTAACAGAAAAGAGCTTCTTTGCTCCCACTTATTGAAGAACAAAACGATTCTTTTCGAATAGAAGGGATGAAAAGAATACTTTACGGGCCTGAACTAGCATGGTATGCATGCATGGTTTGCTCTGTTGTAGCATGCAGAAACCTTTAGTATCTATTTTGGCGATTTCAATCTTCATATCGCCCTAGATGGTATAGCATTCTAAAGTTTATCTCTCAGTTATACGGCAAAGAATCCAATATTATAATTATCTATCATACGACATGTACGAATTAAAGTTATAACCTATCATTCCAAGTACCTATATAATATATTGTTGCAATATTTTGTTGATAATACGCTGTAAGAATACATTTTATTATTATAACATGAGGCGATAAGCAAATTTTGTGAATTTAGAACGTTTCTTTTTAATAAAAGAATTACATAAAATCTTGATATTTTATCACTTTGTCGTAAATTATTTATCTCACTAGTCAGTGTGTATTCTTAATAAATTTTAAGTCTCAAAATAAATAAAATAATGTTAGTGAGACCAATTGGGATCCATACTTTTATATGGATAACTGTTCCCTTTTTTTTCAACTTCTGACAATAACTGCACATCGAATATTTATGGAATGTACCTAAATATGATACCTTAATGTATTTATTCTATCAAATAAAAAACAAGATTTTATTTTGAAATTTATTCTAAGCTCCAAAATATAATTCTACGTTATAGTAACTTTCTGCTGAATGTGTTTCATTTCATTTCTGCTGACATTTTTCATCGTCCCATTCAAAAGAGTTTTTTACCCTGAGAGCGCAAAAACCGTTTTTATCCGCTAGAGAATAAATGTACTTGAATTTAGAACATCGTGTGCACTATGTTTGAGAATTCAAATATCATCAGACCTAACTTCATTGTACCAAGTTTATCATAAAACCTTTTTTAACTTCATAAAACTCAGACTCGAAACGATCACCTCTTATTATTAAGCCTTGGTTAAAAAGAATAAACTTGATACAGCATCCTAAAATGAGTGCTCTAGTGACGAAGAAATTTATTTAACGCCAACAGAATTTACTGAAACTATTAATAATTGCGCAAGCGTTTTTTAGTAATTTCTTCGCTGAGATGGGATAAAAAGTTACGTGTTGCACTTGATTGTAAAACTTTGTGGTCTACTTCCCTTAATCATTAGTCAATAGGATCAATAACACTTGAAATTCACAAACAAAATTTCACGTAAAAATTCTGATTCACGAGCGCGTAATGTTTATTAAAGGGGTTTTTTGTATATCGCTTGATAATGGTAATATGGATTTATTAGAATGGTTGTTAATTGGCTTATTGAAAATGATAAGATTTGAATTACAGTATATAGTACCTGTGCGTAGTATATTAGTATAGTTGTTATTATAAAAGATTGCACAACCCTGCATTGACTAAATACATAAGCCATCTCATCGTATCTCAGTCGCCATCGTGGCAGCGAGGTGACCGCTACTCTACATTGTGCAGCTAAAGGAGGAAAATGGAATACCGTGAGAAAAATACCCTTTTATCACTCTAAAGAACATTAGTTTTTCAAGAAAACATTTTTTTTATGTGAATGCCATAATTTTGTCGCAGATTCACGGGAATGTTACTTCGCGAAGTTTGTTTCATTTGAAATTGCAACTACTGGTGACAATCTTTGTCATACCATATATCTGCGCTCCCGTTCAGCGTAAAAACATTGTCTTAATTATTTCGAAGTTCAGGTAGATAAAGCATGCCAGTCTATACGAAGATCCGCTGAGAGAGAGAAAAAAAAAGATTCCATGTACGCACCAAAGATTTTTTTTTTTCAAAATTGCAAAAATTGTGTTACCAATATCAATAAAAATCGAATTATCTCACAAAAATTTTACTACAAAACAATAATCAATGACTCAAAAAGTCACTCATGTTAGCGAACTCATAGATATGCATAATATCCTGACGTAAGCAAACCGGTCGTCGTGTGAAAATAACAAATACTACTACGATTCACCGTTACTTCTGTTGAATACAAATATTTCATTGTAGTAACACGTTAAAATTATTTAAACACCTCTGATAGTTCGTTTTTTATGTTATTTACTTAGCTGGCCAGCCTGTTAATAATGCGTTCAGTTGCATTATGATAAACCATCGAAACTTTACTTTTTTATATTGGAACTTGTATAATATTTTGAATACCTACTTTATTAAATATGAATTTAAAAATCTTAAAACACCGTTTAGTTTCAGTATTTTTTGTTTGTTATAAATGCTTTAAATAATGGCATAAAAGCAAAATTATTATAATTTTAAATGAACGTATAATTTCTTTGTCTGACATGCACTTCCTTAACATATGTTTGTAATGCGTTTTCAATATTTATCTTATCACAGGCACTATATTCGAAACAATGAGGAAACAGTTTTTATACATAATACCATATAAATACAGCAAGGACAAAACGAAGGAAGGAGAAAATTTACAATTTCATTTAAAATCATCATAAAAATTAAAAAAAGACTTCCAAAAATACGATTTTGCCAACACCACTGATTCTGAGAATAATTCTGACAATACGGAGAATCGATTTAGTAGTTTACCAAGCGGCATAAGCTGTTAATTTTGGTTATTAGATAATAATTTGTGTGAACGTAAAGAAAGCGTTTAATTTCTTCCCGATATCCCCTAGAAGGGACCAACGGAAAGATTTCAGTAGCGTTGCCCCCACTGGCGGATATAACAATTTTATTTCCTAACAGTGGGGGACTACTCGGTCTCTAGGTGATGTAACATAGGCCCGAAGATATGTACGTACATGGTGGGACGTGATCAAAGCTAATTATGTTTAAAGATATAAACCGTAACCGTCACAATACTTAATAAGTATCTGTTCACAGATTCATCCGAAAACGAAATCCAATCATGCGATTTCCCGTTCGTGACCAGAGAAGAGTGGAAGGCAAGAACCCCTAAGGCCGTGGACCCTCTGTCCACGCCGGTCCCTTACGTGGTCATCCACCACTCCTACACGCCACCGGCCTGCAAGAGCAGAGAAGCATGCAAGAACGCCATGCGACAGATGCAAGACTTCCATATGGATGACAGAGGCTGGTGGGACATTGGTTACAAGTACGTAATAAATACTCGTATTTTCTTTATATACCTACATGTTAATAAGAAAACATAAATTTCTATGAGAATACTTCAATGTAGGGACCCGGGAACAGCAATAAAAGAGATGTTTATTCTTAGACGACTGGTTTATTACTAATATAAAATATGCAAGTTACATTTTTACAAAGTAGTATATGGGAGGTGCATTATGGCATTATGGCTATACTACACCTCCCCCGTTTTTTTAAAGAAAGAATATTTTTAATTTTTTGTCCACAATAAGCATAGACTTTGACTTACAAATCAAATCACGGCAATACAAAATACGACTCGATATCAATTTAAATGGGACCATAAACAATGGATGTTTGGGTGGGTTCACGCGTATATACTATCTACTTGCCTAAATTACAAAGATATGATTATCACATAAAGATAATAAATTATTATAATAGTAATTAAAATGTGTTCTTATTCGTCCACCAGCTTTGCAGTAGGCGGCGATGGAGCGGCTTACGAGGGTCGGGGCTGGACCCGTGTAGGAGCGCATGCGCTGCACTTCAACACTGTGAGCATCGGGATATGCATCATCGGAGACTGGAGGAGTAAATATACATACTCCTTTTATGTCTTATTAAAGCGCTCCATACAAAAAGGCGGAATCGGGCACAGAACTACGGAACTCTGCCAACTACTCTGGAACACACCATTACCTATAATAATATAGTGCTATGACTGTGTCAGGAAAAAAATGATCTAAATATATAAGAGTATGCTGGTGATGGAACTCCTGACCTGACCTCTTAAGAAGCGGCGCGGTTTCAAGTAAAGCTCTCTACCCATTGCACCGGGGAATATCGTCACCGCATTTATACATCAATGTAGCATACATTACATCCTCAATTCTTTGAATGTTTGAGAGTTTGGGCATACTTGACTGAATAAATAGAACCTTTATACTAGCTGAGTAAAAATTTATCTACTTTCGGTTCTGAACGGTAATAATTTTGTAATTTCTCGTTATGCGCTAGATACTCTTCTTTTTGTACCAATTTTTTTTTACCTTGTTATTTGAGTGAATATTGTGTTTTCAAAGAACACTAAGCATACTAAGCGTCACTTGATATAAGTATGTGAAAGCAACTTAACTGTGTATTTTGAATTCCACTGTCATTCCACTGTCATCAAGTAGCGGAATGGACACCAGAACCTTATTACTAGGACCTTATTAGTAGGAAACAATATTATTGTGGACTTAAACTGGATGACTTAATAAATAAAGAATGGATCTATTTCTGACCGCTTCAATATTTTTTTCAGTAAAATCGACGTCCATTAAATGAAAAACAGCTACGAGTAATTTCGCTCTTTATTTTTGTCGATTTCGTCAATCACGTGCGAAACGCGACACCGCAATTCTTGCCCTGTACTTCTTCCTCTACCTTTCGGGGATAGAGACGTGATGTAATGTTTTTGTTTTAACTCATTTTAATAAAAATATAGAGGAAATAACAGTCCTTAATATATAGTTTTGTTTAACATAAGAAAAGATATCTCATATAAATAATCTTTCACAGATGAACTACCCCCTTGCAATCAACTCAAAACAGCTCAAGAATTGATTGCACTTGGAGTAGAGAAAGGCTTCATCAAACCTGATTACAAGCTGCTTGGCCACAGACAAGTAAGAGAAACAGAGTGCCCGGGAGACGCTCTTTACAGCGAAATCAAAACCTGGGACCATTACTCGCCCTACCCTGCGTCTAAGAATGACCTTTTAAACCTTCCTGAAATCTCTGAAGAAACTAAGGCCAGAATTAGGGAAGCCAACCCAAGCAATGTAACTGTGACTATTTTTAAGTAGACAATTCTACATAGCTCAGCCTGTGACTCGCACACTTGCGCGACAGCTCCTTGCATGTGTACTGGCATGTCAGTCTGTCACTTGCCCCCACCCACGGGGAAACGCGCCCCTCTCTCACATTTTACACTGGTGTAGTAATATCAAAAATGCTTTAGCAGTCAAACGCCCTAAAACAAATTAGCTACTGGCAATCTACTTGCTCGCCAAATATATGCCAGTTAGTGCATGTGTGAGATTTATTCAAGTTGTTTTTTTCTGAGAAGCAATTGAATTAATACAAACTTGGAAGGCTTATTCAGAATTTAGGGGAATATGTTTTTATCAGATTCAGCCAATATATAATTAAGTTACTGATATACTTAAAGGTATGTGTATTCAGAGATAACTATCAAAATTATCTGTAAGAGATACAAAGTAGAAATAAGGTTAGCATAATATTATGAATATGTTGTTGTTTGAGTGCAAGAGCTCTTATTGTATATTTTTGTGTGTCAATTAAATTATCTTCAAATAATTTAAATTAATAAATTAATTTAAAATCTAACCAAATTTCAATAGATATGAATTGGATTTCTGTAATTTCGAACACTTTTCAAAGGACAAGACATTCGAAGTTGTAATAAAACTATATTGATTTGTGAACATTACGTTACAGAGTAGGGCAGCTGGTTAATTAAATGTTAAAACAATTTGTAGACTTATCATAATTATTGTTTGGGTATACGAGAGAGAGAGAGTTTATGAAACATTATTTTTTTTATCAAATCGAAAAACTTTTGTATTTTTACATAATTCTACCTTACTTTTGCATTAATTCAAGTCCTAATTTATATATTGTGAATAAATATAAGAATAATTTACACAAAAAGTAAAAAATGGCACTTATGTTTTGTTTTTTTTCCCACTTCGTTACAGTCTGAATAATTTAATAGGTGCATTTTGACAGATGAGTTTTATGGACCATTTACATTGATATGCAACGATATGGGAGTCTCACTACAAACAACTGTCAAAATGCCCTATGCATGGGTAAAACGTCAATTCAACCGCAAAACGATATAATCTTAATTTAGAAGATTGGTTTCATTGACCAATATGTATTAAAATTCAAATTTATCGAAAAGGAAAATATCACATAGTCTGAGTACGTAGTAACTTATTATTAATCTGTGGTCTGAGCTTGTAGTTGTGGTTGAAAATAAAGCCAAAACTTGGGCGGCAGTTACTCGTGAATGCTGTTAAAAATATTATTTTTAATTTTTAGAGAGAAACAGTAATGAGTAAAAATATTGTTTTAAATTTTAAATCTATTGTAGCATTTTGGATGGAAACAGAAGCCAATTAAAGGTAACAGGATTTTATTATGGAAAATACACAAGAACGACAGAATAAAACAATGATAAAAAGAAGAGTGACAGAAGGAATAAATAAGTACAAACATGACAGTATCAAAAACATAGATAAATTGGTATCAAAATGTAGCGTCGGCCTTGCGGCCAGTCGCCAACAGCTCACATTACGAGCAAGTGTGTTGAAAAATTGTTTGATACAAAAACATACAATAATTTGATTTGTATCATAAGTTTAAGTGCCTGCTTTCGACTCAAATTAACTCTATTTACTACTCTACGCGAAAACAGCGCGACATTCTGCCGATCATAGTACAGGACACACAAAACTAAGAACGCGTGTCGGATTTTGTTTGTCGGAGCCATACAACATACCTATATCATAAAATCATCTGCCATCACCGGGCCTTGAACCCCACCCTAATGGCGACACTATAAGTGAACTGTATTTTTTATGGGATAGTTAAGCAACTACCGCCGCCCATGGACACTCGCAACAGCACTGGGGTCACAAGTGCGTTGCCGGCCTTTTAAGTGGGAATACGCTCTTTTCTTGAAGGCGTTCATGTCATACTGGTTCGGAAATACCACGTAATAATAATTCATTCCACAGTTTAGTTGTGCGGGGTAGGAAGATCCTGGAGAAGCGCACAGAGGAATACAACCAAGCATCCAGACGATGGGAGTGACGATTTTGCAGCAGTTTTCACTATTGCAGATACTTGGAAGAAAGTGGTGTGAAAAAAGTGTTTACAGCTCCCGTCAGAATAAAAAGATGTAAACACTTACTTGGTTTTGCAGGTTGCAGCTCTTGAGGACGCACCGAACGGTCAAGCGCACTTGCCTGATAATGATATAATTAACTACAGAGAGGTAGCCAGAGCACCGATGATCAGTGGATAACTTTTACACGTTATATAGAACACTTCTAGTTCAATTTCACCGTTCTTTGACAGTTCTCGGTACAATTGAGTTGAAAGCACGTCTAGTTGGTGCTCGGGATACCATTCAAACCGCATGAGGGTAGGAAAAAATAGTATATGTAGGGATGTCTACGTTGTTTTGCACCTACCTGCATTATTTTAACAAATAAATACAAGCCACTTGGGCAAGCAGAACGATTAGTTTACCATCAGAGGAAACATGAATTATCATTTCGACCTTTACAGTCGTGATGATAATAATAATTTGTGTATATGTGCAAACGTAGTGTTTGTTTATTTATTTGTTACGTTTAGTTTCTGTAAAATCATGTCCTAGGTATAATAGGAGTACTTTACATTAAATCATTACTTCCCAAAGACCGCTAGGGGTCCACGGGAGACTCGACGGGGGTCTTGCTGTCTTCATATCTTCACATTTTGTCCAGATTTGGGAATATGGTAGAAATGTAGCTGCAGGGGGTCTACCGAAACCAGTTTTGAAAGTGGCCTATGAGAAAAATAAGCCTCTGCATTAAATCTTCACAAGAATTTTTTCTGCACTTCGTCATATATAAATTAAGTAAATAGATCGTTATTCCCATACATGGGTTTTTAGTCTAAAACTTATTATTGTTGCTTGTACTTCGTTTGACTTATTGCGTTAGGTGGCGCTGCTTTACTAGTGGAATCATAGATAAATTAAGTATTTCCGCTAGTATAGTAGCGCCACCTCACGTAATAAGTTAAATGAAGGGCTACAAACACCAATAATAAGTTTTAGACGAACCCATGTATGGGAATAGCGATCTATACTACTTAATTTATCTATGACATCGTCTAATGCTCTCAGGTTGAGGCTGATTGGGTCCTTATCAAATTAGTAACATTCCTTTTATATTCATAATTAAAAATATCTAAGCCGCTGTGTGCTCATCTCAAGCGGGGCATAGAAACAATGGAGTTGTGTCACTCGTCTTGTGTACGCTCGAATCAAAAGAATACACTATCGAATAACATTTGAATTAAATAATATAACAAAGTTCGTTTCAGCCTCAATAGCAGCTCTATTAAGAGTTTATTTACATGTAGGTACGATCTTAAAAAAATATTTAAAGGGGCAAGGGGCGTTCCCTTACAAAAAGACTATTTACATCGACTTGAAAATCTTACTATCACTATTAGATAACTCACCTACCGACAAAAAAAAATTTTCATTGTGACGCTGTATTCAGCGAATTTATAAGGTGTAATTGAACCGTAAACATTCTCTGTGATGCTCAGCAAAGATGTTAGCGCCTTAAAAATCGTCATGTGAAAGAGCCCTTACTGCCAAGCGTTTGAATCATAAGTTTAATTATATTCTACATCTATAGTTTGAATAGACGGGTAAAGATGCCTATGCGATGTGATAGGTATTCGTTATGTAAGCCTAGTAATAAAACGGCAGCAACGTGATTGCTGTACTTCCCCTTCGGTACAGTCAACTCCAAAAATATGTATCTCCTTTTAACAGAAAGCGATTCTTATTAGAAGGAAAAACAGATTGTCACCTCTAAAATGTGTTAACATATTTTTGTACTCGACTATACTGTACCAAGAATAAATAAAAATCAACACTTATACGGAAACAGATGATACTTACAGGTGTGTCACATTTTCATTCACTTTTGTTTGTAGGTTATGGAACTTCGTAGGTGACCAAAAGCGTTTATAGAAAGCGTTATTTAAAAATATAACGAAAACTGTGACCTCCTTACATTTAATAGTTTACATCACAGGAAATAACTACTTTCATATTATTATTTTATTGAAATTGCAAGCGATCTTTTTAATAACACTTCCTAAAAACTACTAGGTTACAACGATCTGCCACCCCTGTGACGTTAGTAAGTTTATGTATGCGTAAGCGCTACAAATAACATATTGCGCACCATAGTTTGACGGCGACCGGCCTATGGCTTGTACAGTCAGCGTCAAATAGTTACTTACACTCAGGGAGTTCAAATAAGTAGACGCTATCAAAAAGTCAATAATATCGGTACAAATAAAGTTTCCATATAATTGACAATGCAAATTAAGTTTCCATTTTTGAAAACAATATGTAAACTTTATGTACAATTATTTACAAAACAATATGTATCGATATTATTGAGTTTTGGTAGTGTCTATTATTTGAACATGTCACTATTTGACGCTGACTCTACGAGTAGGCCGGTTTCTTAAGGTATTTAAAACAATAACTAGTTAGTTATACACGGCAATTCCAGTCAGAGCTGGGTCAATTTTTACGGGACTTCCCACAAAGGTACGTATTTGGATGTAGCCGCGCCGCCATTCATTTCACATATCTCCATCTCTTTCTAGCTGTCTTCTATCAGAGATCAACGTTTGACATACATTGAATTTGGTTCTGTAATATGGGTCAATGACCAAAACTTTATGATTTAAAGTTTGTCTGTATTTTGGATGGCACATTATTTGGTTATTTAAACTTACATTCCAAGAAAAGCAGCTTTCGGGCTAATCAGAAGTTAAATGAAAAATTACCAAAAATAGAAAACCTTGGTTCTCAATTTAATCAATAATAGTAGTTTATGTAACTGTCACATAATATAGGTTATTAAAACACGAGCGTGGTTTTAAAATACGAGCCTTGGCGAGATTCTTAATAGTATCACGCGAGTGTTTTAATACCGAGTTATGTGCAGTTACATACACTTCTTTATCTACACTCATTATTCAAAGAAATAAAGCAAAAAAAATAATTAATTTTATTTATTGTTGGCTGTCTGGAAAATATTTGCCATAGTTTTGTGCGTTTTTAAGAAAAATTTATGAGTCCAACCTGTTGCATGATGGTCATTAAGTTACAGTTTCCATTTTTAAATTTTCGTTTTTATCACCTGTGTTAAAAAGTATGTCATTATGAGTTCGAATCTGAGTTCATAATTCGAACATTAGATAAATATTAGGTCCTTACCTATGAAATTGGTGTTTTGTATGGAGATTTTGGGGATGTCTGCATTTTACATACTAACATTTTATCAGTTTTCTTCACAACGACAAATCCAGAGATAATAATATTTGGCATGTATCATTAGACAAGCTTTAGCAATATGTGTGTGAACACGCTTGATAAAAATTATTCATCGTTTTTATGTTAATGCAAATCAAATGATGTATTCGGGAGGCAGTTAAAAATAATTGTCTTTGTGTCTAATTTTAACACAATTAAACTTACAAAAAATTATCAAATTAAATAATACGAGCTCAAATATATGGTCTATTTTTAGAAGAGGCAATTATTTTATAAGAATGTTCTAAAACTTAATAGTTACGGACAAATTGCTATGACAGAATAAAAACACCAATTTCATAGGTAAGGACCCAATATTATTATACCATAGAACCGTTTGTCCTTTCGTGGTATAATGGTCCATCTACTCGTATTATATTTTATTGTAAGGCCTGTGCTTAACAATGGGACACTCAATCGCATATACACGGGTGACAATAGATATAAGAAATAAAACGATGAGATATAATGGAAACATATTATTTTAATGACAAGTTGACTTTCACAAAAATAACTGTTTGCTATATTATACTCACTAGCTATTACAAAGTTAAATGTAACATTCACTATTCGAAAGCTAAATAAGTTCGTTATATTTGGAATACAAGATTCAGTTACACTCATCTTTATACTATCGTAATATCCATGTTTTGACAACACAGTTATCGAACATGGTATCATTCTGAACGTAATTGCCAAAAAAATAGAAATAAAATTTTAATAGGCATTTACACATTTAGGACAAAAATGTATAGGAACATGTAATGTCAATTTAAAGGCAATACACAATATAACATTAACTATATTATGTATATTAACAAGTTATTAGAACCTTTTTACAGAAGGAACATCATTGAACAATTAAAAAATAGACGATAACGATACATTTAATATCAAGCTATGATGAAAAAACAAATAACTTTAAACATGAGAATGTTATTAGAATATCATTATTGTTGTGACGCGGAAAACATAAATGTGCGCCTAAATTTTAAAATGTAATTACTTACCTATATAAAATTGTATTTAAAACAACATTTCAATTTCAAACGACGGACGTTAGGCCGAAATGAGGCTGCACAAACATTGTAGTGGTGGTTAAATTTATTTTAAATATTTAGTTAGTATACTAGCTGTTGCCCGCGACTTCGTTTGCGGTTACTGGTTTTTTAACTATCCCACGGTAATCCTTTAATTTTCCGGAATTAAAAGTATCTAAGATGTTGACCAGGGATATAAGGTATCACCATGCAAAATTTCATTGAAACCGGTCCGGCCATTTTGGACCAAGCCATGTCTGTTCGCTGTTTGTACGGGAGAGAGAGAGAAATAGAAACAAAAAAAAATTTATACTTTCCCTCTTTTTACATGCCTGACTTGATTTTAAGAATTTTTTTTCTATGTACAGACATTCGACCTCTACGGTTTTATTATAATGTATAGATTTATATGTCGTAAAGAACGTGTCGTATCGTCGCCAATACATGCTGTTGGTACTATAAGAAATTCTAATGAGTAATTATTACAGATGATGTGATTATTATAAACGAAAGCAGGCAGATACTTGGATATAACGGTTCTGAACTTGCTACAGTCCTGATAGAAACCATTTGCTTCTTCTATTCTCTTTGCTAGCTTCATACGTGCATTTCGGCTTGAGGTCGATTTATATTGGAAACTTTTGTGTTATCAACAATATAGAAACTTTATTTGTACAGATTTTATTGATGTTTTGGTTGGTTTAAACACCCTGAGTGTCACTAATTATTTGACGCTGAATGTACGTTCGCCTAAGGGCTCGTTTAAGGAGACGCGAAGCGGGCCGCCAGAAAAACAAACATACGGCTAGGTATTGGTGCTTTCAAGGAGACGCGTTTTCGCAAGCTTTTGTTTGAGTTGTAGCGTCACATGCGGCGAGCGATGCCTGAACGCGGCGGCTGAAGCGGCGGGTGATGCCGCGGCAAGTAAGAAGGATTGATTGGCGGCGAGCGATGCGGCGTCGGACGCGGCAGCTGAAGCGGCGGCTGATGCCGCGGCATGAAAGAAGGATTGATTGCTTTTGTGACAGTGACAGTTACGTATAAAACGCTATATACTATGCGGCGGATGCAATGCCGCTTGACGCGCCGCCTCGCCATAAACGATAAAAACGCACGCCGCGCCACGCCGCGAGAAGCGCATCCAACCGGGCCGCCTGACGCCCCGCGTCTCCTTAAACGAGCCCTAAGCCGTTTCTCTTACAGCGAATAACTCACCATTTATCAAAAATGATACTTTCTTTGGTACATACCAAACTCAACAAAGATTATAAGCAAAGATAACATTGTCCAATTCTGTGAAGAAATTAATGACGGTAATGATATGTTGACTGTAAAAGGGATAATTGAATTCTATGAAAACAACATCAAGCGATTATCTCATTATTACTTTTATTCTGTGAAAATTAGTACTTTCGTATCTAAATACAGATATAGATAACCAAATTACCATATTTACCTGTACGGGCCTTTAAATTGAAAACCTAATGGCCGGTCCACATACAAACATCACCGGACATCGCACCGTGACATTTGCTACGATAGTGTGGCCGCCTTTATAAAATTTTGCCAAACCGAACATTAATAATAAATAAATATCCTCAGACATTCACACCTACCAACTAGTCCCATTTTAAGCAACTAAATGCTGCTTGTGTTACGGATACTAGATGACGGACAAATATATTTTAATAGATAAATACATATAAATATCCTAAATATATATAAACATCCAAGACTGGAGAACAAATGTCTGAAAATTCATCACTCAAACACTTGCCTCCACTGGGGATCGAACCCAGTACCTCTCGAGATGGCGACGCCTTGAGACCGGTGTACAGACAACTCGACCACGGAGGTCGTCAAACATTGTTAAGGCTTTAATTATCTTAATATATGCCTGATAATAACTTTGACAGTGTCATATCCAAATTTTCTGCATAATACTTTCTTAATAATCTTCAAGTAAAACTTGGAAAATTGTATGAAACGTACCAATCTTTGCATTTTTTGTGATCTAAGGTTATTTTTTATGAACTGTTTCTTAAAACAGTTCATAAATTACTATATTTATTTTATTCCAACTCAACAAAAATAGGTTCATTTGTAAGATCTTGGCCTTAACGTCTGATGTAGGTTTCAGAGAGGCATGATATCAGTTTGTCCGAGCCATCATCTATTCTAAATTCAAACGTGGTGTCACGCGAACTTGTACGCGTAACAAGTATGGCAGTGTTGACACCGAACATACCGAACATCCTTTGAAAGTTATCCACTCAGATTCAGATGGATCCACACTGTGACAATCAATACGTACAATGTTGGGAGAACTTATTGATTGAAATATTTTGTATGAAAGTTTGAGATGGAAGAATGATCGTGAAATTTGTATACGTAACAAATGCCATCCACACTATCAGTGCAGACACGCGTAGGAACTTGTCACGGTAACGGAGTTTTGTTACGGTAATGTGGACGGGTAAGAATACTTTTCAAATCCCGTAATTTCTAACATTATAAAGGTCTATGTACTTGTACCGTGGGATTTATGCTTTAAAAATTTGGAATTCAACTGTATTTTTCTTTTTAAATTTGAAATTTAATTGACAACGAGCGTCAGAAGGAGACATAGAGACAAAAAGACAAACAAGAAAGTGCGTTAATAAAAACGTGGTAAAATGACAAATTCATTGTTCTTCTTTTGTCTTAATACAAATATTCAAATGTTTTTTTTAATCAGTATTTAATACAATAGGCTAGTTGACCCTTTTTTATTGGGCCCAAAGATTAATTACTGATAGTCATCACCATAAAAAATAAAACATTATTTTCTGAAACCTATAACACAATAAATTTTAAATTATAAATTACGTTTTTGCTTATATATCAAAAACGCCTTCGGTCATGATGGTCTATGAATTGTCTGTGCCGTAGCTTCGCGATAATTGTAAACAATTCAATACGCATGCGTGATATAGCTGACAGCTATGCTTGATTGGTTGCACTGGTGTTTAACGGATTTTGACCATGCGCAGTAATTGTTTACATGAATCATTACTCAACTAATTTCACGAACATGGTAGATAGCGTTTTTGGCAGATGAAAAAAAAAGTAAAAATAAAATTTATTTAAATTAAATTTCTACAGAAATCCTTGATTTTCATTAATCGAACTTTGTATAATTATAATATTTTGGACCCTTGTACTTAATACTATGTGAATGACACATTATTTTCATTAGGTACTTTTAATATGAGTCAACTAGACTATAGTCATGTGCAATTATGCATGTTTATTATGACGGCGCAAGCTCTATTGTAATAATAAGATAGCACAGAACAATAAAAGGGTAGCATAATGGACGTTGATAGTATCAATTCCCGGGTTCGCCCCGCCAACGCGTGGAGGTATGAGTAAACAATAAAATAATAAAGATTATTTTAAGGCAATGTTACTTTATTGCTTAGTTAAGATCTATATTTTACTGCGTGAATTAGTTTTAATGTCATTCACAATTTTTTACGACTTTGTGCTTAGAGTTTATTAATTGGATCAAACGCGTTCATCATCTTCGTACATTAAGTAAAAAAAATAAAAGTATTGAATAACTCAAGTTACTGATGGTGTACTTTTAGAAAAGGATGGCGCTTATTTTCATCCCATATAGCGCCATTCCTATCTAACTGTGCATACGCAGATAACTACACTGGAGGTTGGTTCTATAATAGATTGTATTTTTAATTATAAAGGACATTGTTCGATTTTGGCCTATGAACCGATGTCAATATAAATTATATGATAATTTTTTTTTTTTTATACTACTGGAAACATTTTTTTTGTATTCCACGGACACTTGAAATAAATAATTTCAAAATAAAAAGTTAGGTCACGATTGCCGAATGCAAGGTGCTGTATAATGCTCTGTGCGTAAATGTCATGGTAAATGTTCGTCGGCCAGCTAGTGTTGCCTATTTATGGATTTTTTCCCCGATTACGGGAAATACGGTAACCTACTTACTTATTAAAATTTAGAAAATATACAACATGTATTGGCTACAATAAAAATAGGTTTTCTTATAAATCGTCATTGTCAGAGATTTGCCTACCACACCATACAATGAGAAACTCAAATAATTGATTTAAAAAAGTTGTGTTGAATAAAATTGTCTAATAATAAAATTCTTATTATAATAAATATTTTTACAAAATCTTGCGTATTCCCTTTTTGTTAGATCATGTTTTGTGAGACCCACGTTCGGTTTTACATTTTTCAATCAAATATAGGATTAACAAATACTGAAAACAAATCTAAGTGATATTTGTGATAAAAATTAAGCTATAAATATTTTCGGCATACTATTAACATTGTACTTAAATTAAGACTTTGTTGGTATAATAATAAGAACAACAAAATTGTAATCATTCTCTTATTAACATATCAATTTTCATAAAATATAACACGAAAATAAACTTTTGGCATAAATTTTTTTTATATTTATGTTTATACTAAATATTAGATATATTTTTGATTTTAACTTACAGTATATTAACATGACAGTAGAGACGCATGTATATTTGTGTTAGTTCAAACCACAGGATTATGATGTCAATGATAAATAATGTTTTCTTTCACCAAATATATAAGACATCTATTTAAAATTACATGCACTATTTTGTTTACAGACATTAGAGCCGATTCAGTAGGCACAAACTAAATACACAATTTAGATTAGGTTGGTTTAGTTTGAGCTGAATCGACCCTTTTGTCATATCTGATTAAGTATTTAACCTTAATATAAAACATCAAAGTTTGATAAGTGTATAGAATCAAATCAGATGAACGAACCTTGAAAAAATTAAATATTTCGTTCCATGCCAAATTAATATATTACTATCATCCTTTCTTATAATGAATATTAAGAACATTTTTAAAACGTACTTGCTTTATCCTTAAAATTGTATATATTAATAGTTTCCTTAAATAAATAAATTTATATTTCGCTACCTTTGACACTGATGTGTACATAACACAGTTCTGACTGTAAAGCTTTGCTTATGTGTGTCTTAGGCCAGATTTGTGTTAATAAAATATCTAAATAAGCGTATTTATTACAATCACATATACTGATACCCAAATGGACATGATTTGCGACAGCACAGAATCACCTAAAAAGCCATAACAAACATTACAAATATATATAAATCTGATAAAAGACAATACAGAATAGATATTAATGTACAGGTAGACCATTAAAATATGTTTTTCCTTACAATTTAAATATATAAAATTCACTTAAGAAATAATATTACGACCGTTTTAATATTCCTAATAGATGCCTTAAACATATAGTAAAATAAGTACTTAAGTATACGTATGTAGGAAGCGCTATCTTAATAGTACATTATGATATAAGTGCGGTAAGTTGAAAATTACAGCCGAGGCGATATTGCTAGCCCGAGCCGTAGGTGAGGGCTATAAGAAAGCAGAGGCTGTAATTATCAAACCGCACGTATGTCATACGACGTTTTATAACACATTTGCGGGGAAATAAATAAAACTCAGACATTCTTAAACTTATAAATCTTTAATCACTTGTAAAAGCAATTAAAAATTTGAACAATTTGTAAAGAATTAAATGTTTATTTATTATATTTCATCTCCCAAAGGTAATTTTATTAAGAAAATGTTGACTACCTTTCTGACATAAAAACTCTTTGCTATGATTTAAAAAAGTATCGTTCGTTTTAACGGAACATCATAAGCTGTGCGTTTTACTTTACATTATCGCACAAGTACGTAATGTGATAGATTATGATATTGAAATTGGTGAAATAAGAGACCCTTTACGAGCAAATGTGTTATAAAATAAATAATAGGACTATGTTACATTACGGAACAATGTTGTATTTCATTTCACAAGTATAAAAAAATTTCAAACAGTGTTCGAAATAATCACTACTGTTTAATATGTTATGATTTTCGCATCGATCTTTTTGTATTTTAACTGGATTGTATTAAATGCCGATTGTATCTGTTTATATTAGACTTCAGGAGACTCTGATGAAAGAGTATAAGCTGTCAATACTTGTATACGCAACTGTTTTATTACTTTTTTTGGCGTGTTTATTGTGTTTCTTAAAAAGCCGGCATTTTTAATAAACAATTAAATTAAGAATCATAATTTGCACTCGTATTATTATATTTGATTGTTTTACTTTAGTACAAATAAAAGACGGTGTTATAAATTTAATTATTTTGACAATGATTTTGGTGGTAATGATAAAAAAACTGTGACGAAAAACAGGAAAGTAAGGTTTATTAGAAAAATAAAATACTTCAAGTATCATATTATTCTAAATATAAACTCACATGCATATTATTATGTGGTTATCGCGAATGTAAATATCTAGGTTCAATCAACCATAGTTCGTACAATATAATAGGTACGGTTTGATACTTCTGACAGATTGACGCAATAGACCGTCCCGGAGACAAAGAAATCATAGAGGCAAGCAATATGCACAATGAACTGTACATAAGTTTTATTCAAATTCAGTGGTACAGGAGGTGGGATCGAACCCGCGTTTCCCGCAGCCTCTCGAACGAGTAGTGAATAAAAGTAAAATCGAAGAGTCACAACACCAAAATGCTGGACCTGCCTAGGTGTAATTCAAATTTTCTCCTAAACTCGTTCTCGTTCCGTGCTGCTCAAATGTGGAACTGTCTTCCAGCCTCTATCCAGGAATGTCTATGTATAATGTATAATGAATTATATGTTTTGTATATTTTTTCAAATGCAATAAAGAGTATATATAACACTACAATAATGGACCATAATAAGTGACTTTAAAACGAAGTCTAGTATAATACCTAATTAATGTTTTTATTATAAAGTTATATTGTAATATTGGTTATTTTGCTTGTTTTGAAGAGATAAATTTAAATTTAATGATAAAGAATTATACATCTAGTGATTAAATAAAACTAACTCCTTATTTCAAACGAAATTACAGTAAGGGTATTTGAAATTGTGAGAGTTGCGCCTGTACAAAGTTAATACTGCTTCAAAACCATCAAACGCCAATACGTACTTCTTAGATTGTACGAGCTATAGGTACTTCTTTATAAATTTCGATATATATTTTAATATAAGGTGTTCAGAAAACGTTAGATGAACCGTTATAATTATGTGAAACAGTAAATTATAGAAATTAAACCATTCGCTTACGCGGTTGACAAAACAGTGTTTTATTTTCAGTTAGACACTAGCACTCTTTTTTCCTACAATAGTTTTAAAAATAGATCTTTATGGATCAATGAGGTTGTATTTTCCAACATAAGGATATAGTTGACGATAAATAATTATATTATTTAGTATTCAATTAATGAAGGCACGGTACAGAGGAAGTTGGATAGGTCATTGAAAAAATATTGTGTATAATATATATTTCATTCACATATATAACATTATTATAATGTAGCTATTTTAGGTACATCGTATTTTGTAAACTCCTGTATTTTGAATAAAGGATATGTTTTGGTTCTTTCGGTAGAACTTTAGCAATACATGCAATCTGTTCGATGCTCATACGCAAGCTGGCATAACAATCTATCATTTAATTTTTATCGAACTTTAAAAAAGGAGGTTTCTGAATTCGACCTGTACATACATTTGTAAGGACTTCAAAAAAGGAAGGAGGTTCTCAATTAGACTGTATTTATTTTGTGTGTTCACGGATAACTTCTTCATTGATGAACCGATTTCAATGTTTTTTTTATTATCATTTATACAGAAAATTACCATACTGGCTACATACAAAATGTAGCGAGTATGGTAATTTTTATACAGAGATATTTTAAACGCATCGACCATCTCGCAAAAAGGGTAGCTAAAATTATAAATAACAACATAATTATTTTGTTTAACAATCATAAATAATTTTCCAAGCTTTTATTGTACTGTGTCGAGACATTTGTATGTTTATGTTTCATTCATATTTCAAGGCAATACGCGTGACGCTCGCACGCGCGTATTACGTCTAATGCTCTTAACTTTGTACTAAGAACATTCAGACAAAATTAAATTGATATTTATTTTTGAATGGAAGTAAAATATCTCATATTTGTTTGCTTATGATATTAACTACCTACTCTTGCCAGGTTATTGAAAGATTAATAATACCCTATAGAATTGTGTCCGAATGTATTTTTTTGTTTAATTATCTGTCTCTCATTTGTAGAGTAACACAAAAGTAAAAAAATACATAACGTTAGCCCTATTTAAAATAACCAGGTTTGTCTGTCGGCATTTTATATTATTTTAAAATATAACTTAATTAGTGAGCAGTTTGCATTGAATAAGGAAGAATTTATGTGCGTAAATAGTAGGTAAATAAATAATATATATTGATACTTACGTACGCACGTTAGACGTTTCCAATATCGCTCTATTCATCTACAGTACTTCATGATTTTGATTACTTTGGAAATTTCTTTAAAGAAATATTTTTTTATATATTTTTATGAGAATACTACATCAACACCGACGTAAACATTTAATATTAAATGTATTTTATAAAATATCTACAAATATACAGTTCAGCACATGAATCACTTAAGCTTTACAATGCTACATTATTTCATACGAATTAAAATGTAATTGCTCAGTACTATAAGCTTTTGTGCTCAACTGTACAGAACAATGACCACATTCATAATATATAATTATATAGTCTTCTAATTATTGAGAGTTATCTAGTAATATAATGTGCGGAGGTAATCCATTAATATTTATTTATTTTTCTTATATTTTCTATACACTAACACTTAGATAACAATAGTAATATAATTTAGATCGGGATATCTATGTTTTGTAACATTTATGCAATGTAAAATCTAAGGTCATTTTTACAATAAGAGTGTCCTGAAATGTAGAAGAATGAAGGACTAAATAAACAAAATTGTTTTGAAGGGTAAGCATTTAGTCTATACACCACTAGTTGGGATTGTATGTTTTACGTTGTGCAACCACTGTGTCATTCAAAAATAATTGATGAGAAAGACTGCAATTTGCTAAGCCTGGACTTTCTTCCTCAATAAAAAAACCTCATATAACTTTAAAAATAATGTTGATTTTTTTAGGATAGGTTAATTTTTTTTAATAGCGTAGATAAATAAATGGTTTTTACATTCATAGTTTCATATTTATCAACACATACATTATTTGAATGATATATATCAAAAACCTTTCCTAGCTTTGTCACATGAAAAATGTTTTGTTTAAAATTTCATAACATTAAAATATTTGACTAGTTATATTTTCTAACCCATACAAAACATTTCAGACTAAATTTAAACAATAACATTGATGTATAGTGAAGTAACTCACGATATGCCCATTGACCTGTTTTCTGTCTAGGCTGTTAACGTTACAGCTAATATAAACTTTATTTGTTCTCAATTAGAGTTTGAACTTGCAGTACCAGGTCCCTTGCTAGTGATAATACGGCTGACGCGTCATGACGCTCAGCCATTTCTGCAATAAGGAACGGATTATATTATATATGAAAATGGTTTCTAAGAAAGGCTAGGTCTTATACTCGAAATCGCCGAAAATTAAAAAAAATATATTGTAATATTGGTTATTTTGCTTGTTTTGAAGAGATAAATTAAAATTTAATGATAAAGAATTATACATCTAGTGATTAAATAAAACTAACTCCTTAATTCAAACGAAATTACAGTAAGAGTATTTGAAATAGTGAGAGTTGCGCCTGTACAAATTTAATACTGCTTCAAAACCATCATATATATATGAAAATGGTTTCTAAGAAAGGCTAGGTCATATACTCGAAATCGCCGAAAATCTTTAAGAAGTAATGAAAGTAGACGAAGTGAAATAAATATGGAAGGATCGTTGCAATGAAAAGAAGTAATTTCTGCCCCTATGGAAGACAGGCGTAAGGCTTTATGTATTTATAAATAGAAACATGAAAAAGGACGTGAGAAATCAGAAAGAACGGTTACAGACTACATAAATTATTATAATGAATAGACGAGTTCGTTACATTTTCACCTTTTACATTTTCACTTTTTGTCAAAGTGTTATAGAATTTAACTTTATAACTTACCATTAAAGAATTTAATGATATCTGTGAAGTCCATTGTGTTGGCGAGAATGACGTCTCTGTACGTCTCGAGCAGAGCGAGAGCTATGAACAGCACCATGTGCTCGGACGCTGCGTGCCGCGCCGCCCAGATCAGTTCCCATGCTGCGAACACCTATAGAAGAAAGAGGTTTTAGAGTTTTATTAAATGAATATCTTAATATTATATACTCTTTGACTGTTTCATTTAAATCAAGCAATAGATTTGATCCATCGTCTTAATCTAAATTTGTCATATGTTGTGATGAGGTCTCCCTGATTATAACACTGATGAGCAGTAAGTCTATAGCATGGTTGTTGTATGGTTGCTGTTATAATCTTAATTTTAAAATAAACTCTATTTCCAGTTTGCCTGTCAGCTAGAGGTAATTTTGAGTAGTTAATTTTTAGTATAACTATATTAAATTTTTGGTTGAAAAGTTGGAACTTTACAAATTATACAACAAGTTAGTCATATCATTAATTGACTACTTGGTTTATTTATTTAGCTCTATACACGATTTTTATAATTAACTTACATCTTGATAAAGCAGTTCCCGCTTGAAATCAAGCAAGAACCATCGATAGCAAAAGTAGAAATGTGTGTAGTCTCCGTGGGCATGCATCAGCTCATATAACTCGCAGTCCAGGATCTGTATGAGTGATCTGAAAGCAAAATAATTTTGGACATACAACAAACTCTCACACTATAAGCAGTTTTGCACTTTATGTCTAGTGCATTTTGGGTTGAAAATCAATTACAGTATGTTGATAGTTTCTTCTTGCCTGGCTGAAGTGCTTTTGACTGTACATTAAAGATATAACACTGTTTAAAACTCTTTTAAAATAAACTATTCTGATACCTTCAGGCATCTTAATGAAAGATAATGAAATATCTAAACACCTCCTATGCAACTGCGAGAGACTGACCCACCGAAAACTACTTTCAAACGTTTTTAAGCCCGTTCCTTAAATAAAAGATAATTATTTGTGTATGTGCCTACCTCTTCTGGTATCATCCTCAGCCTATATAAGTCCCACTGCTGG
The DNA here is from genome assembly GCA_910589355.1 of Parapoynx stratiotata. Lineage (NCBI taxonomy): Eukaryota > Metazoa > Arthropoda > Insecta > Lepidoptera > Crambidae > Parapoynx > Parapoynx stratiotata. Next base: position 6,415,107 of record OU342479.1, read on the forward strand.
GCGCAGGCCTTCCTCATGGAGAAACACATGAGGAGTATGGGCCGTAACACCACCACGCTGGCCCAATGCGGTGTGGTCTTCTGATATTAGCGTTGTGATATGTTATGTTTTATAGTTATTCTTTACATACCTCATATCAGCAAAGTGCGCATCCATTGCCTGGCCAGAAGGAAAGTTGTCCCTGGCCCGGTCCATCAACCGCGCAAACAGCGCGTGCGCAGCGGCCTCCTCCCTCATCATCACTAGCAGCGGGGCGGCCAGGTCGCACATGCCTTGCATATAACCGGTATCCAAGTGTTCCCAGACATATCTGGATTAAGCAAGATCCAAATTATTTAAATATCCAAAATCACAGAAACGTGCAGTGTGGAAAAAAATGACAATGAGTGGTAATAAAAAAGATGAATAGGATATTGGTTTTGGGCATTTTGAGGGGATCAAGTAGACTCACGGGACAGGTAAAAAGCAATGTAAATGTAAATTTTGGAGGACGACCTTGATCAAATCGGGGACGGTTTTAAGAAGTGGTAGGTCAAATTCTCCAAAAACTGAAAGGCGTGTACGAGTATGGCGTCAGTAATGAGAGTAGTGAACGCCAAATATGTTTGTCGGATCGTAGCAAATAGAAAATCAGATATCTCTGCCTAACACATTAGAAGAAAGACGTGATTCCAAGTAAGTTAACTAAAGTAAGTACGCAAGTAAGTAAGTAGTCTTAGGCCCACTTGCGCGGTCGAGAGTTAGCGCCTAACCCAGGGTTTGACCATATATTTGTCCCAGGGTTAGGTGCTAACTCTCGACCGCGCAAGTGAGCCTTAGTAAGTTAACTAGTTAAATTGTTTAATAAATAAATAAATAAGTTATTTATTGTTACATAAATTTACTTACGTGCACATAATATTTCTAAGTTTGTCTAGATTTTCATCAGTGAAAAACGGGTAGTTCCTGTCGCACCGCTGAACGTCCTTCTCTATGCGATGTAAATTTAAAGCAAAGCTCTCCACTAGCTCGTTCTAAAATGAAGTATGAAAAATAAATTACACCATCTGTACCAATTTAAAAAGAACCACACCATCTGGTATCGAAATGCTAGTGTTTATGTTAACCTAAATATGGTGTTTAATCCTTTAATCCTTACCGAGTAGACTCCACCGTTAGAGCTGGCAGGAGAGACACAATTGGACCTTGCTTCTGGTCGTTGGTCACCTGAGGGTTCTAACATGTCAAACGATGCTCCCGCTGAATGAGATTCTTCTCGTACTACTCCCAGGGGACTTCGAGCAGGGCTTACATTTGCTGTGTACATTAAGCAACATTAGTAAACCATACCATTAGTACGTTATAGCTTTAAGTCATGATGTAATCTGTTGTGTTGTCCAATAAATATAAATAAATAAATAAATTAGTAAAAGACAAACTAAAATAATTAATAATTTTACATCAAAGATTCTAGTTTTGCAACTCACCAGTTGTTCCCCCAGAAGCAGGTGATCCTGAAGCAACCAAATCCACGGAAGGATTTGTAATAATAACACTATGTTGCTGATGCGAGCTCTGTTGAGGCTGAATTTCATCTATCGAAGATCGTGCATCGTTACCGTTAAGATTCACATTCGCACTATCAACACTGCAAAGCAAGCCTCTCCCATCACCTTTCTGAACTATGCCTTCAGCTAACCTCTTAATTTCTGCTATACTTTCTCTTCTCATATCAGGGTTCTCTACAATACTCCTAATATGTATATCTTCGTCTTCATCTAAGTCTTTCAGAATGTCTATATCTAAATCCCTATTATCACCCGTCTCAGTCTCTCCGTTAACCTTCACCTCGTCTTTATCTTTGCTTTCCGAATCCAATTCAATGTTGTCTACTTCGTCTATACTTGGAGCTCTTGACAACACTGGTTTTGGATCAACCCTCTTCTGCTCGTTTTCACTTGGTTCTGGGGATACTATTGGTGGATTATCTGATATCACACTGCAATCATCTTCAAACACCTACAATATATGAACAAAATACATAGACATTTGCTTTACATCACTTTATTTTGTTTTTTTTTAACAGCTAGATATATTTACTATACTACTTGTATGTTTACCTCTGGTTCCACAGGTTCCACCTGTTTCAGCTTCCCAGAAGCCTCTGAAAGACGTGCTATTGACGCTGCAGTGGCCTCTCTGTCCCTCTGCCGTACTATCGCTTCTACACACAACCATTCGGACATCGTCGTCTCATATTGACGACGACATGCAATATCTTGTTCTGCTCTCTCCTCAGCAGATGAGCCGAATCTATAATAGAATTAAGTACAAGGTAATTCTTTAATATGGTCATCTACATAATTATAATTATTTCTCTGAAATTCTTCTTATATCTTTAACTATATCAGTGTAGACTGACAAAACAGGAAGGTACTAACTCATAATATCCCAAAAGGTATGGCCAGACCTCTCTTCTGATCTCGTGTTGCACTCCGTGGTAATACACTTGCCGGTATACCTCATCTTTGTCTTTAATTATTCCACGTTCATCTGTCATTGATCGCCATAGCTCTTCAGTAAGACCTGCCTCTGTACCTTCTAAAACAGTTATAAAATATTATTAGGAAAATGTGTGTGCCTGGATCGCGGTGATGGAAAGGTAATGGTAATCTATGATTACCCGGAATTGGGATAGTGGTGTGAATTTAATTGTACAAGTTATGTATCAGGAAAAGCTATGTAAGTGGATTATTATTTTAAATAGTAATTATAAATGTAAAATATATTAAATGTAAAATATAGTAAAAAAGAATACAAACCTCTTGGTATTATATTAGGATGAATAAGGCCACTTAAGTGTGTTCTAACTGTGGACAAATGACGACAGTAGGCCAGCCACCCATAGAATGCTCTTGAGATTATTTGACGACGCATTGTACTGCAGACCAGTTCAATCGATGCCGACTGAAATAAAATATATATTAGAAGTTAAAATAAATTAACTTTCAAAAACTAAACCTTAAAATGTGAAAATGTGAATATGAAAACTTAACTAAAAATATATGTGTGTTTGGCGCCCAACGTGGGACTTATAATGTATGAATATGTGATATTTCATTAACTAGCTAATGTTTTTTTTATATTACGTTGTTGCGTTATACAATCTTATCTCCCATAAACTACTGCAGAGTTATTGCACAATAACTCTTGCAGAGCGGTAACGGAGTTGGCACGGACGGGGCACTACTCGTTCGAGGGGCTGCGGGAAACGCGGGTTCGATCCCACCGCCTGTAGCCCTGAGTTTGAATAAAACTTATGTACAGTTCATTGTGAATATTGCTTGTCTCACATTGTACCCGGTGTATGGCAACAGGCTCGCCACCTGTTACATGGAGACCTAACATATCTGGCGAAACGTGGGTGCTTAGCACCGCTCCTTAACCCTTCGGGAAAAGAAGCGTGATCATAATGTTATGTGTTATGTTAACTTTTGCATTATATGAGGTAAGTGTTTCGAAAAACTCTTACATTACAAAAGATCGATCGAGACTTTAATCGATCCTCAAAAAATAAACTAATTTGATGAGTACATACTGGTTTGATGTGCCATTTGCTGAAATTTTATATATTTTCATTTCGACCTCAATGCTCAGTCCCTCATGCTCGCCTGTAGCATTAATGTTTATTTTAGAAAATTCCACCAAAAACACGAAATACTAACTTCTTCAACTTGCTGTGGCGGCGGCAACACATGTGTAAGCACTCCATTGTGCCCGGCCGACGGCGGGCAGTCGACTGACATGGTGGACGAGTCGGACGAGGTTGTGGAGGTAGAGGCAAGCGGTCGCCGCGGCGTCCGGGGTGGGGATGACACTGCGCGCTCTAGTAGCGAATGGCGCATCGCTGGTAAACAATAATTTAATATTTAAACTAGGTTGTTTATCAAGCTTATTAGTGACACTATAAAATTAGGGTAGCCAGTTTATTATGAATTAGTGATTAATACAGTAACTGTTATTTACAGATGAAAAAGAACATAGTGATTTGTTAAAGAATTATAAGTGCCGGCATACCGTCTTGCGCCTTGCCGTTATGAGATATAGGCGTGATGTTAACTATTTTCTTAGCTTATCGATGGCCTAAACTGTTTTGGGTTGAGTGAAAAATATTATTTCGTAGCATAAAATGTTATAATTATTATTGTTCATTTTACTTAGGAGTTTTTAGCAGTTTTCTCGTGACCTATAAATGTTACCACACCAAAGAGGCAACGGGCTGATAACATATATACCCTTACAGAGTTTCTTGCCTGTATCTTATCTAGACAAGGCCTCCCTGTAGTGAACAGGCCGAAAATAAAGTAGTGGTTTTATCAATTTTAGGATAATTATAATTTATTTTGTTTTGAGTTGTCAAAAGTTTATTTAATGATACCAATTTGATTTAATGACTTTGAGTTTGAATATTATCAGTATTTACCTTCTCTATCTGTTATAGCATTGTTGACGATCCTAAAGACGTAGTCACCAGCTGCTTCCTCCCACTCCGCCTCCTCATTCTCCCCACTCTCGCAGAGGCTTGGCATTGGGCGTCGACGGATTTTACCTCTACCAAAAACCTAGAAAATTTAAAACAAGAATTCTTTATTTACCACTTTTATATCTTTGGGTATTTTTTTTGTTTTTATATGACTGCATTAACATTATTACTTTTTTAAATAACGTTTCCTAAAAGCTTTTGTCTATACTGTTGTGAATTGTTTGTTACATTGATAGTAAAGACTTACCTTCCCTGTGCCTCTCTGGGACCACAGTGGCGGATCTAGCTGACCATGTGGAAGCAAACCAGTTTCTAAATTGCTTAAAAATGATAGTAAGTGTCCTCCTGGAAATGATAGTAAACCAACTTATAAATAAACACTATGTTACAATGCATCGCAAAAACAGTCTATCCTAACACTTTTAAAAATGCATAGGTATCCTCAGCTGGTATTTCTATAAAGTTAAATCATCATTTTACCAATTTCACCGCCTCCAGATAAGTTCCTGATAAATTAACTTACAGATAAATCTTTAAATTTTTTTCTATTTTTAAATTAATCTGTTGGATAGTGACATTCCGCAGATGATGAAACCAGTCTTTAATATTTTGCATTTACCTTTCGGAAACTGTATTGGAGGTCGTTGGACCCCATCTTGTCCCACTAGTATTAGAGCATCGCTGCCTTGTGAGCGATGAACATGGACGTACACCACTTCTGATACACACACTTGCAAGGACATAGCCCAATACACGCTGAAACCAAAGAGCATTAACTATAATTACTTTTTCTCTTTATTTCTTAAGTACTTTTGTCTTTACATATATGTCAGTCCTAAACAAAACATAGTACGAAATAACACAACAATTGATATAAACTATACTAGGCATCTATTAACAAATTACTATCGTTGCGACGGACAATTATTTTGACCAGTTTATAACGATTATTTTGACCCGTTTACAATAGCAGTCTTACATAAAGGAAACTTAATTACAGGGAAGAGTAGCTACGAAGTAAACGAAAACAGAATGCAACGATAAAAATAAGGTAAAATGGCCAAAAAAGTTTATGTAACACCAGTCACCAGAAAGATGAATTTGTATATGAGGATGAGAATGTCATTGAACGAGAAGGTAATAAGGATAAGAGAAGGCAACGTGTATGTACACCCGAATGAGAGGAACACAAAAGAAGCGTGTGAAATATGTTTTTGGAATGAATGAAGTTGACGCTTAGTGGATTAGGGTAAGGACAGAAAGCGAATAGAAGTAGACATTTAATGTGGACCCAACCCTAAAATCATCACCGAAACACGATTGATAATTTATATGGCGTTGAACTGTCAAAATCTACGAAGAAATTTTTCATGATTGTATTTTAATAGGTTGGGGAAAAAGTTTCTTCGCATTTTTTAAGAAAATTCAAAACATTTTTTAATATAGTTTATTTACATTTAACTAAAGTATGTAGGTACCATTTTGTTCGATAACTTTTTGCCATCTTGTAGGTAGGGACATGATCCCATTGCTATAGAAATTTTGGGACTTCTGGTCAAAATACCGCGACAAGTGGTTTTGGCAGTCCTCTCGTGATGTTAACCTGAGACTGCCTAAAGAATTCTGAAGAGACCGAAACAGGTGGAAATCTGAAGGTGCAAGGTCAGGACTATACGGCGGATGCATTAACACCTCCCAGCCAAACGCTCTTAATTTTTCCTGAGTGGCTAAAGATGTGTGAGGTCTAGCGTTATCATGATGAAAAACCACACCACTTCTGTTGATTAATTCCGGCCGCTTTCTCTCAACTTCTTGCTTTAATCTCATCAGTTGTTCGCAGTAGAGTTCAGAATCTGGTGGTAACAGCTCATGATGAATAATGCCCTTCCAATCCCACCACACACACAGCATAACCTTGTTGCGAGTTAACCCGGGTTTCGCCACAGTCTGTGAAGCCTGACGACCGGCCTTTGACCACGACCTTTTTCGCACGTTCTTGTCGTACTTGATCCACTTTTCATCACCAGTTATCAGCTTCTTCAAAAATGGTTCGGTTTAAAGGTTTTTTTAAAGTTTTTTTGAGGTCGTAATAAAGAATCACAAATGAGTACACGGTTCATTAGGTTTCTTTCAGTGAGTTCTTGAGGTACCCAAATGTCGAGCTTTTTTGTGTACCCAGTTTTTTTCAAATGCGCCAAAACTGTTTTGTGGTCAATTCCCAGTTCTTCAGCTACGTCGTAACTACTGACATGCCGATCTTGCTCCACTTTTTCAAAAATGGCATCCATTTTATCTGTAATAGGGCGACCAGAGCGACGTGCATCTTTGACATCAAAATTTCCGGATTGAAAACGCTTAAACCAAATTTGTGCTACTCTCACAGACACTGCATAAACATTGCAAATTTTTTTCGCGGCTTGCGTTGCATTTTTACCTTTTTTGTAGTAAAATTTTAAAATGTATCGAATTTCTTCATTAGATTCACTCATCTTGGCGGTACGAAAAACAAATGAAAATTACACATTTTCCTAATTTGAATTTGGAATTATGTTCTTTAAATTTAAACTTTCAATGATACCAAAACCAGCCAGATACAAATAGTATAGCCAAAGAGATTTTATTACAAGTTTATACATACTATAATGCGAAAAGACTTTTTCCCCAACCTAATATTTCTACCAAGGAATTTCTAGCTTATCATGTAAAAAACGCTTATTATCCTATCGTGGCTCGTTGGTCATTCTGGCTGGATAGAAATAAAAGGAAACAAAATTAATAAAAATCAAAACATACCAATCAATACAAAGAGGTCCTCTACAAAAGCGCCTGTAGACAGTACACGGGGCAATGCTGCACAGAACACACTCGTTTGGGCAGGCGGACGCATGCACTAGGTGGCAGCGGATTGAACTACAACTATAACTACACTCTATACTATGGTGATATAGTACTGTAGCAAACTCTTTGGGTTGACAAAAATAAAAAAAAAGAATTTAAATATTTTCTTGTCTTTGGAAGAACAATAGAGTTTAGAAAACAAATCTGTAAATGCCAGACAGGGCGTCGATTTATATGTATTTTTATAATCAGTTTTTGCTTCAGTATACGAGTAGAGTCTACAACGTGATCCCGACTGTACTTTGAACTTGATTTCAGTACAAACAAGTACAATAGATTTAAAATCACACGTTGACACTATACGACTCATGACACGTTTAATTGTAATTAGCTCCAATGATATCAGGCAATTGACATGTATCTACAGGTAGATGCACTATCTACAGGTGGAAATTATACGTAAAAAACTATTATTCATTTGTATTGTGTACAAATCAGCATTATAATTTAATATCTTAATGTTAATCAAGATATGAGATTGCAATTACTTTAGGGTGCCGCATACATTTAATATTTCTACGAGTTATACTCATAGTAAGCTGTCATAAAAGCAAGACAAAACATAAAACTATTATAAAAAAATGTGCACAGGAAACGTATAAACAAACAAAGTAAACAACTCAACACGATGTACCTAACGCTATATACGAGCTCATGCACTTATTTATAAATCCATTAATACAAGAAAAAATTGTAAAACGCAGATATCTTTAGATACAATAAAGATATTAAAGAAAACTAAGAGATGGCCTTATAAATTTACACACAAATAAGACACATTAATCAATTTTTAACAATCTATAGAGGTACATCTATATAACTGGCAATCTATTTTTTAATAGATGTTTTTTAATTATATAACTAGTAAAACAGCGAATAAATAAAATTATGTCTACAGACAACGAAGATAATTTCTATTTGAAACTGCTTTGATGTCAAATTCATGATGACTGTGCTCCTAATCGATTACAAGACTCACTCTAATCAATGGTTCTTACCTTTTATCGATACCTTCGCTCTCCGCATACCCATTCATAAGTTGATTCGGCGTCCACTTGATGACAAGGCCTGCAGCTGTTTGGTGAAGGCTCAGGTACCCTGGCATTGGTTCTTCTACATCTTTCTGAAAGTCAATGATAATCTTTATCATCAGATCAGCCCAGAGACACACAGCTGCCCCCTTATAAGGCTAACGCGGAGCGAGGATTCGGAGTGGAGATTTTTAGCAACGTTGTTGATTTATCGGGATAAAGTAACAGCAAAGCGAAATTTTGCAGCAATGCGATTGGTTGATATGGACACAGTTCAAGCTTATAAATATTTTAAAAATTAAGTGTCGGTAAAAGTAAAAATGTAATATAAAATTTTAGTTATAGACTATAACAATACATTTTCAAAAATTTTAAATAATTTTTCCAAGGTACTATTGTAAGGCGCCCTACCTTTGATAGTATCTTTAAGTTTTATGTTCAGTGATTTGTGAAATTTACCTTTTTATAAATTGTTTCAGTGTGTCGTAAGTTCTAAATTATATTATGTCCTTACCTATGACATTGATGTTTTTATTCTGTCTTCGCAATTTGTCCGTAACTATTAAGTTTCACAACATTCTTACAATATTTAAGTACGTATTATTTAATTTGATAATTTTTTGTATGTTTAATTGTGTTAAAATTAGACACAAAGACAATTATTTTTAACTGTCTCCCGAATTCATCATTTGATTTGCATTAACATAAAAACGATGAATAATTTTTATCAAGCGTGTTCACACACATATTGCTAAAGCTTGTCTAATGATACATGCCAAATATTATAATCTCTGGATTTGTCGTTGTGAAGAAAACTGATAAAATGTTAGTATGTAAAATGCAGACATCCCCAAAATCTCCATACATCACCAATTTCATAGGTAAGAACCTAAAACTTAAGTAACATCTCCGGGTTTTTATTTTATGGTCGGCATCCACCTCGTCCCATTCCCAAAAAAAGGACTAAAATGCACGCATGCTTCTTATAAACATCAACTACAAGTATACACATAAATTTAATACAACGCCTTTTTAGATATTTCTTTACATTAATAGACTATAAATTCGGGAGTATCATCTTTTTTATGAGTCTGCGTCTATAAAATAAGCCCTAAAAATTTATCAAACTAATAACTTACGGGTTGGACTCTGACGTTATTCTTGCCGTACAAAAGAGTTGCCGTCGAGTTTTGGTGTAAGCTCTCCACATAATCTTTTGCCGTAGAAGCTCCAGATTTTCCGGAACCTAAATAGTAGATCAATCATATTAATTAGCACGCACATATAAATAAGATAGAGGCTTCTCTATTTAACTTTTTTGTCACCAACCACCAATGATTGCCATTGCCAAGTTAGAAAATAGGCGATTTTTGTGACTCAACATCAGATGCAATTCATAATATATTATAGCCACTTATGTTTTAGTTTTCAAAAAAGGTACTTGTTCTAGTCTATTTAGACGACGATACTATACATAATTCTGTATAGAGATCATCATTAGCGACATTAAATTAATTAAAGTGTAAAATCACGAGCAAAAAGTTGTCACCATATTATTACTTTGTCATTTTGAAAATGTTTTACTAAAAACATAGAATAGCAGAATACTACAATGAGTAAAACTATTTTATATTATTAATTAGGTTAAGTACCTGTAGATACAGTGCCGGCGTCATCAGACGAAGCATTAAGACTTCTCCTGAAATTCAGAATAGGCCTCCGCACCGACGGCGGTGTTGTGGTGCCGGCTGACATGCGGTGTCTTTGGACCTGTAAAAATGTTTAGTTTTAGGGCCTAATTACGTATATTCAACTGAATTCAGTCGCTGTAAAATGGAGATTTTAGAGATACTTATGAAGGCTGAACCGAGGACTTTTATTTGAGTAAGAGCGGAATGGAGCTAAACAAATGTAATTAGTCCCTTAAATAGAAAATTCAAACTCTAGTAATTGCTTCAGTCTGTTTTACAATTAAAAATAGGTCTTGTTCTGAGAGGTATAAAGGTCTCATTAATTGATGTTTAATTAATGAGACCTTTATGTCTTTCATAAAGTAGCGCCATATAACTTTATTGTTGACCGTTGTGTGGAGGTGATAGCTGCCAATAACGTGGCGCCAATGAGGAAGACGGATTGCGACTGGAGCTAATCGGCGCCGCTGATTATGGATGAGATGAAATGCTGAGCGCCGATTGGCTAAAGGTCAAGCTAAAGTTATATCAAATCAATCAAATCAAATCTTTTTTATATCAGACCAGATACATCCATAATTTGTTAGTAAAGTGACTTAAAATCTATTGTTAGTATTGACAAATAAATTATAAATATTTTACTCTTTATGTGCCTAAGAATGACCATTACGAAAAAGGATACGTTCCCGTGACCGTCACTCTTCGCACAAAGCACCTCCAAAGCGGTGAGGTGAGGCGATCCGCTACTGTCTTCAGGATGCTATTGGAACTGTTTCTCACTCTATATATAATATATATCCGTTTGGTATTTCGCAAACATTCCGGAAGCACGGCAGAAGCGCGGCAGTCCCAACATCATCCTAAAGACAGAATTCGCAGGGTCTCTACCGATTTTTTGGCGGCGTTATATGCCGCTAATTGTACCTTTATATTTATAATTAAAAATATTTTTAAATCATCATGACTGTATCCACAACACATTGACTACTTTGCGTAAGCCAGCTGCTATGCACCGGGTCCAAGTGACTGATAGAATACCTGTGCACTGTGCCTGTGCATATGTTTATCTACAGACGGTCATAAAGGAGTTTTCAAGTGGTGTGAAAAATGTTGAGTTTTTATCGTGGTGATCCACCTCATCCAAGTAGCACCACAGTGTCTACCATCGATAATTTGGCGCCAAACTCTCCCAGGATACATTTAAATGTATTGCACTTGCATTTCAATACAAATAAAGTCATATTACTACTAAAGTCTAGGCTACATACAATGTATACGACTAAATGACTTGTATCCATGGCCATGAACAAAATAAAAAAAGATTATTAAAAATAACCACAGCCAATCAACATCTAAAGTCATTCAAGGTACTTCCAAAACCTTAAGGGAGAACCTTAAAAGTTAAACGAAACCCTTCACACTACATCAAAAGTCAGGGGCACGGCGAAAGCTTTACGATATAAATACATGTGTGCTATTTTAACTTTTACATTATTACCTTTCAGCTTATTGTAAACAAGGTCGAAGTAAACAGAACCGTCAAATGTTAACAACGACCACTGAAATGAACAAGTTTTAAGCATTCAAACTCAAAGACAAAAAACAAACAAAACTCAATGGCAAAACCGAAACAATTCCGTATAACAAAAAGGCAGATTTTTATCATTTCTCTTTGTCTCTCTCTTTATGGAGATGTTCAGTGGCTTATAAAGATATTTATCACGATTTCATTAAAATATCACCAGCGTGTTGTCGTGCTCATTTCATTTCTTTTAAGGATTCTATGTATAAAATGGGAACAACAAATGAAACACGACTCAATTTCCTAAAGGAATACTGTCCTTTTTTTAGGCTTACGTCCTCATAAGGAAACAATAGCGCTTATATTTCATGCCATTTCAGGTAAGCTGTACCTGGGATTCCTGAAATTGGGCAATGTAAACAATAAGAATCCCAGAGCCATATGCCCTTTTGTTTCTATAAGTATGTGATAATAAGTATGTGTTAAACATATATTTCGTTTTTACAAGCTGCGCGTATTACATAAAACCAGCTTTTGCCCGTGACTTCGTCCGCGTAGAATAGTTACTTTGCGATAGTGTGATGGGATGTACCCTTAAACCTTCTTCAATAAATAGGCTGTTGTCCCAATTTGAAAATATTTTTTCAAATTGGAACAGTAGCCTCAAATGGTAGAATTTAAAATTTACTCGTACTCTATTATTAGTCCTTCATTTTTCTGGTTGGCGTTATTTAATTTTTTTACATTCAACTGCATAACACCCTTTCCCATGGGAATATCAAGATAAGATGTAGCCTATATCCTATCTCAGGCTATTTATAGTACCAAATTTCGGTTAAATTGGTGTTCAGTAGTTGGTGTTCGGTGTTCAGTAGTTTGGACATGAAAGCGAGACAGACGACAGACAGAGTTACTTTCGCAATTATAATATTGGTATGTATATAGCCTACAATTTCTAAATGTTCTGATAAAGATGTCTGGTACACATCTCTATTAGAGTTAAGCCCGCCCATGACATACCTACTTTGTGTTGTTAATATTTTTAAGTAACATTTTTTTGGCAATAAAGAGTATAATATTTTTAATATTAATGTTAGGAAAGAAAAACAAATAGGCTGCTAAGTGATAAAAGTGATAACAAAACGATTAACGAGTTGGATACTAATAATGATAAAAGTTCTAAATCACTAAGGGTGAGTTTTTTTATCTGGAGTCATAGTAACTACAATAGTTAAATTCTAGAGCAATAGCGTCAATGGATTATTTAACTACAGTAATACTTGAAAATTCATGTTTCACGATTTTTATACGTTTTCGCTATTGATCTGGTTGGTCAACCTAACCACGGATCAAAAAACTGACCCGAAATGTTATCAAAAAAACCCTAATTTTCCTCAGTAACATAACTCGTCTACGTCGAATAATTTTCATAATGCTGTTTTCGCAACTCGAATCATGTCTATTCGACAGTTGCAAATAGTGTGTAGAGCTAGAATTTTTTTTTTTTGCCGTAAAATGAAAAAATAATCAAGTTAGTTGTCGGCGACCGACATTATAAACGGACCTAAACTAAAATTACCAGTATGTTATAATTATGATGTACATATTTATACTTAAAATTCCAATATTTTTAATAAAAAAAAATTAAAAACCAAAAGAATGTACCAACTGCTTTTCTTGCCTAGCATGTTGTAAAAGGCGACTAAGGGCGTATTGGGTACTGGGTCTGTGATTGTGTAGGCGAAGAGCTAGCCACTTGTTACTACTCTTTCACGATTTTTCATCTGACCAAACCCAATTTTTGTATGGCTAAATGTGGTCATAAGGAACACAGTGCTCCTTGGACTCTGCCTACCCTTCGGGGATTACAGGCGTGATTGTATGTATGTACAAATTAAAAACAGTTTACTATATACGTGCTTTACACAGCGTGTGGTCATACTTTATCACAAAACGTGCCTCCAACGTTTGGAACTCGATACCAGCACACGTGTTTCCTCCTTCCTATAACATGGGTTCCTTCAAGCGAGGCGTGAAGAAGCATCTTTTGGACCAGTTGGGCGGAAGTGGCTAAGATTGTGCTTTTAATGCAGTGTTAGCTACTTTCTTGTTTGGACTCCACGTGGTGCTTAAGATCAGGAAGAGTACAGTCATCAGCTGAGTCACTCAATAAAATAAAATTAAAAAAAATACTTACCAACTCGTCAGCCGGCGGGTCAGTCCAGAAGCAAGCTGGTGCCTTAGCCTTCGAGTACTCCAAGGCACACGGCCCCACCAGCAAGGAGCTGAGTATGCTGCCGTAGTCAGGGTCGGCAACCAGCGCATCCCGCTCGTAATATCTGGTCGCATTGCTGACTAGATGCTCAATGATCTTAGCCAACTGCCTCTCGAATAACGCTATTCGAATCCAGAGGTATCTGTAAAGAAATAAAATATAATCGTGTTACAATCTCAACATCAAATGAAACTGAAAATGTAAAAATTTTGGTACATTCGTCACAACATATCAAGAGAGGTAATACGAGTAGGGCAGTAAGGTGGAGGCTAGGTCTGCTGTTCTCTTTGGCACTAGCTATTTCGGTAAATCGATTCTTATACTGCTTACCATAAGGCGTTGAAGAGTTTTTAGCTTTGATATTTAAACAAAAAAGGCAAAAGAAAAAATTGCAATGCTGTGTCCAATTCCCTTGAAATAACCACATATAATATCACGCCACACCTATACCCCCATTAGCTCGTAGAAATACTCGGTTGTTTGCTTTAGTTGTTCACAAAGAAAGAAAATACAATTATTGTGACACAGTCACGAGACATTGAATAGGTATATCAGGGAGACCTTGTCAGTAGTGCCAGAATTACTAGTGTGTCTCAAATACGCTTACAGCCCGCAATAGACTCGGTCAATAAATGGACTCTTTCCCGTCAACAAAAACCCACAAATACCTAATTTTCAATTTGTAACGAAAAAAGATAATAGGAAGTTCGTTGTCCTCAACCTATATACGTCCCACTGCTGGGCAAAAGCCTTCCTGCGCGAAACACACTGCGGATTGGTGGGTAGAAACGGTCGCAATAGCGAAGGTAGCTTTGTCTTCGATCGAAAGCCAAAGCGTACTAACCACTAGCCACCGAGCTCCTCCGCTTTTGGTAATTTCAATAATGTTCAATGACAGAAATCCCATACCGATCCATTGAAATATAGTTAGAGAGTTGGACAGCTGCTAGAGGTTCGGTACGTAAATGGATTCCTTTTCGTCAACAAAAAAGGGACAGCAAACGAATATTATATTTTTAAGGGCCCACGGGACAAGTATGTACCTACGCGGACTACTAGCCTCCTAACCCAATGACTTATATTGAAAAGGTAATTCTATACCCTAAAGTTAAGCAATTTGCTGTCCCATCGGCAAGTGGCCTTTTTCAAGTTTACCTTCGCACTACCTTTGTGAGAAAACTTTAGTTTCCGTGAACAATTTCGTATTAAAACTTTTTGGGCAAATCGTAACTAAACATTACAGGAAAAAATTAAAATACGAATATTCGTTGGTCCATGAATAATGCAAAATTATGAAAAAAAACATTTGGAGATTCAATCGAGATTCATAATTTATTTGAATTCAAGAGCTTGAGTTACCTGGAAACGCCTGAACAGTTGCTCATTAAATTTATCTAAGGCTCATCTCGATGACAACAACTTTCTAATCCATTTAGGAATCACGAAACTTAACAAACACAATTTCTTATAAATCTATGACATCTCTTATTTTATTACATCTGATTTTAAAATAGGTGTTCAATATTCCACAAACTATGTTTGCAAATTACGCTTTCTATAAGTAACAAATCATTCCATTAAGTTCAATCCATTTAATCAGACAGTTAGAACCAATCACGGCCATTCAAAGCGACATAATTCCAATATCCTGTCTCAAGACCACGATCAATACGGTCTGAGAAGGAACAAATATTATCTCATCTACAATTACGGTTTGAATTTGCTCTCTTCCAAGGCTATCATTTTTAAGACTTAGACGTATTTATATACTTCCCAGTGCTGAGCATAGGCAAGAATCAAACAACGTATTAGAATTTCGTTAGTTAATAAACCTCGGGGGAATGCTACTTCAGTATTTATTATACCCGTTTATAAAAGTAGAGATAAAGTCTTTTCTATATGGAGAAACTCTTGAGGTGTATGGGCTGTGACACCACCAAGCTGGTCTAATGGTTGTGTAAAAAAGAATTGTAGGGTGGAAGCGGCAGCAATAATAACCAACACCAAACGGCCTAACATGCCTTTTGCAGCATGGAGAAAGTCGATATCACAAAGTTTTAGTCCCCATCCAAGGATAAACTAATGGCGAATCTATTTTTGTTTTCATTATCGAAAGCCAAAATGCACGATCCACTACGCTACCGACTTCGCCCAAATATTTCGGATAGCGAATGTACGACACAATAAAAATAAAAAACCAAATCGATTCAAGTGAGCGTACAAAATTTAAAGAGTTCCCTCGATTTCTCTTGGATTCCATCATCAGACTCTAACCTTGTGACGTGAATGCCGATATAAAATAATACCCGGAGATGATGTCACTTAATGTATATTAAATTAAAAAAGCACAACTGGAACAATTTATAAAAAGGTAAATTACAGTAAACTTAAAGAATATTTTAAAAGGTTAATTTACTGTTATAGTTTATTACTTTAATGTATTATAATTTTATTACGATAGTTATAACAATTTATATATTATATATTTAGGCGTTGAAGCAACCGCTCCAGACGCTGGCTCTGATAGGAATGAAAATTGGTTGGAGAATAAAAACAATGAAAAAGAGGGTTTCATAATTTAAAAACAGAAACAAAGAGAAAGTGGCCAGTGAAGAGCGCGATAACAGTAAAGAGTCGCTAATACTGATATAGCGCCCCGTTATAACCTGATGAATATAGGACTACCTGTGAAGTATTCAGATCGGTTCAGTCGTCTTCGAGTAATTGGGGAACATACTTCAAAAATTCTTGTAAGCTATTTTATATAAAGATTATGAAATTAAAGAGAACAATGTAGAGTGAGACAAAAAGACATTCAAATCCCTAGCGACGACATCAAATTAGAAATGGCTACGTTATGAAAATGGTTGGAATATCACTGCGCGGTATTACTTCTGAAATTGCTTTTATTAAATCATTTAGAAATGCGTGAGAGAATTTATAGCTTACAATCACACTCATAAAAGCCCTTATTGTTTTTGTATAAAAAATGTTGTTTGTTGTTTTTGGAAAATGAATATTCCACAAATTTAAATTTTAATCAGTCTTTGATACTTTAGTTTGTCTAGTCTAATTAGTTTTTATTTATATAATGTAATACGAAATTTCTAAACGTATTTGGTTTTTTTATTACTATGAGAAATTGGTGTTTCAATTTGTAATAAATAATACGGTTTTATGAACAAATACTAAATTCAAGATAAGTAAGGTAGGAAAGCTAATTCTAGATTTTACAAAAACTTTCCTTCTTAAGTTTTCTGGCAGACTTTCATTAACATTTGTACCATATTTGTAGAATACCAATATGCAATAAAACTAAATTTTTCCTTATATGTATTTAAGACATAATATGTTTAGGAGGTGTACACAACATCAAGCCTGTACTTGGTCATATACCTACATTAACGGGTACAAGAGTGGCATTTGATTTCACTAAAGTTTTTAAACCAATGAAATTACAATTAAAGTATTTGATATTTTACCAATAATAACGTTAATATCACACTTAGCCTCTGAAACATTTCGCTGGAGGTTCAATATATCTATAGCATTGGAGGGCCTAGATTGACCGGGTCCCATTCCTTTCCCCAGGCTTACCATTAACACAATTACGCGAGTCCGCATGTACTTATTGACTGGCTCGATTTCATTATGCCAGCTTTCAGTCCCTATGCGTCTATTGTGTTAGCTCTCAATTATTGTTCGTGTAGCTAATATCCTGACTGCCGTTATTTTTATTCACGTCCATAGAACACCTACTTAGTACATAACTTAGTTAACAATTAGCTTCATTGTTTTAAATACGTATATTATAATGTGGCTAGTCAGAATCGTTAATAATAGGTCTTTACCTATTAGATTGTCGTTTTGTATGGAGATTTTGGGGAATTCTGCATTTTCCATACTAAAATTTTTTCAGTTTTCTTTACAACGACAAATCCAAAGATAGTAATATTTGGCATCTATCATTAGACAAGCTTTAGTAATATGTGTAATATCACACTTCATAAAAATTATTTATCGTTTTTAAGTGAATGCAAATAAAATCATGTATTCAGGAGGCACTTAAAAAAAGTTGTCTCCGTGTCCAATTTTAACACAATAAAACTTACAACTAATTATCAAAACAAATCAAAAGAGCTCAAAAATATAGTATTTTTTTAGACGAGGTAATTATTTTTAAGGAATACTCTGAATCTTAATAGTTACAGACAAAATACTAAGAGATAAAAAAAAACGCCAATTTCATAGGTAAAGACCCAATAGTAATTTTAATATGTAAATGAGGTAATATTTCATTCTCTATATTTTATAGCAGTTTTGATCCAAATGGATCATTATGTTACCAATATAGACAATCACCACTAATTAAAAGAAGTGAAATCTCTTATGATATGTTTGAAAAACGACTGGTTTCTTTTATTACCTAAATAATATTTTGTATGTTTATCTACATTCAGTTACCTTATTTTGAAAGTTTTCTATTTATACTACTAAACCTTTTCTGAAAGAAACGTATAAAATCAATATAAGAAATTGTATTTGTATAACTTTTATAGTTGTTTGACACAATTTCACCTTTATTTTTTCACTATAAAAAAGGCGTTTTAAATTCAATTATCCTATTTCCCAGCATGAATTACTACAGTTACTACACAATATACGCGTGTCCTAGTTACGGCGAAGAATAGTAATGCCACTGTCGGAAATAGTACGATAATGAACCTTATCACAAAGAAATAAATAGGTTAATGATGATTAAACAATCTACTAGTTGTTGTAAAGCTCAAGGAATATAGCCGGCGGGCGGGCGAACAATCGAGCGTCGTTTCACCTCTTTTACCATCATGATGACACATTTCCTTTTTAAATCCATACTAGTGGTACATTGGTTCCTATTTGTTCACATCGTGAACTACAGAGACAAACTTCTATACGTCAACGATGCGAACGAAACAAATGAAATGTCAAAGATTTCCGCGTAGTCAGTTCACCTTGTTCGACAAATCTTCTGCTTAGTTTGTTATAAGTTAAGTTTAAATTAAATGAACAAAGACCTAGAGATGGGACATCAGCATATGTCGCAAACGATATTCACAAAGAACATACTGAAATATGCCATCCTGTAAAATAAAATCACACGGAATTTCATTTCATTCTTACCTCCCTCTATTATATACCTTGACGGCCATCTCGAGAGGATCTGGGTTCGATCCCGGTGGGGGCAAATGTTTGTGTGATGAATACAGGCATTTGTTCCTCAGTCTTGGATGTTTTATAAATGTATTGTATATTTTCAGAATATTTATTTGTATATATCTATTATATAGATTTACCCGTCATCTAGTATCCGTAACACATGCAGCATTAGTTGCTTAAAATGGGGCTACTTGATAGGTGTAAATGTCTGAATATATTTATTTATATTTTTAATGTGGCCGCAAGCTATAGAACAGTGTATTTCCGAGTGTAGGCGACAGCAGATAGTATACTGAATCTCAATGTTGTTCCGTTACGAGCAAACATAAACCGACTATAAAACATGGTTATAAAGAAAACCCACTTCTCAGAGCAATGAAAATGCTACCTTACCCCCTTTACACAAGATTAAAATTATCGCAGTACTGCCTACAGTTGCTCAATTTCAGCTGGAAATTACGTTTTAAGTTTTTACCAAAGAAATTGAATCAAATAACTTTGAAAATAATTGATAATTAAAGGACCTATAGGTAATTCTAATCATCATTATCTAATTAGAAGACAGATTGGGCATGTAGCATAGAAAGTCATTGACATAAAGGTCAATGTGAGCACGCGTTCGAAAGAACAACCGAGGAAAAGACGGAAGGATTGTGTACATAGACAATAGTTATTTGCTAGGAAAGAAAATTCATAATTGAATGAATACTCTAATTTCGCATGTTATATTTTAAGATAACAAATACTGTTATCTCGTTTTAATTCCCACGTTTAATTAACTGTTAAGTTAACCAATGTTATAAGACAGTATTCGTGAATGAAAAAAAATACTAATCGAAGCGAAAACTTTTTTATTTATAAAAATCGAGATGCTCTAATGTACCTGTTTTACCCAATTGAACGTCAGAGGCAGCACTCTCCAGCAAGCCATTATCATCCGATCGATAAACATTATCGTGATTAATGTACTGGTGAAAAATTTTGTAAACTTCATGAAAAATATCGATAATACCTTTTGCAAGACTGGGACTTCTTTAGGCGATTCGTATCTTTAAAACGTTGGTGGACAGTTAGAAAGTACTTACTTATTTGGTATCTATCACACAACAATTAAATATTTTAACTACGTTTATAAACAATTTACAGGCCAATCTGTGTTGTCATTAGACAACATTATACGTGTCTCATTGCTTGGAATAGGGCTTCTTAATATCATCACGATGCTGGGTCACGATGTGTTATGGGTGTTGAAATTTACATCAGGCATCATAAAAAGCCAATAAAACAGATTTTAGATGTGTTGACTACGTACCGTAAAACTAGTATTTAATGCAATTTTAAACACCGTATTTCCACAGAGGCTACAATTGTAATGAACAAAAGCCATCTACAACATTATGTATATAAAAGTATAGCTCACATATAAAAATACTCGTACAGTCATTTGGAGAAAAAGTATACAGTTTTGGCAATTATAGACTTTTATTAGAAGCGAATAAAGACTACCTGTCAAATGTGCCTATTATTTCTTTTTCTTATTTTGCATTTTGATAGTCACCTGCTTAATGGTTAACAGTATCAATAACATGGTTAACAGGGTTGACAGGAAAAGATCTCTTCAGAGATAAGTCCGCCTTTGCAAACTGTGTATTGTATATTTTCAAGTGCAATAAATAGTATATATAATGTGCTTTAAAACCTCCAAAAGTGTCATTAACAATGCATATCTCGTATTAAAACAATTCACGGAATTCTCTACCTTGGTTTTAAGAAAAATGGGGCTATTTGAACACTTAGACCACGTAGACAATACTCAAGACTGGGTCTCGTGAGATCAGTATTTTCAATTACAATATAAATCAAATTGCCCTTATTTTTTAAAAGTTCAAAGCGTTATCGTGTTAAACGCTACAGTCGACAGACTGTAAAATGTTATGAGCGACGCGCATGCTGAGCAATACATCGTAAACACATAATTTCACTCAACTATTCCATTCATACATTCATTATTTACTATGCCTATTTTGTAGCTAACTCCACAATCTTGAATGTTAAATCATTTGTGCTAATCACATACCAAAGAAACGCACCCTTTGTAAGGGTAAGGGTTCTCGCTATTTAACTTATGAATGGTCCTTAGTTCGTATTATATGCGCGCAGTTACACCAGCAAAATGGACGGATTAAGTGAAAGATTTGTCTATCAAGCCGTAAGAGACGCGCTGGAAGCCTTTTGTTGCAGATTATCCGCCCTAATTCAACCCTGTGGCTAATCACGATTGTCAGACATAAGAAGCTGGCTTAAGAGAGAGAAATATTGCAGATTCGTAACTTAGAGGAATTAATATGTCACCCAAACATGTAACTGGCTTAGCAAGCTGAAATAGCAATGGGGAAGCCATACAGCTGTCAGAACCGATAACCTATGGGGTAAGCGTCTTCTCGAGTGGAGACCGCGTCAGCTAACGTAGTGTGGAACGCCTGCAAAAAGGAATAAGACCTGCAAACTACTGGTTTAATGGTGCACATTCAGTGGACGCCTATGTCCAGCAGTGGACTAATGTAGGATTGTGATGATGTAGAGATATGTCATCGAAAGACAAGTATATGTTCTACTTATTCGCATGAAAGTCATGTAATTAGGACTTATATTTATGGATTAGCAACGGATTAACTTTTCCATTTAAAATTCATGCTAATGTATATACCATCAAGACAAAAGAAAGACAACTTCATATCAAACATTGACACAATTGATCGTTATTTTATTCGTCTCTACGTACTTCACCCCGAGTAACATATTCAGAATACATCAACAGTAGGCAGTAGCGAGTTGGAGTGGGTCGTTCGTTCGCGCCCCGCATGAGTGGCACGAGCAGAATTTGAATGACATTCCGAGACCAACCTGACACGAACCTAGGGTTGTCTCTGTGGACATTAAAATCAAGCTAAATAATAAAAAATATCTCCTGATCTATCGGCAAGTCCAAAGTCAGCAGCTTGTGCAGACTGTTTTATAGACGGATAAATGATATAAGTAATACACCATAATAATCATAATAAACTCAATACATCCACGACTTTAGACAAAATCCCTGTATTAACCACACAAATAATTATTCATAACATCAATTCATTTTTCTAACATTATTATGTACTTCATTCAAAATATCACATTATTCATTTATAATACATTCAAATTATAACCTAAATACATTTTTAGTTTAACACCTAGTCGAAAGGATGAAAGGCCTTCTGTACGAATCTTGGCAATACTGGGCATCTTGTCACGAAGTTTGTCTGCAAGAACTGTAAGAGATGCAGGAGTTTCTTGTTTTACTTCAGTAAACCTTAAGATTTTTAATTCGCAAAGTATTTTTAAACTCTTTCTTTTATTTCGGTCCTTTGTAAATACACAGATTTCTCTATATTCACATAATAACGCAAACCACTCAGTAAAATTTGCAATACGATTTGACATATTATGAGAGCTAAAACAGTATAGTCGTTCATGCGCCATCTAGCGGGAAAAAAGTCAGTTTTCCTCCTCATCAAAACTGTATTATGAATTGCTTCAAATTGCTAATTAGCTAAATAATGCATATTACGTAGGGATTTGATTAAAGTGTTTTATTAATAAAGTTTGATTATTTGTATTTAATGGACTCCGGAACTACTGAACCGATTAGGAAATTTTGGAAAGCTTACACTATTCTCGAGTGAAATAGGCTATATTTGAACCCAATATTCCCACGGGAACGGGTAGGGGTGAAATAGGGGAGAGCCACTAGTCATCAACCTATAAACGTCCCACTGCTGGGACAGGCCTTTCTCATGGAGAAACGGTAGAAACGGTCACAAATACGACCGGGACCAACGGCTTAACGTGCCTTCCGAAGCACGGAGGAGCTCGAGATCACAAAGTCTTAGTCACCCATCCACGGCCTGACCATGGCGAATTTAGCTTTGTTTTCGATCGTAGCCAAAGCGCACTGACCACTAAGCCACTGAGCTCTTACGCACTGACCTCCACGCCACCGAGCTCCTAGTATGATATAAATGCATAGAATAGGACACAAAAAGAGACAAAAGATCAGATAATTTAAGCAGATCAACTGTCTACAAAAGGTCAAGGGCATAATGATACTTACACAAAATAATTGGGCATTCAACCAATAGTAAACCGAGACCCTTTACAGTCAAACAAACCTTGTTTATTTTATTTCTCTGCAATAAAATAACAATGGACACAATCAAGTGGCAACCCTGTTAACAACCAGACTAAATAGAGCCATTGTAGCTTTACTGCCCTAAAGAATTGTATGAAAACAACAAAATAACAGAGATCTATTTTTATTGCCAGCCTTTATATTCGACACACGTAGAAGAACAATTCATTTGGAAAATAGAGTTTTTCTGTGGAAAGTTGTGATAAAAAACAGAATTAATGTAATGGCGTAGCTAAGATTTCAAACAAATAGCTTAAAATTAAACAGGCAAACAGGCGTTGAACGCGTACATAGACTTTAAATAGTGTTTAGTTAAACAAGTGATAGACAACTGTTCTATTTTTCTTTTATGGTAAGACGGTAAGGGTTCCGAATTTACTACGGAACCCTTGTAAGTAAAGTTTTTCACAATGATAACTTACACAGAGGCTACAGGTGATCCGTCTGGTTGTTTTCCTCCAGACCCACAAAAAAGTATACAGCTAGACTAATATAGACTGGACTAGAATGGAAAGAGGAACAAAAATTTTAGTACATAGGTTAGTCTGATAAAGAAAAATCTTAAATGCATCATATTTTGGGCTAGTTGATGTTGGTGTGTGTGTTTTTTCTATTTACTTCATTCCCAGTTTCATATTATTAATAATAACGCTCTCAAATACCTAAGGCGTTAAGTTTTATCTATTTACACAAATAAAAAAATCGCATGACACTAGCACATTCGTACGAAGTTTTACTAAATGTTTACTCTTTACATTAAGTTAGGAATAAAACCGATACTAACAGAATTGTATTCACGAACGAAAAGTAATTATTTTGTTTCCCAATGCCTTCTTCTTATTAGAACACTTGGCATCATGATACAGATAAGATACTGATTATTAAATAAATAGGAATGTAGTAACTTAATTTTTCGCATTGGGATATACGGACCTTTTAGACCAACTGTTGTTTGGTGTACCTAAATAGGATTAAGATTGTATATGTGATAAATGAATAACTAAATTTTCCTTAGCTCATCATCTGGTTATTAAGCACAGTCCGTCTTATGAATTCTTATGAATTTTTATGATTGGCTATTTAAAAAACTGGCTCATGAGTTTCTTGCCGGGTTCTTCTCATGAAAAGCCTTACTCTCGGAATCCGGCCGCTTGTATCGATTACAACCACAGTCAACGATGTACTTGTACTGTCCTGTGGATGTACTTGTTACAAGCGCTCGCGGTAATGAACTTTAATACAATAGTTTAATTTAATACTGTAATTTTAGAATAATTTATAATAAACTATTTATTTGTAAAATGCATAATAATGTTATGTGTTGACGATTAAAAGTGCCGAACTTGGCCTATGAAATAAAATCATTTTTGATTAAAAGGCAGAAAATAATAATATTTATAGGTATATTATCGTCCTCAGCCTATAGAAACGGTTGCAAGAGCGATGGAGACCAACGGCTTAGCGAGCCTTCCGATGGACAGAGGAAATCGATATCACAACGTTTTAGTCACCCATCCACGGCCTGACATGGCGAACGTTGCTTTGTTTTTCGATCAAAAGCCAAAGCGTACTAACCACTACGTCACCATGTAGATAATTATGTAATTATTCGATTCTTCTGAACCGTCGTTGGCGTGAGAGGACCGGGCAAGAAACTCGGTAATGTATTCTCTACTTACATAAACAAACTGCTTTCAATTCTTCACAACGAAACATATCTACTCTGTGTATAGTACTATACACAGAGTAGTTCTTCTCACGCCAACGACGCTTTGTGTAATTTTACAAAATGGGGTGTTTGATATATATACTCTTTATTGCAATTTAAAAAACACATACATAAAACAGGTTTTTAACATATGTTTGCAAGGGCGGACATATCCCTAACAGAGATCTCTGCCTGTCAACCCATGAAAGTAAGTTGAGAAAATAGATTATAGGGGATACAAATGCATAAAGAAGACAATATTGAAAAACTTTAATATTAAACATACCTACATAATAATAATCCTACTTAAATACACATATAAAAACAAATACTTAAATAATTACACAAATATATACATAAATATATACATATTAATAATATATACCTTTAAATATATACAAGATATCTAGATGACAAAATTCTGATTAAGCGGTAGTTTGAGTATTTTGAGATATATAATAATGCTTCATCCTGGTTTTGAAGGAGTGTATAGAAGGACTGTGCTGAATAGAGGCTGGAAGACAGTTCCACATTTGAGCAGCGCGGAACGTGAAAGAGTGTAGAAGAAAAGTGGAGTTACATTTAGGATATACCGACTTCTATATGTTTTTATTTAACTTTACGTTTACATTAAATTACTACGCAGTTGAATAAATAGAGTAACTCAATTGTAACAAAGATAATCAGTATCACGGAATCCGTTTATTAATGGTGTAAGTAGTAACTTTCCAAGTCGTAGTTGTTCTTGTTCTAATCAGGCTCTACAAGTTTAATTGCTGAATAGTTTATATGTTCAAACTTCGGTTTACTAATTTCTGTGTAACAAAATTTGAAATACTTCTGCCAATATAACATTTAGGAATTTCGATAGCAAGAAATAAGCGCTAAAGGTAAATTTGCCTATAATAAAGTGGTGCTTGATACTAATAGGAAACCCTTCGAAATTAAGTTTACACAGGCGTAGAGGGAAAACTTTGTGAGAATTGGTTAAAACTTTATACTTCTTTTTCCCACTTAAAATTATGTGTGTGCTCAAGAACTATTAGGCTTGGTGTGCTCAAGAACTATTAGGCTACCACCAAGCTTTTATTTCGTACCAGGCCTTAGTCCTGAGAGTCTTCTCAGGACTAAAGCTTCGTGGTACCAAGCATACATACATAAGTCACGTCGTTTTCCCACAGGGGTAGGCAGAGAATCCCTGGCTCCCTGGTTTCCTGAGAATAACGGGTAAGAAACTCAGCAGGTTCAAACCTAAGCTGATAATGATGATGAATCATTGTGTACCATAGTATAATATCATTATAACCTCCTATACCTCTTAAACATTCATGAAACTACAGCCAATTATTATCTTTTTATTAACCAATCTGCTCGGCTTAACTGATATTCCTTATAATAAACGATCCATCCAACTAGACGCTGCGCAACGTATGAGAGTATGAGAGTTGAAAAAAATGAAGTCATTATCAATTTTTTCCATAGATTCGGATTTCTACCCACTGACCAATTAAGATTGATCACCCTTATATATGTAGATACAGCCAAGGGATTCACTGTCGACCTGTAAAGTTTATATTATCGTTTAAATAGATTAAATATAAAAATTTT
Organism: Parapoynx stratiotata; assembly: GCA_910589355.1. Lineage (NCBI taxonomy): Eukaryota > Metazoa > Arthropoda > Insecta > Lepidoptera > Crambidae > Parapoynx > Parapoynx stratiotata. The sequence continues at coordinate 6,441,789 of OU342479.1, forward strand.
ATTCGCAGAAAAATAATACTAACTAGATTATTAATTAAATAACAGTTATTGCGAAACTTATTACTTACATTCTTGAATAGTTCTTGAATACCAATAAACTATTATTTGAATAACTCAAAGTCATCCAAAACTGAAACCTTGGTAGAGTAATTCCAAGACATAGTAGATTAAAGCAACTCGAAACAAGATTATAAACAAAACACCCTGAAACGAGCCCCTTAATGATTACGAGATTCTCGAAATCTCGTGTAATTCAATTAATTAATGTTGATTAATAAAATCCAATCTCATTTAAAGTAGCAATAAATGAAGATTCCTTAAATGCAAAGAGCACTTGCGAAAATCAAACATACGATTATGTATGTATTCTAAAAATACCTCAAGGAAATTCTCATATGAAAATATTTTCTTATACTCATGCAGGATGGTTGAATGGTTGGCTTGGTTTGTAATTTAATTAATTTTTATTATTGTTTTTTTCTTTCGTGCCCTATTTAGGTATTAACTTTTCATAACTTCTGCTCTGGTCGACTGGTAGAGAATGCCTATGGCATTAAGTCCACCATTTGTACAATTTTCTGTGCAATAAAGATTTTTAAATAAATAAATACCTATGATTATGAATACAATCGATGTCTAAATAAAGATTATCGTACATTTATTATTGATTTCCGATCTTTTTTGCAGTTTTTCTTGTCACTTAAATCGACGGAATGGCTCCTAATAATACATTTATGTATGAGTTATAGTTAAAGACTTTCCCATACCAGACCTGACTATAACAAAATAACATATAATCACGCCTTTTTCCTTAAAGGGCAGGCAGAAGTGTTGTCACCCACATTTCGCCAGATATGTTAAGTACCCATGTAACAGGTGACGAGCCTGTTGCCTTGCACCAGGCACAATGTAAGACAAGCGACATTCACAATGAACATACTGAAATATGCCATCATGAAAAAACAAAAACACACGAAATTTCATTTCATTCTTTTACCTCTTTCTATTCTATACTGATTCTCTGCTGTGTTCATAAACTGATAAGAATAAACATGAAATATATCAACTTTATAAAGATAACTACGAATATCTATAATTTTCCGTATATTAGGTTTTGAAGTCGATTTCCATAATGTCTAGGTTGAATTAATAATGGGTAAAAATAACAAACAGTGACATTGCAAATTGCCTAATCTACCCGCAGGCTTGTCTCATAAAGTTCACATAATTGAGGTCCTAAATCTTCGGGGACTTTTTTCCTCTGAATTGTGTTTTCCCATTTGTCTAACGGAGCGTGATATATAACAAAGGAAATAGTCGATGTATGTAGAAGATGAAAGAGGTCGAAACCCAAGAAAATAATTTAAGTGTAGTTCTTTCGATGCAGGCAGCTGTAGCCGAGTTGGGACGGACGGGGCGTTATTCGTTCGAGAGGCCGCGGGAAACGCGGGTTCGATCCCACTGCCTGTACCACTAGGTTTGAATAAAACTTATGTACAGTTTATTGTGAATATCGCTTGCCTCTCATTGTGCCCGGTGCATGGCAACAGGCTCGCCACCCGTCACATGGGGACCTAACATATCTGGCGAAATGTGGGTGTTTAACGCCTCTGCCTACCCCTTCGGTGAAAGATGATATGTTATGTTGTCTTTCGATGGCTTTTATACATATTTGTTTTGCCTATTCAATCATTATTAGATTTTTGGTAAATATGTTTACGTAAAATATAAGAATCGACTGAGTAACCTTTGTATAACATAACATTTCGTTAAGAAGACCAACGCTACGATGCGTTACGATACGGTACGGTACGCTGTGCTACGCCATGCTACGATAAAACCTACACCTCTTTTTATTTCAAATTACTAAGTAAACTGAAGAAAAAGAAAAATGGGGCGAAGTTTTAAAGGACTTGCATTAGTGTACTTTTTATAACACGAATATTTATCTACTAAATTACGTCTACAGTTAATTTCTTATGTTAAGATTTTTTCTAGCTAATTAGGCCTTTTCAACTCAGCCTTGACCCTCGCAACCTTGTTAAAGGATCAAACATTAAGGTTGTCAACAGGATTCTTTATAATTCTACTAACAAAGAAAATGTTTTAATTCAGACCCAAATAAAGGTTCATAAACATATTTAAAGTAAACAATTTTTAGTTTTAAAATTATTTTTCATTGATGTATGATTTACTGGATTTTAGAGTCTCATAAATAAGTGAAATAAAACTTTGATGTCAAAACTTTAATATTAGGTCCTTACCTATGAAATTGGTGTTTTGTATGGAGATTTTGGAGAATTCTGCATTTTCCATACTAATTTTTTTTAGTTTTCTTCACAACGACAAATCCAAAGATAATAAAATTTGGCATCTATGATAAGACAAGCTTTAGTAATATGTGTAATATCACACTTCATAAAAATTATTTATCGTTTTTAAGTGAATGCAAATAAAATTATGTATTCGGGAGACACTTAAAAAGAGTTGTCTCCGTCTCCAATTTTAACACAATTAAACAACAAATTATCAAAAGAGCTCAAAAATATAGTCTATTCTAGACGAGGTAATTATTTTTTAGGAATACTCTGAATCTTAATAGTCACAGACAAAATACTAAGAGAGAAAAAAAACACCAATTTCATAGGTAAGGACCCAATATTAAAATTGTCCAGATTTTTACTTAAAATCTTTTTCATTTACATCAACATGTAATGTTTATTATTTATCGGAAGATATCGAGGTAACTTATCCACAAATTTTTCCAATCTTAAACAGATTGGAAAAAGTTTTGGATTTCACTTTAAATGTAAGAACTTGTTTTAATTTTACTATAATATATTTTACAAACAGTCTTCCATTTATAGAAATCCCACGTAGAGTATTTCCCTGTACTTCATACACAGTCACATGAAAACTACCACTCATAATTCTAAGAAATTATGATTAAATCTGGGAAAACCGATTCAAATACGTATAAAGAACTGCGGCTTGTCACAAGATTTCCGCCATATTTTTCTCAGCAAAAAGAACTCGGAGTCGGCAACCTTAGATCAATGAGTCCCTTTAATCTCGCCAGCAATCTGATTTGTCGGTTCCACTCGCTTAACAAGGACTCCTCTTACAAAGAACTGTGGATTACTCTTGAGCATCGGGACTTCTCGAAAAGTTAATCTAACGGTCTTCTTCGTCTATGGTGAATTTAATCATTTAAGTAAGGTCAACAGCTCGTAAGACGACCACAGAATTAAATTTTATTTATTTTACTAAATTATTATTAAACTTGATATCTAACACCACTTCAAGGTTGAAAATCTATTAAATTTTGACAATTTTGTCTTAAGGATCTCAAAAGATCTTAAGGATATCAAACACTTATCATTTATTCAGTTTCGGTATTTGCACACTCTTGAATGGCAAATTATGCAAACCGTTCACTACACAGATCACTGAGAGCCGCTTCGCTAGTTCACTACAACCTTAGATCTGCTAGGTTACGTTTAGATCGGTTAACAACCTTCAGATAAGTTCCTGGGAAAAACTGACAGGTAACTACCGACGAATTCTGTACCTTTTTCAAAGGATCATGGGCAAAAGGGGTTCTACGCCCATTTTAGGGCTATTTACGAGTTATTAGGAAGTACAATATAGCAAATTACAACACATTTTATTTCTGTTGGTTTTACGCCTAGATCCCATACAAAAATGGGCATTATCCTTTACAATGGATAGTGATAAACCGACACAGTGGCGGTACTCGCTTGGAGACTTAAATCGTCGAGTATTAAAGATTTTAGAAGCATTGTGTACGAAGGGGTTACTCTAGCGAAAACTAATCATTCGGCTACGAACATGTGTTTCCTTTTTTACTGTCGTCACATTTTACATACAGCTTATGGCATAAATCTGTGAAACTTAAACAGTTTAACAGGCAGAGTCCCACAAATATTTACTTAAATCTTATAGCAGATAGAACGCAGAGGATTACAACTAGTAAAAATAACATTTAGGTTTACCTAAAAACCCGATGCGTTTACTTTTACCCTTAAGAACTGAGCTACAAAGCGAATTCCAAATAAATATTCGCAAACATTTTATAGACGCAGTCGGGTAAAGCATAACTTGAGAGGAATTTTTCTCGAATAAATTGATGAAAATGTTAAAATTGTGCAAATATAGTCTTATTTTGTAAAAATATTGTATTTACTCGTATTTGCTTGAAAAAGGGAGTAATTTTTTTGTCGTTGTCCTCAGCCTATATACGTCCCACTGCTGGGCATAGACCTTCCTCATGGGAAAATCCATGAGGAGTATGGGCCATAACACCACCAATGGTGATTGGTGGGTAGAAACGGTTGTAATAGCAATCGGGATCTACGGCTTAAAGTGCCTTCCAAAGCATGGAAAGATCGAGATCACAAAGTTTTGGTCACCCATCCTCGCCCAGACTATAGCGAAAGTAGCTTTGTTTTCGATTGAAAGCCACTGTCATAACTACCACGCCACCGACATCCTTACTAACCACTAGGCCACCGACCTCCTCAATTTAATTTTGGTAACAATTTTAACAAATAGGTTAACAAAATAAACAATTTTAAAAAATTGTTTATTTTGTTAGGTAACAAAATAAAAAATTTTTTCGAACAATAACATATATACACATGATACATGGAAGCCAGTGGATGAAGGTCCTCCATCGATCAGTGTGACGTCCCTGAAAGTATTTTCATCGTATACAAATTTATTTATTACACCACTCGGCGCCAATCAGTAGACAATACGAGCCGCCTTTTGTATTTTTTCGGAGACAGGGAAAAAATAGATTGAAACCAGATTGAAACAACATATACAAATGCATTTCCAATTCAAATTAATTTATTATTTGCCTATTGATTGTAATATTGTATAAACTCTACGTTTTCTCTCTAAGCTGTAAGTTGGCCCAATATTGGGTCCTTACCTATGAAATTGGTGTTTTTTTTTCTCTTAGTATTTTGTCTGTAACTATTAACATTCAGAGTATTCCTAAGCAATAATTACCTTGTCTAAAAATAGACTACATTTTTGAGCTCTTTTGATTTGTTTTGATAATTTGTTGTAAGTTTAATTGTGTTAAAATTAGACACAAAGACAACTCTTTTTAAGTGCCTCCCGAATACATCATTTTATTTGCATTCACTTAAAAACGATAAATAATTTTTATGAAGTGTGATATTACACATATTACTAAAGCTTGTCTAATGATACATGCCAAATATTATTATCTCTGGATTTGTCGTTATGAAGAAAACTGTTAATGCGGAATTCCCCAAAATCTCCATACAAAACACCAATTTCATAGGTAAGGACCTAATATATTTTTATAGATAAAAACCGCAGCCGCAGCCCGCAGCCGCAGCCCGCAACCGCAACCTATATACGTTTCACTGCTGGGCACAGGCCTTTCTCGTGGAGAAACACATGAGGAGTATGGGCCGTAACACCACCACGCTGCCCCAACGTGGGTTGGTGGGTAGAAACAGTCGCAATAAAGACCGGGACCAACGGCTTAAGGTGCCATCCGAAGCACGGAGGAGTTCGAGATCACAGAGTTTAAGTCAACCATCCACGGCCTGACCATGGCAAAAGTAGCTTTGTTTTCAATTGAAAGCCAAAGTGTACTAACCGTTACGCCACCGAGCTCTTATATACTATATCAGCATATTTTATATGTGTGTATCAAGTCATAAACAGGTTTATAAGCTCTTGCTCATATTATTTGTAAGCTACAGCACCAGAGACAGACATAAAGTCATTCGTTGAGTTACAACACGTTACAAGATGTTGCATTTTATGACGGTGACTGCCAACGATCTTAATGCGTTAAGATAGAGTCTAAAGTAGAATAGTTTAACCGCCCTCCTTTGCTGGTAATATTTATCACGCTCATTGCAATGTCTAGAGCCAGACACATAAAGTAAAAAATAAAAGTCTAGATACTGAATTCTACATATTTTACTGCACTCCTAGTTTAGTTGCGTTAAGAAGCTGATTTCAATGGGAAGCGTGAAAAGCGTTTGTAAGTTATTTTTTTTTTAATGATAACTTACACACATACAAATTTTAATGTGGGTGGTAACACCTTTGCCTACCTTCGGGTAAAAAAGTGTGTTAATGATAGCGAGTGAGGTGGACTGTATAACCTATTGATAGAAACACGAAGTAACAACTATAGCTCTGTATTAGTAACAGGTATGTACAACAAAGATATAAAATAACAAGACTTCCTCTACAACAACCTATTAATCGAAAATAACCATAAATTTTCGTAACACTTGATGTCAATATGTAGTAAATGTAAGTAAAACGGAGGTTAAAAGTTGCTGTCAGGCTCGGTTAAGTTGATCGGTTGTTTAAAAGCTGTAATCGATGGCTAACGTGTGGTGAACACAAAAACTAATTAAAACAGCTGTTTATCTTATAATCAGATGTTTTAAATGTTGGTGAACTTGGGCCTAAGACTAAGTAACTGATAGCCCCATCAGAGGAACACGTCAGTGCATTTTTAAACAACAGATAATGGACAAAAGGGTGTAGAGAGAAGCGGCCAGTCGCCAATAATATGTATGGGGTATTACTTATACAAGGGGTACTGAAATAGTAGTTTATGAAACTGGTCCATAATGAGCATACACGAGTATGAGTTTGAAAAACGAGCGAAGCTAGTTTCTTAAAAGCATCACACGAGTGTGTAATACTTAGTGATGTGCAGTTTCATACACTATCTAATGTCATACATTAAATATATAAAATAAAAGAGATTTATTTTATTTATTGGTTATTGTATGTGTTAACATTTTGTATATTACAATTATGAAACTGAATATGGAATCGTGTTGCGTTGGCGTTAGACGTACTTGTATTGGGTGTAGGTACAACTGGTACATTAATATTGATTTCATTTCTATTATTTTCTATTTTCTATTTTCTATAGAGTTTAGAATTTAGTTGTCAAACCACTTTTAGTATTGAACTGTCAAATCACTTTGACTTATGACAAGATGGACTCCTGATTTCTGTATTGCAAGATATAAAAAAGAACTCAAACATATTGGAGTGCTTTACCCGAGCAACAGCTGGTTCCAAAACTACAGCTTTTTATTTTTTTCTGCCTGTTGCAAAAACGGAATGAAATGCAATTCACCGAAGTCCTGAGATCTCGAATATTATTTCTAGCTCCATTTACTAGATCGTAAGATTCTAACTTACAAGTTCTAAGTGTAGTAAAACTAGTCATTATTAATATTATATTTGTTCCATATAGAAGTGAATACTTGTAAAAGCTTTCCACTAAAAGGTAAACCTCTCGAACGTGGGAATTTACTAAAATACTGTGTAAGGATTTTGCGACTTAAGAAGCTTACATTGCCTTTAAGTCATTATTTTGACATCACGTATCTGTTTGTGCGGGAATGAGAAGACCCTTAGATATAAGGAATTACGTATTGCTTGCAAATATTTGTATTTCTCTTGCCTATTTTATGATATATTGGTGTGATGTGTATGCAATAAAGTATAAATCACAGATATACATTTAGATAAATGACGCAATTATGCATGTACGGCGCGTGTTCGAAGACCCCGACCAAACGTCAGGGTTGGCAGTTGCGAACTACTGTGTTAAAAAAGTAAAAGTTGACACGCTTGGTTTCAATACACATCGTTATACTTGCGTTGTCTGTGTTCATGTATATCAGTGGAATAAATATTGCCATGTTTCCGTAAGTATTTGAATAAACCTTATGTACAGTCGAATGTGAATATCGCTTGAATAACATATTGTTACTAATTTTATTTTTCTACTTATTTTTTTTGCACTATATCAAAAGTCAAAATTGGGTTTAAAATTTCGCTTCATAGATATTAGAAACTAAAATAATTATAGCTTCAACACAACATTCAACAAAAATATCAGTAGTAACTATTCTATAGAAACATAGTATTTTTTAGGTCCATAGAATTTAAGATAGATCTATTAAATGGCGCGAACCCACCAAAAGTGTTCAATCTTCTAAAAGCCTCGGAACCCATTCACTATATATACTCGTATACATACATATTTATCTCTAGGCACTTGGGTTTACCAAGAAGTAGACCTATATCTCAGCAAGAAACCCTAAGCCAGATTAGTAAAATGAGAATACACATTTTCCGAGGGGTTTCACTGTTGAATTGGTTTGAATATTATAATATTTGAAGAAACCTGTTGAAATCAAGTAATTCAGAATAAATTACTGCTTCAATCGGAATAAAATTAAGATATTGCGAAAAATCCAATTTTTTTATCCTTTCTTGTATTTAGTTTTTTTTATAAGAGTTCAGTGGCATTTTTTGTATGTTTTGGCTTTCTATATTAAAACCTGAACTCAAATTCATTTAATCATGTAGATACACACACTTATGACACTTATAAAAACAAAACCAAAACATTGACATTTCGAGTTCCTCTGTCCTACAGTAGGTACATTATGCCGTTAGCATAGCAATTGCAACTGCCCCCCAATCCATATTACAGGCGAGGGTTAATCCCGACAACTTCCTGGTGTAGTGGTTCACACTACCGGGTGGTTAGGAAGGTTAAATATCTAAAAACCCTATATAGATCACGTAATGTATTCGATCACGAATATTGTGACTGTATCTTGTTCATTTGTGCACGCTTCCATTGCATGAAGGAAAGCCGGCAAGTGCGCATCGGATCGAACATACAACAATCAAAAGCTATTTACAGAACCTTCTAATCTAATCGATATGAGTCATATATAAAAAAATGAATTAAATATGTTTCTAAGAACTTAATGGTGGTTACCCGAAAATGTCTAAGGGAAGACCACTAACTAATTAATATTCTATTCAATATAAATAAAATACAGTGCATCAGTAATGTCATATGAATTAAGTTACATAAGTGTTTTGTCCCTCTATTATACAATAAAGCCTTGAGGGGTTGTCATAGCCTTTTATAAACATAAGGTAAAAGGTAAAACGGGCAGTTTTCCGTAACTCGACGTCGTCGTAGCGCCTATTCTGCGTGTGTTTTTATAATAACATGTTACATAATATAATATATATATAATTATGTGTATTTAACTTTAACTTTGACATTTGACTCAGAATAACTCATGAAGCGGACACTAGATTTTTTAAGACTTTTTTTAATGCAGGAATCCACAAGTTTGTAGCTTATCATCTCTCGGTTTATCCTATTTTTTGGCTACGTGTTTCAGTCCTTTGTGTCACCTTGTATCAGTTGTATAGACTTAAAGTAAGAACACGAAAGGCGACAGATATCCTATTTTCACGAGAAATATTGAAAGCTTATAAATACGTATTTATTTATATTTTATCTACTTATCTTTACTTCACTTTACAGTTAATTATCCCTCTTAAGAAAGATAAGATATGATAATATTTTTTTCTATATTAACTGTGAAAAACATCTTAGATGTAGCGGAGAACTTGAAATTTTTTATTGCGTAATTTGTAAATCCTCCCGTAAATAAATTTATCGTTACATGTTTATGGATATCCTAAGCTTAGAGGGATAAAAATACATACATATCATCACGCCTGTCCCCTAAGGGGTGGGTTAACACCCACTTTTCGCCAAATAAATTAAGTCCCCATGTAACAAGTGGCGAGCCTGTTGCCATGCACTGGGCACAATGTGAGGCAAGCGATATAGAGCAAGAGAGAAGAGCTAGATAGAGCGAGTACCAAATACTAAATAAATACTTCAAAATAAATTGATTTCAATAAACACAAACCTATAATTGTCTAAAAGGAAAATTTGTACATGGTAGGAGCGAATATTTGGAAGCATGAATTTGTTCACAATAGACCTAAATAATGGCGAAATATCTCCAAATATTATTCAGTAGCGTTGAACGTTCATTCGTAAGGAATCATTGAATCGGTATAATAACTTGCTCTGGTTATATAGATGACTAGCAACGAATCAAACGCGATTACATTTACTGTATTTAGTCAACCCAGAAACAGAACAAACGAATAGCCCTTCAGTATTATTGAACGGAGGCACAAGTGATGGCAGTTTTCATTGCTCATTGGTTAAGGCGAAGGGATAGGCAAATGTTCATAATGAGGTGTTTTTGGTACAGTAGTCTGGCAAAAATACAGCACAAGGGATGATCAGATTAATTGATGTTATGACATATATCATAAACTCTTTCGTGACGGTCCAAAATACTAGTAATTATTTATAGCAACATATGGAGAGCACTCAAAATTTTTCAATTTATCATAATCTATCAAAATTTCTTTTACACTTTTTTCTTTAAACGACGTTTCTGTTTATTATCAAACTCAGATTACATATCCGTTATATTAATACCTAGTCTCCGACGGTGAGTTTTTTTAGAAAAGACCACAAATTTATTAATTGCAACGTATTTTCCTGTAGCGCCTACTAAAATATTATAGTTGCATAATTGTACATTTGCTGGCAAAATTTCGTAGGCGCTTTTGCAAAGAAATGACATCGTTGCTAAGCAACGGTTAATTATTAAACATTCTACATATTATTTGTCTAGAGCAAAATATTGATAATACACTAGAGTAAGTACCACCCTTTTTAATTACCTTGCTTATCCTCGTCATAATGTACATAATTGTACCTTCAGATCCGTGTTCAACAAAAATCGAGCTACCAAAAATTACTTCTCACTACTAAAATGCACAGAGTAGTGGCCGATACAGAGTCTACGCAGGAAAGATTGTATTATTAATAGAAATGGGTTTCTCTAATGTTTTCTTTAGACGTATGCTCTCTAATCACTGGCTGATAGTGAAATTGTCACATAATTTAGTGTTTATAAGAAACGAAGAATAATGATACACTTTTACTACGTTTTTCTTAGCTTGCTTTCTTGTCTGTGGAGATCATATCAGGCGATCGATTTTTCGACCACTTCCCGACATCCGATTGAGTTGAATTGTTACATACAGGCTTGCTCCCAGTGACAATACAATATTAAATAAAAATATATAAAAATAAAATAAAAAAGGGTTACATAAATACTGTGTAAAACGTTTGACTAATAGCCTAAAAAGGGGAAAATAAATATTTTGGTTAAAACAATTTTCGAAAATTTTACTTATTATGATAAATAATTATATCACTAGGCAAATCACTGAAAATGCGCACCACGTTTAAATTTTCTAACATCATTTTACGATAAAATTTATATTTTATAAAATAATCGGTCCGAAAGATAAAAAGAAGGTTCCCCCCCCCCCCTTTAACTTTTGAACCATAAGTTCAAAAAATAAAAAAAAAAATCTAAAAAGTAGAACTTTATAAGTACTTTTTATGAAAATTATTTTGAACTTGATGGGTTGAACAGTTTTTGATAAATTATACAAAATTATTTTTGAACTACATTTGTGACTTAACGATATATACAAACATTTTTTTATCTCATTTTACATATTTTATGATAAACAACATATCGTCTTTCAAATAAAAAAAATATTATTAAAATTGGTTCACGCAATCAAAATTGTGACGGATGGAAAACTACGGAACCCTATATTGAGCGTGGCCCAACACGTTTGGTGGGATTTTTATTATAAAATTGTTAACATTCCCCCATAAATTCACAGACACAGCAAGTTTTTTTTGGTTTTAGAATTTTAATTATGGCATTCATTGTTTATCTTTATTAAATGTGTGGTTATGTTTATAAACATATAAAATATTTTCGGCAACAGTTAATATATCAGTTTCCTTGAATAACTCTCTGAGTGAGTCTCGTGGTTTAAGCTTGTAAATGGCTCATACAGCTTGTTTTTGTAAAATAAAAATATTCTCAATATCAGCTGCTGACTCTCATCGCAACAAGACATACGACATCACACTATGAAAATAACTAAAGTCAGATTTTCTTTACTGCAAAGGCAGCAGAGCTATGTATTTTTGGCTAGCGGTGCGAGCATAGAACTTAGAGCATAGAACAGTCGCCATATTAGATCGATAAAGTCATCCGTTCTTTTCACTCTTAAGAGTTATCTGTCAAATTTAGATAAGTCTAAAATCAAAAATACTGATTCGTTTTGAATGAAACAAAAACTAGTGTAGGCTTGTATTCATACAACCTATACTGTAAAAAAAATTGAATCGTAACATTTTCTATTAATAAATGTATTTACTTGAGACGTCATATTATTTTATTTTTATCAGTAAATATTATGTTTCTATTGACAAAAAAATAAAAAAATCGGACAAAACATAATATAATGTTAATTTTTTCAGTTCTGATCCTAGTTGCATAAACAATTACAGTAATGATGATACAAAAAAAAAAGACACTAAAATTCTTTTAAAAGAAAACACATTTCAGAGACAGATCAGCAAGATACAGTATCTAAAAGACAAAAAAGAATTGTACATGTTCTTCTGGTTCTGGCTGTATAATCAAATTTTTGTGCGTATAAGAGCACATCAGACTACCACAAAATAATTTATCGATATATAATGAACTCAATTCTTACACAAAACATTGAGTTGGAATACTGGATACATGAACTGAGGCGATCCTATTACTATCAGGTTATTTCATTTACGAACTATCAATCGTAAATTTTAATTTATTACAAACCTTTAGTTTTTTCTGTAGATGAAATTACTCTGTGATAAACACTAGCCGTCATAGCTATCAAAACATGGCGCTGCGGTGCAATGTGCTTTGCGACGCACCTCAAGTTTTCAATAGATGTCGCTGTCGCTCAATTTCGATTACGCCAAACGCTCAAAGTCATTTGCCTTACCTTTCGCCTTAAATGATTTTGTAGATTTTCTAAATACAAGTACTGTATTATAAAATAATACCTGAACTTAGAAGAGTTTGTCTTCTTTACCCCAATTCCATCATATCAATATTCTAATCCTTTGCTATTATCATTTGACTATGGCTTAATCGATGAATCGTCTGTGCTCAACCACTCCTATGTTAAGGATTTGAACTATCTATAGCCACTAAGAGTCCCGTGTTGGTCCGGGACACAAAAAGAATGTACCAACTGCTTTTCTTGCCCAGTACCTATGTCGTAAAAGGCGACTAAGGGGGTATTGGGTACTGGGTCTGTGATTGTGTAGGCGATGAGCTAGCCACTTGTTACTACTCTTTCACGATTTTCCATCTGACCAAACCCAGTTTTTCTATGGCTAAATGTGGTCTTGGAGAACACGGTGCTCCTTGGACTCTGCCTACCCCTTCGGGGATTACAGGCGTGATTGTGTGTATGTCCACTAAGAAATTCACTAATAGGCCCGGTCAGAACACCAGCGCTGCATTAGTTCTTTACTTATGCAGCATATGCGAGACCGGGTCCTAATTGATCATTTTTGGGTATTTGTTCGATTGTTTATTTTTAATTGTATCCAGTGTCTTAAATTTTTTTCAATTCAATTTTTCTCTTCTTTTGTTTTGTGTACGTAGTCGATACATGTTTTTCTTTTTTCAATAAATTTCTCATCACTCATGCTCAGAAAGCAAGTCGACAGTCCCCGAAAGCCGGGATGAAAGTAGTACTTTTCGTGCCTAGGAGCGAAAAGTAACGCTGTCTTTTATAACCTGTTTATTGACATTTAACAAGCAACTAGATGGCGCCACTAAACCAAGGAAGTCCATAGAGTTAGTTTATAAAAAATCAATGAGAAGAACCGAGAACCCATATGGATTTTTTATACTATAATTCCAAAATGCCAGCATTGTTCTGTTTTACCGATAGTAAAATTCTACACTTCTGTTTTATCCGCATGTATTTAGATGGCACCACTACACCAAGCAGGCAATTGAAAAAGTACTCTCTATTTTCCTCTAGCTATGTTTAATTTTTTAAGCTATTGCATAGCTTCTATCGCGGGCCTTGAGCGCGGGGACCGAATCCAGAAATTCCGTAACGAAAAAACCTCACGCTTCCCACTCCGATGCGCAAGGAGGTGTGGCTTGAAAGCCGTGCATCGTCTAACGTCGTTTCAGTTCGGCAGTCTTCGACACGGCGTTGTGTGCGTGCTTTAACAGTGTAACTTTTCAATTCAAGTTACACTTTTTAAAAGTGTAACTTGTCAGTGTAACTTATCAGTCAAATAATGAACTAATGAACCATAATGAGCAGTGTGGCCACAATTAAAAACAAAACCGCATGTCAAATCAAAATAATCATAGATTAGTTAATTTTGGTCTGATCAACGTTTCAGAAACTCAAATTGATTTAATATTAATGTTAAATTAATAGCAGTGTTAGTTGATTAATCATTTGACAGGCCTTTCAGAAACCGGCTGTTACTATTTTATATTCTTAACGCTTTAGGCTGATACGAAAGTAGTACATTGTTCTACAAGGGTTGAAAGCATAACGTCGTTGCGCCTGACAGATTCCATATGTGATATTCACAAGGTTTTGGGAAACAATAAAAAACATGTTATTAAAATAAGGAACAGATATTATCTGTTCCTTATTTTAATAACATGTTTTTTTATAACAATAACAATAACAGATATTATCTGTTCCTTATTTTAATAACATGTTTTTTATTGTTTCCCAAAAACTTGTGAATATCACATATGGAATTTGTCAGGCGCAACGACGATAAGTCACTTTCAATATATGTGGAGCAATGTACTATTTCGCATCAGCCTAGAGCTTTAAGTATATAAAATTGTATTTATTGTTAGCATATGTGTCCCTTCAATCGAAGCGTGAATCGACCGTGACCGATAGAAACTAGGTAGATACGAGACAGATATAATGCAAATAGGGTACATTCTGTGTTAGATGAAACCAATACGTCAAAGCTTTCAAAAAAGCATTGAATTGTAAAAGGTTGTAGACATAACCTTTTTCAAGTCTTTCATGTTTTTTATATTGATATTCCGCAACATGATATGAATTCATGCAAATAAAAGTATCATTGTAACTGTAAAAGGTAAAATATTCAGAAAATTGTAAAGTTTCGACCTAAATTATGTTCACAAATTACGTGCTTTCAAAGACAAATGGAAATAATTAATATTATTAAATTATATATTACCTGTATATAGTTTGTACCAAGAGATCTTGAAAATTATTGTGATATTAGGCAGGAAACATCTTAAGTTTCAATATAGGTAGGTTTACCTACCTATATTCTATTCACATCATATGTTCCGCAACAGAACAGTTGTCTGTTCGTTTGCTATTCAAACAATAAACACATTGTAACAAGATGTCGCGAACATCTAATTGATTCAGAAGCCGTACTTTGAACATAAATGTATCGGTTATCTAACAATGTAGATACAAAACCAATACAAAGAACATTAAGTACATAATGTACTACAAAAATTAAGTTACTGTAGTTTTTTAAAGATATTGATAAAATCGTAGTTATTGTTGTTTGAAGTTACGAGAATTTTATCAACATCTTCATGGTATAGATTTATCCATACTCATATTATAAATATGAAAGTAACTCTGTCTGCCAGTCTCGCTTTCACGTCAAAACTACAGAACCAATTGAACAGAAATTTGGTACACTAATAGTCTAGAGCCTGAGAAAGGACAAAGGCTACCTTTTATCCTGATATTCCCATGGGACGGGTGCCATACAGGTGAATATTATAAAATTTAAATAACGCTCAGAAATATTAAGGAGAAGTTTACGCCACTATGAACTTTGCTTCTAATAATAGAGAGTAGGAGAAAATTTTCAATTCCACCAATTGAGGCTACTGTTCCAATTTGAAAAAATCTTTCAGTGTTGAATAGCCTATTTATTAAGGAAGGCTTTAGGCTACATACTATCACACTATCTCAAAGTAACTATTCTACGCGGAAGACGTCGCGGGCAAAAGCTAGATAGTTTATAATATAAGATTTAATATACTACATAAAAGGTTTAATTATGTGGTTTGAGTTATTCGGTAATATAAGTTTTTAAAAATTCATTCACCTTAAAACTTTCAAATTAAATTACGCAAATTTCTTGCAAAACAAATTTAAACCAAGCACTAATCCCTTAACCTTAATCTAAAACGGAGGCGGAACCTTTGGTCTAGCAGAGATAGCGAACCATATTTCCTGACTTTCGCATCAACGACAATCAGATTACTAAATAAAATTCCACCTTAATAATTTTACGTACAGTCGTATTTTTAACACCTAGTATTTTTTCTCATAAATATTCACGAGCGAGTCTTTGAATTTATATGTAATCTTACTTTTTTGGACAAAACGCTCCACGCTTTCTTTTTGTAATTTTTAGTGCGTGCTAAAAGCGTGTTTTTTAGTTTTTTAAACTATTATTTTTACTTTATACTTTTAAGTCTTCTTATTATTCAAACTTAATTAACTACTTGTAGCGGCCGCCATGTTGGATTTAGGTCACGTGATAATTTTTTTCGTATCCCATTCAGCAAACCCTTTCATTTAATACTCATATCATGGGGGTGCACTTCAAATAGCCAATACGCAATCTTGGATGTCCCAACTGTTGGATTTAAGTCATGTGACTATTTTTATCGTATTTCTGACAGCAAACCCTTTCATTTCATATCCATATCATGGGGGTGGATTTCAAACAGCCAGTCCGCCATCTTGGGGAGACCGCCATATTGGATTTGTAATGACGTTTCTAGTCATGTATTGTCATCAGAACTCAGGGCGTGTGTAAAATTTCACCCTAATCGAAGACCGGGAAGTGGTTCAAATTAAGATTCCAAATTTTGACATACAAACAGTATAAGTTAAATAAAAGCGTGTAAAATAACTCGCGATTGTATGTGTACGGGCAGACCGCCGCGTTTGTAAGGCGCAGCGACCTGCACGTGTATGATAAGTTAATGTTAGTGGAGGCTACCCCAGAGAGTAGCCCTGGGCGGCAGCGGGACCTGGAAGTGGGACCCAACACGGACGGTTAAAATCTAGTTTATGGTTACTACAATTTAGTTTATATAGTTAAGTTGAGTTAACATTGATAAGTTGTATGTGTCCCTACGGTGTAAAGTGCTGGCGGTGCACGATGCTGCTGTTATTATGATATATAGGAGCAGAGCGGCAACATGTCAAAAAACCCTTATTTAAAACGGTTAGGATAGGGTACAAATACCGGTACCATTGTTTTATAGGTACCGAAAAATTTTGCTACCGAACTATTAAGATATCGCTTTGAAAAGGTATGACGTCATACCGTTTTATAAAGGTACCATTATATTCCGGTAATTCAGTCTCTGATTTAGGTTCGCCCGCAGCTCACCGCGCTGTTGCCGGAGTCCAATATTCGGCGGCCAATGTGGTACGAACAGTTGCAATGAATGAAAGCTAGTGTCCACGTGTCCACCATCGTTCATTATTATCTCTTTTATTCATTTTTACTATCTGTTCAAAACTAATACTCTGAGAAAAGCTTATTTATCATTATCATATTAAGGCACTAAGCTTTAGAATGAAACAATAATTTGAACCCTAATTACCAACTTCAATGTTCAACAAACTTAAAGGGCGCCCTAACTTCTATAGCTATTAAAACATTAACAACTCTTGTGGCTCGCTTAGCTGCCTCAAACGGAAGAATTACTTAAAGTTAAATTATTTCTTTTTTACTGTGTAAAGAACATGTTTACAATATTTTTTTATTCACAATTGTCGTTTAATAAGATATATCTATGATTATATTAAAAAAAGGACAAAACTATTGGCACCATTTGACAAATTCTTAAATTTTTTATAGGTTACCTAGAACATAAAATGTTTTGGGTTGGTACTTATGCTTTTGAACCACTAGAAATATGAAACCCTGATGGCTTGTGAATACGTTTAAAGGCATTGAGTCATAAAGTAAATTATTATTATTATTATACCTTTAACTATTGTAATTTATTACACAAAAGTGTCAGTAGTTTATTGTGAACCATGTAAAGCATAATATTACTTCGATTTTATAAGGTTTTTTATAAGGTTTATATGGAGATCTGTATCCGTATATGGAGATCTGGAATGTTAGAAGATTTTTTAAATGTGATTGACTTTTTATGCACAAGACACTTCCTAGACACAAAAGGACTTGAAAGCATAAACAGGGACAGATCACGGCGAAAGTAGCTATTTCAAAACTTTTTCTCCTTAAATAATAATTCCTTTGCATATATTCAAGAAGTCAATCCTTTCTCCGCTAATAACAAGTTATGAACTGTTTATCTTAAAATATCTAATTCCCACACCACTCAAGTAAAAGCTTTGAGAAACGTCTACTAGATAAGTTTGAAAATGTCATTGAAAGTTATCGTGCCTAAGCTAGAAGAGATTAGAAATACTTCATTCGAATATGGGTCCAAGGATTCGCCATCCAAAGCCCACATTACCCGACGTGAGGTTGTAAACTCGACTTAGATAAGATATAAATAAACATTAATTTTGCGTGGGTAAAACGTGTGTGAAAACTATTATCTGAGGTATTCCAATTTCGAATAAGATAGACCTATGTTTTGGAAATAGGTACAACCGTATATCAGAACGCTTCGAGGATCGGCGGCTTAGAAATAGAATATTAATATTGGGTCCTTACCTATGAAATTGGTGTTTTGTATGGAGATTTTGGGGAATTCTGCATTTTCCATACTAACATTTTATCAGTTTTCTTCACAAAGACAAATCCAAAGATAATAATATTTGGCATCTATCATTAGACAAGCTTTAGTAATATGTGTAATATCACACTTCATAAAAATTATTTATCGTTTTTAAGCGAATGCAAATAAAATGATGTATTCGGGAGGCACTTAAAAAGAGTTGTCTCCGTGTCCAATTTTAACACAATTAAACTTACAACAAATTATTAAAATAAATCAAAAGAGCTCAAAAATATAGTCTATTTTTAGACGAGGTAATTATTTTTTAGGAATACTCTGAATCTTGAAAGACACAGACAAAATACTAAGAGAGAAAGAAAAACACTAATTTCATAGGTAAGGACCCAATATAAATGAAAGTTATATTGAAATGTAATTTTTTTTATTACGTACATTCCGAAATTCGGTTTAAGCTATATATCTATGTAATACTGCCTAAATGTAACTATTTTCTTGTGCATTTTTTTTACAATTGCAACAATTAAGTTATTCATTAAAACGACTTGAGTTCAGGTGAAACGCGTAATTAAAAATTATGTAAGTAAGCAAAAATGCACGAGACACGCAGGTGACGTTTCCGAGTGACTGGCCGACACATAGAAACGGTACGGGTGTATCAAGCAACAAGGCGAATAAGAACATAAATAAAACTCACGTTGTTCCCTAAAAGTCACGGTAAACTTAACCGAAGTTGCCGATTATGCGCCAAATTTTACATTTATACGGGAATCTTCGGCATAAGTTCGTATTCGGTTCAAACCACATTCGACATTCAAATGATATCTTGTAATATGAATAGGTATTTCCTTCAGTTGCCATTCAGTTAGAAAAGGGTGTGTATTTAAAGCTGGTAAGTATATTTATACAGCCTTCCAAAAATTATAAAATGATATCATATTTAGTAGATTACAAGAAAATGTACACAAATGCAACTTTTGGTCGCTGCTTCTGGATAGTGCTGTCAATCTTACGCATCTTAGCTGAATAGTGCAAAACGTGCAAAATGTGCACTCTTGCAAAACGGCTGAGGCGGTACCGACAGCCACCTCTCTGCGGCTTATCCTCGCGCTGACACCAGTGCTGTCAAACTAATTCTTATCTGCACTGCGGCGTTTGCGACAGCAGCCAGCATGACGCTCTCTTGCAGAATTGCAGGCGCGGCACGAATGGCATTCTCACTGATACCAGTTGTCTCTGGACAGTCTGTCAAACTAGCTTACCTGCACTGTGGCGGCGCTTGCGACAGCAGCGAGCCAGAACCCCTCTTGCAGAGCGGCGGGCGCGGCACCGACGGTCGCCGTTCCACGCCGGACGCGGACCGCGTCGCGGGCGCACCCTCCGCGGCCAGCACGCGCGCTGACACCAGCGCTGCCTCTGGACAGTGCTGCAAAACCACATAACGTTTATTCGCCTGATAGTGGAATGCGTCGTCTCTAATATATGTAGTCTGACAGATATAAGCTGGCGAAGAGCGAAAAAGTGAACCAATTTTAGTTGCTTAAAATGGGGCTAGTTGATAGGTGTGAATGTCTGAAGATATTTATTTATTTAATTTTTAAGGTACTCCTATTATTTTACAGCAAGTGGCGCCACTACTGGATCGCCAAGTTATACCTGTTGCCATTGATTAAGTAACCTTATGGTAAGGAACCCGAAAAATTTATGAAGCTGAAAACGGAGCTTATTATTTTGTTTTGAGTAGGTAGTTTATAAATGTAGGTATATTATACTGATTAAAATTATCTATTAATGAATACCCAAAATTAGCCATTTTTAACCGTAATAAGACTGTGATATCTACACTTATTATTTTGTTTTTAAAGTTTTTATGGAAATTCAATTTTCATCAAAACTTTATAAACGTCTAAAATTTTAATCTCACAAATTTTTATAAACTCTTACTCTCAAACAAAACAAATTTTTTCTTGCCTAAAAAATAAAATAAAACCAATAAGGGTTCTTCTTCTTGAAGTTCATAACATACCAGTATATTACCCTCCCTGGGAAATTATTAGATCAATTTCAGTGTCACGTTTCAGTCCTTCAACATTTACACAACTGGTATTGGCAATTACGTCGTTATACACGAGCTGGAAAGATAGGACGCGTGACATGTGATATAAACGAATTACATACTAAGAAACCACAAAAACGTTGACTATAAGAGAGATTTCAAGGATTTTGAGCTTTGTTTTCGAATTGGATTCTAGAAACCTATTTTTATACAGTTATAGAGATCTTCGACAGTATAAATTTACTTTGCGAGAAGTTTTACATACGTTTATCAATTTACAATGCCGTAAGTGCCATTACGACTATTAACGACATACGATATTAAGTTATGTTTTAATAAAAGGAAGATTATATTCCGACAGTTTTGATTTCTGAAAATTACTAGCTCCACACAGTTTTATTGTAATACTTTTAATTTCAGTTAAAATGTGTGCAACAGTTAACACGGGATATACGCGTTTTATATAATGTACATGTGTCCAAAACCTTATTTATCGCCGTGTGTAAGAAAACTATAAGTTTTCTTGTAGTAAATTAAGTTAGTACTCCATATATTTTCTTAATATCGATTGCATATCATGCGTCCTTTATACTAATATGTGTCCCGAAAGTTCTTGGGTCATTGCTCTTTGTTATCTTATTTCTGTTTGGATAGGACATAAGACGAGGGAAATGTTAATGTGAAAAATGATAAGGTCCAATAATATTTTATAATACTACCTACATTATCATCTAACGTAAAATGTTATGCTTATGAATTCTAATATTATACTGTCCCTGGACCAAGTTTTTTCATTCTTGTTATTAATTAAAAATAATTTTTGTACAACATATTCGCAATTTAACAAAAGGCACAAATAAAATTAATATTCCTTTTTAACCCTGTGTTTGTCTTTACAAATTTAGGATTCAATTTACATATTAGAATTACACTTTTTAATTATCTCTTCATTCTGCGTATTATAAAGTAATAAACAAAGACATTACCACGCAAGCCTGTTTGTGTTTTACATACTAAATTAATAATTCAACATTTCTGGCAGTTATTTGGGACAAAGCTCCGACTTGGGTAGCCTAAAAAGCACTTAAAGTTAGGAGCAAACTCAAATAGAACCTTATGTGGCAGTATTTGGACCTATTTTGCAGATACGTATTCTACTCACATATCATAATTTATGGTGTCAGTCTTGAAGAATAAGATTTATGAATCGCAGCTTCATGCCACAATTATTCCACTTGATATTATGTTTCTGAGTGCTCTGAGTTCGAGAAATTTTGTTCAATGAATGCTATCTGTTACAAATTCATAAAAAGTGTTTAGATAGATAGATCATACTGATGTTTTAGTAACTTTAGGAATGAACTGCAGCTTAAGATTCATTTATTTCGTTCGCTTGGTTTTTCGTTCTTTTTATGACATTTTTTAAATGTTGCTATGTAAAGGGAGGGTAGAAACTTGCTGATTTTCTTGCCCGTTCTTCTCAGAACAAGGTCTCCTGGTAGTTTTGTGAACGGATGGCGTAGTTTTTCACGAAATATTGTTAAATGTTTATGACATTCATAAGCATGCGCTTATACGCATCTAAACTGAATAAATGCTTTTGATTTTGATTTTTTTTTATTTTGATTCTGAAGTGTCATTTTGAAGTGAATCCGACTCGCACTTAGTCGGTTTTTTGTTTAGTAACTTTTTTAATTACTAAGTTTTTACTGCCAAATGTTTAAAACTGGCATTTTGTAATAATGTTAAATTAATCATCTGTTAAAATGAAAAGTTTATGTGAATAACTTACTGATAACACCTATCATGAAGTAATACCTTATGATGAAACTAATCCTCTTCAAACTGAATAATATAACGTTTTCTGGCTCTAGTTAAAAAGCAATAAAAATACAGACATGTGATAAAAGCTGATAAAAGTTAAATATTTTACAAATTCATAAGAAATTAACACAAATAAACTGACAAAGAAAAGTTGAAATGTTTTAAGATATTGAATTTGACATATCTATTACTTGACAGTCCCAGCACCCCAATTCTACTAAAAAAATTACCGGACGTTCCCGAATCGTTACAATTGCGTAACCAATGCGTTTGAAGAAAGAATGCTTAGAGAATAAACATTGATGATTGAAATGTAAGCTTTTGCTTTACGTTTTCGGTTTATGTAAAATAGGAAACCGAAGGCAACCCAAACGCACGGTTGCGTTTTGCTAGCAGAATACCAATAACGTTCGAACACAGCATTCCGCATGCGTTTCAGATCAAAATAAAATATCAGAATTGGCCTACAGTTCTTCTTCGTTCTTCTGGCTTTGCCGTTTGTTATTATAAAAATATTATCTAATTAGTACAAAAAACAATATATTTAAAAGCGTGGTACCTACTCGGAGAATCACTTTAAAACATTTAAGAAATGTTTCATATTAGGTAGTTGTTATTCGACTTTTCACAGTTGGACTTTTCTTTTGAATTAGAATAACAATAAAGGCACACAGTACAAATAGTTCCTGTAATATTCGCTCCTCGTTGGTTTTTCAATCTAAGTTTTGCACCGACACAAACACTGTTTGTTTAAGTATAGCACCTTGAACAGGGAATTATAACAGCTTTTATACTTAACAAAATAAATGTAAGCTGCTTTTATTTCTTTAAATAACGGACATATCTTGGATATTAACCTTCACTTATCTACATATAATAAAACTGTAGAGGTCGAATGTCTGCACATAGAAAAAAATGCTTAAAATCAAGTCAGGGGATGTAATTTTTTTTTCTCTGTCTTTTCGTGTCGTTTGTCGCTTGTACGGGCTAATCTCCGAAATGGCTGGACCGATTCCAATGAAATTTTGCATGGTGATACCTTATATCCCTGGTCAACATCTTAAATACTTTTTATTTAAATTTAGAGAGTTCCCGTGGGATAGTTAAAAAACCATAGTAACCGCAACAGCTATTAATGAATAATAGGTAGCTAACGTCATGAATAACCACATTTGTTTTACGACTTTTGATAATTTGACACATTTTACTTTCATACAAAAATTAATGTCAATTTCTGAACGTTCTTAGCTCTGTGCGCTGACAGGACCGAATATCACGACAGTACATTATATGCTCATAAAATCAATTTAAATTAATGTATTTAGTTATGGTCAAACTCGTAGAACTAATGGTGTTATTTAATATGTTGCGAAGGCGTTGATTTATTAAAAATACTCTATATACGTGCCACAATTCATTCGTATGGTCTCTATTATCTTTACAAATAGAGTTAAAATAAAAAAATAAGCAAATCGCTTTTAATTAATAAAAATTGTAGCAGAAGATTATGCATGGTGAAAATCTCATTAAAACTTTTCGGAGCTGTCCCATGTTCATTAATTAATGCCTAAACAAAAGTAACATGGCAAACCACATTATTTTTTGTTTCCCGGCCAAATTTTGTATATTATAATAAGATATAATAACATCCATGTGCCCCGCTATGTATTTGTTTAAAATAAAATGTCATAACATAACCCACAACGTCACATGAGATTTACACTCGTTTGCATCAATAGTGAGGCATGTGTTTTTTTTAACAATCTTAACCTTTTCCCTTCAACAATGAAACTGGTATTTTCAAAATGTATGGAACAAATAATACTGTATTTAGTCGGGAACCAGTCTTTCCGTCCCGTGGCTGCAATCCATTTTTTTATGATTGGATCCCGTGGAATCCAGAAAAAACTCGAACATAATAGAATAATATGAAATATACTAAATCCATGTATTTTTATATTATCATTCGTCTGTTCCCTTCGAATTCAAAATCGATTATTGTAAAACGAACAACACTAGTCGAAAAATTCGACAGACAGTATCGCTTGTTGCGATATTCATCGTTTCATTACATACAACGTCAGATGAAATGCTCAAAGCAAACACGCAATCTATACTGTTTTCGGAATATTATGGAATCATAGCTTGGAATAATTAAATAACAGTTTTAAAATAGCACATATAATTTAAAAATTACTTAATTGTGATAGGAAAAAGGAAAAATATGTTCCTGCCTTTGGCTATCTGAAAATGTTGGGCTATTGCAGTAAAAAAAACCACGTTTTACTAAAAAGGGGAAAATATTTTTTTTGCTTCTAAAGAATATAATAATAGAGAATGTTCAAAGTTGTAAAAGCTTTCCAAAATTTAAACGTGGTGCACTTTTTCAGTCATTTGCCTATTGATATAATTATTTATCATACAAACAGAAAGGGATTTTAGGAAGTGCTTGAAACTAAGTAAAACGTGGTAAAATTATCACGCAATGAGGCATTTTTCTAGTTTTTCCGGAGCTCCGGCCGCAATGACAGTTGCGCTCAGACTGTAGTTAGCGGCGACCCCCAGTGTTTCTCGGAGTTTGAACATGCGTAATACATACATTTACGTCTTCTATATAAATCTATTTAACCACTACGCCAACGAGCTCCTGAGAATATATTCTCTTCGTGTAAAACTATGCTTGACAAAGAGGTGCGTTGAGAGTATCGCACAGTGATACAAGCGAAAGCTTTTAAGCCCCAGCTGGGCGTGCTGATATTTATTTCGCTTACTGTTTTTTTTCTCAAGCTTACTGTTTTTTTAAAGTAAGGTAAAAATGGGTAGAGGTGAGAAAAAAAACTGTTTTGTCTGATATTTATGTTGCACTCAAAACCCTTTAACCAGTCAAAAGTACCTACTTTTGACTGGTTAAAGGGTTGTACTGGTTTTGACTGCAAATTTATGGTTAGAAACGCAGTAACATACGCGTTGCATAAATGACTAAATACATAATTTTGCGTTAGGTTAAGGTTTTTTTCTATGACCTTACATTATAAGTCAAAAGTACTTTGACCAATCTATTTAGTCAAAAGTACTTTTGACTGGTTAAAGAGTTTTAATTGCAAAATATATATTTTCTATTCTCGTGTTATATATACGAGTATAAATAAATAAATATCTTCAGACATTCCCACCTATCAACTAGCCCGTATTAACTAATGCTCCTTTGCTAATGCTATCAACAAATGCTCCTTGTGATGACGACTACATGCATTCAATAGATAAATTCATTAAATTATTCCGAAAATGTATCATCATTCATCATACAAATAAGCCAGAATATCTCAAGGCGACGACATGAAACCGGCGTACAGTACATATACAGGTATACAGGTATCCCTAGTGAATGTTAACATTTAAAAAAAAATTCTTAGGAAACTCCATTTTTTATTGGAAATGCACGTCAGTTTATTCTAAATCTTCGTAACGCAACTAAAAAAGTTTTTTAAAATGTTAACTAAAAAAGTATTTTAAAATGTTAACTACTCGACCACGGAGGTCGACTTGATGTCACGCGATTGATGTATTTTAGAAGAACTATTTTCCAATTTTATTTTGGTTTTGGTTTTCCTTTGTTGAAAAATTCTGTTTCTTTTTTAAAGAAAATTAACTAGTCAACGGGTATAAAACGAGACACAATAGAAACATCTATTTATTTATTTTATTTAACAATTTATTGTACACAAAATACAGAACAGGAGAACATTAAAATACAAAAGTACAAAAGGTAGGGCTTATTTCTAATAGAAATGTCTAACAACCCACCTGCTATAGGAGAAATGCTGTCAAAAAAAGCTAAGTCGCGTGTACAAAATAAATATATACCTAAATATAAATAAAATACATAGTAATACATACTATTATGTAAATACACACACATATATACATAAACTACATTACTACTACTACATTGTTTTCGAACACCGGTGACCGCGGTGCCCGCCAAGGGGTTATATTAATAAGGCTTACAAGAAACGTGTAACGTCGGTCGTCGTTGGTCGATATTGAAACCATTTCTACTTAACAATCCGCATTGAGACGCGTGGTGGTGTACGGACAATTCCTACTCGTGTTTCTATGATTTAAAACGATACGCTGAAATTTCAATAAAAATAAATACAAAAAATTCATTTCGTTGTCTATGTAATTCTATATCTGTGGTTGAGACGATTGAGCAACCTCTACAAGTGCTGAATATTTTTTTTTGTTTCCAAATTTTTGTATTTTATTAAAAATAGTGATGTATCTTTAGTTCAATAATTATAATATTTTACGGAGAATAATTTATTAATAATTACCTAAGTTCTATAGTTTTTGGTAACCAATTCATGTTCTCAGCCTACATACGTCCCACTGCTGGGCACAGGCCTTCATGGAGGAACACATGAGGAGTATGGGCCGTAGCACCACGCTGGCCCAATGCGGGTTGGTGGGCAGAAACAACCGCAAAAGTGACCAGGACCAACGGCTTAACGTGCCTTCCGAACCATTGCATATTAAAAGTCTTAGTGTTTGCATGCTGAGATTACCTGTAGTTGTAAGATCAGTTAGATATAAGGAAAGTTATAAAATAAGTCATTTATGTGCTGTTTCTTATTTTAATAATCCAAATAAATAAACAGTAGTAAGCTACATTAGTCGTACGACAAAACATGTAGATTATGAGAGCTCAAGTCAGCCAGTACCTATAATTACATAAGTTTCTTTGCCAAGTAATTTATCTTCTTCTTTCCTGACGTCTTCTCCATTTCAACATAACATTATATGTATTTTATAGTTAATTACTTGAAACTTAAATTTATCGAAGAGTAAAAACAAGAGTAAATACTATTAAACATAACAAAGCAACAAAAGTTTGCCGACCTCCGTAGTCGAGTGATCTGTACGCTGGTCTCAAGGCGTCGCCATCTCAAGAGAGGTGGGTTCGATCCCCGGTGGGGGCAGAAGTTTGTGAGGTGTATACAGGCATTTGTTCTCTAGTCTTGGATGTTTATATATATTATACAAAATCTGAATATTTATATGTATTTATCGATTAAATATATTTATCGGTCATCTAGTATCCGGAACACCAGCAGCATTAGTTGTTTAAAATAGGGCTAGTTGACAGGTGTCAGAAGAAATTAATTTATATTTATTTATTTGATAGTAGCTGAGTGAAAAGACTACTCATTCAAGAGGTCGGTCGCCAAATCGATCCCGTAGTACTGACTTTAAATGAAATTTACAGGTTTCCTCCCTATTACATGGGGACTTAATCAGTCGATATGTGGGTATAATACCTCTGCCTTAACTCTAATAGAGGCTTGATGACCATACCAAATAAAAGCACAATTAGCGAATTCCCAAGGAATACCTACTCTAATAATGTGTAATTTGTCTTGTAGCAAGTACCATTCATTACTTTTTGTAACATCAACAAAGCTTTATATAGCCTTCGCAAAGTACGTCACTGTTTTTGTAAATGAAACCTTTAGTTTCAGAAATTAACCGAGGTGATTATATATAAGATTATATATTAAATTTGAATAAATATTAATAATGTGTACAATATCACGTCATATTTTCAATTGGGAAAAAGCACGAGCCTACGGGGATAATTCTGTATATTATGTAGGTCTATACCTACATAAACATTTTGTTCTTGATGTAAACATTATTAGATAAATCATATTTGCAGTAACCGAGTACCTTTTCAATATATAATATTGATCTGGCTAATCATCTAAATCTAAAAACTTTTTATTTAGCAATTGCGATGTAGTTTTCTGAAGGAAAATTGTTCATGCAAGCTTCTCAAGGCAAAAACTTATATTATGAAAACTTAAATAAAATAGTTGTAGTTTATTTTAGTTGTTTTAGTCGTTGTAGTTTATGATATTTTTTAAATTATGCTAATGTAAAGGGAGGGTTGAAACTTGCTGAGTTTCTTGCCCGTTCTTCTCAGAACAAGGCCTACTGGTAGTTTTGTGAACGGATGGTGTACTTTTTCTCTTTCACGAAATATTGTAAAATGTTTATGACATTCATAAGCATGCGCTAAAACGCATCTAAACTGAATAAATGCTTTTGAATTTTGATTTTTTTTATACCTATGATTATTTAACTTAAACAACATATCATCACGCCTCTTTCCCCGAAAGGGTAGGCAGCGTTCTAACACCCACATTTCGCCATATGTTAAATCCACATGTAACAGGTGGCGTACTTTAAACTAACACATATAAGAAACAAGCTATAATTTATTTGATTAAATAAAATAAATATTTTTTAAAGACAACCGGTTACACGGTACATGTTTTTTAACAGTACATGAAATTAGTAATCAGAATAGAAGAAACGAAAGATGTGTGGCAGGATAGTACCAAGTGGAGATTTGTAATTTTTGCCTACCCCCATCAGGGATAAAGGCGTGATTTCATGTATGTACGATTGTTACAATAAAATATTGTCTATATTTTTCACAGGTTAATTAAAATGAACAATAGTAGAAGTGCAATGTGCTTTTTAAATTATTATTCCTTTTTGAACTAAGATAAAATTACAGAATTATTCTATCACAAACACTTTTATTCAAAACCACACCAAATCACAATTTCGTTAAGAAAGAGTGCATGTCAAAGTTAAAAGGATTCTTCATCTCGAATACTCAAAAAGTAAGAAACTTTTCTAATAACTTTGGAATTTAATCCCTAAGAATTATTCACATATAATAACAGCCTGAGCTTTGAAACTTTTGACAAGTTCTGGAACAAAACAAGTTTATGAGGCTTAGTAATTGTGCCCTGGGGTACAGCCTAACTTTGACATTTAAACTGCTCTCAAAACAAACTTTTCGTAGTAAATTATTTGTCGAGATCGCAAAATCCCTATAAATCAACTTACTTATTTCTTTCAATTTGACGCCTTAGGCGACAACGATAGACTTTGAACTTTACGGATCAAAATACTGTTTTGATTCTGAGGAGATTATTCAACCAACAACCCTACAGCTAACTCGTATCTAAGAGAAGTTCTCTAAAAGTTTGTTAAGTTGAAATAGAATGAAAAAACTATTGGATTTTAGGTATTCACATCTGTGATTTGCAACCAACACATAAAAATATCATCCTCTCAGTATCATCAACGGTAAAGAAATTCGACATAGACCCATGGCGAAAAACGGTAAAGATACCGTTGAAGAACCTCCAAAAATATGGGGAAAAGAGTTATACGCAAACAATTATTTGTCTAACGTCATCGTCGCAAACATGCGTTATTGCGTATACCGTCTTGTGTCATACTTTATTTTAATCCATTTCGCTTATACTTCGTTTCATTTTAATCATCTCTCTAAAATGCGTTTCATATTTATTTCAAACGATTCCGACATTAATGTAAGGAGAATCAGCTGGGCCTACTCTTGAATGCAATCCCGATCGATTGACATTGAGATTGTGATGTTTATTACTCTTCAGTTGGGACCACGTGGTTGGGGTACTAGGGCCTTATGAGGATTAACTAAATGACATTGAGTTTTGCTAAAATCGGAACTAACGTATCGCCTCTGTCGTCTCGATATTTTATTAGATAGATATTAGATTATTTTATTATTGAGATTGCTTTCAAGAATAGGCTAGCAGGAGTACTCCATCCATCTGGATGGCAAGGCAAGCAATCAAGCCTGTAGTAGTTTGTACCAGAGACACAATAACTAAAACAGACTTACCTTTGCAATTTTATGTAATAAAGCAGTAGTGGAACTAGTCTTGAAGAGCCCCAGAGCGCGCCTCCTCAGCCCTTGGCCCAGGCAGGCCTCCACGGCCCCACAAAGGGCCGTAACACCCCCACTGTCTTCATGAACGAATTTCCGTGTCACAGCCTGTAGACACAACTCCAATTTATTAAATATTCAATGCTACAAATTACCTATACTTTCTGAAAAATATTGTCAAACTTAAAGTATCTTCTCACGTAGAGGGATAAATCAAAATTCGCTACCTTGAAAAGAGCTGAACAAAATTTATAGGTATTCATTATTTATGATAAGAAGTATTATATCTTTGCGGTGTTTTCACCATGAAACATCTTTTCTAAGAACTCTTAAGCTTAAGTTTTTATTCAAATGATCTCACGATCCGCTAAACCTCACCGCCATAAGAATCTTGACGGTTTTGCATTTAAATATTTAAAAACCATCTGAGTGGTTGTTAACTAATCTTGTTTTGTACCTAATTGTTAAAAATAAGACTGTGCATTTGCGCACATTTAATTTGTTTCATTATACGTGCAAAATACGAATGCATTTCTGACCATATAACAAGGTACAGAGATCGCGTACTTACCTTCACCGAGATGCTTACTGGTCAACCGACTTTAGTACAAAGTTAACTGAAGATTCTTCGCAAAAGAAAATAAAACACCTCTTACACAATTGCGAGGCAGTGATCCATGGATATAGAGGTAGTTTAGGAAAACACTTCATGAATCCTTATGACTCTGAGACTAAAGGCGGATTTCTAAACGGAGATAAAATCACAATAGACTATGTTAGCTTACGGGGCGGTTCATAGCTACGCTGCTGGCAGCCGCCGCCGGTAGTGGCTCTGAATCCATACTAAAGCCAGTTCTAAAAATACTATGTAATGATTTAATATTATTTATGTTTGTTACCTCTTCCATAAGCTGCTTGACCTCCTTCTTGACGGAGGCGATGAGCCGCTCCTTCTGGTCGACGTTGGGGTCGGTGGCCGCCGCCGCCGGCATCTCCTCCGAGCCGCTCTCAGCTGCATGAACACACAACATAAAGGTTTATTTTTTTCATAAACATGCTATATAAACTGCAGAGCGCAGTTACCAATTTTTTATCTTTTAATGCTCAAGCGGTCAGATGTTTATGGAACGAATATTTAAAGCCTGACCGTGATGTTTAGCCCATTGATTTAGCTTAGTCTATGGGCTCGCCTATGTAATTTTTAGAACTGGAGAATTCGGTATCATTCATTACTATAAGTCAAAAAGAGAAATAAAAGAATTCAATGAGTCAAAAAGTGAATAATACGAAATATTGGCTAGCTAGCCAAACTCAAGAATAACAAAGTTTTGGGCATCCATCCAAGGGAAAGTTGCTTTGTTTTCAGTATCGAAAGTTGACAGCATACGAACCACATTGCCATCAAACTCCTGTGCCCTTACTGTCCCTAATTGCGTAAAGAAAGTAATTTTTTATGGAAAAGGTGAAAAAGCGTCCCTAGCGGAAGTAGTTAAAACGATTCCCATAAAAATTGACATTCATACCGCAACTAATAAAATTGAGTTTACACTACGGGTACTAATGAATTGTAAACTCAGTATTTTGATGACATTTAATTTATAAATAGTAAGGCCATTTATTTAATCTCAATCTTTTCTGCCTACCAAATCGCTTCAGTTAATATTAATATTAATGGAATGGGCATATTAATGGAAGTCACCATTCGCTAGTTGAATAATACGTGGAAAACTCAAAACAACGTCTTAGTCAGAAGACATTTTTATTGACAATCGCACAAACAGATTTACTTTCTAGATACAAAAGTGACATGCGTCGTAACAAGATTACGAATAAACCAGCCTGCATTAATTAACTGGCCTATTACAGCCTCCAACACACACCCTTAATCTGTTACGATGTATAACAAAACACATTTAATAAAAAAAGTAAAATATCAATAAACTATACCTAATATAAAATATTCAGAATTTATTTAATTAGGTATACATATACTATTGTACACGCACCCTTAAATCGTGCCCCCTTACATATCGGTGTTACATTCCCAACAGTTCCATGTATAAACATATCAACTTGAGAATACTTAAAACTTATCAATAAAACATCGACATTACATAAAAGCCTTATTCATTCTACAGCAATGTTGGTATCACACTTGCTCGAAATAGTTTCCATTCGATAAAATAGAAAAGGTTTCACTCGAGCGCATTCTAACAGACAGCCAGTAGAATATTTGCTCGGAATATTTTTGAATAGACACTCGGATCGTAGGTATATCTTTTTGGAATATTTGTATGTTCGCGTAGCAAGTAGTAAGTCCCGTAGTCTAAGTTATGATTGTAAAAAACTTTACATTTTTAGTAGCTTTTTTTTGGAGTTGCCCTAAACTAGAAGGCAACCCCCCTAGGGGGTCTCGCTTCCAGGGCGCGGACCTCGGCTCAGGCGTGCCGTGTCTTGGAGGAGTTGCAAAGGAGCGCGCGGAGCGCCGCGAGTGTGACCCGGATCATCGCACACTTGTTCTACGCGTGCGGTGTATAACAAAATTAGTAGCATTATAATTGTTCATTTATATGGAACACGTTATTTCTGGTACAATCCGCTTTTAGGGGGGCTTTGGGGAACGTCCTATAGAAATTGACATTTTTAACACTACTGATAAAGTGAAGTTTAATACATAATAACTTACATTAGAGATGCTGATTGCTTGTCGTTAACCAGAATTCTTCATGTTAGGAAATTACAAAATTCAAAATTAACTCTCACATCATGCATAAAGCAAAATTGTACTTCTGTTTTTAATCCAAATTCGTTTAATTTTCAAAACCAAAATCAGTCTTCCAATCATTTCAATAGAGCTAAAGCTGTGGAAAATAAGTTGAGCAACGGTGATATTAAGGGCGCTGCTCGCCTTCTTTTTTCTACAGATGCTATAGCTCCCGATTCCCCTGAAACTTTATTGGCACTTAGTGGTAAGCACCCTGCTGCAAGCCCAAACCAAATTTTACCGGCACAACCAGATGTTTCGGATCCATATTTAAATGTTTCAGCTGATTCTATCCGATTAGCCATTGATTCTTTTAATGCAGGCTCAGCTGGTGGTCTGGACGGTTTAACACCACAGCACCTTAAAGATCTTACGTCTGGGTGTTGTGGTGAAGCGGGTTCGGCTCTTTTAGAGGCGCTAACGTCTTTAGCTAATCTTATGCTTTCGGGTAATGTCAGCAAAGACATTTTGGACATCCTTTACGGAGCAAACCTCTGTGCATTGAAGAAGAAGGACGGTGGTATTAGGCCAATCGCCGTTGGAACTACTTATCGTCGCCTCGTAGCCAAGACTTGCTGTAGGGCTATGTCTAGCAGTCTTTCGGAATACTTTCAACCAAAACAATTAGGGTTTGGTTCTAAAGGGGGCTGTGAGGCTGCTGTCCATGCCCTGCGTACATTTTTGGACAATCAATGCGGAGAGGTTGTTCTTAAAGTCGATGTGAAAAATGCATTTAATTCGGTCGACAGGGGAGCTATGTTGTTAAAGATAAAAACCAAAGCTCCACTTTTATATAGTTACTTGTGGCAATGTTATAGCTCCCCTTCAAAATTAGTATATAAAAATAATCTTATTTTTTCTGCAGTTGGTTGCCAGCAGGGTGATCCACTCGGGCCAGCCATTTTTAGTCTAGCCATACATCCCATAATTGAAAAACTAAATTCAAAATTTAATGTATGGTATCTAGATGATGGTACTTTAGGAGGTGACGTGTTGTCAGTCTTGGATGACTTAAAACTTCTTATCCAAGACTTACATTCAATCGGTTTAGATCTAAATTTTTCAAAATGTGAGTTATATATTCCGGAATCAACTGCCAATCGTGATTCCATAATTGCTTGTTTCAACTCTTTGGCTCCCAAAATTACCATAGTAGACAAAAAAACACTTCATCTTCTTGGTTCGCCAATTCTGGACGACTCGTTACCAGATTTTGTTAACGAAAGGATTCAGCGTTTTTTGGCTTATTCTGACCGTCTTTTAGAGATAAAAACACACATGGCCTATTATATCATTCGATATTGTCTTTTTGTACCAAAATTTATTTATGTTCTCCGTTGCACTCATCTTTGGAATTTTCCAGACCTTCTATTCAATCTAGATAATTGTGTCCGACTTGTCCTCTCTACGGTCTTGAATATCAATCTTTCTGATAGATCCTGGTCTCAAGCCTCATTACCAATTAGATCAGGAGGTTTGGGTATTCGTAAAATTTCAAGTGTTTCTTTGCCAGCATTTTTGTCTTCAGTTTATAGTGCGAATGATTTAATTTGTAAAATTTTAAACCCACAAATAAATTCGTTTCAAATTTCATATCTAGCTGAGGCCAAGAATGCTTGGCTATTGGCTTGCCCGAACACCAGATTTACCGAAAAATCTTTATTCTCAGAGACAATGGGACGAGCCGCTTTGTAGTCTGGTGCGGAATGAGCTACTTGATACGTCAACCAGCACTGCAGATCGTGCTCGTCTCTTGGCTGTGGGGGAATGGGAGTCGGGTTTGTGGTTAAACGTTTTACCATCTACAACCATAGGCACACTTTTAGATAGCAATAGTTTTCGAATGGCTTCATGTTTGCGTATTGGCGCCGTCTGCAATGTACCTCATCGCTGTCATTGTGGCATTGCCGTTGATGCACTTGGTCACCATGGTCTATCGTGTCCAAGAAGTGCGGGCAGGATTTCAAGACACTCCGAAATTAACAGTGTCATTCGTCGGGCTATTGCATCAGCTGGTGCTCCATCTGTTCTTGAACCGAATGGTTTGGCTCGTGATGATGGCAAGAGACCCGATGGAATGACTCTGGTTCCCTGGAAGATGGGTCGTGCTTTGGTGTGGGATGCAACTTGTGTCGACACCTTAGCAGCCTCCCATGTTCCTGTAACTTCGGTGAGGTCTGGTTCGGCTGCCACTTCTGCGGAATCCCTCAAACGGCGCAAATATAGTAGCCTCTGTGAAGACTACATATTTGAGCCTTTTGGGGTAGAAACGCTGGGACCCTGGGGACCATCTGCCCATAAGCTCTACAAAGAGATTTCGAAGCGGCTCTGCGATAAATCTGGTGACAAGAAGGCTGGTCTGTATTTTGCTCAAAGAATAAGCGTTGCTATTCAGAGAGGTAATTCAGCTAGCCTTTTTGGTACATTTCCAGCGTCGGATATACATGCAGACGATTTTTTCTTATAATATTTTTTTTGTTTTGCTTTTAAATTTACTGTTAGATTTAGGTTTTTTTTTGGTTTTCGCAAGGAGATAAGCTGTTTTTTTGTTAATAATGTATGTTAATGTTCGTTTATATAATTAAATTGTTATTGTAATAAATTATATTTATAAAAGGAAAGAATATCTTTTGAATTATGATGTTTTGAGGTTTGTTTTCAATATAAAAAAATGTGTTTCACCATGACGTCATCTTTTTAATCATGTGTTTTATCCCTTCTTATGTCATAATAACAACATATCATCACGCCTCTATTCCCGGTGGGGTACGTAGAGGTATTAAACACCTATCGTGAGAGCCATGTGGTAGCGGCTCATTAAATGGCCCATCTCTTCGCTTGGGTGTCGTAAAAGGCGAATGATGGACTTGAACTGCACAACCATTGAATAGCTTATAGCGGCGACGGGCTCACCACCTGTAACGCTGAGTGCAGTCACTGCTTGAAGCGCGGACTATGGCAATGGATTGCTTTTGCTTTTTCCTAGTCTCTGACTAACCCTTAGACTAACTGTTAGTGACTGACTGACATCAACCTCCTTTTTATACTTTATTTTTACATGACTTTGAAGGCCTTGTTTTTGTATTGTCATTATCTGATCTGTTGACGTTGCTATGTGGTTGTATCCAATAGTATCTTTATATAATAATATACCATTTTACAGTTCTACTGGTGTTTCCCATATCCTAGCACTCAGTCCACCTCATTAGTTATCACTAACAATTATCAATAGTCATGATTATATGTATGTATTTTGTAGTGAAGTTTGTAGCGAACAACACGCAGCTGCAGCAGACGATGTGTCGTTGCGACACTACTGATATATATTATGTTGTTATATGAAACGCGTCGCTAGCTTCGTGTCGCCAGCTACGGAGGGGATAACATAGATATTAATAGAAGCAAGTAGTGTCGTGATGACACTTCGTTTACTGTTGCTGCCTGTCGTCCGCTCCAACTTGTATCTATATACTATTAGGTCCTTACCTAAGAAATTGGTGTTTTGTATGGAGATTTTGGGGAATTCTGCATTTTCCATACTAAATTTTTTTCAGTTTTCTTCACAACGACAAATCCAAAGATAATAATATTTGGCATCTATCATTAGACAAGCTTTAGTAATATGTGTAATATCACACTTCATAAAAATTATTTATCGTTTTTAAGTGAATGCAAATAAAATGATGTATTCGGGAGGCACTTAAAAAAAGTTGTCTCCGTGTCCAATTTTAACACAATTAAACTTACAACAAATTATCAAAACAAATCAAAAGAGCTCAAAAATATAGTATATTTTTAGACGAGGTAATTATTTTTTAGGAATACTCTGAATCTTAATAGTTACAGACAAAATACTAAGAGAGAAAAAAAACACCAATTTCATAGGTAAGGACCCAATATTATGTTAAGTCCCCATGTAACAGGTGGAAGACCTTCTGCCACGCATCGGGCACAATATGAGGCATGCGATATTCACAATCAACTTTACATACATTCATACATACGATCACGCCTGTAATCCCCGAAGAGGTAGGCAGAGTCCAAGCAGCACTGAGTTCATTGAGACCACATTTAGCCATACAAAAATTGGGTTTGGTCAGAGGAAAATCGTGAAAGAGTAGTAACAAGTGGCTAGCTCATCACCTACACAATCACAAAGGCAGCACCCAATACGCCCTTAGTCGCCTTTTACGACATTCTGGGCAAGAAAAGCAGTTGGTACATTATTTTGTGTCCCGGACCAACACGGGAATTAACTTAAGTTTTGAATAAATCTCAGTGTTATATGCAATGGGATCAAACTAGCGGCCTCTTTGAACGAGTAGTGCGTCTTTCCCTACTCGACTAGCGATACCTTTCGTCTCTTACCTAAATTATGATTTCATATTATATTAATATGAAATCACAATTCTTAGTTGTCATTTTTGCTTGTGTATAAAATCTTCAATTATAAAATTTGATAAATAGCTATGACCCTTATGACCTATAACATAAGCGTTGATTTCTAATGAAACGTTTTATTGTGTAATAAAATATTTGAGCTCCTTTTTCTTTTTAGTATTTCCAGCGAGTAGCAACTCAAAATGGATATGATATTTATGAGTGCTTAAAGTGTACCTAAAGTTAGTGAGATATCATTCAAATTCGAAGAAGCAAATTATTGTTAATGTGCAGCCACTATTAACGACTGTTAATTTCATGCGAATGAACAGGATTCCTTGAAATTTTACTCGTTGAACATTTTGCACAATACAGCTCTTGATTTTTTTCAAGGCGTAATAGTAAATGTCAGAAGAGATGCTAAAAGTCCCATTAGTTAAAATGAATCAACAAAATATTTGGCACTTGAATACTTGATACGAACCTAAAAAATTATTTTACATTAATTTTTTTCTTAACTCAACATTAAATTCAAGCAATACCTGACAGAATCATAAAATGCTTTTCTTTTTTCCCAAATCTATCGCTTATAAAAAAAGAATTGCGGAGTTTTTGGCGCCATTCAACTAAGGCGGACGTGATTTTTATTTCAGTGATTGTAATATTGTTTAGAAGAATCGATGGCAAACGCTGTGGTGTTACTTCTATGAGGTGGACCGTGGATTACCACGATAAAAATCTCATCGTTTTTCACACCATTTGACGATTATTTCAATGATCCTCCAAATTGCTCATCATTATTGACACTTATTACACAAAACTACACTGATTTTACGTAACAAGATCCACTCAACAATATTA
The DNA here is from genome assembly GCA_910589355.1 of Parapoynx stratiotata. Classification (NCBI taxonomy): domain Eukaryota; kingdom Metazoa; phylum Arthropoda; class Insecta; order Lepidoptera; family Crambidae; genus Parapoynx; species Parapoynx stratiotata. The sequence continues at coordinate 6,480,092 of OU342479.1, forward strand.
CAATCACTGAAATAAAAATCACGTCCGCCATAGTTAAATGGCGCCAAAAACTCGCTTTACATATCTATATATACGTAAAACAATACATTTTTTTATACGACAAGAGTGGGAAACAAGCATACAGCGAGTAGATATACTGTAGACGTTCATAACATCCTCTTTTTGTCCACTTCTAAAGCTCACATAAATTAAGCTATAATTTCAACCAGTCTTTAATGGTTCCCCTAGTTTTCCATAAAATAAACACGCCTTACATTTCGCTATGGAATACAAAATGAATTTCTATTTGAAATGCTACCTCACGCTCCAACACTGAATAAGGCTTGATGAGCTTCACTAAGTGAATTTCTTCGTACATACCAAACGCTTTAGCTTAAAATGTTAACTATATTAAAGAGTCATAATAGTTAAACGCAGGAAAAGCAGGGTGCAATAAATATAAAGCGTGAAATCCAAATCATTTAAGTATTATGTTCGAGGAGGTGGTGTAGTGATTAATACGCTTTGGCTTTTGATATTATAAAACAAAGCTACCTTCGCTATGGTCACGCCATGGATGGGTGACCAAAACTTTGTTATCTCGTACTTCTCCATGCTTCGAAAGCCGTTGGTCCCGGGTGCTTGAAACTATTTGGAATTAATTAAGAAAGTAAAATGACATCATATTGTCATGTCAAATTACTATCTATTTAACAAAACCGCATACAAAGTGTTGGGTAGTTTTAATGTTATTTCTCAATTCGTCGTCGGAATCTTTTTTTTATGTATAACAAACCTCAGCCGTTATACGTCCCACTGCTGGACACAGGCCTTCCTCATGGAGAAACACATCAGGAGTATGAACCGTAACACCACCACGCTGGCCCAATGCGGGTTGATGGGTAGAAACGGTCGCACTAGCGACCGGGACCAACGGTTTAACGTGTCTACCAAAGCACGGAGAAGGTTGGGATCACAATGTTTTGGTCACCCATCCGCGGCCTGAACATGGCGAAGTTAGCTTAGTATTCGATCGAGCTTCTCAGCAGCATTTGTTGCTTTAAATGGGGCTAGTTAACAGGTGTGAATGTTTGTTTGTTCTCACTACGCCACTGAGCTGCTCACCGAGCTCTTTTATGTTCACTTTTTACTCGGAGACGCCTGAATCGATTCCGAAAATTCTTTTTTTTGATTGAACTCCGAAAATTTGATGATGATATCGGATCTGAAGATGGTAAGAAGAAATATTTTCGCTTAAAATTTTATAGGCACACTTGAAGCGATTTAGTATTTATCATATAGTGACTCGTACATTCGCTTTTCGAAACCAGCTTTTTGGAAAACAGTAAAGAGTTTTGAACATTTTCACAAAACGAACTTTTAAATCGAACTTTGAATAGAAGGAAAACAAAGAAATATATCAATCTCGTCTGTCGAAAACAATGTTTACGTAGAAAAGCCGGAAAAACTTAATTACTTTCTCTCTCCCGCTCGAGGTTTTTGAGCGCGAAAACACGTAAAAAGATCGCTTGCAATTTGAAATTCGTCGGAAACATTACTCGAGAGTTGTTTCCTCCTTTTCTTACTTTGTTTTTTGATTGAATTATGAAACTTGTTGTTTTTCTATAACTTACATAACTTACAATTACGGTAATGTCACTTGCCTTACAGTGTTTTACTCTCGGTTACACTTCGCCCTAAATCTTTGGAGTTTAGATTTTTTATACAAAGTGTAACTTTTACCCAACACTTTAATGAAAACAGCTTCAAAGACAAACAACACGTATATTTTACAAATTGACCCTATACATGACTATATCTTTTTTTCTATTTTATAAGTAAATGTTATTTGCAATTTGGATATGAAATCCAATCGAATAGGTAGTACTACTTTATCAAAATATTTTTGTTTATTTCTTAACAACAAGGCACAAACATGTTTCTATGTTTGTGCCTTGTTTAGTTGTTTCTAACTTATTTCGCCAGCTATCCCACTAATTTGTTGGTTTTAAAAGATATCTATCTATCTATAAATAGAATAAAATAAACTTTGAAGAATCACATGAGGAGTATGGGCCGTAACACCACCACGCTGCTGGCCCAATGCGGGTTGATGAGGAAGAGCGACCGAGGCCTCCTGTTGAAGCACGGAGGAGTTCGAGATTACAAATTTTTAGCCACCCATTCAAGGTCTGACCATGGCGAAGATAGCTTTGTTTTTGATATCGAAAGCCAATACGAACCTCAGAAACATGCCTACAGTTTTTTATGTCCTGAATAGTTTGATAAGACTGTGAACTGGTGGTGCTTCATCCGTACGATATTCTTCTATTCATATCAGAAGATTCTTTACCAAGTTTTTCATCCCCAATGACAAATCTTTCATTAAGCGTACGTGTTAATGATTTTTTTTTAAATGACAGGTCAGCTCTTGGCCTTGGCCTTAATTTGGAATTTTCATGGCCAGCCAGAGTGAACAGGTATTATTTTGAGGTATCTATTTGCCCAGAAATTCTCTGTGTAGGTCACGTTGGAATATATCAGATTTTCTCTGTAATTAGTAACTTTAAATTTATTTGGGGCCATCGCAACACCTCTTCCAATTCCAGTCTGAAGGTAAAATACAGTAAGTAAATAAAACAAAGAATAAGCATAAAAGTTGCTAATCGAAGTATCACTATTTGATACCGAAGCCTTAAAATTCAATGTAATGTGAATATTTCTTGAAAAAATAGTAGACAAAAAATAAAAAGGCACTACAAAATCAATGAAACTGATTCTAACAATAATAAAAACTAAACATCACTTAAACCATAATAATAAAAAATCAACTTCACCCAAACCTTAATGGGCAACCCGAACTTTTCGACCTTAAACATAAGCTTTGATTATACTTCTTCAAAGTGCCTAACGCATTAGTCTTGGGAAACAGCTGAACCTGAAAAAACGAAGATTAATTGGCTAACTGACGGGCCCAAGCAGGCGATTGCACCGAAAATGTTGGGAACCGCAGACACTTTTGAGAGACCATCGATCAAATTATGCTTGCTTGGATTCTTCCAGATATAAATGTGGCATGCGTAATCATTCTTATATTGGAGCTGGGAAAATTCATTCAAAATATAAACACATAATCACGCCCTTCTCCCATAGGAGTACACAGATGATTACAGGAGATTACTTCTTTCCACATTCAATTAAAGTAAATTAAATAGTTAATATATGTACAAAGAAATAATTCGTATAATTTATTCGTATTTGTATCTAACAGTGGACAATGTGTATCTAAGGAATTCGTAAGAATTAAATAATTTTTTACAAAACGTATATAATATAATAATTACACAATATTTACTTTGTAAAAAAATTGGAAAACCAACAAACGACGAACACAAACAAAAGGACACGCGCACAGAGTTACATTATGAACGGGATTATACAAATAATGGAAGGGGGGGCGATGCTTAATTCTTTTGTGAGCTAGAAAAAAAAATTATAGAGGATTCATTTTAAAAAGGAAAAAAATTTTAGAGGTAGAAAGTAGAAAGGAGTTTTTTATCACCATAGTCAAGATAAGTAAATGCATTCATTTAATTTTTACGTGTGGACGTGCAGCGAATAATAAAGCCTTAAAATCCTCAAATGTCTAAACAACTTCGAAAACTAAACAAAAAGGTCATAATATCATAAAAACACTGCATTTGCACGCGACATACCTTGCAATTTTTTGCAAATAAAAACATTAGTTGCAGATGTTAATGACGACAGAAATATAGTACTTACCAATTAAAAACTTTATTTATTTTTCAAACGAAAGGAGAAAAGATAGTTGAAAACATTGATATAAACAACCGAGTTTGAAGAAAAATATTATATAATATAAAAAAACACTAAAGTGGCAATCCAGCATACCTAATGGCTAAACATCCACGCTATATACAATAGCTTTGTATTGTAATTACGAGTTTCAGTAATTACGTAATTAAGTAAATCTATATAAAATTGTAAGAATAGTATAATGGTTTTCGTATACAATTTATATTTATATAAGAATTATCAACATCTTTGGGACGATTATGTTCTAGTTTAGAAGAAAAAGCAAAGATATTATGATATTACAAGTTTACAACGAAATACGACACGTCGAGGAAAAGGTAGTTAGATTGAGTGAATGAGGACATGGCTAGAATGGGAGTGAATGTTGCTATGGCGTATGATAGGGGAGAGTGGAGGAAAGACGCGTTGCGCCGACTCCAAAGGAAATTGGGAAAAGTGCACGCTAATAATGATATGGAAAATATTTTAAATTTCTTCTTGAAGTCCAAAAAAGCAAGAAATAGCTTTTGGTATTCACGTCAAACACTGAAGGATAAGCCTTTAGCGTATACTTCAATTCTCACTTGCATTATACTGGTCACTACAATCATATTGTACTCAACATAAAAGAAACTGATATATCCATAACAAAGACATTCTAAGAAGCACAATGGTACAGTCGACAACTCGTCAGACTCACACAAACTTTCTTCAACCATTTTTGCTTTTTATATCTAACGTGCTTAAGTTGAAAATCTGTTCAGGAATATTTATAGTTTCGAACAGACTAACGTGTTGATCTGTACTTATCCTGAAGCTTTACATCGAGTAGCTTACAAATAAGTGACTCACAGAGAGAATATAAATTTCATATCAATATAACTTTGGATTTGGGATGTGGATAACGCATATTTCTTAGAGATTTTTAATCAATGTTGGCTTTACAATGTTTATATAATAAAATCAATGTAAGTAAGTAATGATATTTTTATAGCTGCTTACTCTCATTGAAATATTTTTAGTATCATCATCACTACCTTTGTATTACGAGTAGAATCGCAACAAAAAAAATAACATAATATCACTTGAATGGCTAGTCAGTGGAGTAAACGCCCACATTTCATCATGTGTAACACGTAGGTACTGGTGAAATGCGAAAGCAATTCGTTTAAGATCTACAGTGACGCCTTCACGAGTTTAATATAAACCTTGCATTTGCAAATCCCACAGGGAGAAGCTTCAAAGAAAAATTCCTCGTTAAAATGATCCAATTATAACAAGTAATCGAACCTTTTCGTACGGAAGGTGTACTGCGGATTTTTTTTATTTCTTCGATTACCTATGATCCATAAACGGCCTGATTCTCAGCAGAACTTCGATGACTACTCAAAAAACTACTTTGAATAGCCACAACATAAAACAAGCGATGTTCTGAATACAGAAGCAGAATGAAGTTCAAATGGAAATTAAATTTCCCGGAACACTAAGATTTAATAGGGATAGTTTTATGACTACAATATTTCATTCTCCAAGGGGAGGAAAAAATTATGGCACTCCCGGTAATAAGCGGTTACGACATGGTTATGGCCAACAGTCTAAGTATAACATCTGTTGCGGGTGATATATCTTGCGTATATCTTTTTAATGTTGACTACACTGTAAAGATGAGAAGAATAGTCTGTCTCGGCGCCTATTTTGTTAAATGTACGTAATATATGTACTCCATTAGCCGCAAGTGTCTTTTATAGCTTCACTGGATTTTTAAGACGACCGCCAGCGACTATATGAAATTCTTAATATTTTTGGCTTACCAGTCACTAGAGGGATTCTTTTTAATGATCATCTTTAAAATATTTAGGGGCGAATCATATGCGTCCGTGCGACCGAGCGGCTCAGCGGCTGGGCCACGAAATTACAAGCAAATGTACGCAAACCCAAGTAGCGCGACCGCTTCAAATAAATCGATGCATACAGTTGCTTGTAATTTAGCGGTGCAGCGGCTAGGCCACTAGATCACGCGGACGCATATAATTAGACCCTATGGTGATCTAACGGAAAAGCCTTTCAGTGACACTGAAGACACCCTTTGTCACGACAGAGGTTTCTATGGAAAAAGAGCTGACAACTCGATTTTTAGTGACTATGTCATGGAGTGTCTGTACGGTCTGTAGCGCCGTTTCGTAGCAAGCAGTGGTCTTTGCTACGACGATTCATTTTTTTATTTGTTTTAAATGATTTATGTAATTTATGAACCAGGAAAGTAGCGATGACTAGGAATGACAATGATACATACGTTGCTCTAGTTATCATTTTACTCATCTTCTACTGATCCATTTTTATAAAAATAAACAATGATTATTACAAATAGAAAAAAAGCAAATCTTATATCTAAGAGACCAGTAATAGAGAAGAATATGTTACCCTAATGATATGAGATTTTATATAGATAATTAAATCTTATAGACTTAAAGATCAAAAAGCTATGGATTGATATGTGTGAAATATAATATGAGAAGAATGCTGAGAAAAGCAACTCGAAAGAAAAGAATAGAAAATTATGGTGCACTGACATGGAAGAGATGGAATGAGGAAGATTTTGTTACCTACTTTTTGAATATTTTATACATTTTTATTATCATTTACCTTTATATAAAGTACCATTAGATATATAGCGTTTAACGGAAGAAAAATTTAATAGCATCAATGTGTACATAAATTTTATCTGCTAAAATTATGGTGTTAGTCCGCTGAAAATTATTCATTATTTAATGGTACATCCCTACTTAAAATGAAAACATAGTACTTATTCACCTGATAACTATCGTTATATCCTAATTAACATGACACGTACTGTATACAAAAAAACTGATACGAAGCACCAAGCAACAAGTGAAAACTAAATTGGTTACCAGACCTTCTAATTAATTTATTTGTAACTATAGTATTTATAAACTTTATTTATTTGTAACTATAGTATTTATAAACGAAAATACGAAAAACTGTTTCCACGACTTTTATGGACAATAAAAATCCAAAATTTTCGAAGTGAGTAGCTTTCTACTTCGATCAATTTTGTCAATTTCACCCTCGTTATCTGTTTCCCCTCAAAACAACATTACAAACACCGATCACATGTATCTACTAGTTCACCCACGCTTCTGTTATCATGGCAAACGTGTAACCGACTGCGTGCCCCAAAAACACCGACCTTCTACATTATCGAAGCATTTACATAAAACAATTTCGCACACAACTTCTTACAACGCACAACAATTTTGCAGAAAATCATCCATAAACCAAATTCTTACCTTTATTCTGGGCGGCCATAATAATTTTCAGCGAAGGGGGAGTGGCACATTATTTTCGCGGGAAAACACTCACATTTTCCACTGCACCGTAGTATAAGCCGCACAGAGCACTGTCGGTTTTTTAACACGTGTTTATTATGTCAGTGGTAGATGGAAATGGCTTGTTTTGTGGAAAAATCGATCGGACGCCGCGCGCACCGCCCGCCGAAAGCAAGTGATAAGCCTGCCTGCCGAGCGACAACGCTCATATACTCGATATATACTTATCTAGGGTAGCAATTGTGGACTAGGTTTGATTGTGGACTGTAGGTATTGGTTAACACCACTGTTAGATAATTTACTCTTGCTTCATGATCAAAAATGATTTGCCGATCTAAGACTTGAAGCAAATTTTTCATGTTTTTAAAATTCAGTGCTGTGGTAAAGTTCAATGTAGAGTTAGTTCATTTAATTTAGGTAAAGCTTTTCTTTGAATTTTTGGGGTACCTCAATACTCAATACATGATTACCTACCTACTCATGTTGCAAATTATATTAAATGTTTCTCATAAATTGACGAACTTATTTTGTTAGGTATGTAAAAAGCTAAATATTTCTGCTAATTGCAGTGTAAGTATAGATATTTACCGGCTTGGTAGAGGTATCAGACGCATTGATTTTTGGCCTATCAATGTACCCTTGAGAAAAAAAATTATTAACGCACTCGAAAAGGAAACAGTGTAAGGACAGAGTATTTTTATGAACAATGTAGTGATAAGTAAGTAACGTAAAAGTTTACGTGCTTATTTCAATATTTGAAACAAAACAATTTCCATCACGGGTGGGCCTCGGATGGGTGACCAATGCTTAGTCAAAAGTAAAACGAGATGTCTTGAAATTTCCGAAGTTTGGACCCATTGCTAATACAAATCATTTCTATCCGCGAACCTGCATTTTGTTTCAAAATTCGTGAGAGCTAATAACCATAACATTATAAGTATTTTTATATTTACTTAATATAAGTAGTACTTCGGTATAATTAAAATTATGAGCCTTGCGAAAATCTGGTAACTTTTAACCTCCGTTACGACCTCAGAGGCCAAGCCGGCCGTTTTAATAATGACGCCATCGAGGTCCCAGGTTCGAAGTTCTGTGGTGCCAGAAGGTTTGTGCGATGAGCCTAATTATTTGTCATGTATTTTGCATATTTCTAATTAATTTCAGGTATTTTCATTAAGCAAACTATTTATTATGTGTAGGTATGGTTACATAATAACAAACAGCTTTCAATGCTTTTACAATGAAAAAAAATAATTTAATATTCTACATTACCACACCACGTTACTTAAAGTACCTACGGTCACAATTAACTCAAAATTGAGATGAGAGATTACTTTGTAAATTTTGATACTTTGTAGTAAAATAACGCGTTGCTGTGTATATTTGGTTCATGTTTCCAAAACATGAATATCAGAAGTCTTACATCGTTAAACCAACTCAGAAATATAAAATTTAAATAGCTTAGATCAACAAGATATCACATGTAAGAATAGTTTTGGCTAGGGTCAGTGGTAGTGGGCTTATGCCCAATATAAGTTGAATGATTTTACAGTAGGAAGTTTAGCAGCGAATGTTGTGCATTAGAGTATTGTTCTTACTGAATGAAAAAAAAATTCCATGGTTCAGGGTGATTTATTGGAAATTTACAGCCTCATTGATGTAGACTATCGAGGCAAGCAATTGGAGCAAATTTTTTACAGGCATTAATTGGTATATGAGTTTATCATAGCAGATGTCATTGAAAGCCTGGGAGTTTTCTTTATCAAAAAAATTTACACGGAAGATGTGCCTGTATGAGCCAAACCCTTTGCAATAAATTTTAAAACAATAGTATTAATGTCACTGTTTGTCATATTGACATTTCTCAGATCTCAAATTTATTTGGTATTTTCCTGTTTGTTTGTCAATTGTAATCATTTAAAATCAGTGAAACCTATATTCATATCCTTATTACAGAATATGAAAGAAAATAAAATGAGCAGTCATCTCTCAGGTGGTCGTCTAAACGTTGCTTTAGTACAGGAGACGATGCGAAAAGAGTTACTTAATCTTTTACAACTTTGTGAGGGGCCTAAAGTAAGATTTTTTTTTATTTTAGTTCAAGATTTTTTAATATAGAGGTACTCAGTAAATGTACAAAGAGGAATACTAACTTAAGACTTTATTTTTCGCGTATTTCAGGTAACAATTTGGGATGAATGGTTGGCTGGTCCAGTGGGCTTAGTGGCTCAGTATTCTCTGCTAAAAGAGCATGAAGTTGCTGACATGTTTCCCCTGCGTCCCAAAGGCAGTCTACCGACTATATCAGTCAAACACATCGTCTTTATCACTAGGCCAAAGCTGAGTCTTATGGATCTTGTTGCTGACTATATTGAAACATTAAGGTAAAGATATTGAATTAAAAATAATATTTGTATATTTGTACTAAATATTGTTAAAATATGCTTTTAAAATTTTTAAATAGTAGTAACATCAATAAGACGAAATACCCATGCTTTTTTTAAACCTATGTTTGGTGATTATAAACTCATGTACTTATATTTGGTTTTGTCATATTACAATGATCTGTAAATGAGAAACACAGTTTACATGTAATGTAAGACGTTGAATTATTTTGAAATACTACTATTTTGAAATTCACTCTGCATGCATATCATAAAATATAGTTCTTATTACAAAACATAACTCTGGTTTTGTCAACTGACCATTTTTCTTATCAACTATTACTAATTTTATGATTCACATATGAACAAATATTATCTACTATTTCTGCATACATTAAATTATGTAAGTCATTTTGATCATTATAGAACATCCATGTATTACTTAATTGTAACCTTTTATTATTTTAATGAGATCATTTCAGCTACTAAAAATATGAGCTTATAAAAGTCATTTTTAACACTTCTGCTCCGTTTGTTATTAGGCTAAATGATACTGTCGTTTCATTTTAAAAAAAAATTATACAATAAACCTTCACAGAAACAAGCAGAATGTAGGTGTGGAGTTCCACTTGTTCCTCGTGCCCCGTAAAAGTGAACTGTGTGAGAAGCATCTCTGCGACCGTGGTGTCCTGAACAGCCTCGCCATACAGGAGTTCAGATGTGATATATTCCCCTTCGAAAGTGATGTCATGTCTCTAGAATTGCAAAATGATTTCAGGTATGAAGAATATTCACTATGTCATCTTGTATGTAAATAATGTAAGTTTGATTTCTTAGAAAAGGCAAAGCTTCAAGCTTCTACTTTCATAAGGCGCCTTCAACTTCCTCCATCATATCCAACAACCTCCATTGTCGAGTCTCAAGGCATCACCATCTCAAGGGGTTCAATCCCCGTGGGGGGCAAATGTTTGTATGATGAATACAGACATTTGTTCACCACTTGGATGTTTTTTTTTGTATTGTATATATTCTGGATGCTTTTTTTTTATTTATTTACATATGACAGGTAAGCTCTTGGCCTTCATCTCACCTGATGGTAAGTGACGATAAGGCCAGAGGTGGAAGCGAGCTTTGCCTGTAATCCTCAACAACTAAGGAACTATGGAAGAATCTTACCTCTGATTGCCGGAACACAACAATGCTTAAAACAATGTTATTATGGAGACAAATTTAGGTAAGTAGGTGGTAGCTAGCCAAGCGGGCTTAGAAGCTCTACCACCCATGGGGAATCAAACCTGAACCTCCCGATCAACACCCGGTGGTGTGAACCACTAGACCAGAGAGGCAGATCTATCCAATATATTTATCCATCATCTAGTATCCATAACACAAGCATCAAATGTCAGAATAACATTTCTTCTTTTAATTATACCCTTATTGTTTATTACAGAGAAAATTACTTAGAGGGTGATCCAACTTGCATTTATAATTCTGCACAAGCCTTGAGAACCATTCAACAACTGTATGGAATCATACCCAGAGTATTTGGAAAAGGAACAGCTGCTAAGCAAGTTTGTATTCTGATTCATTTCCTATTAATTCATTTCTATTATCATATTGCAAACAACAGTTAAATAAGTTACTTAAGAGATAAAAATTTACAATAAATTATACCTCTCTAATCAATAATCAACTTAGAAAGCCACACAATTTTGACACATACGCATCTTGATTTGTAATTAGAAACAGGAATAAAAACACGAAATTCCCATTTTTCAAAACTAGCCCAAGGCGGGCCATAAGCATTTTGAGAAAATCATAAATATTGTATATGTGTGTCCAAAATTCGATCAGCATTCGAACGAGCATCGAGCGGGACGGTTGCCGCGATTTCGTCCTAATATAGACAAGTAACCAGATCGCGGCAGAAATGTGCTGCAAAGTTTAGACACAGCTTAACATCATCAGAAAAATAAAATACCTAAATTATCTACTTAAAGGTATGGGACTTGCTTTGCCGGCTGAATAAAGAGGAGCAAGGCACAAGCCATAAGGGGTCGGCCACCTCCTGCATCGACCACCTGCTCATATTGGACAGGGCCATCGACTTCACCAGTGTCATGAGCACACAGCTCACATATGAGGGACTTATAGGTATGAGCAATCAAACAATGTGAATTAGTGATAGGCCGAAGTTCCTGCCGGTGTATTTTGCAATCGCACATCGCGGCGTCTTATTCATCCCCATAGTTTAGATGGTTGGCGGTGCAGAACCTCGTACGAATTTCGGCCGAATATTACATACGGTTCAGATACGGTTCAAACCACGTTCGGCCCATCACTAATTATTACATTACATACGTATCACGCCTCTGTCACTAGAGGTATGCAGAGGTGTTTGTTGCCACCATTTCATCTGATATTTGTTTACCATTTATTTACTTTATTAGAGAAACGAACAGCATGAGTTCGTACATTACTATAAGAATCAACATAAATATTAATGAGCCTAATTAATTTCCACAGCTAGGCTTATCATAAATCTATTGGAATAGAAAACATGAATCAATAATATGAATCAACATGTCATTTGTAACAAACAATCAAACAAATTGTATACGTGTCGAGTTGTTTATCAGTAAAAATAATGCCAATAAAGAATTATAATACCATAAAAACAGACATTAAAATAAAAGAAAGAAAAATCACACATTAACTATCAATTGATTTTCTGAAAATTCATAAAAAATTAATTGATAGTTAATGTGTTCAAAATTCAAAAGAAAATTAAAAAAAATCATTTTGAAAATATGATTTTTTTAATGAAATATGTCGATGCCATCATAACTGCCGTTGTATTTTTTATTTATGAAAAAGCTATTGGACCTGTACTTCTTTTTACATACGTTATAATAGGCTAGTTGACCCTTTTTTTTATTGGGCCCCAAATGATTAATTACTGATAGCCATCACCATAAAAAATAATACAATTATTTTCTGAACCCTAACACAATAAATTTTAAATTATAAATTACGTTTTTGCTTAAATGTCAAAAACGCCTTCAGTCCTGATGGTCTATGAATTATTTGTGCCGCAGCGTCACGGTTATTGTAAACAATCCAATACGCATGCGTGACATAGCCGACAGTTATGCTTGATTGGTTGCGACTGACGTTTGACGGATTTTGACCATGCGTAATAATTGTTTACATGAAGCATTACTCAACAAATTTCACGAACATGGTGGATAGCGTTTTTGGCAGATGAGAAGAGAAGTTAAAATAAAACATGATTAAATTGAATTTCTACAGCAATCCCTTATTTATATTGATCGAACTTAGGTATATTTCGGAACCTTGTACTAAATACTATGTGAATGACACATTATTTTCATTTCTTTTGATATGACTCAACTAACCTATTATTATGTTCAAGTCCCCATGTAACAAGGGCCCGGGAGTAAAGAGATTGTTAGCTCTATTTATTACAAAAAGAAGGTTGCATTGCAGTTTATTTTTAATATTGCCTTCCTGTGGGTCCAGTGCACGGCAACAGGCTCGCCCCCTGTTACATGGAGACTTCTCAGCGACCACAAAACGAGACACTATAAAAACATATACATGGTTTGCGAAGTTTCGCAGGGGTTCGCGAAAAAATATCAGGCGAAGAATTGGTGGTGGACTACCCCTTCGATAGATTCGTGATGATATGTTACATACATATTATGTATGGACTTGAAACTGCATACGATCATTATCATATTCAATCTCCATTTCCTTCATCTTCGCTGTGAAGTCAAGGGGGAAGGCATAATTCTTATTGTGTTTTTGTTCAGACGAAATATTTGGCATAAAGAATTCAACTGCAACTTTTCCTGGCGACAAATTCGTGAGCCCTGACGATCAGACTCCTGAAGTGACTGCTCGCGAGAAGAAGAGGGTTATTCTCAACTCTAGCGAAGAACTCTTTTCCGAAATAAGAGACTGTAATTTTACTGCGGTATGTTAAATTATTTTATAATAAAAATTAAGCAATTTGAAGTGAGTAAATAAACATGGTAGCTTGCACATTGAAAGGCATTATGTTTGGAGCTGTGGTGCTCGTCTGCCAAGATCTTGACCATGGTTTTCTCTTGGTTGATCTTTTCTTGATTATTACAGCATAGTTAACGCCATTTAGGCCCGTATTACGGAACTAAACTCAAGCGTAGATCTCTGCTTGAGCACTGTTAGAGAGGGATGGCGCCATTGATCCTACACAGCGCCATCCCTTTTTAACTGCGCTCAAGCAGAGATCTACGCTTGAGTTTGGTTCTGTAATACGGGCCTTAGTCTCATCTCGTTACCATATTTGGTAGCTAGCTTCCAAATGGGCAAAACAATCTCAAGTCGAATTTGGCTACAAAACGCGAATCTACCTACCGTAAATAGGTACTATGCTTATTTGCCGCCCTTACTAAAGATATACTTTAATATGTAAGTTTCAACAACTTACACAGTTACCTCTGGTTTCTTCTATGGGGATAGATGTGATATGTTTGTGTGTGTATGCGTTTTATATATTTAATATCCTTTTACAGGTAGGAGCAGAGCTCTCAAAGAAAGCTCGTGTGATCAAGACTCAGCTAGACGAGCGACACAACAACAAATCAGTCCAAGAGATGAAGCAGTTCGTGTCGCGCCTGCCGCAGATGCTGGCTAACAAGCAGTCGCTCGCCACGCACACTGCCATTGCCGAGTACATTAAAGAGGTATGATACCTGGTACCTAATTTAAACATGGAAAATAGAGTTTTAAGGGTAAAAAACAGCTTTAGGCAAAAAAATTACTTCGTTTTTCTGTATAAATCACCTTTGACTGTAAAAGCAGACTATGATATTGAGAGCGAATGATTTCTCTTTTTATCAGGTTCAACACAATATTTTTTTTATTTTCATCATTTAATTACCTTTAAAATACTGTAAATCGAATCATTTTAATTTTTTACCAACAAATTATTATGACCGAATTTCATAATACCAAACCGTAGCTATGAATCCTTTGTGTTGCAGACTTCTTTGGTTTGCTAAGTAGGTTTGCGTGTATATTTTTAGAAGCATATTTTTTTGGTTTAAAATGGATATGTGTCAGTGTCAATTTTATTATTGTTCATGTAAAAATCTAAAATATATGTTTAACATTAAAATATTGGTTTCTATATAGACAACAGTAAACCACTTGAAACACTTTGCTTCAGGTAACAGATGACTTCGCCTTTCAAGACTTGATACAATGTGAAGAGGATTTCGTGAACTGTATTGACAATGAAAAGATATGTCCTTTCATCGAGGATCTCATTGCTAGGAAAGAACCACTTACCAAGGTTAGTAAACCCAAATTTAAATCTAAAAGACGCACGACAGCTAATCTGGTTATAACTGTTAAAATTCTTCAATAAATTTTGTACTTTACTCCAAGGAGAGCTGAAAGTTCTGATTTGAAAAGAAAGGAAGTAGATGTTGTGCTGACGAGTGACAGAGGAGAATGGAAGACGAAAACATGTTTTGTCGACCCTACTTAGAGTGCGAAAAGGTTAGAAAGAAGAAGACCAAAGAGGGTGAAAATTTAATGATAATTTTGCTGCAGCTAACATGCCTTAAAGTGCCTTGTTGTCTGTAATATAAAACGAAAATATTTAAATGTGTGAATTAACACAAATCTCTTCCCACTGTAGTCAGCTGAACTCTTCCATTATCTTCTGTTGCTTGTCAACTCAACATCCACTCTTTTCTTCTTATACCTATCATGATCAAAAATAGCAAAATTTTGCGTGATTGCTCGTCATAAAGTGCATGTGAAAATGTTTTGCTTCAAACCATCTGCTCCTGAGCACGCGGGCCGCCTCGCCCCTTCGCGGGTTTAAATTATACTAGTGTAAGGCAAGGTCGGGCCACGTGGAGTCGGGGTGTACTAGTTCGAATCTAGGTGGATTATTCGAATAAAATTATGCTCAAGAAAAATTATTACCTACTCCGTTTTCTAGTGGCTCACATAGTAATGTAGTCGCTTAGATAAAATTTTATACTCTGAAATGGATTAATATCACAACCCTCTTTTTGACAGCTCGTTCTGGATTTTAATATTGGGTCCTTACCTATGAAATTGGTGGTTTTTTTCACTCTTAGTATTTTGTCTGTTACTATTAAGATTCAGAGTATTCCTAAAAAATAATTACCTCGTCTAAAAGTAGACTATATTTTTGAGCTCTTTTGATTTGTTTTGATAATTTGTTGTAAGTGCCGAATACATCTTTTTATTTGCATTTACTTAAAAACGATAAATAAATTTATGAAGTGTGATATAACACATATTACTAAAGCTTGTCTAATGATAGATGCCAAATATTATTATCCTTGGATTTGTCGTTGTAAAGAAAACTGAAAAAATTTTAGTATGTAAAATGCAGAATTCCCCAAAATCTCCATACAAAACACTAATTTCATAGGTAAGGACCTAATATTAGGTAATCAATATTCGTCGTTAATTTAGTAAATTTTTCGCTTACTCCAATTCATACCAATCAAGTTATTAAAACAGTGGTCGCTCGTTTTATTATGCCCCTTACTCATTTAACTAATTTCTAATACCAGATTTAATTTTGATTTTAGTCAGTTATGTGTTAAGTTGCTGAACATAGATTTATTTAAAAAATATCAGTGTTTTTTCATTTATTTTTTATTTTTGCATCAAATTATTCTTAAAGCTCAAGTTAACTTTATTTTAAAGTTAACTCAACTTAAATTTTGAGTCATTCGCATTCATATTCAATTCTTTGTTCTTGTTTTATTTTTGTTTTTTGTGCGTCATTAATTTTAATTTTTTTTTTAACTTATTTGTTAATGTGATAGAAATATCCTACACAATGTGTTGTAAGGCAGCTTTCTCAATAAATAGTTTGGTCCCACCAGGTACTCCGGCTAATCTGCCTCCAATGCGCAACGGGCTCAGGTCTAAAGCCCAAAGTACTGGAGTACTACAAGCGCGAACTAGTGCAGGTGTACGGGCTGCACACCTGGCTGACGCTGTGCCGCCTCGAGAAGTGCGGCCTGCTCAAGGGACAGACTGGGACCAGGCAGTACACAGTTTTGAGAAAGGTAGGACGTCTGATATAAATTGTACAAGTTTCTCTAAAGAGTGCACCGAGGTTTTAGCGCTATATTGGGTCCTTACCTATGAAATTTGTGTTTTTTTTCTCTCTTAGTATTTTGTCTGTAACTATTAAGATTCAGAGTATTACTAAAAAATAATTACCTCGTCTAAAAATAGACTATATTTTTGAGCTCTTTTGATTTGTTTTGATAATTTGTTGTAAGTTTAATTGTGTTAAAATTGGACACGGAGACAACTCTTTTTAAGTGCCTCCCGAATACATAATTTTATTTGCATTCACTTAAAAACGATAAATATTTTTTATTCCATATTACACATATTACTAAAGCTTGTCTAATGTTAGATGCTAAATATTATTATCTTTGGATTTGTCGTTGTGAAGAAAACTGAAAAAATTTTAGTATGGAAAATGCAGAATTCCTCAAAATCTCCATACAAAACACCAATTTCATAGGTAAGGACCTAATATTTGCGTAACTTTGATCCCTTGCTGTTATTGTAATTACATACATATACCTAATCACGACAATTATCAGAGTCCGAGACTAGGCAAAAGCACCGCAAAAGCAGTCCATTGCTATAGTCCGCGCTTCACTAAGCAGTGACAGCACTGAGAGTGACAGGTGGTGAGCCCGTCGCCGCTTTAAGCTATGAGATGTTGTGCAGTTCTAAGTCCATTAGTCGCCTTTTATGACACCCAAAAGAGAGATGGGTTGGTATTCTTTTAATGAGCTACCACACGACTCTATTGTTATGAATAAAGCTATAATTATGTAATTCACATGCAAGATATTTAAGAATTCGTTCTATAAATCATATTGTTTAGAAACACGATTACTCATAGTTAGCCCCATAGAAAAATATACCAAAGATACCTCTAAATAAATATAAAGCCTAAGTACTAAGTGCTTCGCGGAGAGTAATCTGCTTTTGAATAATAACAAAACTACTTATACATGTTTTCTATAACGTGTATTGCCTATATTGTCGAAATGTGTATTTATTTTAAGAAGTTACCTAAATTAGCGCGCGGACCGTCCAGTTAGAGCCGCTACACCAGCGTCAGAAGCTCAGTGCACTCTTAAAGATCGAGTCACGAAGGTATTGGAACATTAGTTCCCTGGAAGAAGTGACTTGACCTGCTTATTTTTTGGCCCTAACTAATTCTGCATTTGGACTGGTCTACTGCTCATCAGCTGCTGCTGGAACCGTAAACCGTATTTAACAACTGGCGCGCTGTAAATTTAACAAAGACTTCTGTTGCAGGCCTTGCATCTAACGATGGACGAATCTGAGCTCAACGCTAAGGACAGAAGTTGTATGTCAACTAAATTCACTCCACTGACGGTGCGTCTTAGCGAGCACATCGCGAAGAACAAGGGGTGGACCGGTTAGTATCGTAAAATTGTGTTTGTACCAAATTTAAAACGCAGTGATAGTCTAGTTGGGACGAACGGAGGTCGCCGAAACAATTCCCATTCCTATATATTATAGTCAACTTCAAAACTATGTAACTAATTGAAAGTAAATGACTTTGATTAGAAGGAAATAGAAATTGTCACCACAAAAATATTTAAACATATTTTTGTATTCCACTGTTCAACTGAGTTTGAATAAAAGTTGAGTAAAGTTTGTTGTGAATATCGCTTGCTTCACAGTGCCTAGAGCAAGGTAAAAGGGTCGCCCCTGTTAGGGCTTGGACATATCGGCCGATAAGTGGGTGTTAGAGAATAGGCGTGATGATAATTATGTCAACATTCGTACATTTTTATTATGGAAATATATAGCTAATCATGAGTAAGGTCAGATTTTGTCACTTCACATTGTTCTCTACGTTATGTAGTTAATGATTAAAATCGGTTAACTAACCTTTGACTTTTTGAATAGGTTGCCCTGAGATATTGTATTTGTCAATAGTTAGTCCAATAGACTAGTTGACTCTTAACAAAAGTAATGAAAATAATGGGTCATTCACATAGTATTTAGGACAAGGGTCCGAAATATACCAAATTCGATCAATATAAATAAGGGATTGCTGTAGAAATTCAATTTAAATATGTTTTATTTTTACTTTTTTGTTCATCTGCCAAAAACACTATACACCATGTTCGTGAAATTTGTTGAGTAACGCTTCATGTAAACAATTACTACGCATGGTCAAAATCCGTCAAACGTCAGTCGCAACCAATCAAGCATAACTGTCGGCTATGTCACGCATGCGTATTAAATTGTTTACAATAATCGTGACGCTACGGCACAGATAATACATAGACCATCAGGACTAAAGGCGTTTTTGACATTTAAGCAAAAACGTAATTTATAATTTATTGTGTTATAGGTTTCAGAAAACAAATGTATTATTTTTTATGGTGATGGCTATCAGTAATTAATCATTTGGGGCCCAATAAAAAAAGGGTCAACTAGCCTATTAAGGGGTCTAATCACGTCGCTTAAATCAGAGCGAGGCAGTGGAGGGGAGCGCCCTAAATTGCCTCCTAGACGCGTCGTGTATTTGTAGACAAATCGTTACGATTTTTAGTGAGTAGAGTAGCAGCCGACTTTATAATCTAAGTAAGGGCTGATTTTAGGACATAATTAAGGACCGGTTTAAGGGACACGAGTAGACCATACTTACTATAACTAAAAGGTATATTTGACAGCGCACAGGTACCGGAATACAGGACGAATAATTTATATTGCTTTTAGGGAAGATTTAAAAATTAAAAGTTTTTATTTTTATTACACAACCTATTTTATCGTCTGCATCCCGTGATGATAGGCAAGTCACTCATTTTGCATGACGTTAAGAATCCTATGTAACTTGGCACTGAGTACAATTTAGGGCAAGCAATAATCGGAACAGTTTCACAGATTAGGATATAACATTTCCTTCCAGTGACTTCACTATTATAACGAGCTAATAAGAGTCATAATTATGCTATATAACAATCTCTTTACAGGAATCCAGGACGTACTAGGAACCCTCCCAGGGGCGACGGTCGACGAACTGCAAACCCTACAACCCCGCATGGGCAGGCGCAATTCAATCTCTAGCGAAAATTCTTCCCTTGAGAACCCTAAAGTTATTCTCGTCTTCTTTGTTGGAGGCTGCACATACCAAGAAATATCAGCCCTCAGAACCATCAGCCAACAAGAAGACTCAAATGTGGAATTTGTCATACTAACTACTAAACTGATAAACGGAACTACATTCATTGAATCTCTAATGGAAACTTCATAATCAATTATTCATAAGACAAGCCATTCCTTTGTATACTATGGGTAGTCCATAATGATTAATATAGGCCTTCGTTATTATTTTAGGATTAAGATAGGCTACCAAAGAACAATGTAACATAAATAATCCTTTATTATTTGTTATATGCTATATAAATATGTACAGATATTATACTTTAATAAAATACTTAAATGGAATTCAAGTTTTTTCATTACAGGAATCTAAAAATAATAATACACAGTAAACCATAAATTTTGGTTTATTAAAATTTTGTATTGATAACTTGCATATAATATAATTTTTAATTTGATCAGTTTTTTTAAATAAATTTACAAAAATCCTGCATGCTTACTATCTATATATTACAGTTTTAAAGCTTCAGCATAATAAAAATAATTTCATGCATCAAAAACCATCATGTAAGGACTACTTTCATAAGTATTCATTACTTGTGTATTTTGTAATGTTGGATTTCTTTGGTGGTGCAACATTGACACCATACTTCTTAGCTAGACCAACAAGCTTCTCATTTTCATAACTGACCTCTTCTTTATAACATCTTAACATTAGAGGCATGACTGTTTCTAAAATAAACTTTAAATTTTTCTGTGCATAACCAGAGTCATTCCCTATAGAGAGTGTAAGGCGAGAGTTAAATATTGCAAATATGCATTCGTCTAAAACATCCATCATATCTTTAGTGACAAGTTTCAGTCCTGCCTTCTGCACCAAAATCACTGATTGAGCGAACCATATAGTACTACTAGACAAGTCCACCCATGTTTCGTTTATGACATATTTAGCTAAAATAAGGCCCAAATTTTCCATCTGCAATAAAAATTTATTAACACCTGCTTTAGTATGCATGTTCACAGGAGTCCACTTATCCTCGGATAGTTTTGACTTCATTGAGTCAATTATTCTCTCTTTATATTCTCTGAGTGCTTTTGTCAATGGAGATCTCAAGCAACTATTCATTTGAAATCTTAAATCTAAACCAAATTCACAGAAAAGTGTGCATTGTTCTCTTAGGCTACTGACACACTCGAGTACCAACTCGAGAGCGCACTGTGGTGTGAACACTTGTTTTATTATTTGACTCATTAGTATTCTAAGTTGCATGCTAGACCAGACTACAAAAGCACTTATTTTATTTTTAGGGAATAAAGTAATGAATTCAGTTAAGGCATCACTGAGTGAGCAAAAGAACACTTCTCCCACTTGAGTCACATAGCTACAGATGGAACCTTCGAGTTGGACCCCCTTCACATGCACCTTCACTGTGTGACTACATATAGCTAGAAACAATTCACAAGCTTGGCTTGTCATGTTAAACTTATTTAGTATAATAATTGGTTGGTGGGATGAGCGGAGCCCACCTCGGGGGCTCCAGTTGTGAGTAACATCAAGTTCTTTGAGCAGTATTTCTATTAGAGCCTTTTGTTTTTGTTCAATTTTTTTTAATATGTCTGCCCTTTGTAAATGAGTCTTAAATTCTTCAGTGTTTAATGTTTTCTGGGCAGAGACCATCAATTCATAAGTCTTCTGAAAATGTCTCTCCACAATCAGCACATCCATTTCTTCAGTCACATCTGCCAACCAGTCAGGCAGTGGTGTAATTTGAGGGGAAGGTAATTCTTCTACAGAGAGACTTGGAGAGTCCAAGGATTCAGCCTTAGGTTTCTCCAGGTGTTCTTTTTTCTTCTGTTTGGAGTTTTCTTTTTCAATATGCATCTTTTTTGCAACATCAAACTTGTCTAGCCAGTCTTTTTTGACCGCAATACTGTTGCACTGAAATACTCTTGTATCAGGAAAAGCTAGCACTTTGAATGCCTGCTTCACAGTTCCTAAATCCTTAACATTGACGACAGCTAAAGTACTGATGGGATAACTAAATTGAAACTTGTACCTCATTGGACCTCTGCGATTTGATATCCATGAGGTTAACATAAGGCAATCATTAAACAGATATACATGCATTCTCTGTATGGCAGTGTTCTCTTCGGCGTCTATCTCTAGTAAATCACCTTCGTGTAGTAAAGTTCTGTCTGGAACATCTAACAGGTTCATACAACCTTCTACTTTCTCTGTTATAGTATTGAGCTTATTTTTCCTCTGTTCCTCTGCCCTCTCGGCTTCTACATCATGCGTATCGAGGGATTCGCGTGATATCGTGTTTTCGTTACCTAGAATCGATGCGTGAGATAATGTAGTGAGCACTGTACGTTGTTCGCTTAGCAAATGGGACAACTTGTACATCTCAGCTTCTAAGTGGGATATTTCGGTCGCTGTTTCGATGAACTGCATGTAGTTTTCGTAGACATTCTTTTTGAGGGCACTTGCGGTTTCTTCAGCTAAAGTTTGAATATTAGCCTTCTGATGTTGGAGCTCCTCCCCTCCGACACAAGATCGCGCTAACTCCTTCACATAGCGGTCCGGTACGAAATCTGGCACGGCAAACTTTTCCATGTTAATGTCGGACATAGTTTTGCAGAAATATATACAGTTTTAACGGGTAATTAATAGTAAAAACATAAGCTCACTCATCATTCGACAATCGAACGACAGGACGTATCAACCCATCAAACTCAACAAATGTCAAAAATCATAGATTAAAGAGAAATGTGTCAAATTTTTTTTTTAATTTATTTAACCGGCCCTGGCTTCTAGGCCTTCAGCCGAGAAATGTGTCAAAGTTAACATATCACGGTTCGTTTCACAGTACGCTTAGATGTTTTTTGAAACTATAATACAAATCATGATCAAACAAAATAATAACATGACTTGGATCAATTAAAATTGAGGTGTAATATATATAAAGATGTAATTATAGCGTGACCAGGATTATAAAAAACCTTTGTTGAGGGTGCCTGTCTTTGATTGCAACACCAAGAACACTCTTTTAATAAATCTCATCAATCGTATTTTTACATGAAAATAATAGCTTATTTTAATGCAACGAAAAGGAAATGAAATAAACTGATTTATAATGCTATTTTTTTGGTGAAGGAGGAATCCTTTTTCCGTAGGTACCTTGCTAAGCGGTAGGCGTGTGTGGGTCTTGCTCAGTTGTTCGCTGAGAATACTTACTAAAACTCCCCAATATACTCATTCCTCTCCATCCGTCCTGTCCTTTCTTCGGAGAGGCGTGGATGATAATAATTGATATTATGCTATGTTGTTGGAGGGAAAATTCTACCATAAAGCTGTGAACATAAATAAACACTGATAATTAATATTTCTTCACAAATACACCCTTAAACTTATAACCCACTCGATACTTTGTGCTGTCGAACTCATCCGTGCTTCGGAAGGCACGTTAAACCGCTGGTCCCGGTCGCCATTGCAACTGTTTCTACCCACCATACCGCATTGGGCCAGCGTGGTGGTGTTACGGCCCACACTCCTCATATGTTGCTCCATGAGGAAGGCCTGTGCCCAGCAGTGGGACATTTAAAGGCTGAAAACTAACATATAGCCCACAGTCGTTACATTTAGATCGATTTTTTCATTTATTACATTTTTGTTTCTGAAGCAACCAGGTACACGTACATAGCAGTTTTATAATATAATAATATATCTTGTAATAATAGCCTTAACTAAACTGGCAGAAGCCGGCGCGCTTTTTGTTATACCCATAATGAGGATTAAAAAATAATGAAGCGAAATAAAAATAAATAGCCACAGAATAATTGAGACAATGTCATTTCCAATTTTTCTATGATTTTTTTTTATTTATCTTCAAGTAAACTTGAAAAATAGTCATAAAAGGACCTAACGTTTTTTATGAAAAAAAAAGTATCGGCTATCGTGTATGAGCCTGAGAATAATCAAGAACAGTTCATGAATAACAATACATATTTTTTCTAAATAAAAAAAAACATTATTGATAAAACTCAACCAAAAACAGGTAGATTTGGAAAACCCTGGCCTTCGTGTTTATACATTATATAGAGCCCACCCGGTGCGCTCTTCGCGCCGGGGGTGGAAAAGGCCCTTTTTAGGGCTAGGTGCCATCTGGCGCCATCTGGTGGCGGTGCCATCTGGTGGCGGTGGATGGCCGTTCGTTTCGATCGGCGACCCGTAGTGACACGGGTGTGAGTGTATTTGGGTCTATGCCCTCTTGGGCGTTGGCTCGTTGCGACCCGTTCCGGGCGGAGGTTCGCGCGGATTCATCCGTGGTTGTGTGTCAGGTATGTTGTCGCCTGGCTCACGCACGGGGGAACCGGCGCTATTTGGAGGTCGTTGCCCTCTTGGGCGGTGGTTTGCGAGGGTTCGCCTGCGGGTGTATGGTAGGTATGTTGTCGCACCCGCGGTGTTGTCAGTGTTCCCTGCCACTGACCTAGCTCCTGCCCACGACCGCCACGCCAACAGTCCCGAAGCACTACGGGCACCGTCTGGGGTACTGGGCATGCTCGGATTGGAGGCCCCTAAGTCCTGCAGTTGCGTAGTACGGCATGTTCCGAAACCGCAGTGCGAACATAGAACTTCGATAGCCGCCATATTTGATCGACAAAAGCATCCGTCCTTTTCACTCCTTTGGGTTATCTGTTAATTTATCGACAATTGTCGATCTTAGACGTCAAATTGGGCTTATCGATGGTTCTATGCTCGTAGCGCCGTGCAGGCAGCGTCGAAGATTCGAGCCCTTCTCTGAGCAACAGGAAGCCACGGCGGGGCGTTTTCCCGGTGGCAGCCAGCGCGCGGCGGGGTATCTGCCCGGCGCCTGGCGGACGAGGAGTCACGTCGGGGCATCTGCTCGGTGACTGGCCGTGTCGAGGCTTTTGTCCGGCGGCGGACTGCGTCAGGGCGTTTGCCCGGCGACCCGGCCATCCTACAAGGCAATTATGGTGGCACCTCTCGGGGCGTCGCCGGAGCTCAGGGCCACGTGGGTGACGGGATGGGGGTCCTTGGTCATGGAGGCAGTCACCCGCATTGCACGGCTCGTTGGCAGTCGCTCCCGTGGCACGGGGCCGCTGGTCCCCCTCCAGGGACAGGCCGTTGGAGGCCGAAAGGCTGGCCGCGGCGGTTGCTGGTGCGTATTCGAGAACCCGGCACCGCATATCGCGGCTTGGTATGGGTCGGTCATTACCCCGGGTCAAAAAAAAGGATAGGTATATGTGTATTTTTCATAAAACTACTACACATTATTATGCTTGTTTAAGTAGGTACCTATGCAAAGATAATATCACCCACATTTCGCCCAATTTACACCATCCAACTCCAACTCGCTGTTTTTAATAATTTTTTCCGATCTCGATTTCAAGTACGTTTTTTACTTGATACCGAACAGATTTTTTCCTTGTCGGAATCAATTAATATTTAATAATTGATTCCGACAAGTAAAAAATCTGCGGTGGTCATTGTTTTCACAGAAACCACACGATTTCGTTAATTACCTAACTTTGTCGAAAAAGTAAAATATATAACCGAAAACCTTGTTAGTATAATTTTAATTTTATACTTTATATTTTTATCTAATTCTTCTTCTTCTTGCCCTTTTCCCAGTCTAGGTGGGGTCGGCACAAAATGTCTTCTTCTTTCATTCTCGTCAGCTCAGCATCCACTTCTTGTATTCTCATATCATTCTTCACGCATTCAATGTATCGCTTCTTTTGTCTTTCTCTTACTCTGGGTCCGTCCTCATCCATGCTCAGCATCCTTCTTGTAATGTGACATTCATCCCTCCTCATCACCATGTCCATACCACGCTAATCTATTGCCTCTAATCTTTTCTGTCACTGGCGATACTTTCGAATTCCTCTAATATACTCATTCCTGATCTTCTCCATTCTTGTGACTCCACACATCCATCGTAACATTCGCATCTCTACTGAGTGCAGTTTTCTTTCATCCATCGCTTTCGTTGCCCAACATTCAGATCCATACATTACGACAGGTCTAACGACGGATTTATAGATATTTCCCTCAAGCTTAAGGGGTAATCTAGGGTTACACGCTGCTCCTGAGACCTGTCGCCATTTTATCCATCCCCCATTTATTCTGTTTCTTACATCCTGGTTAATATTGCCATCGTTCTGAATTAATGTTCCAAGGTACCGGAAATCGGAGCAAACTCTCACCCTATATCAAAATTTAAATGAGTTTTTTTTTTAAAGAATTGATTTCATCCTAATATCTGATTACGCAAAAATATCAACTATAATGCTTTGTATCTGCTAAGCTATAATATGTCTTCATAACACTTTTTTTATGTTTCAATAAAAACGTATTCCTTTGGTAAAATAGTACTAATCTTTTTTTTCACAGTATAGGTGGCAAACGAGCAGGCGGGTCACCTGATGGTAAGTGATCATCGCCGCCCATGGACATTTGCAACACCAGGGGCGTCACTCATGCGTTGCCGGCCTTTTAGATGGGAGTACGTACACTCTTTTTTTTTGAAGGCTTGGAGGTCGTACCGCACCAGGAAAACTTCAGGCGACAAGGAGTTCCACAGCTGAGTTGTACGCGGAAAGAAGTCACGCGAAAAGCGTACAGTTGTGGATAGCCAGGCATCCAGGTGGTGGGGATGGAAGGCTTGACGCGATGGTCGATGACGGAAGGCTTTAGGGATCAGGTTAAACAGCTCTTCAGAACACTCTCCATGGTAAAAGCGATAAAGAATGCAGAGTGAAGCTACATCTCTACGCAAGGCCAAGCTGTCTTGCCGATCGGAGGGAAATGATATGTCAGCAATTCGAGCTGCTCTTCACTGGATGCGGTCCAGAGGCAACGGGCTAATGTGAAATACCTTCTCGATCTATTGAGCAAACCAAGTTTCTTAGAAGCCAATTTCGTCTTCTCCTCTAAATGACCGCGAAACTGCACGTTACTCGATATGCTGACCCCAAGGATACTGAGATCGGCTGAAACACCAAGGGAAGTGTTCTGAAAGCTGGGCGATACGACAAGCGGCGTTTTCTTTGCAGTAAACGCACAGACCTGTGAACGGATTGCGGAGACCCCAATCCGACACCCCATTCAACACTGTCTCTATGCTGGACCCACTTTTCGCCAGATTTGTTAGGTCCCCATGTCACAGGTGGCGAGCCTGTTGCCATGCGCCAGGCACAATGTGAGGCAAAAATGCAAGAATGTTAAATTAACAATGATTAATGCAACAGAAAAAGAAAATTACAGTTATCGAATTTTGAATTTTCATGGTAACCGGTCATGTTAATACCTTACACCAAATCCATTATATTTTTGGAGAAACTATTATAACAAAGATGTTCCTTTAAAAGCAATTTAAAGAATACTGGTTTCTGTTTGTTGACCTCGCATAATTAAAAAAGTTACGTCAGTTTAAGCAATTTGTAGTTTTTAGCGCGATAATAACCGAAGAGTATAAAAGTAAAAACCCTTAAATTTTAAGCTTAATAGTCTAAGATCTGAGTTGGTATAAGCATCAGTAACTTCTGTGCTCAAGTTTTCAGCTGTTTGGATTCAATTTTATGTTGTAAGTAGGTAAATATGTAATATATACGTATACGTACGAAAGTCGAACTTTATAGAACTTTATAGCAGTTACTTATTTATTTATTTATTTTAATCTTTAATGTCCATTACAAATGTACACATGGTGGACTTAACGACTAATATCGCTCTCTAACAGTCAACTATCAGGCAAAGCTGAGATCTGGTAACGGCTTAATACAATAATTATATTCATCAATTACATATTAAATAAAATTAAATATAGCAACATTAAGTAGTAAAGTAGTACTTATTTCAAGTTCTTTTTCTTGGCTACTTCAACCCTTAGTGTGTTTAGAATTATAGGCCGCATTTTCCGACCAAGTTGCCCAAGCACTCACTTCACGCACGTCTTTCTTGAATTTGCTGGCGTGACACCAAAGCGTCTAAGGGTCGGGTACTTTGCGCCCAACAGTCGGAGCTACGGTCCAATAGAATTGCACCACTATAGACATGTTTTCTGTCATAGCCACATGACAGCGGGCATGACTACAGTGAGCTCAATCAAAATGGGTCAGTATGGAGACATAAGTCAGTAACTATATTTTCCGGCTTCTGTTGTTATCTCAGAAGAGATAGCGACAACTATTCATAGAAATCATAGCGTCAATTTAATATTAAGGAATAATACCTAATGTCAAAGGTGTTCGTCAACTCCCTTACCATACGTTACGTATTCGGGATTAATCAAATAAACTTATTAAATACATAAATATTTTCGAAGACCTCGTTGGTGTAGTGGTAGAAAACAAAGCCACTTTCTATATATTCAGTTCTTTGATAGGTGACCAATTCTTTGTTATCTCGAGATCCTCCGTGCTTCGGAGGCACGTTAAGCTAGTATTAATGACGACATAATTATTTGCTTTTTTTTATAATGATATCCGTTTAAAATCAACCGAAGTCCGAAACTTATGCAACAGCGTAAGTAGCATGAGCACCGCGATATGATATTTATCACGTTTTTATCACGCCCAATTGTGAAATTCCATAGTACTTTATCAGTGATAAAAACACGATATATAGCATAATGCGGTGTTCATGCTAAGAGTGCCACAGGTAGGTATTGATTTGCCATTAAAATTTGAATTGGTCAACGTGCCGTTTTTGTTATGGTTATAATGTATAATTGGTCAACAATGACATCATATAAGTTCTAAAAAATAGGTAATGGTAGAGGTCAGCCTTTGATAAACTGCTCGTTTCAAATTGATAGTTGTTATAGGTATATTTGTTGATTTAACTAACAGACGGCATTGAACGATGCTTATTAGAAAAATATCAGTTTGATTTTAATTACTTAGGTATCTTGTAAAGTCTACTCGACCGATGTTAGTTTAAATTAAACGTTTTGTGTTTAATTATAGTTTTGTTTAAATTTAAAACAAGTTGTTAATTTTTATTTTACTAGTTCAGTAATTAAGAAAATTCGGCTGTTTTGAAATTATAGTAGGTAGACAGTCGAGGACGGTCGCGGTCGATCGGAAAGAAGGTACAGTTTTAAAGCGCTATTTATTAAAGTTAATGAAGTTAAAGCAGTCATTCATATCTTTTTAGTTAAAAACTGTGGACATTACTTAAGCTACATACTTTATTAAAATTACTACCTACGGCAAATAAGGCCCATCTTATATAAAAATATAAAACTCAGGAAATATAATGTATGAATAAAATTAAGCTGAATATTATTTGCCTCAAATTGTGCCCGATGCATGGCAACAGGCTCGCCACCTGTTACATGGGGACCTAACATATATGGCGAAATGTTGGTGTTTAACACCTCTGCCTACCCCTTCGGGGAATGAGGTACAACAAAAGAGGTTTGAACAACAGTAGAAATATGAGATTTTATATGTGGACCTTACTATCAACTGGGTCTTATTTGCTAAAAGCACCTTAGTACGACCGCGATTTTTTCGACTATTACCTACCATCGCAACGATCGATTCATTAACTATTAGATATTTATACGAGTGAATGAATGATGCAGTTGACATAATAAGTAATTAACCAATTTTTTTTTATTTTAGAATAATGTGGAAGCCTTCAATAGTACCCATCGTGGTACTCTTTTTTATTGGAGTTTCATCAATTCAAGGTATTTACACAATATTTTTGAGTTTTATTTTTGTTTTATAAAACAACAAAAACCATTTAATTTTGTCACGAAAATAAGAAAGAAATTTTAGTATCAAAATTGTTCAAAGAGTTGCGAGCTTTATGTGTTAATGGGCAGGGCACATTGCTCGTAGAATTGAATGACGGTCGTTGGGCGAGAGGGTAGAGCGTTAGTAGGTGTATCGACGATCTAGCGATGATTGTGGTAACATTCTGGATGCGGCAACGCAAGTCATAGATATACATCATTCTGTATCATCCTATAGACGTCCATTGCTGGACATAGACCCCGAGGATCGGATCTCCATAATGATTGGTCCTGTGCCGCCTGAATACAGCGACTTTCCGCGACCTTCGCCGGATCGTTCGGTCCACCTCGATCAAGGGTTTTCCGAAATAACGCCTCCCAGTAAAGGGCCGCCACTCGAGTACTTTTCCGTCCCATAGCCGCCGCCGTTCTCCTACGGATCTCCTCGTTCCTGACAGCATTCTATATAATCTATCGAAATTTCATCCTCAGCTGAAACTACTACGAAAGAAGCATGTGGTACAGATAAGACTCAGGTGTGCGGTGAGGGTGCAAGATGCGCACAGACTGGTGAAAACGCGGAGTGCGTCTGCAAACTTGGGCACACCGGCGACCCGCTTGAGAAGTGTGTGGAGAGCAACGTTGAGTGCTATGGTAAGTTTAAAGTCATAGCTCATTATAGTCACTCGTCACCCGACCCGCACCGCCTCGCCTCGAGCGGATAGAATTCTTTAAATGAATTTCTATGGACATGCGCTCAGTACATCAACTCTATCGTTACCGGATCACCTCGCTCGCGAGCTGTCCACGAGTAGACCGCGTGTGGTCTGCTGTGGCGTAAGTTCCGAAGAGATCGTTCTATAGTTTTTACTCATTTATTTGCGGACAATGCGTTGGCCGCTCGTTGATCATGTGACGCTTACTGGTTGAGAACGCGGTGTCCACCGGTGCACGAGTCGAGGCGGTGCCGATCGGGTGCCGAGTGGTTCTTATGAACTATGACCATAACTAGTACGTATGTTATAAGAAAGATAAATGATTTCTTTTTCTTATTGCCTTTGTCCCAATCTAGCCTATCATTGATAGATGAAATACGCGAATGACTGTGTCTCTGTCTACCCCATTGTGAAAATATCGCCATTTCAAAATGGGCTCATGTTAATTGATCAATTTATACACGCGATTAGCCAAAAACTGAAATCTACTCTCTAGATGAGGTTTCAATCAATACCGCGCAATGAGAGACCATTCAGCATTTTTCTTAAAAATCCAGAATCATAGCTACAGATTATGAATTGTGCCTGTAAGATTATAATTATATTGTATAATAAAAATGATTTCCAGAAAATCGCCAATGCGCTGCAAATGAAGCCTGTTTCAGCGAACACTGTAGAGATATTTGTGAAGGTACATGTGGGGTGAAAGCGGTTTGTAAGGTAAGAAACTTAGACTCTGTTGAACGATACTTGGTTGTTGTTGTTGTTACATGGAATTTTAAATATCAGTATAAGTTTTCACTTAGGACAAACCGAACTGTACCTACCTTTCGCTGGTAGGGCGGTAGGCGTACGAGAGACTTAACAATAAAGGTGGCTCTGCAAACAAAAACTTCGGTAATTTCCAAAATGCCCAAAACTCTGGGTCTGCCGAAGCAATAAAAAAAATGAAAAATCCTATATTTATTGGAACATAAATACCCACTTCGCTGAGAAGAGAATTAGAGATGACAGTGTTCCACGAATTAATCCAATTATTTATTAAACTTGTAACGGCTTACCGATATATAAAAACAACAAACTAATTATCATAATTTTATTACAAAATGAATGAAGATATAGCATCTGTAAATGCTAGGTATTCTATTTTACAGGTCAATGAAAAGCGTAATCCTATATGCTCTTGCCCTGAAGGATATACAGGAGATCCGTTTGTTGTTTGCAATAAGGTGGATTCTGGTAAGAATATCAAAAATATCTCAACAAGATCATTTTACTCAGCCTATATACGTCCCACCGCTGGACACATGCCTACCTACGCCACCGAGCTCCTCCAACAATATTAAAATTGTATTATTGTTGTTGTTATTGTCAATATGTTATATAAGAAGGTGAAATTATTTTCGATATGGCCCGACACTACGATATCCCTTATTGGGAGATTAAATCCATAGTGTATGCCTACGCCCAGCTGTAGCCAACTCTTGACTGATAAAATGTTTATGGTTAGGTATTCAATAAAATATTTGAGTTGGAAACACAAAGTAATAATGTATGTTGTGAATAACGGTGGTGATTTTACAGTTAGTAACTTAGCAACAATTATATTGTACAATTGTTAGTTGTTCCCAATAAATAAAATAAAATACTGTAGGAACTCATTTCTTCGAATAAAAGGGCTGTTTCTTATTTCGTAGACTATGTCCAAACGAAAAGATTGTGAGGCTATTTACGAGTAATATGACTATTTAGGTAATCAAGTTCGTACAACCTATTTTCGGTAATAAGTATTGTACGGACATTTATTTTTCAATTAAATACCTATACGTTGAAAAATGTATTGTGTAATAATTACATAGCATTCTTAATTCAAAGAAGTCACTGACTGGAAATCTTTGAGGGATGTCCAGTCAAAGTACTCACAGTGATATTTTCATCTCTCTCGAGGACCTATGTGTGTTAAGAATTAAATAACATTTTCTTTTAAACCAGGTAACACTTGCAGCCCTTCAACCTGTGGAGACAATGCTAAGTGCCAAGAAGTGGATGAAAAACCTGTCTGCTCTTGCTTGCCGGGATACAGGGTAAATATCTTTGCTTACTAATACTTAGATATCTACTAAATAGCCATTCCAGAATCTATTCAATTATGACCTACGTTGCCGAAACGTGGATACTGAAAGAGTGGCTAGTCCACTAATTTAATGTCGCTTAGCGGGGAATAGAGCATGCGATTCTCGGAGTCTCTCTGAAGGATAAAATCCAGACGGAGAACCAAGGCAAGAAGTGAGGAATGGGATGGTATCTGTCAGTGAACCGACAACAGTTGAGGTAAATGTGTTCTTGACTGGAGACCTGCGAAGCGCTGCAGGCAGATAGATGCGAACTAATAAGGGGTGAAGATGAAGATCTATGTATACCAACTTAGTTCAGATCTCGAATTTAATGTAAATACATTATTTTTCAAATGAAGTATATTTTGGTACATTCAATTCAAATAATCAGTCCCTACATTACGTGTATGGGCACCCTCCCTAATTTAATATTTTATTCCACTTTTGATTTGTGCACTTTGTCGGCGTTATTAATATACATATTATTTCAAAATTTCAGCTCTCTAGTGCTAACGGTCACTGAGATTATCCGCGGACGGACAGACAGACAGACATGGCGAAACTATAAGGGTTCCTAGTTTACTACGGAACCCTAAAAATATATGTATGCTACTTAAAAAGTTATATAACTTCCATTTTTATATTGTCTCATTTTGGACAGCTATGTGGTTAATTATATACTTAAGACAAAACTAAGATAAGAGAAATATTTATATTTTCAAGGGTAACCCGCTGCAAGAATGCTTCCAAATATGCGAGTCAAGCAACGACTGCCCAAGTTCGTACCCCGCTTGCGTCCGCGAGATCTGCCAGGACCCTTGCAAGAACGCGTGTGGTCGCAACGCTAACTGCCGGCTCGTCGAAGGCGCCCCCATCTGCACCTGTCCTGAAGGGGCTACAGGGAACCCCTTGAGCCGTTGCGTCGGATACGGTAGGTGTTTGTATGAAATACCTATGGGTTAAAACTTCATTATCTTTCTCTTCTTCTTCACCAGCCTAAATTTGTCCCAACGTTAGGCTTCCTACATAGAGAAACATATAGACTGTAACACCACCATGCAGCAGACAGCAGCAGCAGGCAGAAAAAGTAACGTTAAAAGTAAAGTAAAGCGGACCAATGTCTTCACCTGTCATTCAAAGCATGGAATTAAGTCGGAGGATACGCCTGAATATATGTCTAGTTCGCAATATTATTCGTCCTCAGCCTTTATACGTCCCTCTACTGGGCACAGGCCTTCCTCATAGAGAAACACCTGCGGAATATGAGCCATAACACCACCACGCTGGCCCAATATGGGTTGGTTGGTTGGTTATAAGAATTATTGTTGGAGGTATATATTAGGTCCTTACCTATGAAATTGGTGTTTTGTATGGAGATTTTGGGGATGTCTGCATTTTACATACTAACATTTTATCAGGTTTCTTCACAACGACAAATCCAGAGATAATAATATTTGGCATGTATCATTAGACAAGCTTTAGCAATGTGTGTGTGAACACGCTTGATAAAAATTATTCATCGTTTTTATGTTAATGCAAATCAAATGACGTATTCGGGAGGCAGTTAAAAATAATTGTCTTTGTGTAATTTTTATTTCTTGTTTTACCTGTATAAGATTTGGTTTTTCATTAAGATTTCTTTGTGTCTAATTTTAACACAATTAAACTTACAAAAAATTATCAAATTAAATAATACGAGCTCAAATATATGGTCTATTTTTAGAAGAGGCAATTATTTTATAAGAATGTTCTGAAACTTAATAGTTACGGACAAATTGCTAAGACAGAATAAAAACACCAATTTCATAGGTAAGGACCCAATATTACCAATAAAATTAATATTCCATAATTATGTAAGATGTCTTCTTTCCTGCCAACAGTAAATGTATGCGACCCGTCCCCATGTGGTGCATACACCGTGTGCCGCATCGTCGACGGCAAGCCGGTCTGCTCTTGCTTGTCGGGATACCAGGTTAGTTCAAAACGTCAATACACCAACAGTGTTTATAATGTTTATAATCTTATAAATCATCTATTATTTAGTATATTTATTATTAATTATTCGGTAGTATTATTATATATTATTGTTATTACTTTTATTCATTTTACATAAGATTAAGATTTATGTCTGTTTATTATTATCTGTGGAAACTTCACTGATTAATGCATTTGTTATTGTGTTTTATCCTTTAAGTTTTGTTGTAATTGTTTGTATCCCTCAAAATAAATAAATAAACAGTATAGCATACACAAAGACAAATTCCATAAATAGATTTCAACCTTATTTACTCTTTTTATAGTACGAAAACGATAATTATCTAGTCTACATCCTTGAATTTACAAATTCTTATGTTAAAACAAGTTTGAATTTAGGGTTCGAAGCTTTGAGAAAAGAAGCTTTGGGAAGCTTTGGGTTAAGATGTCACAGAATAAATTATTTTTCTTTCTTTCTTTCTTTCTTTCTTTCTTTGTATATTTTTTGTACTGTTTTTCAAAAAAGTTACTTTTCCCGCATATATTTTAACTTTACAAATATGCAACGAAATGCAGGTGACTCTATCTCTACTCTAGTAAAGCCGTAAACTCGTAATTTACAGGGTGATCCCATGGATCGATGCTACAAGTTCCCGTGCAACGCAGACAGTGAGTGCGGAGTCAACGCGACTTGCCATGTAACAACGGAGCCAGCGATTCACAAGACCTGTCGGTGTCGCGAGGTAAACCATTTTTACTGAACCTATTGCAATTCTTCTAAATGCGCCACTAACAGTACAATTAGACTCAGAGCCGAAAGGAAAAATTTAAGACCTATACCCGAAAATCTTAGACGGATTGGGAACACGTCATCAGATTCGGGGCGGCTGATACAGTCCACTTGACCAATGCTCTCACCTTGACGCAGTCGATTCTTTAGCAAACTTAGGCCCGTATTAGAGAGGGATGGCGCTCTTAATCCCACACAGCGCCATCCCTTTTTAACTGCGCTCAAGGAGAGATCTACGCTTGAGTTTGGTTCTGTAATACGGGCCTTATACTTGACACACAAATCTTTACTGTGAAACAGTAAAGCCGGGCACTCCCCGCCCGTACCATTGAGATACAAAAAAACTTAAGTTACAGATTATTAACAACATTGCTTACCTCGTGTAAAGCAACAAGTGTATATCAGGGGAAATATGGATGTTAGCAAATCTGCCAAAGCCTTCGGGGATGATATATGTAATAAGTTGTATCGTTTTATCTCACTAATTTCTAGTTTTATGAACAACATGGTTTTTTATATACATGTATTCACTCCTCTATCCTCGTAGGGATAGGCAAAGGTGTTACTCCCTACATTTTGCCTGATTTGTTTCTGGGGGCTTTTGTAAAGGGGGAGTCTGTATGCACCGGGCCATAGATAAATTATGTAGTATAGATCGCTATTCCCATACATAGGTTTTTAGTACATCTAAAACTTTTTATTGTTGCTTGTACCCCTTCGTTCGAATTTTTACGTTAGGTGGCGGTACTATACTAGCGGAATCATAGATAATTTTTTTTTTTTAATAAAAAGCTCAACAAATTACTCCACACTACCTGATGATAAGCAGTAGAGGAGTCCATATGTGAAGATAGCTAGAGCAGCATACTGACATACTAGCCCTAGCCACCCTCCCCTTGCCGGCACAAAAAATGCTTTTTCACGCCTGAAGGAACCCATATTGTAAGAAGGAGGGATAATACGTGTGCCGGTTATTCCGATCTATACTCGTACTACTTAATTTATCTATGACCTGGCACAGTGTTGAGTGCATGATTTTTGCTATCGGGATATATTCTGCAGCCAATGATGCAGGGGGATATCGCGATAACCTAATAAGCTAAATAAACATTTTTATTTTTCAATCAGGGATACTACGGGGACGCATTTAAGTCCTGCACCATAGAGAGCTGCACCAAGAGCGCAGACTGCTCATCTTCCAGGCCTATGTGCGTGAACAACGGATGTATCGACTCTTGCGGCAATATGTGCGGGCTTAATGCTGTATGTCAGCAGGTCGGCAGCAAGTCAGTTTGCCTGTGCCCAGAAGGCTCAACTGGGGACCCTTTTAGAGGTTGCTACAAATATGAACATAGCATCACTGCATAAATTTTGGCCTATACCTACTTAGAAAATAATTATGCTTCGAAATTGGAATGTAAAATTGTTACGTATAAAGTCACGAGTAAGAAAAAAAATCAATAAAACATTTTGGTGATATGCAGCAATTTTTTTTTTATAATCTAATAACAAGACATTACTTGTTTAGAAATTAATTAAAATATCAGTTATGCAATAAAATGAAATATATTAATTGTCAAGAATATTTTTTTTTACATTCACGCCAATCAACTAGCCCCATTTTAAGCTACTATTTTAACTAACATTTCAGGAACTTATTTAAACCTATTGTCATTGTATTCAGTCAGACCACCGCAGACGTACATACATTGCTTAAGGATTGGGATAGGTTTGTGTATGGTCACAAAAAAAAACGACCAATACGTTTTTCTTGTCTATAATACGTAAAACTGTTGTTTTTTTCCATTGCCTCCTTATTATTGTTGTTGATATTTTTAATAGATGATTGGTGAAAATTTTGAGATAAGGATTTTTTTTTCTGTCAGCACACCAAACAAATATATTTTAATTTCTGTTTCCCAATTTTAGTTGGAAAAGTATAACTAAAGTCACTTCAGCATATTCGTTGAATACAGTCTAGGAAGCTGAAGGAAATCAATTTTTTTAGGAAACGAGGATTTAAAATGAGTAACAAAATAGGCATTAAAAATATTGTTACTTTATTTTCACATTAAAACCTATAAAACGAATACAATATTTTATTGTCATTCCACTATTATCTTACGTTTAATCAAGGCAGTTTTTACATAAAGTTTTAGTACTTTGTCATAATATCGTCAGTTTTTATAGTACGAGTTCTTCGCTTCGTTACTTCGATTAAGATCAGGGCAAGTGTACAATAATAAACTTTTCAAATTAAACAATAAAATCCAACAATAAATTTTTTAGAGCTACGTAATTTTGCGGTCGAGAAGCATCTGGGCCTTATTCCAAAATATGGACTAAAACTGATGAGCTTTGTCTTCTAAAAAAGGAACAACTTATTTAAAACCCACTGAGAGACTTTAGTCCACTTTTAGATGAAAGTCTACGTGTAACTCTTTGCTACGACTCTTGCTACGGCGTGGCCAGTGCTACGACGTGAAAAGTGCTATGACCTACGACCACAGAATTACGTACAGGCGTGTTACGTGTCTATTCTTCCTTTTTTTCAGCTACGTCGGCGACGAGTACTGCTGGATATTCTGGTTTATCCTCGTCATCGTGGTGTTGCTCCTCCTCATGTACTTCTTCACCTTGGGTCACTTCCGCGGTGAAGTTGCCGTTCCTCTTGTACCTGTAGTAGCGCGTAGAAGCGGCTACTGACCGAGATTCGTAGCAGTTCACTAACGCGTCACCATTGCGACCTGAAAGATTAAATTTAAATTTATAAATAATGTATATACTACGTATGGAAAAGGTCGTTCTATTTCCGCCAGTACCACCGAGTTGGAATAAATCGTAGCGATTTGTAAGCTTTTGATGTCGATATTGAATAGTTTGTCCTTAGATGACCAATACATTGTATATCGATTCCCTCTGTGCTTCAGAAGGCACGTTAAGATGTTGGACCCGGTCGTTTTTGCAACAGGTCCTACCCAACAATCCGCATGCGGCAGCGCGGTGGAGTTACACTACACTACTCATGTATTTATAGAGTGGAACATACAATCAGACACGTATAGGATGGCGAGTAGTGAGAAAGTTAACAAATTTTTACGGCATTCCTCTTAGTTGTCTTGAAATCATTTAGTTTTAATTATGGTCCACCACTTGATGCACAAGTTATGACCTCCGTGGTCGAGTGGTCTGTGTCCGGTCGGTCTCAATGCGTCGCCATCTCGAGAGGTTCTGGGTTCGATCCCCAGTGGGGGCAAATGTTTGGGTGATGAATTTTCAGGCATTTGTTCACCAGTCTTGGATGTTTATATATATTTCTATATATTCAGGTTATTTATACGTATTTATCTATTAAATATATTTATCCGTCATCTAGTGTCCGTAACACAAGCAGCATTAGTTAGGTGTGAATGTCTGAGGATATTAGTTATAGTCGGGTGATGTGACGTTATCCTTGGGGGAGGCATACAATCATCAATGTCTCCTGGCTGATGTGATGATGGTGAGGCTTGCTCGTGTCTCCTGGCTGATATGATGATGACAAGGCTTGCTCGGTCTCCTGGCTGATATTACGATGATGAGACGACTCGTGTCGCCTGGCTGATGACGATGATGTTCCTGACGAACTCGATGTGTTCGATGGTGTAGTGCTTTCGAGATCGAAAACAAAGCTACTTTCGCCATGGTCAGGCCTTGGATGTGTGACCAAAGCTGAAGGCACTTTAAGCCGTTGAGGTCCCGGCCGCATTTTCAACCGTTTCTACCCACCAACCCACATTGGGCCACGCTGGTGGTTACCCATACTTCTCATGTGTTTCTCCATGAGGCCTGTGCCCAGCGGTGGGCGTGTATAGGCTGAGGAGGGTGTTCCTGACCGGTGGCGCAGGTGCAGACGGCGAGGTGGCGGCGCGCCATGCAGACGGCGCCGGCGCCGCACTGCGAGTTGCCGAGGCACGGGTCCACGCACTGGTAGCCCACGCACGCCAGGTGGTCCGCGCACTGGGAGTCCAGTTCGCACTCGCCCTACAAAAATTGTAAAGACCGTCAGATTAACATGTATCTCGCGACCCCGCAACAGATTGATCACAATTTAATGCATAATTTTTTTTATAAATGACCGGTAAGTAGCAAACCAGGAGGGCCTGCTACTCGCCTGATGGCAAGTGATGATAGGCCGAAGGTGGAAGCTGTATTTCTCAGCAATGTGGAAATGGCTATCTTACCTCTAATTGCCGGAACTACACAATATCATAACATTGCGAATACATATTTTGCGAAATATTGTGATCGGTACATACATACATACATATAATCACGACTATTATCCCCTAAGGGTTAGTCAGAGACTAGGCAAAAACACCACAAAAGCAGTCCTTTACCATAGTCCGCGCTTCACCAGTAGTGACAGGCCGTGGAGCCGCCGCAGCCGTGTGGTAGCGGCTCATTAAAAGAATACTACCAACCCATCTCTTCTCTTGGGTGTCGTAAAAGGCGACAAATGGACTTAGAACTGCTCAACATCCAATAGCTTATAGCGGCGACGGGCTCACCACCTGTCACGCTGAGTGCAGTCACTACTGGTATGTTACCTGGAGTTTTCCAGTTGCATTCCACTTGAGCGTTGATAAGCAGCAATATTTACAGAAAAATACAGGTATAAGCTGACCTTGTCACACGCGACGAGAGCATTCCCGATGTAGCCGGCGGGGCAGTTGCAGACGGGCCGCTCGGCGCCCGTGCGGTCGTGTCCGGGGATGCACTTGGCGTTGGTTCCGCAGGGGTTGGGCTCGCACAGGTCACCTGCACGGTGGAATAGGAAATTGCAAAACTGGGTAGTTTTGAACTTTTTATTCACAATGTTTTTTTTACTGGGACAGTATGAGAAAATCCAAAACCAAGATACAGGGAAACGGCCTTAGGAACTATTTATTCTATTTTTGTAAAAAATTGGTATAGTAATTTTTTTTGTCAAGCGTGAGTTATCCATAGAAATTAGTAATTTTGAAAAACAAAAAGTTGTTGCGGATCAACTCAGTTACATATAGGGAATATTTCATTGCATCGAAAGAAAAAATCGGAGAGAAATTAAAAAAAAAAACACTATAATATTGAACTTGAATAGAATAGAAGATGTCTCTATCTTATTTTCCCAGCTGTGTACTACTGTTGATATGTACACAAGCGGTGACTGCATTTTTATATTTTCGGTACCTAACTAAAATAAGTAAAACAGGTGGAGCAACTTTCAAAATCGTCAAGCACCCTGTTCATAACTATCGGGAAACCAAAGAATCAAGGAATCTCCATACCCTGTCACTTGAATCAGAGCGAAACGAAACGTGACGAAACACCTTCAGACGACTTACCGCAGATGAAGGGGTCTCCAGTCACGTTTCGTGATGAATGTTTGAGCAGTTTTACTAAAATCACCTGTTGCGGTCAGTTTTTAAAAAACTTTTTTCACACATTTTTTCTATTGGCTTTATGTATTTTTGATATATGACTGTTGTTTTTTGGCAAATACATGTTGGAGCAAATATAGCATGAAAAGTTAAAATATTTCTCGTTTCATTGCTCAGTAAGAGTTCCAACACACACGTATTCGTCCTTAACATCACCTATTTATAAAATTGGTCGTAAGAACAGCCCAGATACTTACGAGCTTCAAAAGGCCTGCAGAAAGTAAACGGATCTCCAGTCATATTGCGTGGGCAGGAGCAGACAGGCGTGAGTCCTCTCAGATGGCACTCAGCGTTGACGCCGCACGAGTTGACGCAGGGGTCGATGCACGCGTTGTACACGCACGCCGGCTTGTAGCTCGGGCACTCGGAGTCGGACGAGCACTCGGGGGTGCAGATCCTGTAGGGATCGCCGTGGTAACCCTGTACCACACAGAGGCAAAGTTTAATGACGTTATCCCTTGCAGCCATAAAATAAGACAGTAAAATTCCGATTTAAAAATGTTTATTCAGAATTTTTAACAAATTTGTGAAAATGAAACTACGCCATCCACCCACAATGCTGGAAGCCTTTTCGTTCTAATAACAACTGACCTGTACCTTTCTTCCAGTCCCAACCTTGGATGGGATGGGTGACCGGAACTTTGTGATCTCGAATTCGTTGTGCTTCGGAAGGCAAACGGTTTATCGCGTATCGCAACCGTTTCTACTGACCAACCTGCATTGGGTCAGCGTGGT
Source organism: Parapoynx stratiotata (assembly GCA_910589355.1). Lineage (NCBI taxonomy): Eukaryota > Metazoa > Arthropoda > Insecta > Lepidoptera > Crambidae > Parapoynx > Parapoynx stratiotata. The sequence continues at coordinate 6,521,421 of OU342479.1, forward strand.
GGCGTTACGGCCCATACCTCATGTGTTTCTCCATGAGGAGTGGCACATGCAAAGGCTGAGGACGATGCGAAGATTGTGTGATTGTTGCTGGTGAAAAAGTTTTGCAAGCCCAGATCTCTGTATCCGTGTTATCTGTAAAAGAGATCTCCAAGTTCTTACCCTCGGGCACTTGCAAATGGCGCGGTGCGCGGCCACCGTCTCGCAGTCGGCGTTGACGCCGCAGTCGCTGCAGGGACTCGCGCACTTGAAGTCGCGGCACGACTGCTGCGCGCCGCACTCGCCGTCGGACTCGCACTCGTGGTGGCAGCCTGTTAGTGGGCTACCCTGGGGACAAATATGGCGGTCAGATCGATAGGTCAATTTTGTTATTTACGTAATTTTTAAGGCTCTTAGCAAATACTGGATGCGACAGGCCAAATCTCTCTTTTCCTGCCCTGTTCTCAATTATATTTGGGGTCAATGCAACATGTCTGCTTCTTCCACTTTCTTCTACCACTCGCTAAGTCAACACTCACTCCATTCCTCATCATATCTTCATTCACACAATCCATCTTTTCTTTGGTTTTCCTCTCCCCACACGCCCGGCCAAATATAGGGTGAAATACTGTAAAATAAAACAACATTCATCACGCCTTTTTCCCCAAATGCGTAGGCAGAGGTGTAAACACCCAACCCAAGGTGAAATAAATATGACAAAAAAGTGTACAAACAGTGGACTAGAGGGTATGAATGCCGATGGTGATGATATTCTCGTGATCATCAAATAACAACTTGATAATCATGAAGGAGATTTATCTATATTTAATTATGTAAGCGTACAATAAGACATTGTTACATTAAAAATCAAAATAAAAATATAAAATTTATAAGAAATTCATCGATTTTTTATAGATACTTAAAGCTTGTAAAAATATTTTATATCAGCATTATTGAGCCAGGGTTTCCCAGGGGGACATTTGGTGTTATCATCGGGAAAGTAAATTTTGGAATGCACTTTTAATTAATTGGCAGAACTAACAAAATTTGTTTATTTACTGAATACCACTTTTCAAGTGAATATCATAGCAAACGTACCCTGTATCCGGGCAGGCAAGTACAGATGGCTTGGTTGTTGGCGACGTGACATTTGGTGTTGGCTCCGCAAGGTGAAGGGTGGCAAGCTTCCTCTGAAAATACATTGAGAATATTTTTTTTTTTAATAAAAATATCACAATATTTATAGATGATTTTAATACCTCCGGATAGCCGCTCTAAAAAATAAATTGAAAAACGGAATTAAATCTTATGGAATTCAATGTTACATAATTTATCGGGAATTTATCCGGAGGTGGTGAAACCGGCGCTTTAAAACAAATACAACAAATAATTTACCAGGGTCAGCGATTCTGCAAGAAGAGAAAGGATTTCCCGTGTAACCTCCAGGGCACGAGCACACGGGAACGTGGTTACGTACCTGAAAAGAAAGTCAATTTGAAAATAGACATTTTTTTAATTTGGCTTTACCAACATTTTGAATTGCAAAGATTTTGGAATAATGAATCAAGTACTAAAATGAAGTAAAAGAAGTATAATAAATATCTCTAGGAATATATCAGTGAAACTGCATTCATTTTGCTGTATTTATATCCCTCCGTCCTCCTTCATACAATTTTTAGTATCAGTGAATGGAGGTATAATCAAATGGCTGCGACGAGCTCACCATCTGTCACGCAGAGTGCAGTATCTATCTATCTATCTATCTAATGTAAAGTTTTATTAGACCACTATAATAGGCAGCAGTAGTAAGATAAAAATTTCATATTTGGCTTACGTCACAGTTTGCGTTTATTCCACATGCTCCATCACAGGGGTTGACGCAGTGCTGGTTGACACAGGTCTGGTGGCTGCGGCACTCGCTGTTGTCTGAAATATCAAACGATAGACTCATAAAGGAAGCTTTGGCTTACGTTATTGAGAACGAAGCTTAAGTTCCCCATGGTCAGTCCTCATGTGTGTGACCAAAACTAGATCTCGTGTTCCTTCGTACCGTTTCTAACCATCAAGGGTAAGACTAGTAGTGTTATTTATTTATTTATAATTTTATCTCAAGTAAACACTCATATTTTGTTAGAAATTCTTACTTAACCTAAATGTAAGTAATTATTTATTTTAGGTGCAATTTACAACATTGATTCAGGAAGACACAGTCTACCCTGTCAGCGATCATTTTCAAGAGGCTGTTGGAGCTTGCCCTGACTCTGCGCACTAGAGAGGCTGCGCGTTTCCGCATTGTAGCATAAAAACCAATCTACTGAAAGCGTTGTTGTACTGGACACGAAGAGCTCCGTACGCCTTTTGAGTATAACTTGCCCACGGGCTGCACGTGTAAAACGATGTACAGAAAGCTCTAAATAGCGTAATTTTTACCTCAGTTGAACAGCGTGCGTGAACTATTATGGTTCATACTCCTGATTCTCTGCCTGTGTGGGACGTATTTTAGGCTAGTGGCGACTACGACAATGTTCTCACCAACGCATTCGATCCTGATACACTGCGAGAGCGGGTCGCCGGAGTGGCCGGCCAGGCAGGCGCACACGGGGCGCACGCTGCCGTGGATGCAGTGCGCGCCGACGCCACATGTGTGCGGCCCACACGTCACCGTGTTGTCGGAGATCGAGCGCCCGTGCTCGTACAAGTTGCGCCCGTAATACGCATTTCGTGGATAGTAGTTGTAATAGCGGACTTGAGCTGTAGGAAACAAAATAGACCATAAAAATTTGCGTAGAATCGCAAACAGAATAGGAAACAGTTTTTGTTTCGAAAAAGAGAAACAGAAGTTTAATATATTGGGTCCTTCTCCTTACCTATGAAATTGGTGTTTTTTATTCTATCTTAGCAATTTGTCCGTAACTATTAAGTTTCAGAACATTCTTATAAAATAATTGCCTCTTTTAAAAATAGACCATATATTTGAGCTCGTATTATTAATTTTGATATTTTTTTGTAAGTTTAATTGTGATAAATTAGACACAAAGACAATTATTTTGAACTGCCTCCCGAATACATCATTTGATTTGCATTAACATAAAAACGATGAATAATTTTTATCAAGCGTGTTCACACACATATTGCTAAAGCTTGTCTAATGATACATGCCAAATATTATTATCTCTGGATTTGTCGTTGTGAAGAAAACTGATAAAATGTTAGTATGTAAAATGCAGACATCCCTAAAATCTCCACACAAAACACCAATAGGTAAGGACCTAATACATTCATAATTCAGGGCAGGCAATTAAAGGAAAACATCGCTTTCAATTTATAAGCATAGAATTTAAAGACAACGAAGACATTTAATTTAATTGAACATGTGAGCCGAAAACGATCTTCAGTTTCGAATAAACAAGGTTTTGAGACTCCTGTGACATTTCGCGAATGGGACGATAAATTGTGTTATTTTTGTCTTGAAGCATGTATAACCAAATATGGAAATTGGTTAGTGTTTTTGTCACGTAGAAAAGCTACTACTTCAGAGACGTTCATTGTACCTACGTGAGTAAATTTCTTCCTACTTATTTAACATGCTACTAGTGACAAATAGCGCGTAGGACTTAGTCATTACGTTCAATTAACAAATAAAGTACTTAGAAATTGTAATAAGTAACATTACAATTTCTATGATTCAATATAATAAATTCTATAATATTATAACTAATTAAGTTTTTCAAATCATAACAACACCTACATTCAGCTAATCTAAATACATAGGTAATTAATAATTATATCATCATAACAAGAAAAAAGTGTTACTCAGCGTTTCCAAAAATATTAGTGTAACCTTGGCAACAACAATATAAAAACAAGTTACGCCTACACAAAATTTGTCCTTCCGAAGCGATCTTCCATGCTTCCATTTGACCAAACGGTTTTATGGCCATTTGTCTAAAAAATACGCCAAAAAATCAAACTTACATGTCTTAAATTAATTAATATCTTCAGACATTCACACCTATCAACTAGCTCTATTTTAAGCAACTAATGCTGCTTGTGTTACTAAATTTAAAATTAATCCTGAATTTATATAATCCAGATGGCGACGCCTTGAGACCGAGATACAGACCATTCCACCACGGAGGTAGTGATTTAAACTCAACGTAGGAACGTAGGAAGCCCCCAACGAGTTGGACCGACGATTTGGTGAAGATCGCAGGAAGGCGCTGGATGGGGGCGGCACAGGACCGGTCTTTGTGGAGATCGTTGGAGAAGGCCTATGTCCAGCAGTGGACGTCATTAGGCTTATATTGATTCAAACTTATTTTAAACCATTCCTAAAGTTGTTGATACTCGAAGTCCGGTCTGAATTCAACTTCATTTATCACTCGACCAAGCATTAAAGAAAATTAAAAATAATGTATCCTTCAATGCAAAAGCTAAGTATTATCGGCATGTGACGATTCAGAGCATCTGTGAGAGAGTGCATCGACTTCCGTTCTAACAATTTCCGGAAATTGGCTGGTTGCCATTACACTTTTCCTGCTAAAATAGTGATTAAATTGACTTACTTCCGTTTGGCGCCATTTTAAGTCACCTTAGGAGTTGTTGCGAGGAGCGCCTTCATAGCGTCGTCAACTTTCGTGCTAGCAATATCATAAGCAGAAATTCTGTTCGAATTTACCCCGAAAGTATCTTTTCTTTTTTTGTTTAAAAGTGAAGTGATTTTAATTATTCCTTTTAAAGTTTTTATTTCAAATTAATATGAGTGAGTGTGAATCAAGTGACAGTGAGGTTTACGTAATGGTGGTCGATGACAAAATCGATGACTACCCTCACGAAGGCGAAGCAACGAATTCTGCTCCTGAGCAGAATCCGTTACCTATAGCGGAAAATCGAGACCCGCATGCGCATAAAAAGCGCAAAGCGAGTTCCGACTTCTCTTCAAATTCGGAGGTAAAGCGGCAGAAGCAAGGTACTGTGAATGTCAATAATTTTAACTGTCTTCTAAATCAAATGAACGTGTTAACAAAACTACTAATGAATAATTCAAATAGCGAGTTTTCAACCAAGAGCAGTGAAACCATAGAACGTGATAACAACGAATCGTTTTTAAAACGCCCTGTTGCAATTGAAAATAATATGCAGTTAAATATCGGTACAGTAAATACATTATTAAAAGATCCTAAGGTGTCAAGCTCGGACCCTTGCAAGGTTAAAAGATTAGAAATATTACAAAATTTTAACAAACCTAGTTGGAAGGAAGTTCGCTATTCGGAAGCGCTAAAATTGCACAGTGCTCAACCTGGTTTTATAGAACTTGGCGTCAATGACGAACTTCGTCAATTTTTAAAAGGTAAAGACTACATGTCCCCTGTAGAACGTTCATTAGCGGCTATATCAAACGCATTACTGTCCCAACACGATGAACTTAAAAAGCAGCTGCAAGAGTTTGTCAATTGGGCGGCTACCCCCAATTTAGAACTTACGCCTACAAATATTTTTGATAAAATAACAGACTTATTTAATTCAAAATCGAAGTTTCATAAAACCAGTGAAGACATCATGCAAATAGTTTGCGGTAAACGAGCTGAGTGTATTGAAACACGTCGGGAACGTATTTTAGCGGAAATACCTCACAAACATTTACGTAATGGTTTACGCAGAATTCCACCTAGTTCAGAATTTTTATTTGGTAGCTCTGCTTTACAATCATACATACAAAGCACCGGGGGCACTGACAAGTGGATCAGACCTTGGTTTAGTGTCAGTGATAGATCTAAACAACTTAATCAGAGACCCATCCCGAAAGCGGGTCCTTCAACTGAATCTTCCAATAACTACAAGCCATTTCGTACAGAACAAACACAAAAACCCCCCAGAGTGGAACCTTTCACGGGAAATAAGTTCAATAACCCAAAATTCAAAAAATTTTACCGTAAAGAAGGGCAATCAAATGATAAGAAAAAATTTAAATGACTATCTAACACCACCCAGCTTTTACGGGGGCTGCCTCCGAGCGTATCGGAAGCAGTGGCAGAGGCATCAGGCTCCGCAGGCTATCCTGAACATGTTATCAGGGATGCGTCTGCCATTCACCTCCAGACCTGTGCTTGTCCTACCAACACAGGCCAATCTATGTCGTTTCCGCACTCGCCAATCTCCGGAAATGACGAAACAAATAGAGATCCTCCTAAAACAGAAAGTTCTCGAAGAAAAGGATCCGAATCAAATGGGTATGTGTTTCTTTTCAACAATGTTTCTACGCAGAAAAACCGACGGGTCACACAGGCCGATCTTCAATTTAAAGGGTCTGAACCAGTACATCATTCCCAAGAAATTTCAACTGATCTCCCATTTCCAGATTCCAAAGTTTCTACAAAAACAAGACTGGCTAGCAAAAATAGATCTCTCTTCGGCCTATTTCCACGTGCCAATAGCAGAGAGCCACCGCAGGTTTCTCCGCTTGATTTACCAGAGACCTGCAGACCTATCACCCATAGTGTACCAAATGACCAGTCTTCCATTCGGACTGTCTTGTGCACCCAAAAATTTTGCAACGATAACCAATTGGGTGGCTTCAGTACTTCGAAAGAAAGGTATCAGAGTACTGGTATATCTCGACGATTTTCTGATAGCAAATCAATCAAAGACGCTGTTGAAGAAGGACATTTTCATGACAGAGCAACTACTAATAGACTTAGGTTGGAATATAAATCGCGAAAAGTCTGTTATGAAACCGACCCAGGAACTGGAATATCTGGGTATCACATGGAACACCAACAAGAATATGAAAGCACTCCCGCAGATGAAAGTAAAATGCATCTCGACACTGTCATACAACATGATGAAATCCGGCATGGTAAACCTGAAAAAATGCCAGCAACTCTTAGGCACCCTGAACTTTGCCAGCTTTGTCACGTCGGGAGGCAGGCTTCACAGTCGTCATCTCCAAAGACTCTGTCGGATACTAAACCGGAACCGAGAGCGGGTGATTGCACTTACACCAGGGGCAAGGCAAGACCTAAAGTGGTGGCACTATGTCGTGGAACAAGGTCTAACATACAGTCGCTTACACGAGATCCCTCCCAAATTCTTCTTAACAACAGATGCTGCAGATCACGGATGGGGAGCACAATTAAACGATCATACGGTAGCAGGCAAGTGGACACTGAATCAACACGGTTGGCACTGCAACATGAAAGAAATGTTTGCAATAATATCAGCAGTCCAATATTTCAAACATCTCATGAAAAGTCACCACGTTATTGTCCAGTCCGACAATCGAACCGTAGTTGCTTATATTCGCAACGAAGGGGGGACGCAGTCGGAACCGCTACTGAATCTAACACACAAACTATTTCAGTTCCTAGATCGGTGGAAAATAATACTCACGGCGGAATATCTCCCCGGACGCTTCAACCAAATTGCAGATGGTCTATCGCGGGGCAAGAAAGTTGCAGAATGGTACATAAAACCAGAAGCTGTGAGAAACATTTTTCAGCAGTTAGGAACACCGGAGATAGATCTGTTCGCATCGAGTCACACCAAGGTTGTAACAACGTATGTATCGAAAGACTCGAGAGACTCCTTAGCACTTTTCTGCAATGCGTTCAGCAGAGAATGGACCTTCAATCTAGCTTGGCTATTCCCGCCCCCCTCACTAATACCCAGAGTACTACATCATCTGAACACAGCACAAGGCACGTACCTATTAGTGGCACCACTGTGGAAGCGTGCGTATTGGCTACCCGACGTTCGTCGACGGGCCCTGGACCGCCCGATGAAAATAAGAAATTTACATCGTGTACTAATAGACCGGACGACCGGGCTACCACCTCCTCGAGTCCAAGAAATGACTCTTTTAGTATGGAAAATTGGGGGTGGGCGGATTCGATAATGGATTGGAGTGAATCAGAAAAATCTCTTCTCAAAAGTAGTTGGAGGGAATCAACCTTAAGAACCTACAAACCAGCTTGGCTCCGATGGGTAAAATGGTGCAAGACCTCAGACTGTGATTTTAAATGTCCTAACAGTAAATCTCTATCTAAATATTTAGCTTATCTTCATTTATGCGAAAAGATGTCTTACGCGACAATTCTTTTACACAAATCGGTTATTCTCACTTTGGGTTATACTAAGGATAATCTGAATTCCAACTTTTTTGTTAAACATATACTCAAAGCTATTTCCTTAGATCAACCTAAAGTTAGCAAACCCCCTATATGGAATCCATCTGATCTGATTGCTTGGCTTAGTGTTAACTTGCCTAACATAAATCTTTTCGAAGCTTCTCGTAGACTTGCTTGTATATTACTTTTAGCATCAGGCCGACGAGTACATGATCTAACTTTATTAAAGGTATCATCAGACCATTTTAATGACATGAGAGACCATATAATTTTGTGGCCAATCTTTGGTTCTAAGACAGACACCGCGAGCTATAGGCAATCAGGTTGGAAACTAACAATATGTTCAAATAAAAATATTTGTCCGGTATTTTGGCTACGTAAAGTACTGAAACTGGGAGAGCAGAGACGAACAGTGGAGTGCAACAGCGCCCTTTTTGTATCTGTGGCAGGTGAACAAAAAGCTGCCACTCGAACTCTTATTGGTAACTGGATTAAAACTGTATTTAGGGATGCCGGCATTCAGGCGTCTCCAGGCAGCGTGCGCTCCGCTGTGGCGTCATTAAATTGGTGGGATAACTTGCCTATAGACGACATCCTCTCCAGAGGTAACTGGCGCAGCGAAAAAACATTTTCAAAATTTTATTGCAAACAAATAAAAGATCATTCTATTAATCAATCCGGTAGTAATGCTCTAAATAACAGTTTCCAACCAATTTAATGACATTAAAAATGCATCTATTATTTTATTATTTCATATAAAGATTATTGTGATTGATTATAATAAATTGAGAAAGTAATAATAAAAGCTTAATTGTAACTGATTTTCATTTTTTTTTTTTTCTTTGTCAACCCTCTTTATATTGCATAAGATTTTTACAGGCATAAACTAGTCTTAGCCCATCACATAGCGTCATCATGAGGTCACCAGGAGCTAACAAACACGTCTCTCACAGATGCTGTGAATCGTCACATGCCGATAATAGTGCAAGTTTTAAATTACAATAAAACTTGTATTATAGAGCAGAGACGATTCACAGCATCCCAATAAGGTCTCCTGGTGAGAGACTTCTATGAAGGCGCTCCTCGCAACAACTCCTAAGGTGACTTAAAATGGCGCCAAACGGAAGTAAGTCAATTTAATCACTATTTTAGCAGGAAAAGTGTAATGGCAACCAGCCAATTTCCGGAAATTGTTAGAACGGAAGTCGATGCACTCTCTCACAGATGCTGTGAATCGTCTCTGCTCTATAATACAAGTTTTATTGTAATTTAAAACTTGCACTATAGTTTACATAGTACGACTCGTAAAAATGCTTATCTGTCCATATTTTTCTTTTCTTCATTAAATCCTGTTTTGGCAAATCCTGCACTTTACCAAAATGTTCTCGGCGTAACACGTTAAACATTTTGTAATTATTCTGTTCAGTTTATTTTTCTAGCTCTTCAATTAGGTAACTTAAATTATTATTGTGCTTCCTGAATGGGATTAATGCTGCAACGCTGGGTATAGGTATAAAGCACTGTATGTTTTTCTACCTATTATCATTATGAATAACTGACGTTGATAGTAAACAATACTTCACCCACACGAAAATACAAGCAAATGTCCTTCTCAATATCCATCAATCTATGGAACTACCTATTAACCTTCTGGTTTGTAATTGTTTGTTATAAATAAAATATGCATGAGGCGTGTGGGACGCGGACGATTCCGCGTGGTCAATTAGTAACGAACTTGTTTTGCAAATTCTTTTGGACCTTATCGAATGTCCTAACCGACCATAAATACCTCAATAAAAAAAATCTACATTGTCGAACGAAATTAATTTTCTTACACCAACATGACGACTTACAAGCATACGGCCCACTTTACGATAAGTTAGCAAGTAAGTAGCTACCTGTGGACGCTCATAATACCCTTTGCTGTCCCTTTAAAAACTTTTCACACACTTTTTTATGAACGGCGGCGGCGTACCGTTGATCGACAACCGGAGCGGCCAGACCACCATGCGTTCAAAGATCTGGTTGGAAGTTTGTCATATTCGCAAATTTGCAATACAGAATTTTGAAATCTATGTAGAGCAGTACTAATTGAACTGAGTGGGTAATCACAAAACTTTTTAACTACATATACCAAAATGGGTTAAAAAGAGAAAAGTAATACAATACCATAGGTCAAACTACTTAGTTTTGGGAATTAATAATTGCATTTTTCATATAAATATTTGCTTCGAAAACAAACGATCATCAAAATAAATATTTGACACGGATATGCTACAGACAGTATGTCGCCATTAATTAGGTTTTAGACAAAGGCTTTTCAATTAGAACTATTTTAAATTACTACCAACTAACTAGCCGCCCGATGAACGCCCACTTTGCGACAAATATGGTGTCGTCCGCGATTGATTTACAATACAAGATTATACAATGTAATCAAAGAAGACATTTTTATTGATAGTTTTTCTTAATTATGTATAATGCCGTCATTATAATTCTATGAACTTGTAATTGATATTAATAAAGTACGTTCATGGTACATCAAACTCGATTGCAACAGGTGTGATACCAAAAAAATGAAAGATAAATACCAAATAATGATTTTTTTTTTTTTTTGTTTCTCTGTCTGTTTGTACGAGCTGATCTCCGAAATGGCTGGACCGATTTCAATGAAATTTTGTATGGTGATCAACATCTTAGATACTTTTTTTTTCCGGAAAATTAAAGGGTTCCCGTGGGATTGTTAAAAAAAACATAGTAACCGCGGACAAAGTCGCGGGCAACAGCTAGTGAATTATAAATTAATACATAAAAACTTTCTTACCATCAACCCCAAGCCCTAAGAAGGCGAGTAGCACCACTGGTGCTAGAAGTAAGAGTTTCTCGCCCATCTGTAATAAAAAAATTACTGAACATATTGAAAAGAATAATAAATCGATTCCCTCAGTTATTTGCTCACATCATTACAACAATGTTTATTAAACTAAGTCACTGAGTTACGACCTTTTTACACTTCAACAGCGCACAAAGCTTCGAATTAGTTTGGAATTAGTCTTTATTTACTGGTATTTTATCAGATCGATTTGCGTACCGGGTGTGCGAAAAAAAAACATTTTTCTAAAAACCTAATATTCTGCAATAGAAATGAGAATGAAAGACGCATTTAATATTTAATTTCTATGGCAAAATAGAACATTGTTCTACACGGGTTGAAAGTGACCTATATTTAGTCCCGAGACGGCGCTAAGCGCCAAACACTCGTTAAATCTAGGGACTAAATAAGTTTCACCCGAGGGAAACACTGCGCTTTTCATTACAAATACGAGGAAATAAAAAAAATATACATAGCCAGAGAATTGTTTTTAAAGTTTATCCCTTTCGTTGCGCTTGGGCGCCAAACCCCGTCTCGGGACTAAATAACTCACTTTTAACCCTTGTAAAGCAATGTACTAATTATTATTCTTTCACGTGTATCAAATTAAATTACGTACTAGGAAACTTAGTAGTATCCAGTAAGTACGTGGTACTTAAATAGCCGCAAACAATATCAATGAGTCATGATAGCACCATTCCTTTACCTTTAAATGTTACCTTAGCACGTAACATTCTATATAAGGTATCAGCGCACTTGAATGAATGAATATAGCCGCAATGAATTTATTTTAATGAACTTCGGATTTATTACAAATATATCAATGCCGCCTACAAAACCAGATAATGTTTTTTTTTACTTATTTTACATTGTTTAAAGGCCGAGGTTGGAAGTTATTATTCACACACTTAACTAATATAATAACTGTTATAGTTATTAAAAAAAGGGTGAAGATCAATTTCATTTTTAACAACTGTCAAATTTGAAAATAATTTAAACATATCTCACTTTAGAAGCACAAAAAAAATATTTAAACTTTTTTGTAAAATTGGCGCGAACAACACCACAGATAAAAATCACTCAACGAAACTTTATAAAGTTAAAAATAAAACACAGCACTGGCCACTTACGTCTGTTCGTCTGTGTTTACGAGGAGGAAAACAAATCCATAGAGCGCACTGCCTCCTTATACTGCCTGTAGCGCCTACGCTTCCTGCTACGTTCGTCTTTGCGAATTTTGTTAATCCTATTGAACCAGTTTTTTTAATGTACAAAACATACCTTAACACAAAAAACACATAATTAAATATCTTTCTTATTAATATTGGAATCCCCCTAAAAAAACTTTTTTTAACAAAATAGCTTTCTATACTTTTTTTACTATTTTTTTGGCTATGCTTTTTTTATCTCTAGAATTCGTATGGAATTCTTGTTCTTGTTTCAGCTAGTTGCAGTTGCTGCATGATAAGTATAAAAATCTTGCATTTTCGGAATTTCCCAGTTTCCTATTTATTTATTGTATCTTAACTCTGCAAGACCTACGCGCCATCAAAATCAAAAGTGCCAACTTCCTAGGAAAAATGACGTAATAATTTTATAAGTACTGAGAATAGTGAAACTTTTTTTTTCAATGTTTAATATTTGTTTTTGTTGTTGAAAATTACTATTTTTTCATAGTGTCTAATAGCATTCGTTTTCATAAAAAAGTTTTTCTTACGGATGATAAACTGTGAATGTTCTATTTTTATGTTGATTTCCATGATGTATTTATTTGTGTGTTGGGTAAAGCTAAATAGATGTATCTAAATAAAGCCCACTTGCAGTAAGTATTTTAATCTAGATTAAAAGTAGAATTAGTCTAAGTCGTATTTATTTTTAGATACTTCAAATAGAAAAATAGCCCTACTTGCTGATGCATGTGGTTACCATGCAATCCAACCACTACCAGTGTCAGTAAACTTTTTAAATGGCCTCTTCCCCTGTTACCTATATATCCATTTATGATTGTAACCATATATTCCCCCACTGGAAAAAAAGAAAAGTTTTAAGGATGCGAGTCGAAGGTCGCGAGATAGACGTAACGAACAATTTCATGAAGCGAGAGTGTGGATGGAACTTCAGCAGTATAGACTCGTATTGAGCACCTCTAGGAGGTGCTTGTTAAAGAGTCTGTAGCCGGCATTACAGCATATATTGCTTCTTCATGTTCAGCTGTTCTTCATTGTTAACTCTCCGTGCGAGCGAGAACGCGAATATTCTCTGTAATAACCCGAGATGAAAAAGACGATCAGGTTGAGATCAGGTGAGCGTGTCCAACAACGAGTCCAAGTAGACGAAACAGAAAGATCTACAACCACACCCCAGGAGAAGAATTTATTTACCAAGCTTAGTACAAGTCTGGATGGGCCATAAAAAGAAACAGAGAAGCCTTTTAACAGCTTAAAGGTCACAGCACATATATCAACTGCGAAAGAGGTCGTCACCGTATCACCTCGAGCCGTTCAGTATTATTTGTATGAAACTGCAACGCACTATTTGTACTGCAACGCACACTAATCGGAATCGTAACGTAATCGCCTCGCCTCGGAACAGGCTCCAAACCGCGATGCGGTGCGTGCTCAACAAGCAGTCCCCGCTCTTACGGCTCGTCGTCCCCGCGCTTACGTCTTTCCGTACGCGAGCTCACGTCTCTTCTTCCGCCGTCCATTCAAACTGAAGGTGCCAACGAGGTCAGCCAGCGGTCGGCGAGCCGTAAGCGCGGTGTCGCCTAGCCATAGCCGAGTTGACGTACAGGAGCTTCTGATACGCTTTGGTTACGTGCATACGTTAGGTTGACGCCGAGGCTAAAGGCAATGCGGTGTCGATCCCTTTCCGAGTTGATATCCTTTAAAAAAGTTTACTTCATAGATGTAGATTGTGCATTTTTGTTGCGGCGAAGGGGGAGGGGCAATTTTTTTTAAGGGCACTTTAATTACAATAATTGTTAACTACTACTGTGTCTTATGATCATAACATAAGGAAAGAAATGAAAACAAAAATAACTACAAAAATACCCTTATAGCGTTCAAAGCTGGTTTACAAGAAATAAGCCCTATGAAAGGTAATTTTTTTGTACAGTTTTGTATCTTGAAGGTCTTAGAAGTTTTTAAGATAAACCTCTAGTGCCCCTAACTTACTCGTATTATGTTTCAACGCCAAAACATTTTGGATCATTAAACTTGAACTGTCATTTTTTACTTCAGATTAATTTTTTGGTAAATTGTACAAAGGTAAATGAAATATTTTCGTGTGGAAAAGTTAGGAAGAAAGAAATAAAAAAATAAAAACCAATGTAAAGTGAACATGTTGAATTAGCTTTAAAAGCTTCTAGCTCCTCAACTATAAACAATCGCGTAACATGCAAGGGGGTGATTCAGGTACCCCTTGGCATAACGCATCAAAATTATTACATCAGATTATTTGAGCAAAATAATTATTTGGTCAGCAGAATAAATTTTTTCGTCAGCAGAATAATTAAAACAACCCGCATTGGGCCAGCGTGGTGGTGCTACGGCCCATACTCCTCATGTGTTTCTCCATGAGGAAGGCCTGTCCCAGCAGTGGGACGTATATAGACTGATGACGAGAATAATTAATAGGGCAACAAGATAATTATTTGGGCAGCAAAATAATTAGTTAAGCTGCTAAATACCTAATTATTTGGGTAAAAAAATTTATTAAGTTACCGAAAATGTATAAAATTTAGGAAAAGGAATCAATGACGGATCAAGGATCAATTTCTAGGAAATGTATTCTGATAGATATTAGGTTAAGGTTTTTTATGACCCTTTTGAAACAATTGTGTCATCAAATCATATATTAAATAATTTGGCAGCAGAGAACACATTGTTGCTGCCCAATTAGTTATTTTGCAGACCAATTTAGAAATATTTGCTGCCCATAAGTTGCTGACAAATTATTTATTTTAGCTGATCCATTGTATTTTTTGCTGATCAAAATTCGAATATTTTGCTAACCGTTTAAAAAACACCCATAATACAATTTAAGATTATAAAGTACTAATATATCAATCTTCCATGTTTTTTATCATCATCAACACATTTAAACGACTCTACTGAAACTCTAAGACTCAATAAATAAGCTCATCAGCAACTTAAATATCGATTTTAGCATTCAATTATGGATACTGATCTATATTTTTTTCACCCACGTTATTACGTAAGATCTATATCGCGATTTTCTGCCAAGAGAGACCTTTATAGAAATAACGCTTTACGTTGACAGTTGATTATTATACCGCTTGCCTTGCATTGTGCCCGGTGCATGTCAACAGGCTTGCAATATACGAAATATGTTGACACCTTTGCCAGCACCTTTGGGAAAAGAGTCGTAAAGTTATGCTATTTTTTTACATAATGTCAGGCAAGCTCTTGGCCTTAATCTCACCTAATTTTGAGGTGGAAACGAGCTTCGTCTGTATTCCTCAACTGAGGAACTGGGTGAAATAGGTATTTTCACCTTATTTAACTTTATTTCAGGATCTACTTTTCCAGATATTATATAGGCCTTTCTGAAAAACGTGTCGATTTGATTTATATGAAATCCATTCTAAAATTATAATTGCGAAAGTTACTTTTTCTGTCTGTCTCGCTTTCACGTCAAAGCTACTGAACCAATTTTACCGAAATTTGGTACACAGATAGTCTAGAGCCTGAGAAAGGGCATGGCTACCGTTCATCCCGATATTCCCGTGGGAACGGGTGCCATGCGGGTGAATGTTAAAAAAAAAATAATGTCTCGCAGAAAAATTAAGGAAAATTTTACGCCACTATGAACTTTGCTTCTAATAATGAAGTAAGAGTAAATTTTCAATTACACCAATTGATTCGCATTGTCAACTGTTCCAATTTGAAAAATCTTTCAGCGTTGAATAGCCTATTTATTGAGGAAGGCTCTAGGCTACATACATACCATCACACTATCTCACTATTAAACGCGGGCAAAAGCTATTTAGTATGTATATCATTGGAGATGGACAGTAATATACTCGTAAGAACT
This sequence comes from Parapoynx stratiotata, assembly GCA_910589355.1. Lineage (NCBI taxonomy): Eukaryota > Metazoa > Arthropoda > Insecta > Lepidoptera > Crambidae > Parapoynx > Parapoynx stratiotata. The sequence continues at coordinate 6,537,453 of OU342479.1, forward strand.
GAGATATCAGTTTATTTTTATCTATATAATTGGCAAACAAGTAAACTGTCTACTTGTGATACGTTACGTGGTTAGTCACATAAATGACGTACCAGGGACGACGTTACGTTGCCAACAAATAAATGTGTATTTTGTAACAATTCTATGTCAGTACGCTTTGGCTTTCGATATCGAAAACAAAGCTACCTTCGCCTTGGTCAGGCCTGGGATGGGTGACCAAAACTTTGTGATCTCGAACTCCTCCGTGCTTCGGAGAAGGAAAGTTAAGCCGTTTTGGTCCCGGTCACTATTACAGCCATTTCTACCCACCAACCCGCATTGGGCCAGCGTGATAGTGTTATCCATACTCCTCATATGTTTCTCCATGAGGAAGGTCTGTGCTCAGCAGTAGGACGTATATAGGCTGAGGACGACGACTATCATAACATTTTTGTGGCTGTGGGCGGGAAATATGTCGTATAAGATGTTCGTGACCAGCGTACCGCCCCGCTGCTATACACATGCCTTCCTATAAGGAAAACCACATGAGAGTACGTGCCTTCTCTCTCTCCATCTTCAGCCCGCATTAGTCCACTGCTGGACCTAGGCCACCCCAAATTGGCGCCATTTTACCCCATCCCCGGCCTGCTGCATCCAGCATCTGCCTGCAGCACTTCGCAGATCATCACTCCAACTCGCCGGAGGGCGTCCCACCCTACGCTTGCCGAGTCGCTGTCTCTACTCAAGAACACGTCTACCCCAATGGTTGTCGGTTCTCCGACAGATATGGCTCGCCCACTGCCACTTCAGCTGGCTGATTCTGTGCGCTATGTCGGTCACCCTGGTTCTCTGTCGGATAACATCGTTGCGGATTTATGTACGTGCCTTAACATAACACAATCACGCATACAAGCCCAATACGTATTAGTGGATAAGGTAGGCATAAAATTCCTAGTGTAGGTAAGTTATCATTGTAAAAATCTAAACTTTTTTAGTTGCGTTTAGAAGCTCAATCCCTAATTAATTTTCCATCGAAATTTAGCTTCGTAACGCAAATAAAAATTCTGTTTTTAAAATGTCAACTTAATTAGGAGTGCAGAGACCTAGAAGTGAATCGGACATACACAAAACGTATCCATAAAAGAACATTGCCATTTCCAACATTTGTGAACTTTGTTTTACCCATTCAAACCCTTAATCTCTTAACTTCAAGGCCATCAACAACATTTCTTATGCTAAAAAAATTACACATCAAACAAGTATTGCTCAGATCGATTAATTATTCTATGTGGTTCCTTATGATTTATAAAACATCCAACAAGAACATTCATCCAACATTTTCTTCGACCGTCATCCATCACAAATTTTCAAAGGTACAATTTTCCTTTGTTTGCAAGTAGTTGAGTGACGTATATTTTTATAAGCGTACATACACAATCATTTGTCAACAAAGATTATTTTAGAAAATTCTAACAAACACTTTATTTAATACGCTACCAAGTGTAAATTTGAAGAAATCAACATGTAGAAGGGACCATTGCATTCGTAGCAGTACTATTATACAAAAAACGCTTGGAGTTTCTCTTTACAGAACTAAAGATGCCCTTTATAATAAATAGACATCAAAAAAAGGAGGAAGGTCTTAATTGTATTTTTATAACAAACTAGCTGTTGCCCGCGACTTCGTCCGCGGTTACAATGGTTTTTAACTATCCCACGGGAACCCTTAAATTTTCCGGAATACATAGTATCTATGTAGTAGTAGTAAGATGTTGACCAGGGATATAAGGTATCACCATGCAAAATTTCATTGAAATCGGTCGTGCCATTTCCGAGATTAGCCCTTACAAACAGACAAACAGACGAACAGACAGAGAATTAAAAAAAATATATTTCCTTTCTTTTTACATTCTCGTGACTTGATATTTTAAGCATTTCTTTTCTATGTACAGACATTCAACCTCTGCAGTTTTATTATATGTATATATAGATTAAGATAGCTTAAATCTATCTACTATGAAATCACGCACAACTTGAAACTTACATTACACTTAAAAGGGCAACTGCGTTTCCTTAATGTAGGTACGTAGGCGATAAATTGACACGCAAATAAGTAGGTGGTGTATGCAAAATCTCCCTGCGCGAAGCAAAAGGAACTTTTAGTAGTCCTTAACAATTAAGAATTATTGATATATCGCGGGTTAAAAGTTAGATTAGATTTTTTTACAAAGCAATCAAGCAAAAACCCTTTATGCGTCGCTTTTTAACCCTCTACAGACCTGTTTTTCCGGAGCACCATTTGTTTGGCCAAAAACATAAGGCAAATTATCACCTCGCTATTTTACGCAAATTTTCATTTGGCAAGAAAGCTTTTGGTAAAACTACTTATTGCAAAATGTTAGCTAGCAAATCTCTTTTATGGCATTCTATTGTTGAGTCAAGTTAACAACTTTTTGAATAGTTAGAAGGGATGAAAATGATTTAACACGCCACAGCACCTCGGAAATGCTTGTGCTCCGGCGCTGCGGGAAGTGCAGCCCCTTCTCCTTTGCATAAGCTCAACTCCGCAACTTCGGCTTTTTGGACGCCTACGGGTTAAGCCCAGTCTCAACTGCTCCTATGCTTCGCGTTACATCGGGCGGGGGCTGCCTCCCTCTGCGCCTCCGTGCTTTCGCTTAGAAAAAAAACACTAAATAGCAGTGCGACTGTACTACTGGTACCACGTGGAGTCGGGGTTGTCTGATTCGGCTCTGCCACTAATCTACGTTGCTATATCAAACATTTGCTCTATTAACATTTGTCTAAATAAAACTTGACTTGACATACAGTTGCGAATTCCCGCTATACCCCATCAATTGATCCCCACAGGCAAACACCAGAAAAAACGTTTCAGTAAATCTTTGCAACTAATTAAGGACGCTTAGTTACTACCCAGTACTTTCGCCAACTTTAAAAACACCTTCGTGGCAACGGAAACTCGTGTAAGGTCACTGGATCGATTCCCGCTTGTCCCATTTACTTGAACTTACTACAACTAACTTGAATATTATGAATGGATATATCTATTGCCTCATACTTCCCGTTGCATGTCAACGGACATAAGGGCTGCCTTGCTTTCTCCTCCGGGGATATAGAAGTGATGATAATGTTAGACACACCTAGGAATCGTTCTGAGCTTTGACACCGGATCCACAGAAAGAAGGAATTCTTCAAAACAACAATATAGCTCACATCCCACGCAAAGATTAACATTTTAATGACTCACTGTCGTCAAGATACTGTATCCATATTTAGAATCAGCTTTTGGATAGTTCCGTATCACTGCCTTATATCAGCAGGTGTCACTTGTTTGTATGTCATAAAATACTTATGATAAATAGGAGCATATACCTACTTAAGTTTTTAGCACTATCTAAAAAAGAAGGACACGCCTCGTCCGCAAATATTCTGATAATTTACACAACTGTTGGCCGAGAGAGGAATGTTATAAGCCTACCTGCGGGTGTCCAGTAAATAGAATGTACGTGTTATGTGATAGCTAGGGTCAAGATGATGATAAAACAATTAGCTTCCGCGTAAATCATGGTTTTTTACAAAAGTGGATTTTTTTCAATCTCATGGAAAACTGTATCCAAGATAATTAACCATTTCACTAAGAAAAAAATATATTTGCTTATCAAATTGATCGTGAAAAGCTTAGAAAATTAATAATTAGCCAAAGCTGTTTTGCTTTTGGTATACCACCTATGAACCACCTAAATTTTCAAGAGCAGTTCCTAACGTGTTCCTAATGTAAATCTTTTTCTAAGATTGTTTTCATTTTTTGGAGAATATTTTACTGTGTGTGTGTCTACACAAAACAATATGTAGTAGCTGTACCAACAATAGAACTCCGTCATTTTAAAAGTTCTTGTTAGGTTTGTTTTCAGTTACCTACCTATTTCTATACAAAACTTGTGCTAAACGCAGGCGATTTAATATTCCTAATATCAAGAACACTATAAGAGGTCCTCATTACAGATTTCAATGAATACACTTCCTGAAAATTATAAAGAAATTTGATGAAAGTAGTTACAATGCGACAGAATTATCACTCTTTGCTAAATTCCATCTTGTGCAGGTTTGGCGAAACATGTAAGACAGTAAAAAAAACTTAGAAGAACAGTCTTTCTCTAATCACTCAAGAAAGGCGTTGCCACACAAGTGGAGCCTAACCTAAAAGTTTATTTCAAACTTATTTTATATAATTCCGACCAAAATTATAAAATGTTTACGGCCACAATACGGCTCTTAAACTGTGCGTATTAAATTCGCTTATTTTCAAGGCAAAAGTTCTAACAAACTGTTAAATATTACTGCCGCTATGTTGGTTGGTATGGTTTGGCTGAATAGACTTAACTCCAAACTCTATTACCTTTAAAAATTTGAGCAACAGCTGACCGCGCTGAAAATATTTTCTTGACAAGTTGACATCTTTCATTTCACAAAATGTACTGAAAGTAGTGTAAACGACGTAAATATAATAATAACAAAATTATGTACTGATCATCTGGACCACGATTAGCACAATCCCATTCTATGCACAATGTCTGCTAGTAAGTTAGATGCAGTTTATAGGAGTATCTTACTTACGAAATTTTTCACTAAAGGTTGGGGTAAACCTGAAAATTTAAGAAGGTAAATATTATTCTTTTGCAAATTAACAAGCTACTTAATAATTATAACGTTAAGACAAGAAATAAGTTATAATAACTTTATTTTATGACTGAAATATATTAAGTACTAACTTTTTTTAGGTTATTTGAATTCCGAAAAGTTGTATCTAACCGTGATGAGTGCTTCAAATTGGTGGAAAGAGATTACCCAGTAACTATCACAAAGGTTAGTTTATGTTGTAATATATTCAGAACTGTCACATCCATTATTTTTTTAACAGTTTATGTGGATAACTCTAGTGATAAAAATTCAATAATATGAAACTAAATTTAATACTTAAAAATAAACTAAAAGGTTTTACTTTCCTCTTTAGGTGGTTTAAATACTCATTTCATAAATCATTCATTTTTTTGACAATTATAACATAATTTCTAAACTGGGCCTGTAATATGTACAGGAACAAAACCTTTCAGACTGCAGGCTTCTTGAAGGTTATTTCATCAGCCCCCTGGAGAGACACCTGCCAGGGATTGTGCCTGAAATTGCTCAGAAAGCTCACTTCCAGGTGATATTACCTGTGCATTGGCCAGAGCCAGCATGTAAACCTGTTTGTTTGCATTTAGCTGGTACCGGAGACCATGTAAGTCATTACTCATGAAGATTATTATGGAGATGATAGCTATTAATTCCAGTTAGAATTTATACTTTATTAATTTATATTTTTACTATTTGTCTAATGAATGGTAGTAAACACCCTTGTGGGTGTTATAAGTGTAGATATCTTCATGGAATCTAAAGTAAACTTATTATAATGCAATATTCATTTATTAAGTTTTGGCAGCTACAAGTCCTGTGGAAATTATGAATGCGGATCAGTTTCTTACTGGTATCTTTATCTTTGAACCAGTTACAAATAGCGGGTCCTTTGTTTGATAATAATTTATATAAAACAATTAAACCATTAATAATATTGCCTTACATGTATAAATAGTAACTTTAAGTACTTTTTACTTACTTAGTGACTTTATGTGCTGCAAATAATTTTTTACTGTATACAAAAAACTTTAATTTTAAGTATTTAAAGGCATTTGTATTATTCTTAGAAATTGTTCATTCTTGTAAGTAACTCATGATTGTAAACAAAATAGATAAACATCAACAAATGGAGGTTATTGATGATGCTATTGGCTTTTGTCCAAACATATTGATTATAGATTGGACACCACCAAATCATCTAAACAAATAAAAAAAAAATATTTTTATTTTAAGAGTTCAGTTAGATTTTTTTTCAACTCACATTGAAAATAAAATTAACTAAGAATGAAGTCGCTAAAGAAGACGCTAAAGAAATGCTGTGCCTGTCTTCAACTAAATCAACTTAATATTTCAGTTTTTTTGGCGAAGACGGAACTTAATGGTAAAGCCTTTGCTAAAAGAAGCTGGTATTGGTGGTATCATCCTTGAGAACCCATTCTATGGCCTAAGAAAACCCACAGACCAAGTGTAAGTATAACCAACAAATTAAATTATGCAAATGTAACTTATACTTGCTTGCGTAATAGGCTGGTAACGACGACGATGATAATGATAATATACTTAAATTAAATGGTGTAGAGCTAAAATTTACTTACAGATATATTTTTTTATTAAAGTACTGTATCACTGTTGTACACACCAAATTTTAGTATAGTTTTCACTATAGTTTTCACGAATGAATATTATAATACAGAGTTAAAGTAGATACTGAAGCTAGGGCCTTGAAATGACATAACATATGTTAAATGACTATACTTACATACATATTATTATTTTAGTTTCTCTATACAATTTGTTTCTATTGTCTTTTGATTACAAAAAGCAACCTTTTCTTATTTATTTAGCTTAATGTATATTGTTTATGATGATGATGTCGTTCTAACATATTGTAGCATTTTGATAGTAAAAAATTTTAACTAAAATGTTAAATTATGTGGATTTGTTTGATGTGTTTTATGTACCCTCGATAATTTTGTACATATTCCATATTGTTTTAAGGTTGAAAATCTAGTAAAATAAGTTCTTCCATATAAAATTGTGAGTGAAACAGCATAGTGAAATACGATTACCTACATACATAACATGTTATCTAAATAATGTCACCAAATTATATAATAACACTGATAACACATTTTGTTACTAAGACATTCTAAGACTCTTCTTTATAATTATTCTTCTCCATTCCCTTCCTTCCTTATATATAAGTAGCGGCATTTATATATATAAATAGCTGCCAATAGCTGCGCATAGGGTACTGAAGTAGCACCAATGAGTAGAACGGATTACGACTGGAAAGCCAATCGGCGGCCGGTACCGGGCACACAGAAAAGACGCAAGACACGGACGGGACGAGGGCACGACGCAGACGAGATGCCGACAAATATTGGGTCCTTACCTATGAAATTGGTGTTTTTATTCTGTCTTAGCAATTTGTCCGTAACTATTAAGTTTCAGAACATTCAAATAATTGCCTCTTCTAAAAATAGACCATATATTTGAGCTCGTATTTATTAATTTGATAATTTTTTGTAAGTTTAATTGTGTTAAAATTAGACACAAAGACAATTATTTTTAACTGCCTCCCGAATACATCATTTGATTTGCATTAACATAAAAAAGATGAATAATTTTGTTTCAAGCGTGTTCACATACATATTGCTAAAGCTTGTCTAATGATACATGCCAAATATTATTATCTCTGGATTTGTCGTTGTGAAGAAAACTGATAAAATGTTAGTATGTAAAATGCAGACATCCCCAAAATCTCCATACAAAACACCAATTTCATAGGTAAGGACCTAATATATAGAAAAGACGGGACGCGGACGTGACGGCCGGCCTTATCAATTCCGACCCAAGAGCCATACGCACACAGACGAGCGGGCGACGACCTGGGCCCTGATCGCGCTAAATACGAACGTATTTACCACAACCAAATATCAGTTGAAAATGTTACGGCCCACTCTCTCCACACTCCATACTCTCGTACTCGTGTTCCCTCGTGTCGCCTCGTGCAGTGAGATTTGGTTGTAGTACCTAAATAGGTTCGTATTTAGCGCGATCGGGACTGCTCTCCGCGTCCTTTTCGTTACCCCGCTTGCGCCCGTGTCCTGTCCTTTCAGTGTTTTTTAATCGGACGCTGTGAAAGGACGTAGACACGACGGTTTAAGACGGAGGGCGCCCTATTTGAAAATACACTGAAAGGACAGGACACGGGCGCATGCGGGGGAGCGCTAACCTATGTGTGCGTGTGCCTCTTGCGTCGGAATGGTTAAAACCCAGTGCGTGCTGGCTGTCACGTCGGCGTCTCGTCTTTTTAGATGTTTTGATGGCGTCCTGTCTGCGCTGTGTCCGCGTCCTGTCCGTGTCTATCGTCTTTTCATTGTGGTCGGGGCCTTGGGTCTAATTATAAGCGGCCTAGCCGCTGCACCATGAAATAACAAGCAACTGTATGCAGCGATTTATTTGAAGCGGCGCGGCCGCTACATACTTGATTTGTCATACATTTTCCTATAGTTTCACTGCCATATAATTTGACCCTTACGGATAAGATGAAATGCTGAGAGCCGATTAGCTAACGGTCAACACCAAAGTTATATGCCGCTACTTGTACAAGGGAAATGTGTATGTTAATAACTCTGCCTGCCTCCTGTATGATAGAGGTGTGATGATATTTTATGTACAGTCAGCGTCAAATACTGAGTGACACTCAGGGTGTTCAAATAAATAGACGCTACCAGAAAATCAATAATACCGGCACAAATATAGTTTCCATTCTGTTGTCAACAATATGGAAAGTCTTTTGCGTTGTCAACATTATGGAACTTTATTTGTACCGATATTATTGACGTCTTGGTAGTGTCTATTTATTTGAGCACCCTGAGTGTCACTAACTATTTGACGCTGACTGTACCTATATCCCTTTTATTACCATACCTTTTGAGACCCACCATTGTTCTAACCAATTTCCAATTGCAGCCGGTCGTCCCTACATAATGTATCAGACATATTCGTGATGGGAGGATGCCTGATTTTGGAATCCCTAGTGCTGTTTCATTGGTGCGAGAGGAACGGACTGGGGCCCCTTGGAGTTACAGGGCTGTCCATGGGAGGCCATGTGAGTATATATATACCGGTTTAATATTATTTTTATATAATGGACTTTGCATGTTTTAGTATGTTTGCATTGCATTCATCAAAAGTCCAGAGAATACAGTAGTTTTAAAAGAAATCTTTATTTATCTGTTTGGTTTTTCTTGCTTAAGTATTACCTACAAATTTATTTCTTTATATTATAATTTTATTGTTATTTTGATATGTTTTATAATATTCTCTACATCTCTAAAATTTTATTTATGTGCTATTATTATTGTTTGCAAAAATACATTTTTTTTATTCTATCAAATGTTCCCACGCAATGAAATCTCTTGATTGGCCCTTGTGTTTTATATCAGTGTGGCCTGCCGTGGATGATTAATTTGCCAAAGAAAAACGTGTCTTATAACATTTCAGATGGCGTCGTTGGCATCTACGAATTGGCCTAAGCCCTTAGTGTTAGTTCCTTGTCTCTCCTGGTCCACAGCTTCCGCAGTTTTCTTGCAGGTATCATCAATGTATATCTGAATCCACGCAGCCTAATAGTCTTGGTGTTTATGTAGTATAACATTTAAGGATAGATATTGTAACATTTTCTATATTCTGATGTGTTTTGATTAACATTTTTATTTCTTTGTTTTACCAATTTTTATTATTATTTATAGTCGCAGTGATGTACAGAAATATGTATACACTGTTGTCAAGTCTATCACCAAATTTACCAATCAAATGTGTATACGTTTTTTTGCATGTCGCTGTAAATTACATTTGCAAATATTCAATCCATATTTCAGGGAGTGATGTCTCAGTCAATCAACTGGGACCTTTTAGAAGACCAGTACCTTTCTGACGGCGTATATAGGGAGAAACTTCACAAGATGGTCACGATAGTTGACGAAGCCTTCTTAGCGGGCAAGAAATTCGCACAAACATATTCAGAAAAACTTGATACGGGGGTCAAAACTGAAAGTAAAGCAGATACTATAATACAACCAGAGAAGAATGTAGACGTAACGTATAGAGAACGAAATAGTGCCAAAGACCCCGATGTTGTAGACATAACTAAGCAGATAAATGTCAAAGTAAATCCTCTAAAGACCGTCAAGAATGAATCCGCTGAACAGCTCTTAAAAATAAATAAAGAGCTAGAAATGTTGCTAGCCGAGAATAAAATTAATAAAGAATTATACGACAAGTTAGTGTCAAATGAGAAATTTCAGTTAGATACACAAGATATAGCCGATATTAACAAGTTGACGGAAGACCGCATAAAGGAGTTACTAATGAAGTGCAAAATTGGTAAGGAGCACTTTCATTATTTAATATCAACATCTTTGCGTAAACAATCCTATCTGTAAAAGATAAAACCTTTACTGACTGATTTGTTTCATAATTTGATTCGATTACGAATTTTCTGTGATTCGATAGTGCATGATCTAACTCACGTACTTATTTATACTGGTAGCGGTTGTCATATAGTTTATCTATAAATAAAAAATATATATGTACAAAATCAATGTCGCTTATTGAAGATAAAACTTCAGCTTTTTCTTCACATAAAAATAACTCACATTTCAGCTCTTCTTCAAAAAGAAATTCAATCAAAACCAAACCAAACCTCAATAGATGTAACCATAGATAGTAAAAATGATACAATAAAGGAAGTCAAAGATGAAAGCATAGTCAAAAATTTAAAAACAGAGGCTCAAAAAATAGAAAAAGTTTCCTCGGACGAGGTCGTAACGACAAAAGAGGTTATAGCAACAAAAGAAGAAAAACCCGAAAAGCGATCATGGAATCTGTCATCAGATTTATGGGTAAACCTGCCATTTCTAAAATCAAGTGGGAAGAAGATAGACATAAGCAAAATCCATTGGAGGGACAGAGAAGCATTGCAGTTTATGAGAGGCATCATGGACGAATGTACACATTTAAGTAACTTCTCCGTGCCTTTCGACACTTCTTTAATTATTGGTAATTATTTATTTATTTAGATTTACCAACATTTGAATACACTCATTCACGTTACTTTATAACAACACAATATCTTTATCTAGTGTAACAAACAATTATAGGTAAATACAGCATACACGATTGTTCAGCTTAAGAATATAAATAAATAGAAATAAATACTTTAATAATAAATAAATAGAAATTATATTATATAAATAGATTATGTTAAATAAATAACTTCTCTTATTGAATTAATTGTATTAAAATAGGATTGATATATTTTTGGGAGAAGTAGGAACTTAAGTTTATAATTTAATACAACGCTAGCTATTATTTATTATATAATATTGGAGTATTTATGCATTCAAGCTGTTAAAAAATATGTTATAAAAAGATAATCACACATCAGGTTCCCAAAAATATTAAAATGTCTGAATAAATTGGACTTTATGTCCCTCACTTTAAAATTAAAAATCACTAGAGAAACGTGATTGTTTTGTTTACAATGACTCTGACAAGTCTTCTGTTCATTGTTTATGTATGATATCATGAGGAAAGAAATTGATGCTGAACTGTGTGACTGAGATTCCAGAGAGAATATTTCTGAATTTTTATGTTTCTCAGCGGTGTGCGCTAAACACGATGCGTACGTCCCTCGCGATGACGTGGGCACACTTGAGGAGATCTGGCCCGGAGCAGAGGTGCGCTACGTGGACGCGGGCCACGTCTCTGCGTACATACTGCACCAGTCGCTCTTCAGGTAACAACTCACATGCCACTCTTGACAACACGCACACCACTCGTGTAACAACACACACACACACACACACACACACACACACACACACACACACACACACACACACACCACTCGTGTAATAACACACTCGCAAACCACTCGTGTAACAACACACTCGCAAACCACTCGTGTAACAACACACTCGCACACCTCTCGTGTAACAACACACACTCACACACACACTCGAGGATATCTAACCCGGCGCATAGGTAGGCGGCCCACGTCTCCGCGTACATACTACCGGTCGCTCTTCAGGTAACAACACACTCCAGTAGCGGGACCTGATACCTGGATTAACTAAAAAATCCTCCAGTGATGGCTCGCCACTACTGGCTTGAGGTTCTACCGACTGTCAAAAATCCGGTGAAGCTGTAGTAGTTTTTTAGCGATTGTTATCTCCTGTTTCAGAGCTTGCATCAAAGAAGCGTTCGAGCGCTCAAAAAAGAAATGGAAAGATGGGAAGCATATCAACTGACAGTGGGTTAATTCGATAAAATTATTAGCAAATAATAGAATTTGGTTCCTCCAATCGTGCTGCACCGCTCAATACCAATATGAAGCCACACGTATCTGTGAAATTGTGATAATTTTAATATTAGCAAAATAATTGATTCTATTTACCAGATTGCTGCGTGGCATTGTTTCATATATTACTAGTAACCCGTTATTTATATTGTCTTCAATACACGTATCGTCATACTGTCCCACGAAATATAATTAGAAATTCTTATGCCTTCCGATGGTGCATTTTTAAGCTTATCAGTTGGATTACGTCATAAGTCCTGTGAAAATATAGCGAAATTGATACTATGAAGTGTATAAAAGCCCGCTATTTTGTAAAAAAAAAATATTCTATATAAACTGGCTACTATAAAGTTCTTCAAAGGAGTCATGCATGCTATAAGGCGATTCACTCTGAGCCGCGCGATGGAACCATGTGCGTGGACATCAGCGTGTGACGTGGTGGATGCCCATATTAAATAATAGAGATAATGTCACTTGATTGATATAATTAATTCAAAAAGCACAAAATAGGGCCTAGCCACAACATATTAATATAATTTATTAATTATTAATTGGGAATGAAAATTGGAGACCAAAAATCAATAAGAGAGTTAGTTTAAAAACAGAAACAAAGAGAAAATTGCCAGAGAAGAGCACAACAGCAAAGAGTCGCTAATACTGATATAGCGCTTCGTTACAAGCGAAGCGTTTCGATGGCTGCCAGAGCCAGCTGTCATTTCATACAAGCTGTTCGAAAATCACGCACGATTCAGTGTGCCATACTACATCTGCGATATTGTACTGTGCGATTTTTCTATGCAAATAGAGATCTTTTATACAACTATAGAAAACGCATCCACATACTATGTTCCGTCCAAGTCAAAGTTATTTATTGCGAACAAAGTGTACATGCATAAGTTGTTTTTAACAAAAGGCACTGTAATGTTACACAATAATGAAATTTTCTTAACGGTTAATAATAATTACAGCATTACATCAAATTAGTAGAACAAGAGCTAAAATATATTAGCTAAGTTAATACGTCGTGCGGTTTAGTGTGAGAAGCTTAGGAGCTGCATAAACATCGAACTACAATAGTACCATGTGACAGCACTCAAACATTTTTTAGTATTTTATCTTACTGTTTGAATGAAAAGCACATATTTACAAAGTTACATTAACTTTTACCTTGTTAAATAATTTTCTTTGTGTTTTGATATAATTAGTGCCATGGTTTATAGCTGTTTTGCACAAGAAATAAATTATATAATATCTCAATGTTGAGACTGACTGACTCTGGGATACCTCTTTACCAGTTATATATTATATCATCACATTTTAATAATGAATAGTATATTTTAACTACTTGTAGTCAACGAAACACATAATTCAGTTTATTTGGAGCCAGTTTTACCACCTCCAGATCCTCTATCTAAGATAATATAATTCTATCAAAAATGAAACAATATGGAATTGTCCAAAAATTAATTTATCATGAACTCATTTAGATAGTAATATAACAAACCGGTCCTTGCTGTTGTTTATACATAAGAGTTTATTGCACTTTGTTTTATTATGTTGAAGATATCGTTGAATTTTCAGTATATTTAGCAACAATACTGCCAGAAGTACGTATAAAACCTTTAATTCAAATAATTTCCTCGATACTGAGTTGTAGTTTTAATGGGGATTTTTGCTATCACAATTTTAATAGAAAATTTCTGAAACTACGACGGTCATAATACGTAACGAAAAACAAACGACGAGTTGATTGCTTTTGCGCCTGCTCTGAGAATCGAAATGGGGTAGTTTATTACCAAAATATTTAATATCTGTGATTTCTAGTTTACATTCTTATCTCTTTTGTCAAATTGAGCCGTTTATATAATAAAATAATAATTACTCGTGGAAAGTGCCGAACAAATAAATGTGACACAGTAGTAAAAAGTAAGCGACTTTCGTTGCTCACTTGAACTATCGTCCGCGTTGTCATATAATTGTTTTTTTGATAAAGGATTGTAACTCTTAACGCTGAAGGCTTACGGCATTTATTTGCACTATAACAGTGGCAGTATTTAACAACCTCCTTAAAGTTAAAGTTGTTGCACATAAAAACCGTGAATAATTTTATACTAAATTCATTTATGCAATGGACGCGAAAATCAATTCGATCCTTTTTTTTACTAGACAATGGAATTATCATTCTACTTTTAATTCACTATAATAATATGTTTAATGAATCACAGTTAATATGTATAAGCATGAAGAGCGAAAATTGTTTAAAAATTTAACGATTATTTAATATAATAATTCTTTGTGGTATGATATGACTCTATATAGTACAAAGATGTATTTTCGAGTGTGTATTTGTTCGTAGGAATTGTCGTGCTAATGCTTTTAGACGATATTTATTGTAGTACTGGCCTGTATATAAGATTTATTCTCTATTGAGAGTGTATAGAAAATATTTTTATAAATAAATGTTGTTTTTGTTATGCTATGTCTTGTTTTTTAATTATTCTTATCACACCATCTCGGCGAATAATGTGGTAAGCAACATTATGACATCAATATCATTCCATTTTTTGTTTCTACGCATTATGTAGGCACCATATCCTATAATTTTAGGACCAAAGCTTAAAAACTCTGTAATATCTTAATTGAATTCACTTGAATCTATTATGAATACTATGCTTACTACCGTCATGGATAAAGGCAACATAATTATTGGGATTAATATCTAAGGCTTATAGCATTAATGTAAAACAGAAAACATATTTTAAAGACATTTATTTCATTGGCTACCTGCCAGAAGTTTCGAATGAGAGCTATAAAACCTGTCAATCACCGATACCGTTCAACAGCTGTACAACACACTCGTCACTTTTACAAGTTTTAATAAAATTACTTAACATTATTTTTCAACAAAATCATACTGCATTTAAAAATAAACTTGTGAACCAAAACTTATTCTTTAAACACAATAAAATTTCAAACGAGAAACAAAATAAATACTGTATCTGTTATACAAACAAAATTGATTGAAGCACTGGCTTGATATCAAACCTTACCAGACTTAAACATGAGTAATGGCTTTATGTCGTAAATTTTACAAATTTATATAAGTTATGGCAGGTGACTAAGAAATAAGTTACAAAAGATATAATAATTATTTTATATTGATCTATGCATTATTATTACTTATGAAATAAAAATTATGCAGTTGTTGATATAACTTACTATAATTGCATATCATGATGGTTTACAGTTCATAAACTAAGCAAAAATTTTAGATTTTTTTCTTTGATTGGACTTCAAGAGATTTGTAAACAGGACATAAAAAATACTTGTATCACCTTTAAATGTTAGTACAGTTTTACATTTTGATTTAAAAAGCGCAATCAACCAATAACTGCCATGCAAATAAAAAAGAACCAAAAGACGCTAAATGACACAAAAATAATTTGTATTTGACATTATCTAAATTATCTATACATAAATCCAGAAGGCCAAACACATTACCATAGCAGTCCAGAAGCCTGCTGTCCGTCCTGAGCTGCCCACTTCCTACAACCTTCACAAGATCGTTGAATCATACTATAAAAATGAGCTTAAAACTTAGTAATATTATTTAGCATCAACATCAACCTATTCGCGTCCACTGCTGGTCATAGGCCTCCCCTAATGCACGCACCACTCTAGCATACAGACTTGAAAATGCAAGACAAATATAAATTAACTGCACTCGACTTTAAGCATGGTAAGATATCAATATCTATAATGACTTTGTGTATAAAATGTTAATCAACAGAACTTATACAAATATTTTAGTCTTTATTTCAATCATTCTAATCTTATATCTATTTGTTTTAATTAAAAATATTTTGATGAATATTGAAAACCAGATAAAATAGTTCAAATGCATAAAAAAAACAAGCACTTAACATTTACAAACCTAATTGCCTTTGAATGACGTCACAATTTGACAAAAAAATATTTATGGTCTTGCATAAATAACACTCCGATCTTTATAAACACTGAATCACTGTAAAATTATATGCACTGCACAAAAATAATAAAAAAAACTTTCACGTTATAGTCAATTTTTTGTCACAGGGTATTTGAGTTATTTTTTTAGCAGCATTTCTCTGAAGTCAGAATTGGAGAGGGGTTTTTTGCCGTCGCCATTCGTCGCCTTGCTCGTCGACGGCTTTTGGAGAACGCTCGGGATGAAACTGCTGAGCTGTGTCCGCCGCCTGGGGGTAATATAAATAAATAAATGCATTTATTCCAGTAAATCGTTACATACAAATTGCCGGGGTTTCCCAGAAAGTAGTCAAGACACTTGTGATGGGAATATAATGATACTAAGGTCTGATTCCACAAAAAAATGTGACGAATAAACCTTTTTCGATATGAAATTGTCTCCATAAATCAACAAAAAAATGTCTATGCATCCATCAGCTATCGAAATGTTTAAAGATCTGGGTTCGAGCCTTCCGAAATGTTTTTTCTACAGAAAATATGCTTAATTGTCATATCTTTTATTCCTTACAATGCATAACTTGGCCAATATTGGCATGAGAAATTAAAAAATGAGATAGCGTAATGCTATCTAGTAACAAATAAAAGCTTCTATGAGAATTTACCGGCTTTTTTATTATTTTAGTTAAAACTATATACGACCCACTGCTGGGCAGGCCTTCCTCATTGAAAAACACATGAGGACCATGTAACATCACCACACTAGCCCAATGCGGTTTAATTGGTAGGGACCAACGTCTTAACGTGCCTTCCGAAGCACGGAAGAGTTCGAGATCACAATGTTTTGGCCATCCATCCAAGGCCTGACCATGGCGAAGGTAGGTTTCTTTTCGAAATCGGAAGCCAAAGCGTATTAACCACTAAGACACCGAGGTATTTAAGTGAGATTTGTGTTTATAATGATTAAGAAGTTTAGAAGATTATTTTAAAGATAAAAATTCGTGGATACTATAATTTGCTCCACTGCACATATTTATTTTACAATATTTAAAATGTTCTAAATTCCTTTTGTTGTTATGGCTGTTTAAAAAGGCTAACTGTTGAGTTTCTTGTGGCACTTCTTCTCAACAAGCCATTCACGTCGAAGTGCTAGTAGGAAAAAATATTGACGTGCAAAAGTATTTCATGTAAATCTAATTGCAGAATAAATGATTTCATTTCATTATGGCAAATAAACTCACATGCCACTAGTAATATCCCTCTTGGGTTGCCCTAATGACGGCACGGCGGTGTTGCCAGTGACGTCTTTAGGCGGCGGCGCGCTGACCGCCACGTCAAGGTGGCGGTCGCCTAGCAACATGCCGTGCGTCTTGTCTATGGCCTGCGCCGCAGAGGACGCGTCCTCGTACTCTATGTACGCTAGGCCTTTGGGCTTGCCGTCTCTGAAAAGAATTAATATCTTTTGTAAGTACATTGGAATATACAGGGACGTACATAAATATCATTTATTCTTTTTGCTATGAACATTTATACTTATGACAGGACAAAACCAAAGAATATTTTACAAAATTATTTATACCACAACTTTTTTCTGTCTATTCACTGCCTGTGATCAAGGCTATGAATGAAAGTAAAATACTTTATATTATGTTAATAGTGTATTTTTAAAAGCAAGTAAAATTCTATTCATAGGTTATTTTTATAAAACTATATACTTTGTGAGGGAATCTAACAAACCTAGACATAAAAAACATTATCTATATTAAGATACATCAAAAATGTAACTTAATACTTCTGCATATCCCACAATGATATAGATAAAAATAATATATAATATAATGCATAATATAGATATAGATAAAAATAATGCATAATAATAATAATACAATAATGTTTCCACCGGCTCTCTGGTCTAGTGGTTGACACCACTGGGTGTAGATCGGGAGGTCAGTGGTTCGATTCCCCATTGGGGCAGGATTTTTTCTGCTCGGTTTGGTTGGTGGTAGGGCTTCATAGCCCGCCCGCCTGGTTAGCTACCACCGTCTTACCAAAATTTTTCGCCATAATAACAATGTTATAAGCATTGTTATGTTCCGGCAATCAGAGGTAAGATAGCCAGTTCCTTCGGCCACGGACGATAAGGCCAAGAGCTTACTTGTCATATTTAAAAAAAATGTGGTACTATAAATAATTATACTAACTTGTATGTAACAACCCTGACGTCCTTGAGTTTCCCATACTTGTCGAACACCCCAGACAGAGCCTCCTTAGAACAGTACGAGTAAGGCAGGTTCTTCACGAACAGCTTGTTCTTCTCAGCCCCGGTTGAGTACTTGAAGCCTTGAACTTTGCCTTTCTTAGCAGAGTACTTGGAGAAGAACATCGGCCTCCCCTCTAGGGGAGAGCGGTCGTGTTCCACTGCTGCATCTACTGACGCCTGGGAAAAATATTTGTTTTAATTAATACAAATTTTACAATAACAGAATATAAAGGCATTTTGACCTGCACAAGTAGTTACTGTATTACTTACAATTAATTCGTTTGAAGAGTTCAAAGTGTAAACACTCTATCACTCTATCTACTACTGAATTTTTGTAGATGAAAGTTGGGCAAATACTCCTAAGGTTTCAAAAATGTATATCCTCTCATGGAAATTATACGATTTTGATTTTTGACCTAATCTGAATGTATATTGACATTGTAATATTGTCATTAATATACTTTGATCTATTACTCCAAAATTTATATATTATAATCAAATTAATGATACAGATGATGACACTACCAACCCATCTCTTCCCTTGGGTGCCGTAAAAGGCGACTAATGGACTTAGAACTGTACAACATGCAATAGCTTATAGCGACGACGGGCTCACCACCTGTCGCGCTGAGTGCAGTCACTGCATTGTGAAGCGCGGACTATGGAGTGAACTGCTTTTGCGGTGCTCTTGCCTAAACTCTAACTAACCCTTAGGTGATAATAGTCGTGACTATATGTGTCACCGCAAAATTATAAATAGCGTTAATTTATAATCTATCTCGCGAGATTGTGAACTGTCGAAGGATTGTGAACCGTAACATGCTGCTGACAATTTAACGTATTATTATTCGTCAGATTGTAATCAATCAAAGTCAAACTGTTAAATCACAATCTTACAATAGTCAAATTGTTAAATGTCCGAAGGCTGTCCCTGATTGGTTGACCGTTCTATGTTCATAGAGTTATGAACAAAACACAGTTGTCAGTCAAATAAAATAAATGCACTTCAAGAATTGTGACTTGCAGATATTTTTTGTGTGTTATTTAAACGGTTAACAAAATATTCGAATTTTGGTGAGCAAAAAAATACAATTGATCAGTTAAAATAACTAATTGGTCAGTTTGTAGGTATGTAATGATCACTGATCGGAATAGGTAGATAAATTTGAATTAAATTTGAAATCAATTTAAAAGTTTAGGTTCATTGACCGCAAATGTTGATGTTAATATGGATATTCCTCGGGATTCCGACTAATTCTCCGGGATTCAATTATTATCATTCTTTTTAACAAATTTCTATAAAATGATAGTTTTCTTATTTCAATGAGTACATTTTTCTTCGTTTTGATAATTTTGTTTAGATTTTATTGTAGTTAAATACAAATAGTTTGTTATTTTCAATCATGTTTCGATTTTTATGATACAAATAATAATAATATGTTCAGGTACAATCACGGAATGAAAATGTTAAATGATTGTTGATTCTTGTATAAATATAATTAATTGTTTCATATATATACTATTCTATCATATGGCAAGTACGTAAAACAGCTCTACCTATCCCGATCATTGGTAATGATACAGAAGAGCTCTCACCGGCGACTTGTACTGGCAGTAGCAGATGGACCCGCCAAACGCCTTCACGCCAGCCTTCATTCGCAGCGACACAATGTCGCCGTACTTCGACAGGTGATCGCGCAGTTTCTGTTCGCTCACCCTGGAAAACAATTCAGTTTACTCAACAGTAACTATATCTTTATAAGCTTGGTAAAAATATTGTATCGACCTAGGATTTCATGAAATGATTTTTTTTTCAAATCAGATCGTTTATTTGTAAACGATAGGTAGCTTTTATTTTGACATTTAAATAATTATAAAATAATTAGCTTTTGCCCGCGACTTCGTTCGCGTTGAATAGTTACTTTGAGATAGTGTGGTGGTATGTAGCCTATAGTCTTCCTCAATAAATGGGCTATTCAATACTGAAAGATTTTTCAAATTGGAACAGTAACCACAATTGGTGGAATTGAAAATTTACTCCTACTCTATTATTAGAAGCAAAGTTCATAGTGGCGTACATTTTTCTGGGAGGCGTTATTAACACTTTTTAACATTCACCCGCATGGCAAACGTTCCCGTGGGAATATCGGGATAAAAGGTAGTCTATGTCCTTACGCAGGCTCTAGACTATCTGTGTACCAAATTTCGGTTAAATTGGTTCAGTAGTTTTGATGTGAAAGCGAGACAGACAGACAGAGTTACTTTCGCATTTATAATATTAGTATGGATTGACCGCTACTTTAAGGAAATTAATAAACAAAAGTAACAACACAGCAGTGGGAAAAAAAGGATTCGTAGTAAACAGTAGTAAAGTTTGCCATCGAATGGTCAAAACTAAAACCTTTATTCGTAAACGCTATTTAAGTTTGAAGCAATAGGCTAGTTGACCCTTTTTTTTATTGGGCCCCAAATGATTAATTACTGATAGCCGTCACCATAAAAAATAATACAATTTTTTTCTGACGCCTATAACACAATAAATTTGAAATTATAAATAACGTTTTTGCTTAAATGTCAAAAACGCCTTCGGTCCTGATGGTCTATGAATTATCTGTGCCGTAGCGTCACGATTATTGTAAACAATTCAATACGCATGCGTGACATAGCCGACAGTTATGCTAGATTGGTTGCGACTGGCGTTTGACGTATTTTGACCATGCGAAGTAATTGTTTACATGAAGCGTTACTCAACTAATTTCACGAACATGGTAGATAGCGTTTTTGGCAGATGAAAAAAAAGGAAAAATAAAACATATTTAAATTGAATTTCTACAGCAATCCCCTATTTATATTTATTGAACTTGGTATATAATATTTCGGACCCTTGTAGTAAATATTGGGTCCTTACCTATGAAATTGGTGTTTTTATTCTGTCTTAGTATTTTGGCTGTAACTATTAAGATTCAGAGTATTCCTAAAAAATAATTACCTTGTCTAAAAATAGACTATATTTTTGAGGAAAATTGGACACGGAAACAACTCTTTTTAAGTGCCTCCCGAATATATCATTTTATTTGCATTCACTTAAAAACGATAAATAATTTTTATGAAGTGTGATATTACACATATTACTAAAGCTTGTCTAATGATTCATGCCAAATAATTATTATCCCTGGATTTGTCGTTGTGAAGAAAACTGATAAAATGTGAATATGGAATATGCAGAATTCCCCTAAAATCTCCATACAAAACACCAATTTCATAGGTAAGGACCTAATACTATGTGAATGACACTAATGTGTCATTCACATAGTATTTACTACTTTCATTACTTTTGATATGAGTCAACTAGCCTATTATTTAACGATAGTAAATCTGCTGCTTAAAACTTACATAGTGTTTATGAATAAAGCGGTAAATACTTACTTAAAGTCCAAATTGCTAATAAAGAGCGTGCAGGCTTCCCGTGAGCCGTAAGCCTGCGAGCTCTCCTCCTCATCAGTCCTCTGCCGTTTGCTGGTTGCACCTGGATTTAAGAATACATACATACAATCACGGCTTTAATCCCCGAAGGGGTAGGCAGAGTCCAAGGAGCACTGTGTTCTTTAAGACCACATTTAGCCATACAAAAATTGGGTTTGATCAGGTGAAAAATCGCGAAAGAGTAGTAACAAGTGGCCAGCTCATCGCCTACACAATCACAGACCCAGCACCCAATACGCCCTTAGTCGACTTTTACGACATGCTAGGCAAGAAAAGCAGTTGGTACATTCTTTTTGTGTCTTGGATCAACACGGGACATTTTAATATAGTATTTAAAAATACATACATATTAAATGATGATGAGGAGCTCGGTGGCGTAGTGATTATTACACTTTGGCTTTCATTATCGAAAATAAAGCTATAATCTCGAACTTCTCCGTGCTTCGTTAAGCCGCTATTTGCAACCGTTTTTACCCACGAATCCGCATTGGGCCAGT
The DNA here is from genome assembly GCA_910589355.1 of Parapoynx stratiotata. NCBI lineage: Eukaryota > Metazoa > Arthropoda > Insecta > Lepidoptera > Crambidae > Parapoynx > Parapoynx stratiotata. The sequence continues at coordinate 6,559,699 of OU342479.1, forward strand.
GTGGTGGTGTTACGGCCCATACTCCTCAGGTGTTTCAGGTGAAGGCCTGTGCCCAGCAATGGGACGTATATCGTATGTGGGTTGAGCACAACATATTAATTAGGAGAAATTCTGTTAACGGACCGTACCTACAGCTGGCTAGGCGGTAGGCGTGTAGAACTCACTAATCAGCTTACTGACCCACTAAAACTCCCCGATATTTCCCCCGATATATGGTTTGTACCCATCAGTGGGAGTGACCCGGGGTTTGGCCGAAGCAATGCTCCTAGCCGTTCCCACGATCTCCCGACTTAGTTCGATACTCAACACACCTACCACCTATCCCAAAGTATAACGTGAATTTAAAAGTTTAACATAGAGTCAATAGATATAGACCACTCCCTCTTATTTATCATTCTCTGTCCCAATTTTATTTGTGCGTCAAGTCCTCGTCCACTCTCTCCTATCTCTCACTGAGTCGCCTAACACTCCGGTCCTGATCGTATCACCACGCACACAATCCGTCCATCTTTTCTTCGGTTTACCTCTAAACACACGTTACGTCATATTCACAATCTCTTCTTATTACATTTACTTATAGACATAAAAATGTAAATTACCCTCGTCGTCACTGTCTTCATCATGCGTTCGTTTGTGTGCTGTACTTGTACCAGCTTCCTTCTCTTTCCCTCCGTCTTCAACTTCCATGCTTCTGTCTCTTTTCCTCTTAGCCTCCGCCACTGTGTCTTCCCCAGCCTCCTCCGATTTCCTCTTGTTTGGGTTTTTGTGTTCTTCTTCATTCTTCTTTTTTGGCTTCTTCTCAAACTTCTGTTTCTTGTTTGATTGTTTCCCTTTCTGTTTCTTGCCCATCATTTTGTCTTTCATTGCTTGATAGCTGTCTTTCCATTCCTTTACCTTCAACTTAAAAATAGAAACGAATTATTGCAAGCATGTAATAAAATAGTCTGCTATAAACCCTATAGTCCATTTGAGTGTGTTGAAATGTCTTTAGCGTTATATAACTTGAAATATCTAAGGCTAAATGATATTTCAAACAGAAAATTTCACTTTGCATAATTAAAAAATGGATTTGATTTTGATTTAAATAATAATGTCATCTGTGACGTTAGCCAAAGTGATGTGACAGACACAATAGGAAATCCATTGTGTCTCGGGAATTTTCAGCCACCTCACAGGCGAGGGGTTAAAAAATGGACTATAGTAATACACGAGGTCATACATACTTCGCAGGTGTCGTAGCACTCCGCGCAAGTGTCCAGCGTGCCGTAGTCGCGCTCGTAGTCGGTCCAGAGGCGCGCTACGGCGGGCGGGTAGTCCGCTACGAACCGTAGCGCGCGCCGGTACAACTCTCGCCGCTTGTTCTCCGATAGAGGGGGTTGCCGACTCGTCTCCAGGTCAATGAAGGCCTCCCAGTATTTTGTCATTGTTTTGTTTTCACCGTATTCTAACCAAGACACAGACTTTATTTTGTATTTGCAAGGTTGAGTAAGTTGACAAAGATTATACAGGATTATTTTTAATGAATCAACAACCTCGTAATACTAGTTAGCTAACATCATAAACAAGAAAATTTGTTGTACGACTTTTCATAATTTGACACATTTTACTTTCATAAAAAATGAATATCAATTTCTGAATGTTCTTAGCGCGCGTGATGTATCGCGCGCGCGAGCGTCGCGCATGTCATCTTTTCGTATGAACGGAACATAGACTTAATAATCTCACGACAGTACATTAAAAGCTTGTAAAATAATTTTTTATTAATGTGTTGTGCTATGGTAAAACACGTAGATCAAATGTTAGCAACCCTGTTAATAAGTTGACATACATTTAAAGGAAATGAAGTAGCTGTTTTAGAATTGTTTAAATTATTTTCATTCTTTCTTTCTTGATAAAAAAAACTTATTTCGTGCCAAAACGACAAGGCACTAAAATAGCGTCATCTTTTGATTGTGACTACTAATCTACATAGACCTATGATAGTATGACTTACTGAACATTTCCTCGAAGATCTCCTTGCCTTGCCGGGGGTCGTTCATCCGCCGGTACTCGAGCCGCGCCCAGTATAGTGGTATCTCACAGTCATCTGCCTCCTCGCCCCATGCCTGAAATAAAAATCAAAACGTTGAAAATTGCTACCTGGTACACTTCTGCATCGCACACAACATAGGACTTATCTCTAATAGGGATATCTTCCAGTCAACCCGTTACAGGTGTGTGAGGTCTCAGGATGTAAGAGAAGCGACACCAGTGCACAAGACAAAACAGAAATCTATGCAAACATATACAATACTAGAAAAATAAAAGTGTAATTGTATTAGTGTATAATAAATATAGTTTATGTATTAATAATTATACGTAATTTATTATGTGGTGTATCGTTATAAGTATTATTTTAGCGTATGTAGTTCAAATAAAAGTATTAATTCATTAACAGTCATTTTAATTTGATGTTAGTTTAGATTTGAGTGCCCCCATTCTGAATCTCTGTTTGACTGGGGGAGAATCGGCCTTATGTACAAAAGTGTTTTATTAGACATTAAAGATTAAATAAATAAATAGAGGCAGCGCAGCGGTAGCCGAGTTGGGACGCACAGGGCACTACTCGTTTGAGAGGCGGCGGGAATCACAGTTTCGATCACACCATCTGTACCAACCACTGAGTTTGAACAAAACTTATGCACAGTTCATTGTGAATATCGCTTGCCTCACATTGTGCCCGGTGCATGGCAACAGGCTCGCCACATGGGGACTTAACATATCTGGCGCAATGTGAGTGTTAATACCTCTGCCTACCCCTTCGGGGAAAAAGGCGTGATTATATGATGATGATAAAAAATTATTTTTTAAATACATTTTGTGCAAACGAAGACTATCTCTTTTTTGAGAAAACAAACATGTTAATTATTGAAAATACTTGTAACTAATTATGAAAACATTACTAACTAATAACTTTTACAAATCACACACTTATTGCATTCTCGTGGCAGCCAAGAAAAAGACAACATATAAAAAAACAGTACCAACAAAGGGATAAGTTGTAAAAAATTCGCAATTTGTGCTGCTATCCAAAAAGGTTAAAATAGTAATAATACTTTATTAAAAACTTTGTAACACAAATTTTTACATAATTATTTGCATTACAATCTAAACTTAGGACTAAGCAAAATAATTGAGCCTGAACTAGGTGACCCTGATTTTCAGGTTGTTTAAATCTACCAGGTCATATTATAAAGTATATAAAACTTAAAAGATGTTTGTACCTCGGCAAGTGAATCCCAAGCCAGCCTAAAATTCTGTCGCAGCCTGTCCACGTCTCCGTCAGAATCGAAGGCGGTCTGTCTGCGAAGATACCCAAGGTAACACATCCACAGACTTTCGGCGTCCTTATACGTTTCCATGTCTCTGGATAGAGCCAACTCGAATATGGTCTTCATCTACAAATGTAAGTCAGGGAGCGAATTTAAATAATTAGGTTATTTATGACAACAGACTCGCGAAATGGGGGCTTAACATATCAGACAAAATATGGGTGTTTAACACCTCTGAATACACCTCCGGAGAAAGGGGTGCAATGACTAATGATATGTATGTGTGCATAGTTTGTAAATAGTGAAAACACAAAAAAATATATATGGAGCTACCAGAAACAGTTTAAAATAAATATTTTTACTTATGTTTTGATATTTCAAATTGAGTTTTATGACATTTTTTTTGTTGAAAAACAAATTATACACACCCAATAAAACATCGTTTTATCTTTCAAATCTCTTAATTATTTAACAAAACACAGTTTGTATTGTAAAGAAATATAGGAAGTACGCCATCACCTAGTTGAAATTTTTTATAAACACTAAATAGTACCACAAACCATATACTTTTAAATAATGCTTACAAAAAAAACTTTACTAGTCGACCGCGAATATTTTCGTATCTACCTACATTCTAAAAAAATTTTGAGAAAATCTCACTGAATGCACGAACAAAACTCGACTTAATTTACATAGTAATAAAGTTTATCGTCCTTACCGAGGCAAAGTGCTTTCCCTCATACTCTCCTTGTTCCAGTTGCAGCGACCAGAAGGTGTGTCGTCGCGGGCAACGTCGCACAAAGCCTTGCAACATGTTGCCGTATGTCGCACGCGTCGACACACGTCGTAGATGACGCGCGAAGTCAAGCAGGAGAGAATGCCCGCCGCGGGAAGACATGCATTCTGTTGTTGCGCGGTCGTATAGCACCTGAGATAATAATAGTTTATATTAGGTCCTTACCTATGAAATTGGTGTTTTGTATGGAGATTTTGGGGAATTCTGCATTTTCCATACTTAATTTTTTTCAGTTTTCTTCACAACGACAAATCCAAAGATAATAATATTTGGCATCTATCATTAGACAAGCTTTAGTAATATGTGTAATATCACACTTCATAAAAATTATTTATCGTTTTTAAGTGAATGCAAATAAAATGATGTATTCGGGAGGCACTTAAAAAGAGTTGTCTCCGTGTCCAAATTTAACACAATTAAACTTACAACAAATTATCAAAACAAATCAAAAGAGCTCAAAAATAATAGTCTATTTTTAGACGAGGTAATTATTTTTTAGGAATACTCTGAATCTTAATAGTTACAGACAAAATACTAAGAGAGAGAAAAAACAGCAATTTCATAGGTAAGGACCCAATATAACTGCACATAATACTTGAGAATCGTGTGGTGGCGGCTCATTAAAAGAATACCACCAACCCGTCGTCCCTTGGGTGTCGTAAAAGACAACTAATAGACTTAGAATTGCACAACCGTCCTATAGCTTATAGCGGCGACGAGCTCACCACCTGTCACGCTGAGTGCAGTCACTGCTTGGTGAAACGCGGACTATGGCAATAGACTGCTTTTGCAGTGCATTTGCCTAGTCTCGGACATACCCTCAGGGGATAATAGTCGTGATTATATGTATGTATGTATGAAATACATGAGTTTTTAATAGTAACACGCTCGTGTTGTGTTCATTTTTGAATAATCACAATTCGAATATAATGACATGACATGAGGGTAGATATAGATAAAGTATTTATTATTAACCCATCACAAATTAAATGCTTAAAAGTGATAACTAGTACAAAAACGTAAGGAAACATTTTAATTGTAAAGTATACTACCAACCCATCTCTTCCCTTGGGTGTCGTAAAAGGCGACTAATGGACTTAGAAATGCACAACATCCAAGAGCTTATAGCGGCGACGTGCTCACCACCTGTCACGCTGAGTGCAGTCACTGCTTGGTGAATCGCGGACTATGGAATTGGACTGCTGTCGTGGTGCTTCTGCCAAGTCTCTGACTAACCCTTAGAGGATAATAGTTGTGATCATATGTATGTTATTGGTAAGTGATTGAGACCCAAAAAAAGGAGACAAAATAACACTATACAGACGTGATGTCGTGTTATGTTGGAACAGCATGAAGTGGAAATTATCGATATTTTATCACCTTAAGAATCCCATCACTATCGCACTCAGCATATTTCTTGTCTTTGGCCAGCTCCTTCACTGTGTCTATGTAGTCTTGGTAAATTTTGCATTTTTCGTCTACATTTCTGCAAAAAAAAGTAATACATTAAAACTTCCGAGTAATATAACGTCGATCAAGAATTTCTGGCACAAGACAAGATGTTTAACAATAATCATTATCGCTATACGTCAAATAAACAGGTCAAATGTGTATACGTAATACACTTTTGACAGTAATCAACTTTTATTAGAAGGGAATAAGGACTTCCACCTAGCAAATTTGTAAACATTCATATTTTTGCTCATGACCTCACCATACTTAAGTGACGATTTTTCGTAAGATCATCGGAAGGTATCATATACAGTGGGTGGTCAATTTATAATATATTATAATACTTACTCTGCTGTTAAAAGCTTATCTTCAAACGGTGATATCTTCTGCAAATAATCGACGGCAGCTTCATGTTGTTTCTTAACCTTAAACAAATAAAGAATCAATAAAAAAATTACAAATAACACACACAATTCTTTTTTAATTCCTTTAAGCTTTTGAAGTTATTTTTTCCTTAATAACAATGTTGTGTAATACATCATGTTGTTATCATCATTATCATTCAGCCCAGACACGCCCACTGCTGGACATAGGCTTCCCTCAAGGATCTCAACATTGACCGGTCCTGTGCATCCATCCAGCCTGCATCCAGCTCTTCCCGCTCCTTCACCAAATCGTACTCCAATGACCCAACATTGCTCCTCCCAGTGCATGTTCTTTGTTATATTATATTGTAAACATACCTTATCAACATAGGTTTCTCCATGTAATGTTGTTGCTAGTTCTTCCAGAGATTGCCATGCATCTTCACAGTGCAACAAAGGCCTTGAAACCGTTTCCTCCAAGCAAAACAACAGTCGCTCTTGTTGCGATTTGTAATCAGGGTTGTCTTCACTATAAATATTAGGAGTCACGTTAGTTGATATATAAAATCAGAAAATAAAACTTTAGGCGCATTTACATGGTCGATACGGGGGACTTCCTGCATGCAGGTTTAGTCATGGCATGCATGTAATGGGTAAAGACCTTGCTATTCAAAGGCTTGGAATTCTGTGAGCTATGTTGGTAACTAACCAACTTATGAATGATCTTACTTCATAGTCTCAAGCTGAGCTTTTTCCAGTTCCAGCTTGGCATCCCAAAACACTTTTCCAGAGAGTGGGTCTGCACCTGCACGCTTTATAACTTCCTCTATTTGTTTTCTTGCTTCGTCTGGTTCAGAGAAACTAAGAGACCATGTACACCACTCCGTCAAAATTGGGATATCTATTGGAGAAAAGAAATTAGATTTCAATTTCAATTAAATATGAAAGCAGTAAAATCAGAATAGTCTCCTGGTGTGTAATAGTATATAAAATTACGTACAGTTTAGCTTGGCTAAGAACAGAAAAAATAATAGTTCTACTGGTTCAAACTTCATAATTAGTTTAAATATAAACAACTTACAGTAGCAGTCCAGTGTAGATCTATAAAACAGCTGGTTCACTCTGTGTCGCTCTTGTAATGTATGGGCTAGTGTCACTTCTGTAGACAGCCATAACAGCCAATGTTCAGGTTGCATAAGATACACTTGTGCCAACCGTTCAAACGCTCCTCGCCAGCGGTCCAGTTCTGATAGTCTCCTATTAACACAACATAAAATATTGTCACCCATTATCCCTCAGGTGGTAGGCAGACCCACATTTTGCTATACGTATATGTTAAATTCTTTATGGGTGAGCCCCGTTACATATTATAATGTAACACAATGCCCCTAGTAGCAAACAATAATAATTCTTTATTCCAAAAATAAAGAATTATATTAATATAAGAGCTATGAAAACAAATAAATAAACAAAGGTCCCTAAACTAAACTAATTTTGTTGTATTTTTAGGGAAACCTAGAATTGAGTGCATATTACTATGTATTTACATAAGATTCACTTGCTTGCTTTGCTTTAATGCTGAAAGCGTGGCTCGCTATTGGGAGGATAAAATTTAATAACAGCCATTGACACGAAAGAAAGAAGAAGACTATGTATTTCAAAACCAAAAATTTTACAGTAAAAAATAATCTGTATGTTTGTTACAACATAAAATATCAAGATAAAAAACCCCCAATATCCAAATACCAAAACATTATGTTGAATTATTGATTGATTTTTCTATTGTGTCATGTTTTGAACACTAACACTCAGTTGCACAAAGATTTTTAAGGACGACATTTGTTAATGAGACATTAAAACTTTAAAGTTCATTAAAGTTAAGGTTGTCACACAAAATAGTTCTCGCCAAACGTCTCTTTAGCATTGACAGGGTGCTAATGTCATTATGTGCAACATAAAACTACGCTAAGGTTGTCTGTTGACACTTCAATAAATAAATTTAATGGAGCATTAGAGATAATGCTGACATTAAATTTTAAAGTTTGTTTCTGCAACTGGGTGATAGACTGCTAAATATTGATAAAAAATTAATCATGTAAAATTATATCTTATGAAAAATACTGATAATATTCACTTAGTGACAAACAATTTTATTGTTTACATCATTATTATTATTATTTGATGATAATAAATTAATAGTCATATTAGCCCTTGTTAGAGAAAATAAAAGGCCTAGATAATGTGTTGAACAAAAATTGACTGACGTTTATTTCCTTTTTTCCATTAACACTTAAAGCTTCATCTATGACACAAACTATTGAGTTTATACACTAACAGCCTTTAGCTATAATGGTTTATTGACTACTTTTTAGCTACTAGGGTGGTCTATTTGTTTCTATAGTGTACCAATGTGTGATGATTGCCATGCTCTTAGTCTATTAACCCGTTGGCAAACAATACCTAGATGTTTTTTAATAGATCTCGGTTTCTGACCATTAACTACTTGAGCAAGTTTCTATCAAAGAGCTTTCTAAAATATAGTCTGAAGTAGTGATTGAATTATAGATCTAGAGCTATTTTGATTACTTTTTGAGGCTGCTTTGAATAAAATTTATTTAAAATCATACTCACCATAAGGCCTGTATAAGTTCAATATGTTCATCGTAGTTATAGGCACACTCAGATATACGCTGCTCCAACTCTGCAACTTTGCTCTCTAAGACTTCATCATCATCATCCTAAACAATCACAAAAGTGTTAAATAATAACTGTATTCAATTTACTACACTTATTTATTAACAACACCATTAAGAATATTATATTTATCTGCACAAAAATTAAACAAACGGATAAAGAAAATGTGCCAATAATTAGAAGGTTGGTCGAAATTAATTTTACTATTACCAGTACATGCTAAATACGAAACATTTTTTTAGTAGCGTATGATTCGATTATTCAACAGGTTGTTTATGTTTGTGTGAATATAAATGGTTCAGTAATAATAAGCCCAACACAGTTGGAATTTACACTGAAACAGTACCGCGATGGTAACACGCACCTCAGAATCATCGGATTCTCGGTCGCCATCGTCCTCCTCCACGACAACTTCTATCTCATTTTCCTCTTCAGACTCATTTCTGACTTCATCTTCGACTATAGCCATATTTAATCTCTAATGAAATCAAATAAGAACTAAAGTTTTCACCAAACCTGTGTTTGATAACAATATCCACACAATTTTTCTATGGCGGATGGTATCTGTCAAATGTCAACAATCAAAAATAGGGTTGTGTCATAGATCGGATCTAAATTTTTCAAGTAATGTTCTTTATACACATCGATTTAGATTATACTAAAACGAATGTTCACAAAACAGAGAAAAGTGATATGGAATGGGAGAAACCGGGTTCACTGCTCGGGATTATTTAGATTATTATTTTAAACAATCATGAATAATTGACCCGGCTAAGTATTATAAAGGGAAGTTATAATCTGTTTTGGTAGTAAATTTCAATTTTTTTAAGATGGTTAGCACAACTTTCTTTTACTTAAAAGAAAGAAACAAAAACTCTGTGACGTCATTCAAGACCAATTTTATGGTCTTCAAGCCAAGGCTTTTAAGTAACCTTACCAGGAATATAAAAAAACCCGCCATATTGCGGAAAATTGATGGAACTCATCCATTTTGATGTGAACACTAATTTAACTAATTTTATCAGCTTATTTCATTTTGAAATGTCATTTGCCACGTATTTTGATTGTCAAGTAAGGAGAAGTAGATGTGTGCCAGAATCGCAGCAAGTGGAAATCTCTGCCTACCCCCTGGGAAAGAGGCATGATATTATGTATGTATGTAATCCACATAAAATTTAAGAGTAAATCCAGCCAGCCAGTCCAATATTTTACTTTTTTAAAATTATTCTTAGTGTTGTAATAACAAGAAAATTTGTGGCACCCTTAGCAAGTTTTGTAAATTCCTAGTCAGGCTATACCTTTATACATCCTTTATACCTAAGCTTTATACATAGCAGTGTAGCATACCGTGGTAGCAGTGTGTGTGGAAGGTTGCCTCCCCCAAAAATCTTGAAAAGTGAAATAAATAGCCACATTTATATTTATTTTATTTATTATATAAAAAATATAGTGATTACATAATATTAAGATTCTGTTACATAAACCTTTACTAAACGTACTCTTAACGCCTGATGTTGTTCATTACATTTTATTTCTGAAAAAAATTCATAGCTTTGGCACCAATTTAGGTATGTCTTATAATTTCAAAATTTCTAACAGTAATTAGTTTTAAACCGTTGTTTGTATATCATCTAATTGTAAGGTAACCTCTAAGTATTAAACGTGGGTAATTCTATTTATAATTTAATGTTATTATGACTTTGTGATTTTATTTTAACAAACATACCAGATCAGCATTATATTCCTTAAGACGGAGACATTACATTTTAGGCATTATTATAAATCTACCAAACTTATGCTCACATGTCATGGTAAAAATTTTTGGTATTCAAGTAAAACAATACATTAACTAATGACATTTAGACTTTTAGCTAGACATAAAATAAATGCACCAATATTGAAACATTTATATATCTAATGTGAATGATAAAGATCTTTAAGTACCTACTTATACTATGATTTTCTTTGCAATTCAACTTCAGCCTTCAATTTCATTCGATCGTTTTAATTTAAAAATTAGAAATAATTATAGACAACGTCCAAAAATAATGGAATACATAAAATCAGTCATAAGCTTAATGGAAAAACACATAAATTATACCATTTTGTAAAATACGAACGCTACAAGAATATAGAAAATAATACATTTTCAGGAATGCTGAACATTTTTTAAAAAGATAAATCTTAAAGAATCACACAAATACGACATCAACTTTTTTAAGTTTCATTAATACTTTTTATTTTAATCAAATAAATATAGTTGTTTAAAATCTCGCACAGAAAGTACAGTTGAGTCAAGAATATTTTGCGTAAAAGTAATAAAATATAAATTAGTATCGTTCGTACAATTGGTACTAAAGCAGTCAAGAATAAGAATAAATTTAGAAAGTAATGGCACGACACGTACACAATCAGTTCGACATCACACGAGGCCACTTCATACAACCTACCGTCATTCTATTTAAGTATCTGATTTTAAAACCAAGACCGAAATGCATACTAAAATTATAGTAAGTAAAAAAAATATTAACCCATGATTTTTAAAGAGAGTTGGAATATAAAATTTTGTGTATTTCCATTTCCAGTGCACAGTATTATATTATTTTATTATTATTATAAATTTGAGTGCGTTTGACCACAATCTCGCCTAAAAGCAACGATGTGGTCTAAGATGGAGCACGCAACCTCAAATAATGCCAGCTTACTCTTGCCTGGAAAATCCCCAAATTATAAATAGGTATACATATTATCAGCTATGGACCAACCCACTTTTATCAAAGATAATATAATATTAGGAACCTTGGTTCTAAATTCAGTTAATTCAAAATAAATAATCAAGAAAATGTTCACTTTAAATTTAAAGTATACTTAATTGACAGATTGCATAATTGGTTGTATTCACTGCCTTCGTAATAAGGAACATTCTCTCGACCTTTATAATAATATTGCATCTTCTTATTACTACAAATAGATGTTTAAATTTATATTCGATAACATCTAACTAGTGATATATCTGTTACAGTCAATATGGACTTGATCAAAACTGTTGACCGGACATTTTTTTTCATCAAAGTAATAATATTTGGACATTTGGTTTTACCGAAGTTGAAAAGGTGAAAGAGATGTTGCTTGATATAAACATTACTATGCGTAGTTGAGATAAAAGACATACATACGGGAAAACTCTGCCGGTATTTTTTCAATACGCGTCCTAGCCAGTCAAAACTAGTTCTGATCGCAGACTAACTGTAACATATCTATTTAGTAATCATAATAAAATGAACGCAATTACGTACGTTTATAATGTAATACAAAATAATACTTTAATACGCGAAGAAAAAAATATTCATAATCAATTCAACACACCCAGGGCCCTATAGAAATGAGTACGAGATATTATCATTATTTCTCTTACAATTAGAAAGATTTAAAATCGCTAATTTATTAATGAGATTAACAATAACTACTGTGATACACTATTGAAGGTAACTTGTCAAAGATAAAGCAGTGTGTAGTTGTTCACCGTACACTTTTGAATTCACACTAGCACTATCACGATGTAATTTGGTGTATGAACCTGGGTGTGTACTGTCTGTTAATTTAGTTGGAGGTGACACAGTAGGGGATGACGCGCAGTATTGAGTTGACGACGTCGCTGGCGTCTGGCAACCGGACAGTCGTACATGTTAACTGGAATCAATTGATACACATTAATTAACACCAAGGGTCGGAGAACCGGTATTTTAAATAACATTTTTGTAATGTTTCGAACTGTTCCTTGTATTGTGTTCTTTGCATTGTGTTCGGAACGAAAACGAAATGGCAACGTTATCAAAAACCGGTTTAATGGGCGGGCCGGCCAAGCGCGCTGCGGGCGACGAGTCACCGCCATCCGCGGCGACAAATATGGCCTCTATGGACACAAAAACGGTAGACATTAAATAAAAACGTTTTAGGAATGAAATCGATTGAATTTTTTGTTCTTCATAAACATTTTTATAACGTTCCGTTCGGCCATAAACGAAACTTACTTCTTTAGGCATTTAAACATTTAAACGAACTAAGCACAATAGAAACTTATCTCAAGCGAAGTGGCTAAATTATCTACTTTTGGTCAAGATGACGTTACAGATTTTAGTCTCAGATTATTAACGATTGCTTTATTAATACTGTACAAGCGGGCAAGGACTCGGCTACCATCGGCTGCCGCCATAGATCCCTAGGTCAACCAAGAGCGCACGACCTTGCACGATGTACGCTGGTCAAGCGCAAGTATTTCGGGCAGTTGAATACTAGACGGGTACGGTGAAAGATCATAAAATACGTCATTAACTTCCATTCGCGACATTCATATTTTACAGTCATATACGCTTATTGTGTTCTTTTGGTTTTCATTTCGGACTCACGGATCAAAATCCGTGAGTCCTCACGGATCAAGGGACATTACGGATCAAAGGTCCTGCCCCTATGCGATTTTCACACTGCTACGTAAGACGCAGCGTTGCGCATGAATGCGCCGTTTTCTACAAAGGGAGGAATACAAAGGAGACTACATACAAAGTTAGAAGAGGCATAATATTCACGCGTGACGCTGAGTCGTACAACTCAAGTGTGGGAATCGCTTTAGATAGACGCCAGGTTGTAACGAGGCGCTATATCATTATTTGCGACTCTTTGCTGTTATTACACTCTTCTCTGGCCATTTTATCTTTGTTTCTGTTTTTAAACTAACCATCTGTCTCTTTTTTTGTTTTTGGTCTCCAATTTTATTCCTATCAGAGTCAGCGTCTGGAGTACTGGTCTCCACGCAAATCATTATAAAATATTATAAAAAATTAAGTGTCAATAATATATAAATAAACTATAACGATAATAATTGTTCAAAAGTTTCAAATGACTTTACCAAGGCACTATTGTAAGTAGCCCTACCTTTGATAATATCTTTATGTTCAGTGATTTGTGAAATTTACCTTTTAATAAATTGTTTCAGTGTGCCTTAAGTTCCAAATTATACTTTAAGTGACATCTCCGGGTTTTTATTTTATCATCGGCGTCCAGCTCGTCACTAGGTTAGTACCTGTGCGTCGGTGGTGGACTATGCGGTGGTGGGTGCGCCAGCCGCCTGCAGCTGCATCTGGCGTTGCATCTGTTCCAGCATCTCTTGCATGCGACGAAGCTCTGCCTCCTGTAAACAAAAAAAAATTGCATTCACCCTTCAACTAACCTGAAGTTCCTTGTTATATTCCTACCATGGCGGATGAATATCTTATTATCATTATTATCAACCTATGCGGGACATAAAACATTCCAAGAAAGGTCAGCTGTGGGCGTCTCTATGCTAAATAAATTTTCATGGCTGGAAAAACACCAATACATCGCCCACTAGTGGACGTTGTGAAGTTATATTACAACAATAAGAATACTTAAAAAAAAACAATGTCAATTTCCCATACATAATCATATTTTTCCATGTTAATAATAGTTAATGTTAACAAAATAAATAATAAAAAAAATGAACTAAGGAATATACAGTGTCACAAACTTATCTGACCCGGTGGCCAATATCGGAAGCGGAACTCAGTGTCGCCATATTGATTGTATTATCAATTTCAAGTTATGTTATTGTTTGAGAGTCGTTTTTCGCGATTAAATTCGACAACAGCGACCCCCGCCACCGGGTCAGATAAGCTTGTGGCACTGTACTATAAAATGAGATGACATTTACTATTTGACACATACATTTAGTGTTGCTATTGAAATAAATCAATTCTATTAATTTTCCGTAACATGGCGAGGTTTTTATATATTTCCTTTCAGAAATTTCAGAAAAGTGGAAGACGATGGGAATAATCCTGTCCACCCCTTCAGGGATATATGACAAATAAAATCAATACAGAAATAATTTTATTTCATGGCACTTAAAATCGTCAATATTTTACATTTTAGATAGACATGTCAGCTTATCGTCGTATCGTAGCAGCTCATTAAAAGATTACTACCAACCCATATCTTCACTTGGGTGTCGTAAAAGGCGACTACTTGACTTAGACAAAAAACAACCATCCAATATAGCGGCAACGGGCTCACCATCTGTCACGCTGAGCGCAGTCACTGCTTGGTAAATCTGCAGTGCTTTTGTCTACTCCCTAACTAACCCTTAGGGGATGATAGTCTTAATTATATGTATGTCAGCTAACCTTTTCAATAAGCGCCCTCTCGCGTTCGGTGGAGTCCTCAGAGGCGCCATTGCTTAGTCCGTTGGTCTCGGCTTCGCTCAGTCCGCTTTCAGTAGATCTGCGAATCAATTACGAAAACATATTACAAAATAAGTTACGCCAAACGAAAATATATCTTCTAAATTTGTCTATTAACTTGCCCGAATGCAACTACTATTTTAAAAACTATTTTAAAGCTAAAAATAACTTGATCCATTTATTATTCTAAAGAATAGGCACATACCTATTAACATTTGCAGACAAAAATCATTATAAATATCCCAAAATTTACTGTACCAATATTGATAACTCAGTGAATCTCTGAATCGCCGAAAGGAGGTTGTATACATAACTCATTGTCAAATTATGAGGACCGTAGCCTAATATTTGTAATAGCCGAATATTTTTTCTTTGTCAAAAAAATAAAACTATCGACATTAAATAAAGCGCAACTCTATTAAAGGTTTAGTTAAGTTTAACAGTAGAAATTACTTCCTTTAATTTTCAACTATGTTCCTACTCCTGGTGGCTAGTATTAGGCGGTACTTACAATAGATTTTTACGGTGAGTTTTGAAACACCATGTATAGCTTCGGCCATGTTTATAAAATAAGATAAGGGTCATCTATATAATTTAATCCAATTTACAATCGCGGTTCTGTGGGAATACAGATTTTTTTTTTACATACAAAAGGTAAGCTTTTGACCTTCATCTCACCTGATGGTAAGTGACGATAAGGCCGAAGGTGGAAGCGAGCTTCACCTGTAATCAACAACTGAGGAACTGGCTCTCTTACCTCTGATTGCCGAAACACAACAATGCTTAAAACATTATTATTATGGCGACAAATTTAAGTAAGACGGTGGTAGCTAGCCAGGCGGGCTGAAAAGCCCTACCACCAACCAAACCGAGCAGAAAAATATCTGCCTCCATGGGGAATCGAACCCGGACTTCCCGATCAACACCCGGTGATTTGAACCACTAGAACAGAGAGGCGGTTGAAAGATGATATTAGAAACGTAATAAGAGTTGTTTTTGGTAATTTGGTAATATTATAAAAATAAGTACTCACGTGTGCCGCTTAGGCACCTGCCCACTGCGAGCGAGGCGCTCCGAGCGATAGTTCTCATAGTGAACCTCCTGCGTCACCTCTTGCAAGTCTTGCATGTGCGTACTGGAATTACCAAACATGATTATTAGTCTAATTTGTCTATAGAAAAATACTAGAGGACATTTTTATTTTTTGATAAAATACGTGGTGGGTGTTATTAGAATAATATGTATAGTTATTAGAATATATGTATAGAGGAAAATGATTGATTGTATTGTATGTAATATGTGTGACTGTGATTGTATGTAAAATTGTGATGGTATTTAAATATGTTTATATTTTCACGCAGCGTCCTAAGTCGATTCTTATTGAAGTGTCCCACATGACTAAAAGCGTGTCTAGTGCGGCACAGCTCGGAGTGGCGCGAATCGAAGCGAACGCGATCAGTTAGATTCATATATTCGCACGAATGTTACGCGTTGGCGGTTGTCGTTTTGTTTGCAACGCACCATATCGCATTGCAATCGCATGACATCGCATAGCTGCGACAAGTTGCAATGCTCGGGATTCTCGACGTACTCTCGGTACAGTCGCCCGCGCACCTACAGCTGCTGGCTCACTTGTTGACACTCACATAAGCATAGTCCTGAGCTTGATGAAGTCGCAGTGCTCGGGATTTTCCACCTCGACCACGCCCCATGGGTACAGTCGTCCCCGTACGCGCCGCCCGCGCACTTCTAGCTGCTGGCCGGCACCGCACACGGCGAAAGGCACGGCCGCCTTCAGTTGACGAACCTATCACGTACAAGAATGTTATGAGGATTTAAAAACGTTATAAAAACCCGATTTATAAATCATATTGATATGCCAAGGGGGCTGTTTCAATATTTTATCCTATCGATAGTTTTTATATTTCTACTAGTATAAATGTACTTGTAGTGCATTGGAGATTCTGAAAGGTTTTGTATAAATATATTGTTATATGTGGTGGCGGTGGACATAGTTTGAGAAGAGAGAATGAGCATGTAACGAGAAGAATTATGAATATGAGAGTGGATGGTAATGCAGGGAGAGGAAGACCAAAGAAGAGATGGATGGATTGTGTGAATGAGGACATGGCTAGAATGGGAGTGAATGTTGATATGGCGTGTGATAGGGGAGAGTGGAGGAGAGAGACTCGTTGCGCCGACCCCAAATGAAATTGGGAAAAGTGCAGGCTAATGATGATGTGTATCAATTTTATTTAAATTAAGGAAGTAAAGTGGTATTAATCGCCCGAAACCACCTTGCAGATGATAGCAGAAATACAGCATAAGAAAGTAGTGTTGTTTTGAAAGATAGATAAGTATATCAAAACAATTATAAATAAAATGCCTAAAATATAAAATGTGGCTACATATAAGTAAATAGATGTTCTAGTACTTAAGTTTACTTGCAAAAACGCATGTTATAGTCAGTGCACGTATACCTTTCTTTCGACGTGACTGTATGTGATATTGGTTGTTTTTCTGGTGGTATGGCGCAGTTACGGTACAGTCACATTTATAATCGGTAGAATGTTGTGCCCAAATAGTTTCAGTTTTGTGGTTTTTAGGATTAGCACAGTACGAGCCTTTCATTGCAGGCGCAGAACCATTTTAAGATATTCTTGTTAATGATTACCATTAATATTTCAATAAATAGTACTTTTTAAAAAATATGTGTATTTTATTTAACCAATCTTTGGGATTTTTTTCTGGGATTCCCGATGCATTTTGGGGTAGTAGGAATGATTAGGAAGTACAATAGAGCAGATAACAACACTGTGCCTTTGGTCCTGGCGAATAGTCTAGTTGAAACAGACGATCGTGTGGTGGGGATGAATAGGGCCATTTCTTTCTAGCGGTACTCAAACAGTTATACTCGTAACATATTTATACCATACGCAAACCATTAACGTCAAGATTATTTGTTTCTTTTTTAATAACAAGACGTTATAATACACATGTGTTAGCAAGTCGTTGCCCTCTGTCCTATATGCCGCGCCGCTAAGTAGCAAAGATATTGTCGTAGGTAATAAATTATTAAAATATCTATCAAGAATTCTGTTTTGATGGTACAGTACCTAAGTAAAATTATTTCAATCAGGTGAATTCTTATATTTACTACTAAACTGCTAGGGCCAATTCCGTTGTCACAAACTAGACTAAACTAAATTGTGTATTTATCCTTCTCTTCTCCTTAAAGTTAGAAAAGGATAGACACAAATTCATGGATTAGTGTTGTTTTTTTAATCTCGTTTGTAACATTGTTAAGCGGTAATATTGCCGAACGATGAAGATTTATGAATGAATTTCATTCATAAATCTGCGTTGGTCGAGCAGCCCATATACGTCCCACAACTGGGCACATGCCATCCATATGGAGCAGCACACGAACAGTATGGGCCGTAACACCACCACGCTGGGCCAATGCAGGTTGGTTATAGTGGCATTATTCTCGTCTCACCAAACTTACTAATAAATAACTATTATGATATAAGTTGCATATTCATCTGCCGACTGGGTGTTGATAGGTCTCAGTGTACATTCATCAATATTATCATATAAAGGAAATAAACTATGACAGCTATACTCAAAGTGTTCCGCGGAACCCTGGGGTTTCGCAAAAATTTTGAAAAAAATTCAAATTTTCTCTCTCTGACAGTTCTAACACACAACAGTACAAACATTCACTCTGGCACAACATTTACTATGCCTCCTTCGCCCGCCGCCATAGTTGTGAATAAGTGACTTTCGAGTTCAAGACATAAAGCCGATGTTACTTACACCACATGTTTGTATCATCTATTTTTATTTTGGCTTTGTTTTCTTCTATCAAACTTGATACCAACCAATTGAGAAAAATAAAAAACAATTTCATGCCTCCCATCATTTAGATTTATTCGTTTTCATTATTTTCTAATTTTTATGTACTAGTATGTTATTTACTAAGTAAAATAGGTAATAAGTAGTAACTGTTACATTTATTTTATTTATTTATTTTATTTAATAGTTTATTGCATAGTTTAGTACATTGTACTTTTAATATACTTAATAATAAGGAATAAAGCAATTTTTTTGTCTATACTCTATCCATTGTTGTAACTCTATCCAACAAATAAGTTGTGATTCTCAAATTTTTTATCCAATTCTGGGACAAAATAATATGGGCTCTAATTATTTTTTTTATAAAATAGAAAAGTAGTAGCCGTACTTAATATACCAATATCGTCATTGAATATAAACATGATTTATTTGTGTAATGAAGTAATGTTTTATGAGTATTAGGTATGATAAGTGTATTTAAAAAACAAGCTATCATTGCTATCATCCAAATGATACTAAATATTTAATATATCAATTAAATTCAAAGTAGATTCAAGGTGTCATGAACATGTTATGATTGTTCATCTTCTTTTGGAAGTATTCTAAACTCATAATAAAAGTTTGAGAATACTATTCGTTTTAGGTCTTTTTTAGTAGCAACGATTAATTTAGTAATCTAAAATTACATTAAAAATATAACATTGAAGAAAAAATACCAAAAATTATTGAAGGTGACAAGTAATTACTTAATTTACATAATTTAAAAAGTTTGTAATAATAAAATATTCAAATAATTATATGTTTTTGATAAAACTTTTAGATAATGAGTAACGACATCTTAAAGAACCCTTTTTATGGTTTGTTTACATTTTGTCTCAGATCGAAATGGATAGACTATAGTGTTCCATCAAGTATTTAGCTTTCTGAAAGGGTTTCGCTAGCAAAAAAGTTTGAGAACCGCTGAACTATGATAATATTTATCAATGACATCCGTTCGTGTTTCATAATAAAAACTGTACAGGCGCTATGTATTTCAGTAATAACAATGCAAATTGCATAATGCCAAACTTTGCAGGGAAACATTACCTAAGAAATAACAGGAAACAATAGAATGACTAAAACAATTTAGATGATGAAATTGCGCCCAGCGATATTGATGTAATTTAAACAGTAACTAAATGACTTCTGAAAACAGTGACTTCTCGAGTCTATTCCTCAATCATTTTTTTACATTTTAAATATCGCTAGTTTCGGTTAAATTTAGATCAGTTTATTTGTTTAAGATTTTTTCCTTAATTTTGGTAACAGAATTAATTAAACTGACAAGAAGATACAGGAATATCACATAAGATGCAATGTTCAATAAGTAATAAGTAGCTTTAACCCGCAGATTGAAACCACCTGTGCCTTAAATACAGTTTTAATGAAACTTACGTACACAAACACATTCTCAGTATGAAATATAAGAGAAGTATACTGGGAATAGAACATAAATATTTAAGTGTATTGTAGCTATACTTAATATTTTAGGAATTGTGAGCTTTAAGCGGCAGTGCACAATATTGCTGGTAGAACTAATGGCCGTTGGAGCGGAACTCGACTCGCCACACCGCTACATTGAGATGGAACTACGATCTAGTAAAGGGGCGGGAAGCCGCAGGATGTGGGTAGCGCAGGACTGATCGATTGTTATGAAAGTCCTTGGAGGAGGCTTATTTAATAGTGGATATTTAAAGTTGATATAGTAAATGATGATCTTTCCGACCGATTTCGGCCATCGCGACCACTTTTAAGTCGGTTCCGCTCTGATCTGATGCCCACGAAGACGGATCGTGTAGCCGATCTTTTTTCCGAAAATAATAGTGTTATTAACTCACCTGTTCTTTGTAATCCTCATCCTCATCACTGTCACAGTCAGGCAAAGGGTAAATCTTAATGCCTTCTCTCTCGATCTCCTCCATCACCCTGGTCTTCAGTCTCTGGACCTCTTTCTTGGTGAGGCAGTCGGCCTTGGCTATGACTGGAACTATATTCACTTTGTTGTGCAGTTGCTTCATGAACTCAATGTCTAGAGGTTTTAACCTAAGAAATATTGCAAATATAAATATACCAAACAAATACAGACTAATTAGTCAATTAGAGATCAGATAACCATCCTCGCCTTATCGTCACTTACCATCAGGTGAGATCAAGGTCAAGAGCTTGCCTAAAGTAAAGAACAGATAATTATTGACATATGGGGTCAAATCGGTCAGACGTGTCTTGGGGTCTACAAAACGAGGCCTCTTCTAGGCAAATGTGCATCCTAGATATCAAACGTTTGCTTATAATGAATAAATTATTAGTAATTATAAATTTTCCCTAATTAGATGAAGAAAAAACTAGCTACAAATACCCGTGTCCAAACGGCGAAATGAAATAGAAGCAGCAATGTATCCTATTGTCGACGATGTTGCGTCGGTTGAGCCCGCTCTCGTCACGCAAGAACCGCTCGAACTGCTCGTCAATGTACTGGATGATAGACTGCAAATACAATAATTATGTTAATATAATTACAACACATTCTTGGTTGGCAATCACGCATAAAAATTCACATAAACAATTATAATAACAACATCAACGCTTATGTAGGTATTTGAATTTTAAGCTGTGGCATGAGTGAATATGAAAATAAGTTATAATAATTGCTTCTCTTACACCCATCTGAAACTTAGTTTACGCGTTATATAGACAAGCAATAACAGATGAATATATAAATAAACCTTAAAAAATTAATTACTGGGAAAGTATTTTTTCTATTCATCACTAACGTATCTGCGCGCACCAGGAATGGAACCCGGGACCACGGAAATGGCAAATCCGGCGCACAAGCCATTTGAACTTAGAGAGTGTTGTCTTAAGTGTTTATAATTAAATAAGATTAGGTGCATAAGGTTTTTTTTTAAAAAAAAAGCTACACAATTTGTCATTAGATGGTACAGTCAGCAAAAATATTGATGTGGTTAATCATTTGTTGACCCTTATATTATTTTATTATAGTTATATAGTAAAATTGAAAACAAGCAATGTTGTAGAAATTAATATGTAAGATCATTTGAAGGTCTTAACAATTAGTTTCATTAAGGATTGCTGACTTATAACCTGGCTGGACAAAAGGAACATAATTGAGGAGAATAAATCCATTATATATGCCACTTATGAAGGTGACAGATATCTCCGAGTTTCAATAGGAATCAGACACACTTAATACAAAGATAATTTGTACCAAATATATATTTTAGTTGTTCTATTAGGTCATAATGAAAACTACAACTATATTTTGTTATTTTTTTTAATAAAAGCGAAAATTTAAAAAATCCTGTACATTCTTTGAATTCATAGACTATATTCGACCTAAACACCTTGACTCAAGGGTCAAGCAAACAAAAGTGTACACAAACAATAGATGTTATTTGTCTATCTGGTTTTCAGACCATTCAGAGGTTAATGTCAGTGTCACTCCTAACTTACATTTTTTGGACATTCCTTCAAATCTTTTGATGTACCTTATCAGTGAGCCACAATAAGGATACAACAACATACTGGTAGAAATACAATGTCTTTGACTTTATAAAATAAAGATTAATTAATCAGTGTTACCAAAATATTGCCATTTAAGACATCATGTGTGACACAAGTTTTTAAAGATTTTTAACCTTTTTTTAACCAACCAATAATGAATTACATTAACACTTTTCCATTTTGTAAAATTTATCAAAAACTGATCAACCCATCAAGTTCAAAGTTCATAATAATTTTCCTAGAATGTACTTATAAAGTTCTACTTTTGAGAATTTTTTCATATTTTTTGAACATATGGTTCAAAAGGGGGGACACATTTTTTTTAACTTGCGGAGCGATTATTTCAGAAAATATAATAAAATCCCTTATTCATTTTTAAATAGCTATCCAACGATATATTACACGTTAGGGTCCAGAGGAAAAAAATCAGTCCCTACATTATGTGTATGGGCACCCCCCTTAATTTAATATTTTATTCCACTTTTGATTTGTGCGGTCAACTTTGTCGGCGTTATTAATATACATATATATTTAACAATTTTAGCTCTCTACTGCTAACGGTCACTGAGATTATCCGTGGACGGACAGACAGGCAGACATGGCGAAACTAAAAGGGTTCCTAGTTTACTACAGAACCCTAAAAATACAATCAATGATTATGGAATCTCTGTATATTTAACAATTCAAAAATACTTCTAATTCTAATTCTGCCATGTAGTGTTGTTGATTTTCTAATTAAATAAATAAGTGATGATACTTACCCGGAAGCAGTCAGTGTTGTCGATAGCATCTCCATAGCCAGGGGTATCAACCACAGTCAGACGGAGTTTAACACCTCTCTCTTCTATCTCCACAGTTGAAGCATCTAGTTTTACTGTCTGATTTGTTTTTTCTACAAATAGTCAAATTATTAGAATGTAAACTTATTCATATCTAGTGAAATGTGAATGTCAACACCTCTGCATTATATTTCTGTTTGGTTTAGACTGAACACTACACCTTCAGGTTAAGAGGTGTGATGATTGTGTTATGTTAAACTTATTAAATTGAAATTCCAAATAAACTATTCTGTGAAGGAGTATAGTAAACTTTGTTTGCCAATATAAAACACAGATTAAAAGGTATGCTGTATACAGGTTTGTCTAATCTATCTATCACTTAAAATATCATTAGTGTTTTCAAAAATTCCTGACAGATTTTTTATTTAAATTTGAAATATTTGAGTTTTGAGTGTAACACAAACTGCATGCTAGTGTGTAACTTACACACTAGCATTTAAGTGATGAGATGAGTATGTACTACTGATAATATTATCTGATACAGAATTTCATTAGTCAGTTAGTAAAATGAGTCTTGTTACTTGAATAAATGAATATTATTATTATTATTAGTCAACAGATATTCTGGATAATTTTCTTATTTCCTTGGGAAATATTATACACATGATATTTTAAATAAAAAATGTCTAAATATATATATACTAACCTATAGCATCAGGGATCACTCTTTCCGGATACAGATCAGTCAGGAATAATGAGTTGACAAGTGTTGACTTCCCAAGTCCACTCTCCCCAACTACCATGAGGGTAAACTCAAAGCCTTTCTTCACAGACTTTCGGTGTACTTGATTTGGTAAATTGGCAAAACCAACATACCCAGGAGTTTCCAGGTTGGAGAACTATGGAAGAACAGTGGTAAGTTTTGTCACTTCAATTCATAATAAATAAAATAAATTAATTCCTACTATCATCCAAACACTAAACATAAAATTGTGACTACAATGTTGTAGCACAGAGTTCAATATCCTTTAAATACTTTAGATAAATATTTACTATAAGGATAAAGTCCTGTCCTGTTAGCTAATGAGTTACTGATAACAAATGCTCACCAACATGTGTCCTATTTTTAAAGAACGCATTGATAATTCGTAACTAATGAACCAACAGAAACATACGATGTACAAGCCTAACCAAAAATAAACATATTGAACACTGCAGTACACCTTTCAGCTTTAAAGTGTAACATAAACACTCACGGGTAAAATATTCAATAGGCACGCACAAACAGTGACACACATCCGTTGCTAACTGTATCGTGATCCATTTCACCGACATTAAATAAATAACAACTACATACTTATAGCTACAGACGAATTTTAATGAAACACAGAATCTTAGCACGGGCTTACAATTAGTAATACGTAGTTCAGTCAAATGAAGACATTACAACACTTACAATCCAGAAATTTGTAGTTTGTCACACTGCAAAATAAAGAGAATTAGACTTACGTTTTTATTGGACGTATCGCTGGACATTTTGCTCTTCGTTATTTTTTTACTGTTTGTTTTCTAAGCTGCCCTTAAATTAGGCTGCTGGCGTACACAATGAATAATTTACGAATTTACTTATTTTACGCTAAGCAACGACTTTTTACCACAAAAATTAACAATTCTATGCACTCTCCGTGAGTAGTTTTAAAATTGCAGGAATGTTCTATCTCTGATAATAAATCAATTAGAATACCACAAATGATGCAATCACCGTTATTATACAGCAAAACTTAATTCAATTTCAACGACGAACTCAATAAACACTACCACGATAAAGAACACACTTACTGTGACAGCTTGCTTGACAGTGATGTATGTCATAAAGTACCTGAGCATCGGAAAGTCCATAAATTCCATCGATTTTTAATTATTCATTATAATTATGAGCTTTAAATAAATATCTGTTTTATGTGAAACGAATAAAGATTTGAAATAAATAGTAAAAAAGATATTCTTAAAAATTACATCTTCCATAAATCCTTTCCTCCCCTTTTCATTCATTTCAGGTGTTTCCTTAGAAACTGATAATAAGGTGCAGCGGATCCGGATTAAATTTACCTACATTATTAAAAGTTTTTAATTTCTGGAAGACTAACGAAAAGATGGATGGATTGTGTGAATGATGATTTGATGAGGATGGGCGTGAGTGTTGACTTGACTTGAGGAGAGTGGAAGAGGAAGACATGTTGCGCCGACCCCAAATAGAATTGGGAACAGGGCAGGAAAATGAAGATTAAATTTTTTTAATTGAAACATGTATTTACACGTCACATTGATTCTTAAAAATTGCTATCATAGTCTGAGTTAATACGATAAATCGATTGCAGTGAACTCTAATATTGTGAATCGATATGCACAATGTATAAAGTAGTCTGTGGACTGGAGTACTGGACATCAGACGTCACTATATTTATGTGTCAGACGGTTTGTCTTGTTTGTCACTGTCATGTCAATTTGATAAACTTATTTGTGGGGTTTTTTCATGTGTTTCCTTGTAATTAGAAAATTCTATTGATATCCAAAGTAGGAAACCTACTAACCATGGCGACTTCAAGTGATACCTCAGATCAGAATGTAAAATCTAGACGTCCAGCTGGTGAGTAAACTTGTCCCATATGACGACCTTGTTATTATTATTGATTTCTTACTTCAAGTCTTAAAATTTCATTTCAGAATCTGCTTTTAAACAGCAGCGTCTACCTGCTTGGCAGCCTATTCTAACAGCTGGGACTGTACTACCAACCTTCTTCGTGATTGGTATTGCCTTTATACCAGTGGGGATTGGCCTGTTGTACTTCTCTGATGAGGTAATGTTTTTGTACTTAGTCACTACGGCGAGCAAGGGTTTTAAACAAATTTTACTACAATAGTAGTATAGATAGGGTAGCAGGTCTAGTACCCACTCATAACTGAAAACTCATTACCAATTTCATGTACTGATATCAGTTAAAGAGTTGCTACTTGTACTTATATTCCAGCATACTTTATTCTAAGTAGCATGTGCAGCGCGATATGAAATTTATCACGTTTATATTACACCCAATTGTCAGATATGGAATCTGACTATTGGGCATGATATAAAAGTACTTTGACTGTTGAACATGATAAAAACCTGATATATTGTATATCATAATGCAGTGCTCATGCTAAGAGGGCAGTTCGGAGTTTTCAGTTTTGAGTGGGTATGAGAACTGGCAGTGTAAAGTATCCTTACAGATTCTGGTTAATTGTCCTAATAAAAACTGGGAAGGGTAAATGCTACTACCATTCTACTTACTTTCCTCTATGGGTCAAATGTCTGATGCATAACTAAGTAATTAAAGTTATTGGTTGTAGGATAAACATACTGGGATAGATTGTTGTTATTTATAGTGTCATATTATGGTATATATTTAGATTGCTTTTATATGCCTAGAGAACTGTTTTATAATCAGAAACTAATAATGTTTTCCTGTTTTACACAGGTTAAAGAGCATGTTATTGACTACACATACTGTCTTAAAGAAGATGAAAACATAACATGTGCTGAATATATCAAACAAAATTCTATGGAACCCTGTACCTGTCAAATCAAGTTTAATCTTTCTGAGGACTTCAAGGGAGATGTGTACTTTTACTATGGATTGAGTAACTACTACCAGAATCATCGTCGTTATGTGAAATCTAGGTTTGTTTATTTTGTAATAATTGGTTAGTCATAATTAATTTGCAGAAACCAATATCATAAAATCTTGGGACCAGTTTCATCATTTGCTGACCGGTTTCCTGATAAATCAATGTTTTATCCTAAAACAGGTTATCCGAGGTGTGTTGAAATCCACATAAACTTTTTTGACAGAATAAATGTTGCTTGTATTGTCTGTAACTTATGAGACAATAAGTAAGGAATTTACCTATCTACAGATAAAAACTTACCATGGACATATTATTTTCAAATATCCTTTTATACATATTTTAGGGTTTTCTTTTGGCTTATGATGACAGATATTAGCAGTTCAGTGAGTAATTTACATTTTATGCTGTTTTATTACTTAATTATTATTTTTGACTGTAACTTTCATATCATTATGCAATTTGTTTTCAGCAACTTTGCAATTCTATCTATCCTGTACTGGTACATAATTCTCTGAAATATCCCTAATTTTGTGTTGTGGCTTTTCGTGCAAGGCCTCAGTAAAGCGACCATTTGGTCTAAGGCTCAAGAGAAATACAAGCGGCGTCGAGCGTGGAGGTGGTGCGGGAGTGGCGCGGGCGCGACCGGTTTCGTGTTTCATTCTAAATGTACCTATAGAAGTGGTGCGGCGCGGGACATATACAAGCGACGAGGCGCAGGCGGGGTGCTAGTGTAGTGTTATTCGCGCGGCCTGCTCGCCTCGTCTCGTCCACGCCCTACACCGGCCGGTTGTATCTGTCCCGCGCCTAAGGTGGAACACGCATACACCAACTGTTCGCTTATGTCCATCTATTCCCGAGACTACTGCACAAGGGTTTTATGACATAACTTGATTCCCTGGGGGCGTAAACATCAAGCGATAGACGAGTTGGGACGCACGGGGCACAACTCTTTCGAGAGGCCGCGATAATCGCGGGTTCGATCGCACCGCCTGTACCACTGAATGTCAATAAAACTTATGTAGGTACAGTATATTGTTAATAACGCTTGACTCACATTGTGCCCGGTGTATGGCAGCAGGCTCGCCACCTGTTACATGGGGACTTAACATATCTGGCGAAACGTGAATGTTAGCAGCTCTCGCCTGGCTCTTGGGGGAAAAGGTGTGATGTTTACCGCCTAGTCAACGGGGATACGGTCCGTAATTAGAATTCCTCCATGACAAAAAGAAACGTGCTGCTAGTAGTGCTGCAACAGCAAATATTTGACAAACCTTAGAATAATAAAGTATTAATTTGTCAAGGGGCAAAAACGAGTCAATAGAAACATCTATGGTTTGCGAACACCGGTGTTCACTGTGCTCTCCAAGGGATTAAAAAGGGAGATCTTTTTGTGATCTTAGTGTTATAACTTATAATTACATCCTATCGTTTTAAGTGTTTACAAAATTTTATAAATATATTATTTTATTTCGCATGTTTTTTTCAATAAAACTATGTGATAATTTATTATAATAATGTTTAATTTTACTCATTTTCCAATTCTTGTTTTAATAATTCTATTTTGAGTAGAAGATGCTGTTTCTCTAATTGATAGATTGCACGTTTGTGTTCCAACTCTTGTTCCAAAATTTTTGTCTGTATATGTTTTTGCCTCAGCTCCTCTGCAGCTATTTTTTTCTGTATATGAGCTATTTCGATTTTTTCTCTTGTTAATTTACTTATTGTTTTTTTTTCATTTGGTGCACCTACAATAAATATATATAGCAATACATATACAATGAAAGTATATTTACTAAGCAATCTTATCCAATAAAAAAATTTGTTTTCATAAATACTTACTCAAACAAGGGTTTTCAGTTTTTATTATTGTCGGGTTCCATTCCATCTGTTGTTTTTCTGCTTGAATTTGTATTTCCGATTCACCTGCAAGAAATAAAAATATAATGTAATTGCATTATAACATTCTTTATAATGTTTGTTGCCTGGTTCTGTTATTTGTATGATGTCAATCTTAAGGTGATATAAAAAAGGAGACTCACCCCTCAAATTTCTATTGCATTGTGTAAATAAAGTTCACTCCTCAACAGTTAGTTTTTTTAAGTCAGAATAAGAGAAACGCATACCATCACGCCTGTATCCCCGAAGGGGTAGGCAGAGGTGTTACTCGTATTTCGTTTGATATGTTTAGGTCCCAATGTAGTAGGGGCCTGTTACTGTTGTACGAGGCTTAGTGTAAGCGAAAGTCATAAAAAGTACTTAAGTTTTATAACCTAACTTTCTCATACTGTCTAAGTTGATAAATATTGTTAAATGCAAATTCATCATCCTTACGAATCTTTATTACCCATCTAAATGATGGGTAATAAAGATTTGAATTATTGGCTAATTTATCGTACTAATATACCACTTACTAGTTTCATTGGTATCATAGGCAAGCAGCCATGTATTATTTTATTTTTAATACATGCATAATTTTGTATACGTAGTCATATTTAATTTTCAACCGACATGGTTGAATTATCCATAACAAGCAAAAGTATGCTAGCAAGCAAAATAAGCGAGCAATTGGACAATTCCCTCGTTCTCCGCACAAGCGTAACCTCACTTTCTGACAAAAGGTAAAAAAGCAAGCAAGCAAGAATGCTATATAAGCAATTTGATCACCAAAAAGCGTGGGCATTAAAAGCAAGTCTAACTTTAACCTAAACCGATAATAGGTTTTAGTTTTACTTTTAAAATAATAGTAGGTACATACTTGGTAAAACAAAGTCCGAATCCAAGGAGCTTTCATATCCTTCCATAATTTCCTTGACTTTTTGTTCCACGCGAGTCAATACCGGAGCTGTGCCCGTACCGTCACCATCTTTGAAGCGCTTAGCACCCGCGCTTTTCTTCCTTATGTCTCTTTTTAAACCCTCGTACTTAAGCTTCAAATGCTTGGCTCCACGAAAAACTGCTGTAGAATAACTGTTGAAAGACAATTCAATGTCCTCCCACGCTTTTTCCTTCGCTTGCCAAGTAGCGGCGTCGCTTTTTTTACTCTCTATTATGTGTTTTTTTGCGGCTGCGAGAGACACCAGGAGATCTGTTTCTTCTTGCGAGAAATTAGAACTTCTTTCACGCTTATTCTTTTCTGTCTCCGATATTTCTACTTCTAAAATTTTATCCATATTACCGCAATTCACTAGCAAAAGTGTGTGGATAGAAAGAGGTTAGATGCAGGTACACAAAACCAAACATTAACAGAATATAAAGTTTAATGTCATGTGTGCGTTTTGTTCACACGCATCAGAACGCAATACATTAGTTGGATAAAATTGTATTATTTAAAAAAATTCACTTCAAGTAAAATTAGAACCGTAATTTTGAGTTGCTAGAAGAGTAATTTAATGAAAACTTTAAAAAAAACTTAATTTTCAAGGATCAAAACGCCAAAAGCGACGATCGATTTTGTGTACGTAAATTTATCTGCCAGATAATTTATCAGAGTTGAATGGTGATACACAAAAAAGGTATAGATATAGCAATTCACGAATGCGCTTCAGTCATTTGAGTTTAGACTCTATATTAAGGAATTAAGATCGTTGATAGTCGCAGTTATAGAATGTAACAACAATAAATCAGCGACCTTTATCTGTCAGATACCGGTTGTTGTAAAGGAAAGGGTGCGCTAAACGATAACCCAAAAAATAGTCGATAATAATGGTTAATGTGTTTATTTTTAACTATTCTATACGGAAGAATCATATTATGTTACATGTTTAGTCGTAATTTTAACGCAACATCGCAAAATTATATATTCTAAATGTCGCCGACCCGCACATTTTATTTAAGTATAACTAAACCATTGTATCCGCTAGTCAAATAATAAACAACTAATTAATTGTTATCATCATCAGCCAATGTTTGTCCACTGTTGGACAGAGGCCCATAATGCACGCTACCGCTCTCGATTTTCGGCCGTTCTCATCCAACCCATACCTTGTTATATTAGTTAGTAATTAAATAGCCCATAAAATACATTATTATTATGAAATAGGTGCCCGGTGGTGTTGTGGTTCGTACTCTTTAGCCTTCCATTTAGAACAGAAAGCTACTTTCGCCATGGTTAGTCCGGGATGGGTGACCAAAGCTTTGTGATCTTGAGTTCGTCCGTTGTTTCGGAAGGCACGTTGGTTCCGATCGCTATTGCAACCATTGGGCCAGCGTGTTTAGACGTTAAGGTGGCGTTAAGGTCCATGCTCCTCATAGATAGATAAAATCATGTGTTTTTCCAAAGATTTTCAAGAGGTTTCTTAAAGAATATAGAAGATGATTTTTTTTTCTTGCAGGGATGATAATCAACTTCTTGGGCGTCTATCGTCGAAACCGTCCACTGATTGCGCGCCTTTCAACGAAGCTGAAAGGGATGGAAAAATATTACCTGTTGCACCTTGTGGTGCTATAGCTAACTCTTTGTTTAATGGTACGTATATCAATTTTAATGAGGAGCTCGGTGGCATAGTGTTTTATACGGTTTGGCTTCGATATAGAAAACAAAGTTGGCTTCGCCATGGCTTGTGTTTGGATGGGTGAGTGGGTGACCACTTTGTAATCATGAGTTCCTCCGCTCTTCGGAAGGCACGTTAAGCCATTGCTCCCTATCGCTGTTGCAGCTGGCCTGCGTGGTGGTGTCACGCGCTGTCCGTATTGTACTCCACACCTCATGTACGGTCGCGGTCAGAAAATGTTTATCAGTTTCCAAATTAGATTTTTTATCACTCTGTTTTCAATAAAATCTATGACATATCAAGTTACCCTTTTCAAATTAATAAACAATATGAAGTACGGAAAAGACAAATAAAGAAATGACAGTTATCAAAAATGATTGTTTAAACGTCATTCGGACAAAAGTGAAATTATTATCAGAAATTTTAAATATAAGATGAAAAAATTTCATTTAATAAAATAAAGATTGTTTGAGTAAATTTTTTAAAATTATTTATAATTAAAAAAAAACTGAAATATTAAATAAAAGTTTTCTTTAAAAAGTTATCGATACACGTCTAAATGTCGTCGATGGATTCTCGTGTTATTAAAAAATATGGGTATAATACTTGCAAGAATTTTGTACTTTATGATGGATGCCAAACTCCCATACAATAGCATGAGGCAATGTTCTGTCTCGATCAGTAGGTGTTCCCTTACATTCTATCACTTTAATGAATGAGTTTGTCATTTCGTAGTAAAGATTTATATTACTATTAATGACGTCACACAAAAATAGACACAAATTTCTCAAACAAATACTCTCATTTAATATATGATTTTTGACTCACCCGTGAAATGATAAGGTACATCCAGGATATCACTCACTTACACAACATAAAACAACCCTCGTCATCACCAGTTTTATATTTTTTCATTTAAAATATTGAATTACAAAAATTTTTTACAATTTTCAGTCTAGGTGTCAAAATGGCGTAAATATGACAGGTGAGACAGAAACTATGGATAGAAAGAGAGGAAGAGGATATTCCACGGATAGCCTTTATTCATAAATAGTGATAGAATGAGAGGGAACACCTACTGATCGAGACAGAACATAGCCTCATGCTATTGTATGGGAGTTTGGCATCCATATAGAGTACAAAATTCATGAATACTTGGGTATAATCTACGATCAATCAAATTGATACGAAATTAATAGACATTTCGTGATTTCGACTTTTTTGACCTCAATGTATGCAAGCAATTTTGATACTTAGGGTGGTAAACATTATCTGACCGCGACTGTACTTCTCCATGCAGAAAAGTTTGGGCTCAGCAGTTGTAATGATAATCAATATAGGCTGATGACATTTACATATAAATTTCAAAACATACCCAAAGTCTTAGGGGCGGGCATGGTAGAACAAAACGAAACAAAAATCTAATGAAATTATCTGTAAACCTATTCAGGAACATAATGTGGTGTAACAAAATCTTGTCTTTTTCATATTTATGAGCTTAAAATGTTTTTTCATTTCAGACACGTTGACTGTGCGTTCTGTGGACTTAGATAGAAATGTCCCAGTTTTTCGGACCGGCATTGCTTGGAGCTCTGACAAGGAAATAAAGTTCCGCAACCCCCAAGGGGATCTTAAAGTTGGTAAGAGCTCAAGAATTTGTTATTTGTAAAGGATTTAAATTTGTTTATGACCTTATGTCAACTGTTACTTTTTAGCGCGGCATAAGTTATAGCGTTGACCAGGATATTTTAAAAAGTTTACGAATACAGGCATTCCTGCTCCAGTCCTTATTAATGTACTGTACAGTATGCTGATCATACGCGTAACTCGTTTTATTTTCAGCGTTTGCAAACTTCTCCAGGCCGGTGAACTGGCGAAAAAATTTGTGGGAGCTGGATCCGGTAAACCCTGATAATAATGGCTTTCAGGTATGTTATGCCTAATATTGCTCCAAAGTTGTACCTACTCAATGATTACTGTTTTCTCTAAGGCCCGTATTCCAGAACTTGAGCACAGCTAGAAAGGGATGGCGCTATATCAACACATAACGCCATTCCTTTCTAACGGTACTCAAGCAGAGATCTTCGCTTGAATTTGATTCTGGAATTCTAAGGCCAGTATTCCATAACCAATGTCAACTGTATATCTCTGCTTGAGCACAGCTAGAAAGGGATGGCGTTATATGGGGATGAATAGCGCCATCTCTTTCTATGATACGATCGTTAGGCCCGTTTTCCAGAAAAAACTCAAACATAGATCTCTACTTGAGCACAGCTAGAAAGAGATGGCGCTATTCATCCCCACACAACGCCATCTCTTTCTAGCTGTGCTCAAGCAGAGATCAACGCTTGAGATTGATTCTGGAATTCGAGCCTTATAAAAGTTATACTAACGGGACTACACTTACTACTCGACGTTTCGGCTGGGTTACACCAACCGTGGTCACAAGCTGACCAGCTAGCGAGCGAGCTATTTATATTCGGGCCTTAGTTTATTCTAATCCTAGTAGACAGCGATAGCCAACTTGGGAGGGGTCGTGTACTCGTGCAAGAGGTCGCCAGATCGAACCTACCGCCTGTACCACTGAGTTTTAATAAAACTTAAGTACAATTTTTTGGTCGAGGAACTGTGGTGGTTAGTACCTTCGCCAGGGTGACCAAACTTTTCGATCCGAGCTCCTCCGTGCTTCGGAAGGCACGTTAAGGTCCGGCGCACATTATCGGCATCGGCATGGCTGAGGATTTTAGGTGATAAATAGTATTATACATGAACTTGATAGCAATAAAGTAGAAATTTCCATGATATATGGTTGTAGTAACAAAATTACCGCTTCGGTATGCTTGAGGCTGCTGCATCAGCAGCCTTGAGGATGCTTCGGGATACTTTGGCATCCTTAGGTACGCTGCCGCTCGCCGTGCCAAGGCAACACTCGGGGGTAGTTTAGACGGTACGGCAAATCAAATCAAATCAAAAATAATTTTATTTCATAGGCCAAGATCGGCACATAAAATCGTCAACATTTTACATTATTATGCATTTTACAAATAAATAGTTTATTATGAATTATTTTTAAATTACAGTATAACATTAAACCATTGTATTAAAGTTCATTACCGCGAGCGCTTGTAACAAGTACATCCACAGGACAGTACAAGTACATCGTTGACAGTGGTTGTAATCGATACAAGCGGCCAGATTCCGAGAGTAAGGCTTTTCATGAAAAGAACCCGGCAAGAAACTCATGAGCCAAGGACTCTTCGGCATCCCTAAGGACGTTGCAGCATACCAAGGCATAGTAGCCGACAGTGTGCGCTTGCATGTAGGGATGCCGAAGGATTCCTTTCCTTGCCAATGCCGATAATGTGCGCCGGGCTTAAGCCGTTAGTCCCGGTCGCTATTGCGACCTTTTTTACCTACTAAAACGGTGTTGAGCAGGCTACGGTTGCCACGGCCCATACTCCTCATATGTTCAGCAGTGGGAGGTTTATGTATAGGCTGAGGACAAGACAAGGAGAGTTTGTTGTGAATATCGCTTGCGTCACATTGTGATCGGTGAATAGCAATTGGCTCGCCATTTGTTACATGGGAACGTATATCAGGCGTAATGTGCGTGTTAACACCTCTGCCTACCCCCTTGGGGATAAAGGTGCGATGATATTGTGTGTTTCGTTGGTCGTGCTAGCGGGACTGATTTATTTATTTCAGAAACAAACAGTCATTATACAATAATAATATTAAATGAAATCTTAAATAGCATAACTAGACCTTTTGTTTCCTTAAATAATATAATGGTCGTCATTAACAAACAAGATAAAGTAATTCATGACAACAATGCCTTAAGGTTCCTTTTAAATTTTGACAATGAGTTGCAAAAGAACATCTGTAAATAACTGATTGACTTTCTTGATTTAAGTACACCTTATCTTTGTTCAGAACGAAGATCTGATAGTGTGGATGAGGACCGCCGCGCTGCCAACTTTCCGCAAGCTCTACCGCCGCGTCGACCACAGCAAGGTGGGCTTCAGCAAAGGCCTGGTGGAAGGACCTTACGTGCTTACCGTGGAATACAGTTAGTATATTTTAGTTGTTGTACAATTCTCCCTTTTAAGTCTTCAGTAAGTTAATTTCTAGACCACAGTAAGGTGGGGCTTAGCAAAGGACAGGTGGAGGGATCATACGCGCTAACGGTGAAATATAGTTTGGCGCCAATATATAATCGATGGTTCTAAACCCAGTGGTGATATATATATTTACTGGTGGTTTAACACCAATGAATAGATGGCGATTCATCACAGCGACGTCTATTAATTGGTGATTTAACGCCAATCAATAGATGGCGCTGTGTGTAGTAACCAATCTCCATACAAAACCTGATAGTTGAAATTTCGACCTGAGGGTGCTCTTAGAAAATTGAAAGTAGTTGCAAGTTGCATTGTCAGCGGGTTCTGAACTATTCCCAAAGTTTCAGCCCGATAGTCCGGAAGTGCCTTAAAATTGAGTTACAAAAGTCCGACCGGACAAACAAAGGGACAAAAACACAAACAAGAAAGTGAGTTAATAAAAACGTGGTAAAATCTGGTCGTCTTTCCCACTTTAACGACAATTGCTTTAATGATCTTTCACATTGCTCGTCAACACAGATACTTGTTACACCAACACGATACTTGTTATTCTGATTTTACGCAACAAAATCCACTCCGAAATAATCAAAATCATTGAATGAAAAATCACGTCTGCGTATATTTAGTTTTTATACATTTTACTCTATTTAAGCAAGGGAAACTTAGACAGCCTAGTGTTAAATCATAATATTTTAATAATATATTAGGTCCTTACCTATGAAATTGGTGTTTTTTATGGAGATTTTGGGGGTGTCTGCATTTTACATACTAACATTTTATCAGTTTTCTTAACAACGACAAATCCAGAGATAATAATATTTGGCATGTATCATTAGACAAGCTTAAGCAATATGTGTGTGAACACGCTTGATAAAAATTATTCATCGTTTTTATGTAAATGCAAATCTAATGATGTATTCGGGAGGCAGTTAAAAATAATTGTATTTGTGTCTAATTTTAACACAATTAAACTTACAAAAAATTATCAAATTAATTAATACGAGCTCAAATATATGGTCTATTTTTAGAAGAGGCAATTATTTTATAAGAATGTTCTGAAACTTAATAGTTACGGACAAATTGCTAAGACAGAATAATAACACAAAATTCATAGGTATTGGATACACCACCCAATATTTCCGTAATTTATTGGTGCTAAAACTCTTATATTTATTGTATACTAATAATGAGGTTTCTTACATACCCCGAGCCTAGTTAAACACGCCTTACTATACTTCTCTTTTCTGCCTCCAGATTACCCAGTAACCGACTTCGACGGGACTAAGTCCTTTGTGATCTCTACGACATCGCTCCTCGGCGGCAAGAACCCGTTCCTTGGGGTGGCGTACGTGGTCGTCGGCACGCTCTGTCTGCTGCTCGGCATCGTCCTACTCGTCATACACGTCAGATGCTCTAAGAGGTAACATTGGGACACTTACTTCAATATATAAGACACTTTTCAATATAAGAACCCCTTCCTGGGGGTGGTGTACGTGGTCGTCGGCACGCTCTGTCTTTTGCTCGGCATTGTCCTACTCGTCATACACGTCAGATGCTCATTGGGACACTTACTCCAATATAAGATACTTCCCGACAATGTAAGAACCCTCGGGGTAGCGTACGTGGTCGTCAGCACGCTCTGTCTGCTTGCTAGGGCTAGATAAATTGCAAATCAAACCGCCCCACTGCTGGGCACAAGCCTGGGGAGCCAGGCCAGGAGTATATGGGTCGAAACACAACCTCGCTGGCCCAATGTGGATCGGTGGGTAGAAACGGTTGCAGTAGCGACTGGGACCAACTCTGCCTATACTACCGGTAAAAAAAGTTGCTTCTCGTGAGGAAGTTAACATTAGGGTATGCGCATCGTATTGACGCATTATTTATATTTCATACAATACAGGGATATTTTGAATGAATCAACAACCTTGCAAGACTTGATATTGCATTTAAAATAACAACAATTGCTCTACGAGCTTAACCATAACTCAATACATTAATTTTAAAATTGGTTTTACTAGATTATAATGTACTGTATTCATATTAGCAAGTCTATGTTCCGTTCATACGAAAAGGCGACACGCGCGTCGGTCGCGCGCGTGATTCGCACAGAGCTAAGAAAATTCAAAAACTGACATTTATTTTTTTATGTATAATGTCTCAAATTATTAAAAGTTGTAGAAGAAATGTTATTATTTCTGATGCTACCTATTCAGAGGTTGTTGATTCATCAAAAAAAACCTGTATATTTACTAGTACCGACCCCACAGATACCCTCCTCCTATCGCTCCCTCCTTTTTCCTCGTGGATGAACCCACGACGCACACTGCTGCGATGAGCTCGTGAGTTGACTTTGTTACTAAAACGTACACCTTATTTACATGTAAAGAGTTTAATATAGTTAACATTTTTTTGCAAACTAAACTAAATCTGGGTACATACTATATACAATCGCGGTCAGAAAATGTTTACCACAATAAGAATCATAATTGCACGCTCACATTTAGGTCACAAGTTCTTAAATGTCTATTTGATAATAATTTGATTGACCATAGATTATTTTTTTTACTGATTATTTTTTTGACGTTCAAATAATCGTTCTTTACGAATGTCATTTCAACAAATAAAGAAATGAGTTTCAAGACCGGTTGCCATAATTTGAAAAAGTTAAGTGATGTGAAATGAGTTAAAGAAATATCAAAAAGTAATAAATAATTATTTTTGTTATTCTCGATGCGTCATTGTGCATAATAACTTTTTAAAGGTAATTAGTTACTTGATATGGCATTTTAGACTAGTGAAAAAAGTGTGATATAGAATCTAAATTCAAAACTGGTAAACATTTTCTGACCGCGACCGTACATACATAATTTTATCTTTGTGTTCACTTTAGCAAACTTTATGTATGTATTTTAATACCTAGATTAGATTTTTTATTAGTTATTGTTATAATTACACAATTTATTTTATGGATGTAAACCTATGTAAACAAGCGTAAAAGCATACATACATACATTTACGTCTGTTATCCCCAGAGGGGTCGGCAGAGGCCAAGGAGCACTGGGTTCCTCAAGACCACATTTAGACATACAAAAATTAAAAGCGTAAACGTAATGTAATATTGGGTCCTTACCTATGAAATTGGTGTTTTTTTTCTCTCTTAGTATTTTGTCTGAATCTATCAAGTTTCAGAGTATTCTTTAAAAATAATTACCTCCTCTTAAAATAGACCATATTTTTGAGCTCTTTTCATTTATTTTGATAAATTTTTGTATGTTTAATTGTGTTAAAATTGGACACGGAGACAACTCTTTTTAAGTGCCTATTACATATTTTAGTGTCGGAATACATCATTTTATTTGCATTTACTAAAAACGATAAATAATTTTTATGAAGTTTGATATCACACATATCGCTTAAGGTTGTCTTATGATACACGCCAAATATTATTATCTTTGGATTGGTCGTTGTGAAGAAAACTGAAAAAATGTTAGTATGGAAAATGCAGACATCCCCAAAATCTCCATACAAAACACCAATTTCATATAGTTTTTTTTTTTTTCGATATAACACATGTTTTAAGTAGTGAATTTATCCAGTCAAAGCAGATTATTTGTAAAATAAAATAGAATAGAATATATTCAAATTCAAATGCATTTACTCAGCTAAAAATATAATAATTAATGGTGATGATTGATGAATTATAGAGACATTGCAAATGATTTTTAAATATTGCCCAATTCCCTTATAGTTATTTGAAATTAAAACCGCATTTCTTAAAATAATAGGCATTCAAGAAATAAACCTTCGCCATCTTTCAATGCACTGTATGTATATGACTATAAGGTTCTAACTCCGCTTTCTTTTCCAGCACAACCGAGATGATCAACGTGAACCCCCGCACACCATACTCTTAAACCGTATCCAAGTAAGGCGTATTGACATATTTTACAACAGATATTGCAATTCACGAGGGCGCGTAAATCATTCGACTTTAGACTTTATTTTTTACGCATTAAAAGTGTTGGCAGTCGAGGTCATAAAATGTAACATCTGTACCAGTACTTAGCATTTGTATCTTCCGGCTTGTGCGCCCTGGAAACTATGCTAACGGGATCTACCTACAAGAGGGAAATCCTCCAGTGGTGGCTCGCCACTACAAACTTGAATATCTACCAAAGTCCTCGACTTCCCCAAAATATCTAATCAGTTTGTAAACGGACAAACAGGGCCCATTTAATGGCGTTTAGTAGGAGTTATACATGTGTGTCAATAATAACCGTAATTAAGGAATAGGGTTAACTGATTCCTTATAAAGAGTCCATAAACAATATTAGGAAGCCTCCGCCAAAACAGTTTTACAATGTAATATGTATACTTTAAGGGTCCGGCGAACAGTGAATTTTTCATACAAACGTAATACCAAAATCATTTTCAATTTAAGAATATCTGAACATACCATCGCTGTTATTCGGATTAAAAAAGTATTTTTCCATGTTTCTGTTAAAAAAATTTGTTCAAAATATTTATAAACTTATAAATATATGAAATATATGCGATTATATTTCGTAAATTTTTCGACGTTTTCCGACATATTTTCCGCTTATTTGTTTCTATTAAAAACGAAATTAATTATTATGTAATTTTAACATAGAAAAATACTTTCTTAATCCGAATAACAGCGATGATATGTCCAGATATTCTTAAATTGAAAATGATTTTGGTATTACGTTTGTATGAAAAATTCACTGTTCGCCTGACCCTTAAGTTAAATTACCGGAAATACATATAGCCGCTATAATTTATTGTTTTAAATCCGATATGAAAAGATAAAAAAGATAGAAGCTATGCAATAGCTTAAAATAATTAAACAACAAATAAACCACAGTGGCAATGATTTTTTAAAATATAAAACTCAAAGTGTTTACATAATATGTCGAACACAATTACGTTCCAATATTTTCAAGCGAATGTTGACATAACGGCCCAACCGAAAAAAACGTGATGATGACGTCACGTTTTTCATTACTCATGTGTTGTTAGGGCCCGTCTCCGTGGTAGTTATATTTGTAACATTACTATACTATGGCTTTGATAATTTATTAATTTTTATGGGTAATTTTGTAAGTCGCTGTATAATTTTGAATATGACTGAAGATTTCGTTATACACTTGTATCGGACCGTGTCGGGATATCTGGAACTAAAATTATAATTATTATTTAATATGTATTTTTGATATTTTTATGCGGTTAATTGTTTTTATTTGCGATTTAAGTTAATGTTATATTAAATTTTAAGTATTATGTGATTGATATAGGTTATTTGTAATTAAAACATTGTTTTTATAGGTTTGAATACAGACTAACTTGTATATTAAACTTAGGTGATATCTAACTTATGATTTTTGAGACCATTCATTAGTTGGTTGATAGTTTATTTTTATATTAAATATCAGTATTTATAAATAAAACGATGATTGTATGTATAGTAATAAATATTTTAGTTTGATTTTCCTACCATATTTTCATATCTTTAAAATCTTTCCTAAATAATGTTTTTAAAACGTCGCTTTAATATTTTACTTATTAGTCACTCGTCCTTGGCTTGATAGTCATAATAACATATAATAACAAACACGTCGTTATTTGCAATTAAATAACGACGTGGCTACCTTTTGTTTAAAATTATGACAATCAGATAAAAATACATTATTACTATGATAGCTCTCATATATTAAATTTACTGTACACAATTCGTCACAAAAATTATATCGCATTATTTTTTAAAAACATAAGTATTTTTATCTTAAACACATAGATTTTTCTAGTGATAAATAAATATTATTTTGAATAAACTATTGAAAAAGTGCCTTGTGAATTTTGTATCTTTTAGACATTTTTATAATTAATTATTATTCAACAGTATTCGCCATAAAGAAGTCAGTTTCGTAGAAAAACAGTAAAACTTTTCATGTGTTTATTTTGATATTAACTGAATAATATTTTTAAACGACAGTTTTTAAGACTGCATTTTCACCAAGCAGTTTGACATAAAGTATGCATTCAAGATGTCTTATTTAGGTACTAATATGGAGGATATGGCACTGTCTCATAATTTTTCCATTACTCCTCTCTTAGCTACCTCGCCTAGTCCTGTAGGAATAGCCGGAACCGAAGAGATAAACTTATGATGGAATATAGGCGATTGCTAGTTGATTGATTTGTTAGTCGAACGATATCCGTCGATCAATTAAATCTACCAGACCAGTCAAATAACTTCGATCGAGGTTGATCGATGCCTTCGATCGATTAACGATCGATTGGTCTGGTAAAGGCTTTATTCTCAAGTGTCGGTTCATGGATTCTATTCGCAAAGTCACTTGTCGTCTCTCTTTGATTCCGCGCAATAAACAGTGACGTCTATAGAGTTTCCATGATTCGTTTGTTTTCTTGTTGAGTTGTTGAGTGTTTTCTGTCTGGTGGAAGCACTGCCTAAAGAGCGGAAGAATTGATCTTATTCATTTATTTATATTATTGAAATAATTATATTTATGGCTATTACTGTTGAAAACTATTGTATGTTATTTAGGTACTGCACGTATAGGACAATGTATTTATGTAAAACATTATATTGTGTAGTTATGTAGAATACTGCTTCAAATATTATCTTTGTCAAGTGAATATAGTTAGATTCAGTCCTTTATTTATTTCGTGATAAATAGATTTGCTTTTAAGGCTAACATGATGTCCTTTATATTAGGTAAATGGCTGTTCTTCGTTTTACAATATGAAGGTTACGACGTTTTTAATGGCCTTATGTTGAATAGTATACAAATGCAACGATAGCTAAATGGGATTAAGATCTACTTGTATTACTCGTCACCGCTTCAATCCTTGTATCACTGAGATTCTAAAAAAATTACAATTACAGCTACTCTTTCATAAAAATAAAACAGAACACATTTTATAGTTGTAATACAAATTTATTGAATGTTTGTTTAATATCAAAATTTAATTATTATTATACTACGAAATTGTTATTATAACTCTGTAATAAAAAAATATAATATAACACAAAAATATATCAAACTATTCACAGTATGCAATGGGCGGAGTTATTTCAATTACAGGTATGGCCATTATCACAGTCACGCACCACGCAGCGTAGCGCGTGAATGCGTGTTCTAACCTTAGAGTAAACAGAACTGGAGTAGCCATTAGTCAATTTCTCAAACATTTTTTTCTGCCATTTCTTGCGGGGGGTGAAGTTACCACCAGTGGCGTAGCGTGGTCTAATATGACCGTGGGCGGAGGCGCATCAGCGAGGCCCTTTCTTTTCAGTACCTATTAGTGACCCTACCATTTTTTGTGATGA
The DNA here is from genome assembly GCA_910589355.1 of Parapoynx stratiotata. Classification (NCBI taxonomy): domain Eukaryota; kingdom Metazoa; phylum Arthropoda; class Insecta; order Lepidoptera; family Crambidae; genus Parapoynx; species Parapoynx stratiotata. The sequence goes on from OU342479.1 coordinate 6,602,418, forward strand.
AGAAAATGAAATATAATTTAACAGAAAACATGAGTCATAATAAAAAAAGAGTTTATTACTAACTTGTATGATCTAATCTTTACAAAAAGAATTAAAAGAATGCCTTTCGGCTCTTTGCTTTGCTAAAGTCTTGAAGTAAAGATTTGTAGTCGATTTTTGACGCTAACTCTGCTTCAATTGATAATATTCCCAAAGCAGACAATCGGTCCTGCTTCATACTATTCCTCAAATAATTTTTTATTATTTTTAACTTAGAAAAACTTCTTTCTGCGGAAGCTGTACTTACTGGCATAGTCAGCATAATTCTAATCGCAACATAAACATTAGGGTAAATGTCTTGCAATTCATTTTTAATAAGGTATTCAATCAGATTTTTTGCGTCTATGATAGAATCTGGTAGGTTAGGAACTAAAAGTTGCAGTTCTTCAAATAGTTCATACGAATCTATATCTTTGCTTTCTCCATGTTGTAGTACTGTACCTAAGTCATTACAGTGTGTCAAAAGTTCGCTATTTGTCAAGAATTTTAAATTATTTATTTCATACAAGAATCCAAAATAGTTGTAGTATTGAGTGAGTGCAGTAAATCTCGTATCAGTATCTTGTATAATGGCATCAACCATTGTAGTGAAAAAATCAATTCTGTATCTTCTTTCAGCAGAATCAATAGGCTCGTCTACAGCTTCATAAATAAACATTCTCTTTTTTCTGCGAGCCCTTTTCTCTTTAAAAGTGGTTGCAATTTCATAATTGCTCTTTTCTATGAATTCGTAAGCTTTTTCAAGACAATCATTGAAGCCTGTTTCCCGAAACTCTTGAATCCAGTCACGAAAATTGCGTAAATTATCAATGGCGATCTTCAAATTTATGTTTACTTTTTGCCAGATTTTACTTATGTTATTCACACGGATTAAGATTTCGTACCACACGTGTATCGAAATAATAAATTCCAGAGTAAGCATTTCAGTAATAATTGCTTCGCAATCGCATAGAGTATCTGCGTCTTCAGATTGAGTTTTGAGGCTATTGACGCAATCGATTATTTCATCAAATTGAAATAATATAGCTTTAACGCAAGCTATTCTGCTTTCCCATCTTGTATCAGATAAAGATTTCAACGTTATTTTTAATTTATCTTTGAGTAATTCCCATCTTTTGCTGGATTTTGAGAATAAGACATATATTTTTTGAATAAAGCCAAAAAACACCTTTGCTGTAGATGATGTGTTGGCTGCGTCTACTAATATGAGGTTCCAACTATGGCAGCCACAAGGAGTAAAGAATGCTCTTGGATTAATAGTCAATATTCTTGATTTCACTCCCTTGTTGATTCCGACCATATTTGCGCCATTATCGTAGCCTTGTCCTCTGCAGTTTTGTATATCTAATTCAAATTTTTCCAGCTCTTTAAGAATTGTTTCAGTTAAGAACTCTCCAGTTGATTCGGAAACTGCCAAAAAACCAAGAAAATGTTCTTCTATTGTACCGGTGCAGGTATTAACGAATCTTATTATAACGGACATTTGTTCGACCCTACTGATGTCTCTTGTACAGTCCAACATTATAGCGTAGTACTTAGTATGTTTAATTTTCCCTATAATCTCATCGACAATGGTTTGCGACATTAATAAAATAAGTTCATTTTGAATTTGAGGACTTAAATAGTGATGATTTAACTGTTTTTCATTGATACGTCTTAAGTGTTCACGAAGAGTCAAATCGTATTTAGATAGTAATTTAAACAGATCGATAAAATTGCCGCTATTTGCAATATGATTCTGTTCAAGAGATTCCTTATGACCTCGAAAAGCCAAGTTATGTGAAGCTAAATAATTTATGATATCAACCAGCCTTTCAAATAAATTATACCAATGTTTCTGACTTTCTTGAATCAGTCGTTCGTTTTCTTGATCAATAGTTTTTCCATGTTTAATACCTTTTTCATATTCTAGCCACTGAACCATGCTTTTTCTATGTTCTTTCTGATTTTCATGACGTTCAAGAGTAGTCTTTAAGTGTTTCCAGTCATTACAACCTAGAACTCAGAGTAAACAGAACTGGAGTAGCCATTAGTCAATTTCTCAAACATTTTTTTCTGCCATTTCTTGCGGGGGGTGAGGTTACCACTACACTCAAAGCCAGCACAACGCACAACGTTTTTACAAACGCACACATGTATAATTCGACACACAAATTTAAATTTCACGCACACACACGCTTAAAATAGTCACGTGGGGTGTGCGTTTTGACAACGTCACAGCCGCAGTCCCCACGAGACTAGCGCTCGAAATTTGAAATCGTAGAATTCTAAAACAAGAAATAATGAAGTAAATAATCATGAAATCTTAAAAATTATAATTACAAATAAAAGGTGACACCATCTTTTAGCATACTCGATGTTTTCTATTTATTTTTACAACAAAAAACAGCACAGGCAGGCATTTTTGCGGGAGCTCTGTTCGCCGCAACGTTTACAATGTTATGGCTGTCAAAATGGCGGCTCAACTAGTTTTATTAAACGTGCAAGCATCCGATGCTTGTGCATTTGGCAGAGGGGAATGTTAGACAAAGGCTACTCCAGTTCTGTTTACTCTGAGACCTAGAACCATTTGTGTTTGTAAACTAGAGAAAAGTTTGCAACTAAAACAATATACTTTATTTTGTGATGTTGAATATATTAACCACCTACGATGTTGATTCTCACCATTGCTCAATTTCCTTGTAAAATAATAATTAGAAAAGTGTCTACCATGTTCATTTTTAGGATAGCATTCATTGTTAAGATGTAGGTTTTGTCGAGGACCACATTGGACTAAATCGTGCCGTAATGCATCGCTTATGGGAAAGCTCCATTTTCCTGGATCATTTGTTTCTGGTTTACAGAGTTCTGACTCGTCATTTTTCATAACATTAAATGACGAAGTAGCCTGTCCTAGATCAAAAGAAGTTCCCTCGCCTGGATCAAAAGAAGTTCCAGCACAGGGCTCAGTGTCATTTATACTCTTGTTGCATATACTTTGCATAACTTCTTCTGGACAAGACTTCTCTTCACTCATTTGACCATCAGATACCGCAGGATCAGAGGTCGAAAGAATTTTCTTTTGATTTAAAAATTTCAGCATGCTAGAACTAAGAGCTTCATTAGTCACTGCCATCTCAGCTTTTCTTTTTCGCTTCGATGCTCCAGATTCCCACTTTCGATGTGCATCTCTATCTCTGCTCGGGCCGGACATGATATCTGTAAACATTTTCTAATTTACGTAGATGTTTAAACAACAGGGGATTATCTTCTATCTAACCAAAATTCTTTATGAAATTGTGAGTTGAGATGAGAATACAAACTTTGGTAACTCTCCTTGCCGCTGCGTAATAAAAGATATAAAATCGCTGATGCTTTGCAATTTTTTCGCAGGGAGTCGTTTCCCCCAATAATGGAATTTAATAAATCCGTTAATAATGTTAAAGTTATAGGAGTTTGACAATTTCGACCAATGCCAGCAAATAGCAAACAGAAGTTTCCCAAAATAAAATAAATAAATTTGTTAATTTATTATATTCTCCAAGGAAATTGAAATAAAGGAGTTCAAAAAAGCCCAATTCAAAAGTAAAAGTACACACAGGTTTACTTTACTACTACTTTATTTCTCAGATAGTTTCTTATATGATGAAAGTGACGAGAAATAACATTACGCAGAATAAGGTTAAGTGAATTATATTATATAGGTACCTACTTACCTGCTAATTTATTTACTCTTTGTTTGATTCACTCACAATTCAATTAGAAGGTATAAATTAAAAAACTATAAAAATATTCAAACAAATGATACAGTTATTATTATTAACTTATTGTGTATTTAAATTATACACTTAGTGATAACTTTGATGTTTTGTTTAATAAAGACTGTTTAGTGTCCACGACAAATGTAATCAGTTACACAAAATTTCACAAGACGTAATGCACACACTTTAAGTAGGTAAGTAACTAGCTAGTTAGTAACTACGTCTGCCGGGTCGTATCGGACGAACGAAAGTTAGACAGAAACAAAGATCGGGGAATCCCCGGTGCATAGCTATAAGTCAAACAAAATCCTGAGTCTAGGGATGAGAACGCAAAGATCGATACCGAAAATGTTCGATTCCGTCATATCGATATTAATAATTTTGTTATATGTAGGATGAAATTATAAACATTAAAATATAAACTAATTTGAATCAAAATAAGATTTTTAGTAACACTTGCACATAAAGGGGCCTCGCTCGCGAGGCCCCTTTATGTGCGAGGCCGCGGGCGAGGGGCCGCTTCGCCCACGCCTAGCTACGCCACTGGTTACCACTACACTCAAAGCCAGCCGTTTTTACAAATGCACACATGCATAATTCGACACACAAATTTAAATTTCACGCACACACACGCTTAAAATAGTCACGTGGGGTGTGCGTTTTGACAACGTCACAGCCGCACTCCCCACGAGGCTAGCGCTCGAAATTTGAAATCGTAGAATTCTAAAACATGAAATAATGAAGTAAATAATCATGAAATCGTAAAAATTTACAAATAAAAGGTGACACCATCTTTTAGCATACTCGATGTTTTCTATTTATTTTTACAACAAAAAAAACAGCACAGGCAGGCATTTTTGCGGGAGCTCTGTTCGCCGCAACGTTTACAATGTTATGGCTGTCAAAATGGCGGCTCAACTAGTTTTATTAAACGTGCAAGCATCCGATGCTTGTGCATTTGGCAGAGGGGAATGTTAGACAAAGGCTACTCCAGTTCTGTTTACTCTGAGGTTCTAACAGATTTTTTAAATCCACGAGTTCGCAGAAAACCCGCACAATTCTGCAGATCTGCAAGTACATACGACCCGCAAGTACATACCCGACGACATGCAACATGCCGTGTGGTAGTTTGTTAATCGCCCGAGTCTGCTCTTATCTCTATTAATTAGGTAATCATCATAAGGAGCGTTTTTCTTAAAAAACTTATGGATATGATGGTATTTTTAGCGGTAGCTTTCTTACTTCGCATTCAAAGAATTCGACGTGTTTTTTGGGAGGATTGTAATTCTGAATAGCCTAGGTATACGTTGCATTGTTACTGCTTTTACGTGGACGTTATTTAGACTTAGTTTCATATTAGACCAAATTGTCCTTATAATTACTTATTTATATTAGCGCTTAACACGAATAGCATTTAATATCATATTTAATTATAACTATGATAATATAAAAATGTACGTTAGCTGTTTAAAATAAATGTTTAAAAAGTAATATTTTTTATTAATACATTCAATACTTTTACCAATCTGTGGATAACGGTATGGGCTTCACAATGATTAAACCTATTGTAATATTTCTCTTGAAACTGTTGTACTTAATAGTTTTATTAATATTTGATTGTGTTAGCTGTTTGTTATTTCTAATAAAAAAAATAAAAATACTAAAGCTGAAAGTATGTACATGAGTACAGTCACTTAAAGTAACACTTTGCCTGTAAGTAACGTAACCACTATTAATACTTCCTTTCACATATCCGAACTCATTGTTCGACAACAACAAAAAACAGCACAGCAAATGACTCTACACCACCTAATCAGCAGTAGAAATGTCCATTTGCGAAAATAGCTGGGACTATAGATCACGCCTAGCCAACTCCACCTTGCTAGCCCGTCAGGTGCCTTGTCACGCCTCTCTTGAAGGAACCCATGTCATCAACATGTCGTGTCGTAGGATTCCGCAGGACGGCGGGAATACCGTTTACGGAACGGAATTCTAGGCACTAGACATGCGGGGAGGCAGACGGGTACGGCAAAAGAAGGATGAGAGTAGAATAAATACTGTGAAAAAGCGAGCGTAAAGAAGCTTTTGTGGAGTCTCTTAGAAAGATAGGATGGGAAACAGTGAGATAAGATAATGGTGTGGTGCGAAAAGGACAACGTGACGAAAATAGAGAAAGGGGTGCTTAGTTGGTTTGGGCATCATGTTGAGAGGATGAATGAAAGCAAAGTCACAAGGCAGATATATAAGGCAGCTGTGAATAGGATAGTGGAAGGGGACGGCCTAGGCTAACGTACATTAATCAAATCGGCGACGTTCTAAAGAAGGGCCAGGTCAATCCCACCTCAAACTGAAGGGCATGTTTGAGACAAGTAATGAGAGTAGAAGACGCGAATGGTTGTGTGCCAGGATCGTAGCAAGTAGAAATCTGTAATCCCTGTCTCTTTCCCATCGGGAAAAAGGCGTGATTGTACTTATGTATGTATGTAGTTGTGCGCACAAAGAATAACTGTCTGAGTCTCTTTGATTCACGTAAGAAAAAGACTGGAAATCAATATGAATTTGATATTGTCACTGGAATCATTTCACGCGGATATATATGACGTAATTCAGCGTTAACTCCCTAGAACGTTTCTGCGCGGAGACAAAACCTGGGCCCCGATGTGGTAAATACGTTCTTATTTAGCCCTGACCTTAGAGCTAATCTACTTTTCCTTTGCTGTCGACGACAAAGTTTCTTATCGCCATTTATCAATTTGCTTATCTTTGTTTGTAAACTGTTTATCACAGATATTAAAACAATTAACATTAATCATTATAATTCTGATGACATCAAATCAGCATTTCTCGAGTGGCTCCTTTTTCTGGTAGATACAAGGTAAATCCCGCAAAATTCAAGGAAGAGTACGTTCGACTAGCCATTTAATTCTTATGTGTTGGTTCACAAATTCGATTGGAAGGTCTCGTCCAATTTCTCTGCGGTTCGCCGCAGTAAAAAGTGACAAGTATAGAGATTTCGTGTTTCATTTGTCTCCAAAAAATCTACTATTACAGGAGAGTTATTTAATAGAGCCAATAGATGCATCATCCATTTTCTTTTCAGACATGCTCGTTTGAACTTCGACAGAGAGCACTTAGATTTTGATTGGTCTAATATGTTTTGTGATGAAAAAAACATTAAAATCCAGTCAGCACGGACATCTACATCTTTGGCGTTATAATTCAACACGGTATGAAGATGTAATCTAAAATAGAGAATTTGGTCGAATTTCCGTTAATATCTGGGGCTGGATGAGTGCGAATGGCGTAGGAGAATTGCGCTCTTTACCAACTGGAGCGACGGTTTAATAAAATAAAATATAATAGGCTTGTAATAGGGAAATTTTACAAAAAAAAAAAGACCAGACATTTGCCGACATACGTGTTTGCTGCTTTTTGTGCGTAGCAAATACATTCCTAATTCATAATTACTTGCATAATTACAGCTGATTATACCCAATACAGATAGCATGTTCACTAATCCCCAGACTACATTTGATAACAGTAGTATTATATTTAATCAAATTTGGGCTCCCGTTACAATTGACATTAATCTTATCTTTAATAAATATTTTTTCTTACAGGTCCGCCTCACCTGTAAACTTAAATTTAATAAAGTTTTTTATTTTTTTTTATTTTAATACAAATTCTAAATGTCTAATTCCCATGTTGGTCCATTCCTGTGAAGGTTGGAAGCTCTACACTGGAAATTGTTGACGAGTATGTACACCTGAGACAAGTAGTCCAACTAGGTACCTAGGTCCAATTTTCAGAAAGAGGTCAGTCGACGAATCCAACTCGGCTTAGCAGCATTCGGAAAGCTACGCAGTGTATTCTCGGCTCATCTACCTCATCTACAATGGAAGGGGCTATGCTTGGAGTTTCTCTGCGTGATCGAATCAGAAACGAGGAGATTCACAAGAGAACCAAGATCACCGACTTCGCCCACAGAATTGCGAACCTTAAGTGGCAGTGAGCAGATCACATTGCTCGTAGAACTGACGGCCGTTGGGGCGGAAAGGTTCTCGAGTGGCGACCACCCTCCCTAAGCTGTGCCCGCAGAGGCCTGAGGCCTGAGGCCCGCAACGAGGTGAACCGACGATCTGGTGAAGGTCCCAGAAAATCGCTGGATGCGGGCGGCGCAGGACCGGTCGTTGTGGATATCAATGGGGGAGATCTATGTCCAGCAGTGGACGACAATAGGCTGATAGATAGATTTTAATACAATTCGATCTGTTTCAATAAGTCAATAATTATTTATTGCATGACGCATGAAAATGCGGAATGAATTGTTGCCTGCGATATTTACGGAGAAGTACGATATGAGAACTTTCAAAAATAGAGCGTATTCCTACTTAAAAGTCCGGCAACGCACTTGTATACCGGCGGCGGTAGTTGCTTGCCATTAGGTGACCCGTCCCTCGTCTTGTCTCCTATCCCATAAAAAGAAATCAGCGTCATCTCATTGAATTATGTAGGTATTAATAATAATAATAATCTTCAAACATTGACACCTATCAACTAGCCCCATTATAAGCAACTAATGCTGCTTGTGTTACGGACACTAGATGACGGATAAATATATTTAATAATAATAAATAAATAATACCATCCAAGACTGGAGAACGAATGCCTGAAAATAGTTGTATCGGGTCATGAGTTCGGATACAAAGTGGAATTTCTTTCGTTGAGTAATCATCGAGGTCAAAGTTGCGAAGCAGTTTGATGTTTGCTGAGCTACGAGGAAGTTCATGTCGGAAGGATCAGGGTTTTCAGACTTTTTAAAATTCTGTTATAATTTATCAACTAATTTTACTTTTACCAATACCTGCTCATAACGAATAGTCAAATTCGACGAATGGCAGTCGATTATGATTATTCGTTTTATAAGTTATCGTCTTAAGTTTTTTCTTCACAACCTGAGTACGGAGCCCTCGTTTACATATCAAACAGAATTACCTATTGCAATTATTCAATGATAAGATTTAGTATCTAATAGTTTTATATTTAATTCTTGCGATTGACGCAGTTGGCGCGTTTCCGTGAGCGCGACTTCTCAATGGGTATTTTTAAGTTAAATGGTAAAATGGCTTTGGCCATGTTGTTAGCCCTGGTAGGGGCTGTGGCTGCCCAGGGCTCCAGTGAGTTGTTTGAACTGAACATCATACACTTCAATGACTTCCACGCCCAGTAAGTAAATCAATATAATATTAGACTTACATAAAGTTAAAACCATATTATGCATATAGCTGGCATGTATAATGGGATGTCTTATATTTTTTTATAGAATAAGCATGTGTCGTAATAAATTATTAATTAAATAATAATGAATATAATTAGCAACAAATCTTTTTGGTTTTGATAATCGCTGTCGCTTAGCGTAAACTAAATGAAATTTGATTTGAGCAGTTGCTTTTGCTAAGCTGTTTTAACGGTACGTTTACTTGGGGTATCGCCAACAAAAACATCATGTAACTTGCTCTTATTGATGGCTACGTGTTAAATCGGGATACCTCCCCTGTTAAATCAGGCAAAACAGGTATGAATACCTCCAAACCTTTTGGGGAGACGCGTGATGGTATGTTTTGTGGTGGTTACATTTGAGGTTGAATTTTGGATAGCTTGATATTTCCTTTTCATTAATTATGTGTTTAATTGACCCAGTTTTGAAGAAATCAGTCCGGAAGGCGGTGTGTGTGACCCAGAAAGTGACAACTGTATTGGGGGCTTCGCCCGTCTCACTACCGCTATTAAGGAAATCCGGGAGGCAGAGTCTGACTCCATACTGCTGAACGGGGGGGACACCTTCCAAGGCACGATTTGGTACAACTTCATGAGATGGAACGTCAGCGCACATTTTATGAATTTGCTCCCACACGATGCTCATGTAAGTTTACTCCTTTTAAACTCAATGTTTTGGTTTCGATATTTTTTGTCAATGTTTTTCATTTCTCTGGTAAAATATTATACGTCGATTTATTTTAGTTCATTATTTATAAGAAAATATAATTTGCGCCTTTATATTGGGCGGTAGGTAGAAATTAAAACACCCAGCAACGATAACTGAACAAATTTTTCGTTTCATCAATTGTTTTAAAAGGCTCGATCTGGAAACAGAATAGAAAAACTTTTATCTCTTCTTTTGTTTGTTTATATGGGTGTATTCTTTCCAATATACAACTATAGATTCTTTCATAAAACCTATCTAATTTCTCTATCGGTTAACCTTAGGATACTAAAAACTTATTTTTATATCCAGGTACTGGGCAACCACGAATTCGATCATGGCATAGAGGGCTTGCTGCCATACTTGGAGCGGCTGAACGCGCCGATGCTGGGTGCAAACGTCAATACTACCTACGAGCCGGAGGTTGGGCAGTACGTCAAGAACCACGTGGTCATAGAGAGGCGCGGACGCAAGATTGGCATCATCGGAGTGCTGCTTCAGACCGTAAGCATATATTATTATAATAAAACTTAGCAGCTTGTTCTATTGTAATATACATATGTATAATCACGACTATTATCCCCTAAGGGTTAGTCAGACTAGGCAAAGGCACCGCAAAAGCAGGCCACTGCCATAGTCCGCGCTTCGCAAAGGAGTGACTGCAAATGTGCTCAGCGTGACAGATGGTGAGCCCGTCGCCGCTATAAGCTAAGGGATGGTTGTGCAGTTATAAGTCCATTAGTCGCCTTTTGCGACACCCAAGAGAAAAGATGGGTTGGTTTTATTCTTATGGGTTGGTATATACGATCCTTAAGTGGCATGAGGCAGGGAACATTGTTGCAGAACTGACGGTCTTTGGGGCAAAAGCGGGTAGGTTCCTGATGATAGGGACTGATGATTTGGTGAAGGTGGCGAAGGAAGTAGCTGGGTGCAGGCAGCGAGACCTATCGGTGTAAAGATCCCTAAGAGACCTATTCCAGTGGCCCTCTTTCGGTTGAAGTGGTGATGATATTACTCGCGTTCGTTGGCTCGAGCCCGAGACAACAGCTCCCTAATTATCTACCTACTGCCAGAAAACAAACGAATGACGCAATCTACTGTCACTTTATATTGCTACGAATCAGAAGGAGAGTGACGTTCTCCTAGTGTCACTCCCATGACTGACTTGACATTGGCAGAATTTGTGAAAGCAAGAGCCAAAAAATAAGAGAGTGACGTTCCATTCCGTCAACCGATGTTAAGTAAGATTAAAGCGGGCCGATCAGCGTCAACGTAATTATTGATAGATATATTTGCTACTACATAATAATATCAGATGATTGTTAAGATATTTTTAAAAATATCATAGGTATCTGTATTTGATTGTATTGTTTAGTTTTCTGCTCCTATTGGGCGACTGATCATTGAAGACGAGTTACAAGCAATAAATCGAGAAGCGGCCATTTTGACGGAGCAAGGAGTGGACATCATCATCGTCCTTTCGCACGTGGGATTTAACGCTGACCTGTGAGTAACAATTCATAACCTTAAGTTGGTCTACAGTGCCAGCAATGTTACTAAACTTAGTATAAACTATGAACATTTCCCAACACGTTAACCCATTTAATAAAATATTTCGATAAAGAACAATGCCCAAAATTGCCCCACAATGCCCAGAGCTATGACAAAATGTAAACAAATATAAAAATATTTTAAACAACGTGCGGGAGTAAATTTAATTATATAAGCATATTAACGTATCGTACCTGGGTTTATGGGGTGTTCTTTTTATTTATCGTTTTTGATCATAACTGTCTATATTTATTAACAATATGTAACAAAAAAACAGATGTTTATTTTATCTTATGAATCTATTTGCCATTTGCAAATAGGCAATATTTGAAAATAGGCAGCGGTAGCCGAGTTGGAACGGACGGGGCACTACTCGTCCGAGAGGCCGCGGGAAACGCGGTTCGATCCCACCGCCTGTACCACTGAGTTTGAATAAAACTTAAGTACAGTGTGAATATCGCTTGCCTCACATTGTGCCCGGTGCATGGCAACAGGCTCGCCACCTGCTACATGGGGACCTAACATATCTAGCGAAAAGCGGGTGTTTAACACCTCTGCCTACCACTTCGGGGAAAGAGGCATGATGATATGATATGTTAATTAATTAGATAAAAGCTTCCTTTTTATATAAGTTATAACTTGCTGTTAAATATGCAAAACGTCGTTTTATAACTTTCCTAATTCATACTCGCAGGCGCTCATTTTATTTGTCTAATACCTTTTTATTCGCACGAAGTTTTGGATTATGGCTGCTATAAATAAAAAGCTATTCTAATTCCGCAAACGTTAAAGTAAGTCGAAATAGTGGGCATGCATGATTGTTTCCGGGGCAAAGCTTTGCATAAATTGGGCATTGTTCTTTAAAAATATTTAGATTTTCAGAAATCTAGCAGACAGAGTATCTAGTGACGTGGACATAATAGTTGGGGCCCATTCACATACACTGCTGTTCACCGGGCCAACGCCGAACAACGACACCGCCGCCAGCGACTATCCAACCGTGCGCACGCGCGGAGACGGGCATAGAGTAAGTGAAAGCCATCACACTACTGTGAAAGTTGGCAGTCTCCGAAAAGCGGGATGAAAGTATTACTTTTCGTCTCTAGGGAAAATTGTTTGAACTGACAGCTGTCTTTTGGTAATCTGTTTTATCGACATGTAATCGTAAAATATGAAACTACGAAGCTAAGGAGGCCATTTATTTATTTATACATTATTGCACATAATAACTTAAAATCAACATTCCAAAAAACATAAAAACCAATAGATGGCCTTATGGCTAATCAACTCTTCGAGGCAAACACGAGGCCATGAGGCCATTGTTCTATTATATTTACCCAACTCTCTTTTTCTACAAGCTATTTATTAACAGATTTTAGTAGGAGTTTCTCAATTCGACGAAAACTTTTATTTTAATATCGCTTACCTGTTTTTTTTATAAACTTGCCCCGTATTCGGTATGCACAGTCAGTTCCAGTCAGCTCCAGTTAGTCAGTATGCCTTGGATGTACTATACTAAATGTACCTAGTAAACAACACGAAAAAGAGATGATCCCATCCCTTTCTAACTGCTCAAACAAGAAAGATATTTTATTATGAATTATTGCACAATCCAATCTAGATCCAGTTTAGATGATAAAGCTAGAATGCAATTTAATGCCTTAAAACTTTGCCTCAAGCTCGCTTTCTGGTCATAGACCAGGCCACACACACTGCTGTACTCTTTCGAGTCTATTTAATTAAAATATTTTTATTTTATAGGTTCTAGTGGTCCAAGCTTCCTGCTACACTCGTTACTTGGGCAACATCAAACTGTTCGTTGATAATAATGGCATCATCGAGAGGTGGGAGGGGAAACCTGTCTTCCTAGGACGATCTATTGTGGAAGGTTAGAACCTGACTTCAATATTTAATTGGCATTTCGTACGCTTTAGCTTTCTATTCTGAGAACAAGCCTGCTTTCGCCATGGTGTGTAATAAGCTCGGACTCTTAATTGAACGTCTTTTTCCCTTGCGATAGAATCATTTACTGACAAAAGTGTATGTAAGTATACATGTTAATGCTCGTGATTGTGTAACTGAATTTGAATATAACATGAGTACAGTTTTTTATGAATATCGCTAGTGCATACCAGCTTGCTACGATACTTAAATACATTAGGTGAATGGTTTATACTACTGCCTACTCCTTAAGGGATAAGCGTAGGCCACTGTATAAGTTTTCATTGTAAAGAACTTCTAACTCGAACTGCCGCACTCAGTCTTTCATTCACTTTAATGGTTACTTAGACCATAAAATTTACACTTATTTCAATACACATAAAGACGAATTTTAAATTCGGTAATGAACATTAGGTTAAATGACGTCTTCGAGTGCCGTAAATATCATTTTCTATGGGAAACGTGAAAGGCGCCTAGCGGAAAGTATCAGAAATCACGTTTCGAAATTGATATTCTTAACGCAACTAAAAAGTTGGGTTTTTTACAATGAAAACTTACGCTACGAGTACTGTAGCTCGTGCGAAATGAGATGAAACTATGCTCGCTCGGTTCGCTGCTGGCAATGAGGCGGTTTAATTGAGATTAGGGACGAATATTGTTTATTGCGTTTCATATTTTTTGAAACTGAAAGTGTTTAATTACACTTAATAACAGATCCAGAAATGTTGGAACTCTTGGAGCCCTGGCGGCAAGAGGTGGCCGCGATAGCAGACGAGCCACTGGGCGAGGCCAAGGTAATATGTTTTTTTGAGAAATCTAAGAATGCAGGTTTGTTTCCTTTAAAAATAAAGGAATGTTTTCTTTTTGTAAATTCAGCCATATCTAAGCTACTTTCGTTCCATGGCCCATTGAATTTACCAACCTGTATATGTATACCTATAAGAGTGCAATAATAGTAGTTTATGTAACTGTCGCATAATATAGGTTATTAAAACACGATAATAAATAGGTTATTAGTTATGAAAAACGAGCCTTGTTTTTTTAACAGTATCACGCGAGTATTTTAATACCGAGTTATGTGCAGTTACATACACTACTTTATCTACAGTCATTATTCAAAGACATAAAACAAAAAATTAATTATTTTTATTTATTGTTGGCTGCCTGAAAACATTTGCCATAGTTTTGTGCGGTTTTTAAGAAAAATAAGTGTTGCATAATTAATAAGTCCAACCTGTTGCATAATGGTCATTATGTACCAGTTTCCATTTTAAAATTTCATTCATTATGAGTTCTATGAATTCATTCATTTCATTCATTATGAGTTCGAATCTTAGTTCATAATTCGAACATTAAAACATGAGTGCAGATAAATAATTTAATAAATTGTATTGAAGGTGACCCTGAACCGCGCGTGGTGCACACGCCAGGAGTGCAACATGGGCAGCTGGGCTTGCGACGGCTTCCTTCAAAACGTAAGGCTATCCTTCACTTCTTCTATTCTTAGCCTTTATTTGGCGAAATGTGGGTGTTATCGCCTCTGCCTATAAATAAGCGTAATGATATATTGTAAGCACTTATATGGAAATATAATGAGTATAATATTAAAACATACCTAAAGCGTCAAAATTAAATAAAAATGCAAAATTAGTTTCTAGTACATTTTCACTTCTTGCTATGCGTTTTTATTTTAATGAAATTGCATAACATTTCTGGCCATCTTTCTCTCCATCTTGAAAGTTCGGGTGTTTTGTATAGTTATTTAAATATTCAATTGAAAGTTACCTACATTTTTAATCATTAAAGTACCAACCAACTGCTTTTTTTGTCTAGCATGTCGTAAAAGGCGACTAAGGGCGTATTGGATGCTGGGTCTGTGATTGTGTAGGCGATGAGCTGGCCACTTGTTACTACTCTTTCACGTTTTTTCATTGGACCAAACCCAATTTTTGTATGGCTAAATGTGGTCTTAGGGAACACAGTGCTCCTTGGACTCTGCCTACCCCTTCGGGGATTACAGGTGTGATTTTATGTATGTATGTAAAGTCCAGCATTTACAAGGATTGCTACTGAAAACTGTTATATTGGTATATGAACAACAGAATTCTTTGTTTAGATGATCAGTGAGGCAACTGACTCGAGGTGGAATGTCGCCCACTTGTGTTTGATCAACACTGGCGGGCTGCGCATGCAGATCAACCCTGGAGGTTTGTCACATGCAACGAATTAACTCTCAATCCCAAATGGCATCTCGAGATGGGTCACGAATAATGGGTTACGCTATAGTGTCTCTCGTCTGTACCAGACCGGTTAAGAATGATATGGAATCATCCTAGAGCTATATACGTCCCACTGCTGGACATTGGGTTTCCTCATGTGTTGAGAATGGGCCGTAACACCACCACGCTGGCCCAATGCGGTTATATGTGGATAAAAACGGTTGCAATAGCACCGGGACCGACGGCGTAACGTGCTTTCCGAAGCACGATGGAGTTCGTGATAAAAAATTTTTTAGTCACCCATCCACGGCCTGACCGTGGCGAAGGTAGCTTTGTTTTCGATCGAAAGTCAAAGCGTACTAACCACGCCACCAAGCTCCTCGCATGTTCCTCCATGAGGAAGGCCTGTGCCCAGCAGTAGGACGTATAAAGGCTGAACGAACGAATAGAATAGAATATGGTTTATTTGGTAATATTATCCACATTATTAAAGGCAGCGGTAGCCGAGTTGGGACGGGGCACTACTGCCGCGGGAAACGCGGGTTCGATCCCACCGCCTGTACCACTGAGTTTCAATAAAACTTATGTACAGTTCAGTGTGAATATCGCTTGCCTCACATTGTGCCCGGTGCATGGCAACAGGCTCGCCACCTGTTACATGGGGACTTAACATATCTGGCGAAATGTGGGTGTTTAACACCTCTGCCGTCCCCTTCGGGGAAAGAGGCGTGATGGTATGTTATATTATTCACATAACCTAACAAATATAAATTAAAATATACATACCAAATAGGTACGGTTTCCTTTTTTTTTCTTCTCTTTATTGGGGTAAATAAAACGGTAAATAAGTAAATAGACGTGTTTTGAATAACAAAAAATAATTTCAAGTATGGCTAGTATATGGAGGAGCTCGGTGGCGTAGTGGTCAGTGCGCTTTGGATTCGATCGAAAACAAAGCTACCTTCGCCATGGTCAGGCCGTGGATGGGTGACCAAGACATTGTGATCTCGAGCTCCTCCGTGCTTCGGAAGGCACGCTAAGCCGTTGGTCCCGGTCGCATTTGTGACCGTTTCTACCCACCAACCAGCATTGGGCCAGCGTGGTGGTGTTACGGCCCGTACTCCTCATGTGTTTCTCCATGAGGAAGGCCTGTCCCAGCTGGGGGACGTATACAGGCTGATGACTTATGGCTAGCCACCAACTACATTTTCCACGTTTCTTTGTTTCTTTTCGGCAGTGATAACGACGCGAGCGCTTATAATGGCTTTGCCGTTCGAGAACGAGGTGCAGCTATACGACTTGAAGGGGAAGCACTTGCTGGAGGCGCTAGAGTTCTCGGTGGGCACCACACAGACGCCCGGCTCCTTCTACAGCAGTAGGATGCTTCAAATCGGCGGTAATTTTTTTTTTCGGTGGACTCGGTGGTGCAGCGGTTGTGTATGCGACTGCTGTGCAGAGGTCTCGGGTTCGATTCCCGGGTCGGACCAAATGTTTGTACGATCTGCAAATATTTGTTTCGAAGTTTGGATGTTTTCTGTGTATAATATGTATGTATTTACAAAAAGTATTTAAGTATTCTATAAGTTAATCTAGCTCTCATATTACAAGCTGTGCTTAGTTTGAGGCTAGATGGCGTTGTGTTAGATGTCCTACAATATTTATTTATTTTTATTTTAATAATTAAAAACAGAATAGATAAACATCGCAAAAGAATAACAAGATACAGGCGACTATAGACGAGGCGTATTGACGACCTCCGTGGTCGAGTGGTCTGTGCGCCGGTCTCAAGGCGTCGCCATCTCGAGAGATTCTGGGTTCGATCCCCGGCGGAGGCAAATGTTTGGGTGATAAATTTACAGGCATTTGTTCTCCAGTCCTGGATGTTTATATATATTTACATATATTCAGGATATTTATATGTATTTATCCATTAAATATATTTATCCGTCATCTAGCGTCCGCAACACAAGCAGCATTAGTTGCTTACAATGGGGCTAGTTGATAGGTGTGAATGTTTGAAGATATTTATTTATTTATTTATCAGTTGTTTCAACTGCCAGCCTGTCAATTAATAATAATAAGTTCAAAAATATGTACTATGCACATTTGACAGGTGACAGTTTTTATTTACAGGTGCTCGTGGTAATATTATTATTTGTTTTTTTTCTTGTCGTTTTCTTTCTCAAATTTGCCATTTTTAAGTGGCAAGCTTGGGCTATGAAATAAAGATAAACTCAAACTCAAACTCAAAGTCATTTAATCAAATTGGTATCATCAAATACACTTTTGACAAGTCAAAACAAACAAAATAAATTATAAGTATCCTTAAATTGATAATACCACTACTTTTTTTTCGGCCTGTTCACTACCGGGAGGCCTTGTCTAGAGAAGATACAGGCAAGAAACTCTGCAAGGGTTCCGTCCTCCCTTTACATCAATATGTTCTACAACCTAATAAAATTTACGTGTATTATATAATACTCTTAGTCACAAATGTCAAAATTGATCTTAGTCACAAATGTCAAAATATTTTTTTATTCCCGTCCAATAAGAGAAATTTACTGTCGTGATGCGTACATATTGCTGAACTTGACTGTACTATGTCGGGTGGCAAAAAATACGGCCGCCCTTTGACGTAGAGTGAATTAACTCTGCGAAAACCGACGTCCGGAGTCAAAGTGGAAATAATTGTACTTATTTTGTTTAAAAACATGTGCCTTTGGACCACCTGATTGTAAGCAATAGGACACAAAGAACAGTAGGTTCGTGACGATAAAAAGGCTACGTGCCTTCCGTAGCACGAAGGATCTCAAGTTTACAAAGCTTTGTTCACCCGTCCAAGAACTGAGCATGGCGAAATTAGCTTTGTTTTCAATATCGATAGCAGAAGCGTACAAACGACTACGCCACCAAGCTCCTCAAGTCTGTCAGGTTTTAATGTTTATACCTATTCGATGACCTCCATGGTCGAGTGGTTTGTACGCGGGTTTTAAGCGTCACCATATCTACATTCTGGGTTCGATTCCCAATGAGGGCAATGAGTGATGAATAGAGGTATTTATCCTCCGGTATACATGCATATAAACACGACTATTATCCCCTAAGGTAGAAACTAGGCAAGAGCACCGCAAAAGCAGACCATTGCCATAGTCCGCGCTTCACCGAGCAGTGACTGCACTCAGCGCGACAGGCGGTGAGCCCGTCGCCGCTATAAGCTATTGGATGGTTGTGCAGTTCTAAGTCCATTAGTCGCCTTTTACTACACCCAATTGAAGAGATGGGTTTGGTAGTATTTTTTTTAATGAGCCGCTACCACACGACTCTTATAACATACTCGTACATATATAAAATAAAGATAAATATCTTTAGACATTCACACCTATCAACTGGCCCATACTAAACACCTAATGCCTGTGTTATGGATACCAGATGACGGATAAAAATATTTAATATATACATATAATTATTCAGAATATAATATACATAAATAAACATCCAAGACTGGAGAACAAATGCCTGTTCACACATTTGCCACCACCGGGGATCGAACCCAGAACCTCTCGAGATGGCGATGCCTTGAGAATACAGACCACTCGACCACGGAGGTTGTCAATAACCATTAATTTAATTTGATTTTTAAAATATAAAGCAAAAGTGCACGAACCTCTTCGTCACCAAGCTCCTCAGGTCTGTCAATGGTGAATGTTATTTATGATATTGGGTCCTTACCTATGAAATTGGTGTTTTTTTCTCTCTTAGTATTTTGTCTGTAACTATTAAGATTCAGAGTATTCCTAAAAAATAATTACCTCGTCTAAAAATAGACTATATTTTTGAGCTCTTTTGATTTGTTTCGATAATTTGTTGTAAGTTTAATTGTGTTAAAATTGGACACGGAGACAACTCTTTTTAAGTGCCTCCCGAATACATCATTTTATTTGCATTCACTTAAAAACAGTAAATAATTTTTATGAAGTGTGATTACACATATTACTAAAGCTTGTCTAATGATAGATGCCAATTATTATCTTTGGATTTGTCGTTGTGAAGAAAACTGAAAAAATTTTAGTATGGAAAATGCAGAATTCCCCAAAATCTCCATACAAAACACCAATTTCATAGGTAAGGACCTAATATTTATCTGCTTCTGTATCAAATACTAAACTATCAATGGTTCTTTTGTGTTCATATATTTATTGTATGTATATATTGTATTTATGTACTTGTAGATTATGTATTGCATTTTATATAGGTATATATATTATATCTTAATATATAGTATGTTAAGTATATATAGTATTTAATGTATTTATAGTGTACACGCGACAATTATGTTTCATGCCATACTGTCTCCTATCGCAGGTGGGCTGGTAGAGATTTCTTTAGGAATAAGCCACACCCTTTGTACTTTCTATTTTATTTATGTGTTGTTTCTGTTTAATTGTTGTGTACAATAAACTATTAAATAAATAAATAAAATAAAATTTATTTATGTCTGAATGTCTACCAGGCATGCGCGTAGTATACAACGCGTCTATGCCGATCGGGTCGCGCGTTGTATCGGCGCAAGTCCGCTGCATCGAGTGCGATGTGCCGCGATACGAGCCGTTAGACGAGGACCAAGTGTATCACGTCATCACGCAGAGCTACATCGGCGACGGCGGCGGCGGTTACACGGTAATTATACATGTACTAGCTGTTGCCCGCGACTCCGTCCGCGGTTTTAACGACCACGGCTATAAGGTATCACCATGCAAAATTTCATTGAAATCGGTCCAGCCATTTCGGAGATTAACCCGTACAAGCAGACGAACAGACAGAGAAACAAAAAATGGATATTTTTTGTTTTCCCCCTTTTTACATCCCTCTGGCTTGATTTAAAGCATTCTTTTTTCTATGCACAGACATTCGACAGTTTTATTATATGTATAGATATAGATGAGTGTGTACTGAGTGATCGAATCAGAAACGAGGAGATCCGCAGAAGGACTAACTTAAGGCGAAAGGTAAGGCAAATGACTTTGAGCGTTTGGCGTAATCGAAATTGAGCGACAGCGACATCTATTGAAATCTTGAGTTGCGTCGCAAAGCACATTGCACCGTATTGCATAGATGACGGCTAGTGTTTATCACAGAGTAATTTCATCGACAGAGAAAACTAAAGATTTGAAATAAATTGAAATGTACGATTGATAGTTCGTAAATGAAATAACCTGATAGTAATGGGATCCAAAATCAAATCAAGTTTTCTCAATTGATTTCCAACTCTATGTTTTGTGTAAGAATTGAGTTCCTAATCTATACATAAATTATTTTGTGGTAGTCTGATGTGCTCTTATCTGTACAAAAATTACAGCCGTACAGCCAGAACCAGAAGAACATGTACAATTTCACGCGATTCTTTTTTGTCTTTTAGATACTGTATCTTGCTGATCTGTCTCTGAAATGTGTTTTCTTTTTAAAGAATTTTAGTGTATTTTTTTTTGTATCATCATTACTGTAATTTTTTGTGCATGTAGGATCAGAACTGAAAAAATGAACATTATATTATGTTTTGTCCGAAATTGATTTTATTTTTTGTCAATAAAAACAATATTTTCTGATAATATCGTAAATAATATGGCATCTCAAGTTTAATTTTCATAATTTAATAATGGAAAATGTTATGATTCAATTATTTTACAGTATAGGTTGTATGAATACTAGTTTTGAAGCCTATACTAGTATTTTTTTCATTCAAAATGAATCAGTATTTCTGATTTTAGAGTTATCTAAAAGTCTTAGTTCCTCTTCCGAGCGTAAAACATCGTGTGACGTCATCATATACGCGCAGGCCGGTTGGGACGTAGGAATAAATTTTTAAAATCGCGAGAACTATCGATCGGACAGTCAGAATCAAATAATTCAAAAGTTATATAAAGGTATCGAACCAGTCTTGAACATATAGTTATTTATTTTGATAAGGATTAATATAAATAAGCAAATAAAGAGCGTTTTGTACTCGTAACGGTGAAATTTTAATTATATTAAATAACATACACTGGCTAAACTATATTAATTAATGTATTATTATTATTATTTCTATGCATAACGATAGATTTACGCCTACAGTGGAATCCACACATACTGACCATGTCAGAAAGACATAGATCCCCTGCCTTTGCAGTAAAAAACTCTTGTCTGACGTTGAAACGGCAAGACTTGTCTACATAAGTTATTTTAATAGTGTGTTGTCGTATGACTTGTTGCTGTGGGGGTCGGCAGCTGCTTTTGAGAATATGAAAAGCTGTTCGAGCCATTTATAAACTTAAGCCTCGAGACTCACTCAGAGAGTTTCTCAAGGAAATTGATATATAACTGTTGCCTCCCCTATGAAAATATTATATACGTTTATAAACATAACCACACATTTAAGAAAAACTAATGAATGCCTTAATTTAAATACTAGAAGCAAAAATAATCTTGCTGTGCCTGTGCATTTATGGGGAAATGTATTCAATTTTATAATAAAATCCCACCAAATATAACAGTACTGCCTTTTCACAAATTTAAGCCTTATATTAAAAAACAATAATGAAAAAAGGGTTATCATAAAATCCAAGATTATCTGGAGGATAAAATGGCGTGGAAATAGTTATTTGCTATCGTTCGTCATCATAGAGGCATGTTATTTTGATGGAGTAATGGAAATTATGTAAAACATTTAATACTGACAATAATTATATGATTGGCTATTTTAAAAAAGTGGCACTTGCCAGGTTCTTCTCATGAAAAGGCTACCCTCGGAATCCGGCCGCTTGTTAATGCTCTGTGGTTGTACTTGCTACAAGCGCTCGCGGTAATTAACCTTAATTTAGAATGTCATCAACAACCTCTACTCGTCCACTGCTGGACATAGATCTCCCCTAATGCACGCCTATAATAAATAAACACCTAAAATAAATGTACTTTTTATTTAATTATATATTTTTTAAATTTATAAATTGTTAAATATTGACGTTTTTAAGTGCCAGGTTTGGCCTATGAAATAAAGTTATATTAGTTTGTTTGTTTGATTATCAGATTATTATTTTAAAATGTTTAGCTATCGAAAACTGTTAATCGGCACTCCGGCCGGCGGGCGATCGGGTCTACTCGGTGACAATCGCGTTAATTCGTTTTTGCATTCACGACATTAGCATTAGCAAGCGCGGCGTAAAACAGCGTAGTCGCTTTATTTCATATATTAGCAGCAGAACGCAACTATATAAATTCGCGCAATAAGTAAAATTTTGCATTAATTATTTTTAACAGCTTTTATTAATTTCATTATTGGCAAATTCACTATAAGCAATTATTTAAATCTATTTAGGTTTCCTGTACATTGTAATGATTATGTGTGAAACTGTAACTATATCTTGTTCATTAAATAAATAAATAAAATAATTTATGATTGCAAATGCTAATTAATCCAACACTAATCAGAACTGAATGGATAAAAATACTTTTTGAAAATAACTTAACAAAACCACGTTACAAAATTTAATAGTGGTGCGCATTTTCAGTCATTTGCCTATTGATATAATTATTCATCATATTAAGAAAATTTTCGAAAATTCTTTTAACCAATATATTTATTTTCCCCTTTTTTGGCCATTAGTAAAAAGTGTTTTTTTTATATAAAGGATTTATTTAACCCTTTTGTATTTTTTATATATTTTATTTAATATTGTATTGTCACCGGAAGCAAGCCTGAATGTAAAATTTTAACTCAATCGGATGTCGGGAAGTGGTTGAAAATCAATCGCCAGATTTGATCTCCACGGACAAGAAAGCAAGCTAAGAAAAACGTGGTAAAATGTTTCATCATTCTTTGTCTATTTTAAAAACTAAATTATGTGACAATTTCACGTCTAAAGAAAACATTAGGAAAACCCATTTCTATTAATAAAACAGTCATTCCTGCGTAGATTCTGTATCGGCCACTACTCTGTGCATTTTAGTACTGAGAAGTAATTTTTGGTAGCTCGATTGTTGTTGCACACAAATCTGTAGGTACAATTATCTACATTATGACGGGGATAGGCAAGGTAATTAAAGAGGGTGATACTTACTCTAGAGTATTATCAATATTTTGCTCTCGCCAAATAAGATGATGAATGTTTATTAATTAACCGTTGCTTAGCAACGATGTCATTTCTTTGCAAAAGCGCCTACGAAATTTTGCCAGCAAATGTACAATTATGCAACTATAATATTTTAGTAGGCGCTCCAGGAAAATACGTTGCAATTAATAAATTTGTGCTCTTTTCTAAAAAAAACTCACCGTCGGAGACTAGGTATTAATGTAACGGATATGTAAACTGAGTTTGATAATAAACAGAAACGTCGTTAAAAGAAAAAAGTGTAAAAGAAATTTCGATAGATTATGATATATTGAAAAATTTTGAATGCTCTCCATATGTTGCTATAAATAATTACTAGTATTTTGGACCGTCACGAACAAGTTTATGATATATGTCATAACATCAATTAATCTGATCATCCCTTGTGCTGTATTTTTGCCAGACTACTGTACCAAAAACACCTCATTATGAATATTTGCCTATCCCTTCGCCTTAAGTGGCAGTGGGCAAGGCACATTGCCGTAGAACTGACGGCCGTTAGGTTCTCGAGTGGCGGCCATGTACTGGGAGGCGCCATAGGAAGGCCTCCAACGAGGTGATCTAGTGAAGGTCGCGGGGAGTCGCTGGGTGCGGGCGGCGCAGTACCGCGAGTTGTGGAGCTATGTCCAGCAGTGGACTTCTCTGATGGATTGTGTACCGGCATGCGCGTGGTATACAAGAGTGCGATGCCGCGATTCGAGCATTTAGAGACCAATTCTACCATGTCGTTACGCAGAACTACATCGGGTGTGTACCCGGTAATTATACTTACATCATCGCCTATATCCTCGAAGGGGAAGACAGAGGTGCAAGTTTCATGCCCATTTTTCTCAGGACAAGGCCTCCTGGTAGTTTTACGAATGGATGGCATAGTTATGTTAGAAATAGGCAAAACAATTGTTCAATCTCTTAATCTGTTTAAAAAACTAATCTTAGTCTCTATGCTGCATTACAATAAAAACAAAACGCTTCCCTCCATTCTCTTTTTGACCTTTGTAAAACAGTGATACATCAAAAATAGTATGCTTTTGTAACTAAAACCACAAGATAATACATATTTAAATGGAAACTACTTGTTTCTATTAAAACCACCATACTTTAACAAGTTATTCTCGACGATTTTTTTATTATTATTTATTACACTTTGCCACTATTACCTTCGTGGGCCTCAAAGACCCGCTACTTGGAGGCCTTAAAAAATACCTTACATTAAGGGTGTAAGCTGTATATCTTTACCACCGCCATGATGGCCAATGAGGATTCGTGTGTAGAAACTCTTGCAATATAAAAGCAAGGTGAAGGTCGAAGCACGGTGAAGTTTTCAATACACCCAAAGCGTACGAACTACGTCCAGCTGCTTCATAAAGGTTATTCATTTGTTGTGTCCACAGATGCTGTCGGAAAACCGCGAGAATTTGCAGATCTTAGATATAGACTACAAGATTCTGGTGGAGTACGTGCAACATCAGGGCGTGGTCACGCAAGACCTGGACGGCAGGATACAGGTCGTCTGGTGATACTACCGTCATTTACATTATACTGTGATCTACAGTTCGTTTTTTTTTATTTCGCATCACTTTCTTTTAACATACCTAAGCAGATTTCGGAATTCATTTTGTGATTATTTATTGCATGTCGCATTACAATATAACTTGGTAATTTACATGTGAGACCCTATTCGCTTTACACTTAATAACGTCTATTAAATATATTCGGCACTACTGGTTAGTTCAATTCCTGTATGTAACAATAATTGTGAGTTTGAATAAAACTTAAGTACTGTTTATTGTGAATATCAACACAAAAACAAATATCTTCACACCTTTTCCAAAGGGGTAGGCAGAGGTATTAAACACCCATATTTCGCTAGATATGTTAGATCCCCCTGTAAAGGTGGCGAACCTGTTGCCATGCACCGGGCACAATGTGAGGCAAGCGATATTCACGTTGAACTGTACTTTAGTTTCATTCAAACTCATGGTACAGGCGGTGGAATCGAATCCGCGTTTCCCGCGGCCTCTCGAGTAGTGCCCCGTCCGTCCCAACTCGGCTACCGCTGTTTTTGATTGTGAATATCGCTTGCCTTAATCTGCCCAGTGCACGACAACACGCTTGGAGACATAAAACAGGGACAATGTGAGTACCCCTTCGGGGATGCAGGCCCGATGAAATGGTGTTTTCAGCATCCTGACGATTAAAGTTCGGCAGACAGAGCGCCGAGAGATTTTTATAGCGCACTCGAATATAAACTTTAATGTACACATTGTTGAACCTGACAAAAAATGCTCGCATTCCTCGATTATGCGCGGGCGCATACCGCATACATACACGATCCTTTGAAACTGCCCGAGACCGCGCTAAGATTATTCGTCTCTATCTGCGCTGACCCTAATAGGCACATAAAAAGGAATAGGATTGCATGATTGAACAATGCCATCTATATCTCAACCTAAACCCAAAGTGAGACATTAGGATTGCTAAGAAAATAAAACAAAGTATATATTGACATGTCAATTAATTTTATTTAACAAATATTTACATAGTCAACCTAATATTAAAAAATGTCACACGAAAATTTGATTTTTCCCAATATTATAATAAAATATGACAAATATACTATTTATGGGAATGTTACCAAAAAAATAATATTTTATACAAACAAATCTGAGAACAGATTACAGAAATATAGGATAAATTTTGTCAATCAAAATATTTTTATATAAATAAGTATGAGAATCGAGAAAGATAATAAATAAAATGTTTGAAAGAACTCATACCAACCGTATACCTTTTACAAATATGTAATATAATATATTACAAACCAAGTGTTTTTATTTAAAACATATTTATGATAGGCAAAAAGCACCAAAATGTATAAATTCCTGTAACTGACTGTTACATTGCAATATTAAGGCCCACTTGCAGGAAACTTTAATTGAGATTTAAAACTAGATTTGGTGATTTTTGACATTTCAGCCATAGTAAAAATGGCAAAAATTTACTAAATATAGTTTTAAATCTCGAATTACATTTCCTGCAAGACGCCCTTAAGAATTAGTCTACGAAGGTTTAAAAAATAATAAAAAAACTCTTTGGTAAATCTAATGGTGTGTACAGACTGGTGAGTGACGTGCAATGAAAGAATTTTCTGTACACATTGCTGAAATGCATCATGCAATGTAACAGAATTCGTGTTAAATGGACGCCGATGAATGCTTCTTTCATGTTACATTACTGTGTTTCACCAGTCTGTACACAGCATAATACAGATTGACAACAAATAGAGTAATCGAAAATAATTAATTTATAATAATCAAAATATTGAAAAGCTTATAAAAGTTTAACTTTACAGCCTGTTTTGTCATAACAATTTTCTACACTATACTAAATATTACTGGGTTCTACTGCGTTCACCTACAAGGCAATATACTGGAAGTCATTTTTAGATAATTTATTTAAATAATTTCCTTGTTCTAAACATTAGATAAGCTATTTTTAGCATTGAGCAAGTTCTATCTCAGGTACAGAGATGATGGGTAGTTCATTCTTGAATGCATCAATGTCTTTGATAAAGTCTGCGTTATTTTCAGAAGTGTCTCCTATTGGTTGACTAGCGTCTAAGTATGTTAGCTTGTAGTCTTTTATTTCTGGTGCAGTGGTGTTTTGAATGTCTACCTTGTGGCCCATTATCTAGAAAAAATAATAAATATAATTACATTACTTAATATTATGTTATAAAACAACTTTGGCACATTATATATGCACATTTGACAGGTGCAGTCTGTTCAGCATTTGTCTATGAACAACGATTTTGTATGAAGATGCATACGCATGTGAACACATATGTAGCCACTCGTACCAGGACATAATCGCTGTCGCAGTAGTTCTGAGAAGAACTGTTTTATTTGAAACAAGATTGGACATCTGTCGTTAGTTCTGATAAGAACTATGAAACATTATTGGACTTCTGTCAGTTTGTCTTCACTCGTTGTTTCGCTCGTCTCAAGTCCGCTCCGCGCGCTGCCGCCGGTCGAAATAAGTGAGTCTAACGAGACTCCGAATATTTATGTCGATTACCTACTACGCGCGATCTTACACGTGTCACCGAGTAAGCAAGACAACAACAATAGACAGCATGAATATCTCGAGATTGGTTATAATTATTATTGGTTTGTGTACATTTTACTTGTTATGAGTTTTGTATATATACTGGTTTTAATAAATGTTTCTTGACTTCTTCATTTCATCGAGAACACGCATCATTTCTGCTATCCTCCAAACATACTTTCGCGGGGAACCAGCATAAAACGTGTACAAATGTATTTTTATCATGAGAATGCTATAAGATAAGAGTGTTGCGCTATTTCACGGCGCTCGGCGCTGAACATGACAAAAAGAAACCGATACGGCGAAACGGGAATACAGCTGAATAAGTGTAATTAGTTCGTGCCCATCCTCACCTTGTCGGCTTGTGCATTGTTACGTCATTTTAGAAGGGTTGTATGAACACATTGTGCATTATATTATTGTTATAGTCAATATGTAGAACATTACCTGGACGGACAGTTTCCTAAATTGAGATCGGTTTCCGGTGGAAAAGTGATTTTCGACCCAGCTCTTGATATCTGACTTAGTGATTTGTTCTATTGCTTCAGCCTGCAACAAAATTTTTTATTAGAAACGTGAAAATTAGCCACCATTTGTTGGTGGAATTAAAATTCGCTCCTAAAGTAAATGCTTTAGCATAAGCTTTAGTTTAGGAACAAATTATTGCTAACCTATATTCATCACGCGAATAGATGAGCGTTCCTCGCACTGGCTCTCGCGCCAACTGCAGTGGATCTCCTGACGGTGCCAACGCTGGGGTGACCATAAAGCATTAATTTCTTCAGGAGTGACCATAATACCTCGTTGAACAGCCTTGTTTTCCTTGCTGGAGATATCGGGCCAGTCGCGGTCGACATGCTGACGGTGTTATGCTGGGTTGACCCGTCCTCAGTTTATACGTCCCACTGCTGGGCACAGGCCTTCCTCATGGAAACTAACACATCAGGAGTATAGGCCGTAACACCACCACGCTGGCCCAATGCGGATTGGTGAGTAGAAACGGTTGCAATAGCAACCGGGACCAGCTTAACGTGCTTTCCGAAGCACGGAGGGCTTCGAGATCACAAGAAGGTTTGGTCGTGTTCGATATCGAAGGATAAAGCGTGTAACGTGGCGCCATAGCTATATTAGCGCCTCGTTGCTGTCATTGCGCTCTTCTCTGGCCATTTTTCTCTTGGTTTCCGATTTTAAATTTGCTGTCCGTCTCTTTTTATTTGTTTTGTTCTCGAAGCTCATTCTTACGAGAGTCAGTGCGTAGAGCGGTTGACTCCCTTCTAACAATAATTGTAAAATATTTATAAAGTGAATCAATTTTTATAAGCTGAGACAAAGTTACAACAAACCATTATCAGTTCCTAATTTATAACAAACACTAAATGTTTCTCTAAGGCACTATTTTGTGCCTTAAATCTTCATTATAATATACGATACTTAAATGCCGACCCAACTGAATTTTAATTATCCCCGGCTTCACCCCGTCACAAGCGTACTAACCACGCTACCGAGCTCCTCAGCTGGGGTGACCATACAACATGAATTCCTTCGAAGGAGTGACCACACATACCTCGTTGAACAGCCTGTGGAAGTTGTACTCCTTGCTGGAGATCTCGCGCCAGTTGCGGTCGACTTCCTCCTTGAGCTCGTAGTCGGTGGTGTGCTTCAGTTGTACCAGAGAACTCTTCGTCGCTTGCAGCGCTCGGTCGCTCAGCTTACGCATGTCTCGTGCGAACTTCTTTAGGAACGCCTCTACGCGGCTGTCTACGTGGGACACGCTGGGAAAATACAAAATTGTATGTGAAATTTAAGTGCACCGCAATCTCGCCGTGTGTAATGCGTGTGTAGTGTTAGGTGGAGGGGAGTTCAGTTTTGTCCTTGCCGGAGATGAGTTCCAACTCAAAACACAATTCACCCAACAGCCCTTATAAAAATGAATTTGAAATGGATGTTATTCAAACGGTTAGCAAAATATTCGGATTTTGGTCAGCAAAAGAATACAATTGAGCAGCTAAAATAACTAATTGGTCAGCTAATTATGGGCAGCAAATATTTCTAAAATGGTCAGCAAAATAACTAATTGGGCAGCAACTTATAACTTACTTAATAACTAATTAGCAGACGAAAAAAAAATAAAAACATGTTTAAATTGAATTTCTACAGCAATACCGTATTTATATTTAATAAACTTGGTATATTTCGGACCTTTGTACTAAATACTATGTGAATTAAACTTTATTTTCATTACTTTTGATATGAGTCAACTATCCTATTATCATCAAATCCAGGGTTACCTGAACTTGTCGGCCTGCGTGTTGACGGACACGGAGAAGCCGAGCACGCCGAAGGTGTAGCGCATCATGCTGAACACGCTGTAGCCCAGCTGCTCCTTGGTGCGCAGCATGTCGAACACCGGCTCCTCCATCAGCATCTGATGCGAGGATAACACATTTGAACTCACAAAAACAAATCAAGGTAAAGGCTGCGCAGGCGGTGTACGCGTGACTCGATCTTTCACTACAGTGCAAAAATCTTTGGGACGTTATTCAGTCAGCCGGCATGTCTCGACTTGAACGAACTGTGCAGTTTACATTTAAATTGGTATGGGAATCGATTAATCTCGCTACAAACAGATATGGGAATCGATTAATCTCTCTAAAAACTACTGTCAACATGCACTACAAATAACTGTAAGCGTAGTTATTTCATTAGTAACCGCTCACTTCACTTTGGTTGACATTTTTAGCCGTTTGCTACACCTTGAACAATGTAGTGTCCAAGACGTAGAACACTGCAATATATATTTGTACTGCTTCTACCTATGAAAAATATGATTAATGCAATTTACCATCCCTTTCCAGGTTAAATCGTCTTATTTTTATCATGGGTATTTATTTTAAAGTTAACCATTTGTTGTGGAACGTTTCTCTCCAAAACTAATCAGTTGTTTTTTTTGTAGTTTCACATATTTTATTAATACACCGAAATCGCCTCGATATTGTTTATACATGTTAATTCTTATCATACATTTATGTTTCTTCAAACAAAATTGGGCTTGTTGTTTCAAATTATTAGTACGTATCCTTACATATAGTAAATAGAATAAATAGAACATAAAAAGTATATGACAAAGATTCATTTAAATACGTAAAGAGCGGGTAATAACGTAACATTTGGCGCTTCTATAAAAATTTACACAAGCGATTCGTTAGCCAAGCACGTCGCCATTCTATCTTAATTTATTCCTGTGTTTGTAGTTCATTGGTCACTGAGTGGAGGAAGTTATAATTTCTTATACGGCGAATTTAATTTGGCCGCAGCAGCCGTGTGGTAGCGGCTCATTAAAAAAAATACTACCAACCCTTGGGTGTCGTTAAAAACGACTAATGGACTTGGAATTGCACAACCATCCAATAGCTTATAGCAACGGCGGGCTCACCACCTGTCAAGCAGAGTGCAGTCACTGCTTGGTGAAGCGCGGACTATGGCAATGAGTGCTTTTGCGGTCCTTTTGCCTAGTCTCTGACTAGCCCTTAGGGGATACTAGTCGTTATTATATGTATGTATGTATGAATTTAATTTCGGGATGCTCATGTCTATTTTAATAGCGTTTTCAAATTATAATTTAAAAAAAAATATAATTTTTCTTTTGGCTATATACATACATATAATCACGACTATTATCCCCTAAATCAGAGACTAGGCAAAAGCACTGCAAAAGCAGTCCACTGCCATAGTCCGCGCTTCACCAAGCAGTGACTGCACTCAGCGTGACAGGTGGTGAGCCCGTCGCCGCTATAAGCCATTGGAAGTTGTGCAGTTCTAAGTCCATTAGTCGCCTTTTACGACACCCAATGGAAGAGATGGGTTGGAAGTATTCTTTTAATGAACCGCTACCACACGGCGGCCACCATAAAAAGCATAGACAAAGATGTCTATATATTTTTTTCTTTTTATAAGAAGCACAGCAACTGACTCAACATCATAAGATAGTAAGCAGTAAAAGTGCCCATTTGCGGAGATAGCTAGGGCCCCAGAGAATAGCAACCCTAGTCAACGCCACCTTGCTGGCCTATTAGGTGCTTCTTCACGCCTCTCTTGAAGGAACCCATGTTATAGAAGAGAGGGAACACGTGTGCCGGCAAGGAATTACATGCTCTGGATGTACGAGCAAAGTATGATTCCCTGAACCTCATAAGAGCCCGGCGGAGCCCTCATATAAGATAAGACATAGCCATCATTATTATTTTATACATATCAATCACGCATGTAATCCCCGAAGGGGTAGGCAGAGTCCAAGAAGCACTGTTTTCCTTAAGACCACATTTAGCCATACAAAAATTCGGTTTGGTTAGATGAAATATTGTGAAAGAGTAGTAACAAGTGGCTAGCTCATCGCCTACACAATCACAGACCCCAGTACCCAATACGCCCTTAGTCGCCTTTTATAGTCATGCTAGGCAAGAAAAGCAGTTGGTACATTCTTTTTGTGTCCCGGGCCAACACGGGACCCAAAAAGAATATATTATTATTTTATGTCTGTGGATATTTTGTAAGTGTTTTTACACCTACAAAATAACTAAACCAGTTTTCGCAATTTTACAAATGCGTCCAAGACTACTTTACGTGCCTTCCAAAGCAGGGCTCCGCGGAGAAGCTCAATATCACAAAGTTTTATTCACCTACCCAAGGGCTGACCATGGCGAAAGTAGCTTTGTTTTCAATATCGAAAGTCAAAGCATAGGAATCACGACGCCACCGAACACCTCACAGTGGGTGACCGTCTCTAGGCTGAAGGATGGTTTGATTATGATACATAATATGGGAACATAATATCAAGGTAGTTACCATGAGCACTTCCAGAGTGGCAGTGTCTTTAGCGGTAGTGGTCTCTCCCTGGTAGTAGTTGGTGATGATGCTGTTGGTGGACTGCGGGTTCAGGTTCAGCACCCGGACCTTGCGCTCGCCGAGCGGCAACTCGTGGACTCTTATCTACAACAACATTTTAATTACGACGGAAAAAGTCGACGAATAAGGACTAGATTAGAGAGAAGCGAGTGCTATAGATGAAAGCGTTGATATCGTAAGTCATACAGGGGAAAGAGCTGGTTAGGTAGAAGAGAATTATGTTAGAAAAAGTCACAACCTTTGTATGCTGTAAGTAAATTGTTTTTTTGTATCCATACTAATATTATAAAAGTGAAAGTAACTGTCTATCTGTTTGTTAGACTCGCTTACACGTCAAAACTATTGGACCGATTTAATCAAAATTAGGTATACAGATAGTCTAGAGCCTAAGAAAGGACATAGGCTTCTTTTTATCCCGATATTCCCAAGCGATGGGGTATCGCGCGGATGCAACCGCGGAAAGCCACTTGTGTGTCATAACTAATAGAAGAATATGTTGCGTCTACTCCAAAGTGAAATTCGTTAACATGGCAGTGAAATTTAGATGTATATAATCGATAGTGCTTGTTATATGTTATGTAAAGGTAATACTTCAAAGTTTTATCACAAGGGATGGAAAAATCTATGTGCCCTGAAGGGGCATTTCTCATTTAAAATAATTATAACGTGTGTGCGTAAAATTAAAGAATGCATGCCATTTAAAAAGATAAGGCAATACTTACCACGGGCATTTCGGATGGAGATAGGCCCTCATATCCAATATTCTCTCTCACATTTTCCGCGATCTTCACTGCATCGTACCAGGGTATATTACCTTGTATTAGAACCTGAAAGTAAATGTTTCATAGAAACAAACCATAGTAGTTTTCTCTTTGTACCATATACAGAAAATATTTTTTGTACCAAATAGATCGAATTAACTCTCACTTAAAGAGATTAATTATAAACTTACCTGCATGTACATTTTGCTTAGAAACTTTTCGTTGAATTCTTTCAGCTCGTCCAAAGTGATGTTGTGCACGAGTGCGGCCTTGTCTCGGGGCGATATGTATGGCTCCAGCAACACATTCATACGGACATCCCTGTAAGAATAAAATGGGCGTGATGATAGATGTTTTTGGGTATTTGAGGAGCTCGATGGAGAAATCCTTCGTAAGACACGTTAAGCCGCTGGTCCGGTCGCTATTGAACGTCTCCCACCAATTTGCATTGGGTCAGCGTGGTGGTGTTATTGCCAGAACCACTTATGTGTGTCTCTTGAGAGACTAGCAATGAGACGTACAGTCGCTGGCTGAGGAAGCGGCAGGAAATTTTATTTCTAGTACATTATAATATTAATATTTCCACATCTTGAGCTTCCATTGCATTATTGGTACTAACCTGTAGAATGTGAGATTAGAACAATGGAACAATGGAAGCATGGATCACATTATGTGAATGCAATGCACTAGGCAATTGGCGATTGGCCGTACCTCTCATCCCAAACTGGAGCAGTTTATGGCCTTACATAGTCCGGGCATTTTCGGTTATGGCAGGAGGACTGGTCAGGGAATAGGTCGGGAATAGGAATAGGTAGGCGAATAGGTAGGCGAATAGGTCTGAGTGATCTCGGCTTCATCAAAATTGTAACGCCAATTGAACTGTTGTTTATAGTTTGAAATGTGTTATTTATAGTTCGTGCGTATCTAGTTGGCCGCGCCTCAGGTATGTGAGCGGTGGGACGGAGGCGGGGGCGCTTGCTGTCATAACTCAGTTCGGCGCCGTACTTCGCGACGGCAACACGCATTGAAAGTTCCGGCTACTTTAAACAAAACGCACATGAGATACAATGAAGTATATATTCTTTTGGAGGAGCTCGGTTGCGTAGTGGTCAGTGCGCTTTGGCTTCGATCGAAAACAAAGCTACCTTCGCCATGGTAAGGCCGTGGATGGGTGACCAAGACTTTGTGATCTCGAGCTCCTCCGTGCTTCGGAAGGCACGCTAAGCCGTTGGTCCCGGTCGCATTTGTGACCGTTTCTACCCACCAACCAGCATTGGGCCAACGTGGTGGTGTTACGGCCCAAACTCCTCATGTGTTTCTCCGTGAGGAAGGCCTGTCCCAACAGTGGGACGTATATAGGCTGATGACCGCATGACTTCATATATTCTTTGAGTAAGGTACCAACTTGGCGAGCTTGTGCGGGCGGATGAGCACGTTGTGGTAGGAGCGCGCGCGCACGTCGCGCACCGCCTCGAACATGGCCGCCGACAGCTGCGCCGCCGCGCCGCGCATCTCACGCGTTATCAGGTGCACCAGCAGCTGCGACAACCAAACTAAGGTTACTTAACAAATACATTGTAAACCTACAACACACGCACACACAATCACGACTATTATCCCCTAAGGGTTAGACAGAGACTAGGTATCACCGCAAAAGCAGTCCATTGCCATAGTCCGCGCTTCACCAAGCGGTGACTTCAATGATAAGTGGTGAGCCCGTCGCCGCTATTAAGTAAAGATACAAGAAAAGAAATAAATTTGATTCGTTGCAGGTTGACATATAAAATTAAATATATTCAGATAGAGGACAGAAAAAGGCCTTACGGCGATTTTCACACTGCCACGCAAGACGCAGCGTGACGTTGTTTATAGAAAACACACAATGGCTGGAAAGTTTCTCTTTGATGCATTTTGAAAATCGTTTATGAATTTCGCAAGCACGGCATCATAACTGAATAAACGTTCTAAAACTTTAATAGCTGTTTCAGTTGAAGTCATACCTTTGCAAAGTCACGAGCATGAAAATGGCATTAAGAACGATTGTAGTTCAATGCAATAGAAGTCAGTTGTTAAACAAAATTTACAAATGTTTATGCTTGGTACATATTCTAAGAAACTTCCACTCACGTGCAGGTTTTGACTGTACCCGTTGACTTTAAGCGTCAAGCCCTGGTCCGAAACATACAGCGAGTGAGACAAGTCCGCCATATTCGCTGGGTATACATCTTCCTGTAAAAAAAGGTTTGTATTATTACATCGTTTAATTTTTTGATTCCATAAACGTGAACCTACTTTCCCAACTTACTTTAAGTCCTTGTTGTAATACATCGGTCCATAAGTCCATTAGGCATGCACTGGAAAGCAACGTAAAATATTAACAACATATCATCACGCCTTCATTCCCAAAGGGGTAGGCAGAGATGTTAACACGCATATTTCGTTTGATATGTTCAATCCTTATGTAACTGGAGGCGAGAATGTTCTATGTTACACTTGCCTTTTAATGTAAGACAATTTTTTTTTACATCTGTGGTACAGACACGTTCATAAATATGTATACACATTTGACAGTTAATAAGTCTTATTACATGGGAATAAAGAATATCAACTGAAAAGTCGTACCAGAATTTCAGCAAAAAAATGGAAGGAATCTAAGTTTTTAATTTAAAAAAGTTTTCGTTTTACTAAATATAAAATGCAGTAAAGTTCTGATAAAAATAGTTTTCAAGGTCTAAGAATTCATGGGAATGTCGATATTAATATATACATTTCGAATCGTTGACCACGATTCGATCTACTTACTCCGATGAGTGATTATCACATTTAATTCTAAAATTTTCCTTGTAAATTCGTATATACTTACTCTCTTGGTGATTTGAGGCTAAGTGGTGATATGAAGTAGAAATACAGGAGTGCGGTGGGAAACCGGAACTTGAAGTCAGGCTTGTACCACAGTTCCATGTGCCGGTTCTTGCGCAGCAAGTTAGGTTGGTCTAGCCTGGGGACCAAGGTGAAATATATCATAAAAATAATATAACATACCATCACGCCGACCCTCGAATGGATTTATACGACCTGTTTGACATAATAATAATATCTTCAAACATTCACAACTATCAACTAGCCCCATTTTAAGCCACTAATGCTGCTTGTGTTACGGACGCTAGATGACGGATAAAAATATATTTATTAGATAAATACATTCAAATATCCTGAATATATATAAATATATATAAACATCCAAGAATGGAGAACAAATGCCTGAAAATTCATCACCCCAAACATTTGCCTCCACCGGGGATCGAACCCAGAACCTCTCGAGATGGCGACGCCTTCAGACCGGCGTACAGACAACTCGACCACGGAGGTCGACGACATGTTTAATTATATGAAACAGGGGTTACATTACATGCACAATACACAATGTGAGGCTAGCAACAAAACATTATTTCACTGAAACTGGGTTTGCAATTATTATGGTAGCACAGACTAAATTATAGAGAGTATAAGGAACCACTTAACCCTCTCATTTTAACAGGATATTTTTTGTATTTCTGGTGCTATAAGACAATACAATCCAGTTAGCCAATCCAATATGGAGCCAATAGAAATTATATTATTGCGCTAAAGACGTCATTTGCCACTCTTAATTCAATTGAGACGGGCTTACTGGATAGTCTTGGCTACTACTACTTGACAGGATACGTGTAAACTGTCCATTAATATATAATGATTTGCCTAAAATTAAAAACAACAAAATAATTACCTAAAATTATTAACAGTAGCAATCAAATCTCCCTTAGTCAGCACCTGTGGCTCTCGCGGGCTCATCGAAGCTTTCTTATGTATATCCTTAATCGAACTGGTGTTCAGGTCCAGGCCTAACTTATGGGCCATATCTACATATGGCTGCGCAGGAGGTATCAAGTCGAAGTTGGTCGTTATGTATACATTTGGCTCAGGCAGGTGAAAGTTGGAGTAAGGTTCGACGTTCAGCCAACGTTTGAGCCAGTTTGCTGGGATTTCTGGTGAGATGAAGTTTAAAATCAGTTTTGACTGTCTAACAGTAGTCGCGTCGTGTTTATCTGACGATTGAAACTTCAACAGAGATCGACAGTGGAAAGGCAAAGGCAATAAGCGACATTCTTTCCTAGATATATCACCTATATAGAACAAAGATTCCTTAATAAAGTAGTAACAGTCTTTTTGAATGATCTATATTATGCAATTTCATTTTTGTCAATAGAATTGTTATTAACACAGATTTTAGAGCAACAAATAAAAATAAAGATACAACATTTCATTAAATATAATCATATAGTATCATTCTTTTACATACCTTCTCGCCTGTATTCTGTCCCGAACCATTTCTCCTTACGGTCATATTTTATAGGATTGGAGTGCTTGTTAGAAAGAATCATTATGTTGACCTTGTCAGCGCGCATTGACTCCAGTAGATCATTTATACCCTGCAAAAACAATAGTATTTAATATATCTTGCCAATTCATGAAATGAAATGGTAAAAAATGAAAAATGTTGACTGAACATATTTAGTATGAAAGTCGTTGGGAAAAATACAAAAACCTAATGGAACGAAAATAATAAATTTGAGTTTTAGAAAAAGTTTCAAATGGAAGTTCCTTCTAAGGATGATCTTACCTTTGGATCATATTTATAGTAAAGACGATCGCCAGTGATATAATGTTCCGGAGGATAGAAATGCATGTTCTCCGCTAGCGTTTCAACATAGTCCGCTGGCTGCGACTCTTCCTCGAAGCGAAAACTTGTTTCTTCTATTGTCTACAACAATACGAATCATTAAATACTCTATAACCATGACGTAAGATCGAAATAACATTAACATAAAAAAAGTAGTTTATCCAATAAATTTGCTAGTAGTTAATGAACTAGTAGCTTTTATTGTTTACAGTCTGATTTCGATTGTTTATTATTTTACGGTCTGTTTTCTCTAAATAACAGTGTAATGTAACAGCATTATACATATTCGTGTTTATTTATTTTTATTTTTGCATAAGATATTATAATTAAAATCTATTCTATGTATCTGTATATATTTCTATTGTATGTACTACATAGCAGTTGGCATCCTCTGTCAGACCTTACGGGTGCCTATTGAAAATCAGCGTCAGATCCCATTCCATGCGGTTGTGGGGCTTTTTTTTAATGTTCACACAGTTTAAGTTCTTTTGGTCAACCTTAGTTTCACAATTTGTCGGAAATAAGTATATTTTCCTTATTTCTATTTTCTTTTATCATGTAAATGTTTTATGAACAATATTATAGTGTTTTCTTGAATCATTAATTTGCTGTCTATATTATATGTCAATTATGACTAGTAGGTTCATACCTTTATTTCATTGTATATCTGCTCCGAAGGACCAAGTTTCCTTAACATATTAAGATATGAAAATATTGCTTCTAAAACCTGAAAAATAATTCAAGGAAATGTACATTCTACTGATAAGCAAGGTAATAATATTTTGTCTAATTTTATACCATGTTTACCTCATCTATGTGGTCCAATCCGCTCTTTGTAAGGACAACTTGAGTGGAGAAAAGGCTGTACATTGATGTATAGTCTATGCCACTCTCAGAGTTGCCTGTGTAAATTCCTAAAGCCCATACCCTACAATAATAAAATAATACAATTCACTTTAAATATCACTAAACTCCAACAATAAACAATAACAAAAGGGATCTTTTATAATAATTAAGCAAAATAAAGACCATTCGTCAATTCTAATCGATTGGAAACATCTTCAATATTATTGTTATGGGAATAATTATTATTTGAGTGTTTTTTTTTTCTTTTTATAGTATGTGGTGGTAAACGAGCAGGCGGGTCGCCTGATGGTCAGTGATTCACCGCCACCCAAGGCCATTTACTTGCAACACTTTTTGGTTTGCATGTGGCATTGGCTCTTTAGATGGGAGTACGCTCTTTTTTTGAATGCTCGGTGGTCGTATCGCACCGGGAAAACTCCAGGCGACAAGGAGTTCCACAGCTGAGTTGTACGCGGAAAGAAGTGACGCGAATAGCGTATAGTTGTGGATAGCCAGGCGTCCAGGTGGTGGGGATGGAAGGCTTTACGCGATGGTCGATGACGGCAGGCTGCAGGGATGAGGTAAAACAACTCTTCAGAACACTAATATAACACTAATAAGGAATGCAGAGTGAAGCTACATCACTACGCACAAACGCACGCTCTACTCACGTTTGACAAATTAGTGAAATATCGATCACATACGTATTGCAATTCCTGCGTGCACTTACCGAAATCCAACCTGTATTATTTATTCCTGTATTATGAATCTTATAGCATTGTAATAAGTGTCACTTACTTTTTTCTCAAATAAGATAGCAGACTGCCCTTCCCTTCGTGGCCGAGCAAGTACGATATGTACTGATGAGGTTTGGATTGGTACTCTGATATCAGTGATCTCATGCACCATGTTAAGTGTACCTGGAAAAAAAATAATGTCAATAATTATGACATCTTTGAGATCAATCAAATCAAATAAAAAATAATTTTATTTCATACGCCAAGTTCGGCACTTAAATTGTCAACATTTTACATTATTATGCATTTTACAAATAAATAGTTTATTATGAATTATTTTAAAATTACAGTATTAAATTAAACCATTGTATTAAACTTCATTACCGCGAGCGCTTGTAACAAGTACATCCAAAGGACAGTACAAGTACTTCGTTGACTGTGGTTGTAATCGATACAAGCGGATTCGATAAGGATCGATACAAGCGGATTCGATGAGGAGACTGATTCGATAAGGATTCAGTAACGAAAATAATGTAGGTGACGCTCTAATCCGACTGGAGAGTTCATTGTACGCTTCGGCTTTCGATATTGAAAACAGAGCTTTCGCCTTGGTGTGTCCTTGGATGGGTGTCCGAGTCTGTGATCTCCTTTAGGCCTCCGTTGGTCCCGGCCGTTAATCCAGTCATTTCCGCATTAGGCCAGTGTTTTTCAATGATAAGAAATAGCTCAAAATACATAAAATTTACTTCAAACTTACCTCAGTAGTATCACTAACTGGTTTGATATAAAAAATGCTGCTAAATTCGTCCGTGATGGATTCCGGTCTGTACGCGTAAGGAGAGAAGTCGTCAGGCGGCAGCTTGTTCGAGGGGATGCGGCCGAATGTGCTTATCACGTACTGTTCTAATGCCTCCAGGTCCATGCGAGCCTGCGGGATAGACTTTAAATTGATAACCATACGGTTTATATTTGAACTGCAGGGAATTGGGTACTATTGAAAAAATCTAATTTATTCACTAAATACATTAGAGGCTGATAATGACAGTAGAGAATTAGTGAGCAGAAATGAAACGATTATATGCATGAAGATATCCTAGTAATGTGTTTAAGTATTTCAATGAAAAAGAAGCCGCTCAATAACGCAATTTGACTTTTTTTTTGAGTAATTATTGAGAATATTTGTCAATGTGTGACATTATTGCGATTCGAGCGGTTAAAAGCTTAATCAACATAAAATCTTCATAAAAAAAACTCGTTCAATTTCTTGCCCGTTTCCTCAATCCAATTCCTTCTGCAAGGTAGCGATCATTACTTGACGTACTTACCGTTCATAAAAGAAGATAAATAAATGTGTAAAATTACGACTAACCCGTCGTGTTCAGAGGTAATATACCTAAAACATAGTTACGAATTTGCGCTGCAAACAGTCATTCTGTTAGCACTGTAATGTCACCTCCTAAAATTGTGTGCTGTAGTTTCTCATGGTCTTCAATCTCGCTGGACAACAGCTGGTTTTTGAGAATGGATTCAGATGGTTAGGCTTTCCCGGACTAGTAATGAACCAACCTGAACGGCAACAGTCATCCTGTTAGCACTGTAATGCCGCTTCCTAAAGTCGTGTGCTGCCTTGTGTAGTTTCTCATCGTCCTCGATCTCCTCTTTGAGGCTGCGCAGGTTGCCCCACGTGAAGATCCGCGCCGGATGCCCCTCGGGGAATAGACTGGCCAATAGCTGGTCCTTGCGGTTCGAGTCCGATGGGGCGGCTATTGCGAATTCTGGTAAGTAAAAAATAACAAATATGTTACAAAAGACAATAAATAATAATATTTAAGCTCTCAACGGCCACAAAACGAGAAAGAATATAAATTTATCATAGTTCGCTAACGCCAGCGTTCGCGTGGTCCTCAAGGACACACTTTAAAGACTTAATGGATCAGGGATATTGGCGACCTCTCGCCTATGCTATTGCAGTTTGCATTCTCAACTGTCGTAAAACAAAAGAATCCCGAAGTCTCTATACCTGTCTCTATTTATGGCTGCGAATCAAAGCGAGACTCGACGAGACTTATCGAATCGATTCCGTGAATCAAAAGGAGTAAGGGGCAGATATTCTTAAAGAAAGAAAAGGAAAACTATACATATCTATCTATAGTTTCTTCGAAACGGCTCTGGATGCGTTTATTAAAATATACAAGATAAAATAATAGATGAATAAATAAAATGTTTCTCATTTCAAACATTTTACAAACAAATAAAAGTATAAAGTAGAAAATTCTCAATATTCAATTAGCTTTAGTATATTTGTGTTATTCATACAATAAAATCATTGTACCAACTTCGCAATAAAAATTATAAAAAAAACATAGTCATCGAAAACTATAACACCAACTTTATTACAAAAATTTATACCTTATGTTATGGAAGTACTCGTATTAACTTAAATCAACGTTGTTCTATAGTAACTATTGTTTTATATTGCTCTTACATTGT
This sequence comes from Parapoynx stratiotata, assembly GCA_910589355.1. Taxonomy (NCBI): domain Eukaryota; kingdom Metazoa; phylum Arthropoda; class Insecta; order Lepidoptera; family Crambidae; genus Parapoynx; species Parapoynx stratiotata. The sequence goes on from OU342479.1 coordinate 6,644,598, forward strand.
TTAATATAAGGAGCATACCTTTGAGTATTATTTATAAAACATTTTCGTTTATATAATAATAACGTTATTGTAATATAAAATAACATTACATTATTTTTTAAAATTAAAACTATATTACTACAAATAAGTACTTGATAAATTGACAGATAATTTTATACAAATTCTGTTCTATTTTCTAATTTATCTGTCGGATCGAGAGTCCCATTAAGGGGTCGTGCAGCGCAAAATCTTTTGGCTTGTCTTTAATTCGAGAATTACTGAATTTGCCTGTTTTAAATTACATATTTATGTTTTGATGGATGAAACTCTCTTTATGTTATTGTGGAAAGAAATATTTAACCGCCTCTCTGGTCTAGTGGTTGACACCACCAGCCTAGGTAGCATGAGCAGAGCAACGTGATGTTTATCGCTTTTTTATCACGCCCAATTGTCAAATTCCATAGTACTTTGACAGTTGACCGTGATAAAAACCCAATATATATCATAATGCGGTGTTCATGCTAAGAGGAAAGGTGTAGATCGGGAGGCTCAGGGTTCGATTCCCCACGTGGGCAAGGTTACTGGTCGGTTTGGTCGGTGGCAGGGCTTCTAAGTCCGCCTGGTTAGCGACCACCGTCTTATCTAAATTTGTTTTCGTCTTATATAAAAATTATCTAAATAACAATGTTATAAGCATCGTTGTGTTCCGGCAATCAGAGGTAAGATAGCCAGTTCCTCAGTTGTTGAGGATTACAGGTGAAGCTCGCTGCCACCTTCAGCCTTATCGTCACTTACCATCAGGTGAGATGAAGGCCAAGAGCTTACCTGCCATATTAAAAAAAATCCAAGCTTCAGTTGTTTCCTTAATACTTAAAAAGTACACAGCCACAACTTGTCCCTATCCTTTTTAGCTGGGTACGAGCCGGGTGCCATACTCCAGGTAGTGTAAAGCGAGCAATATTCAGACTATACTATACGTCAGTTTAATTTAATTTCAGTGGTACAGGGAACCGACTATCTCATAAAGGAGTAGTATAATTTTCTCAATCAGGTATTTCTGTTTGTATATACATTTTTCAACCCTAATGCAGTTAAGTTAAGACGCAAAATGGATTGAGGAACTTCTACAGTTTATGGTAACCCGGTCAGCTGTTGCGTGTACGTTGACACAAGTGTTGAATAATTAGGTAAGCATAATAATATAGTAAATAGAAACTTAAAAATGATAAATTACAGTAAATCATTTACCGTTTGAATCATGTTAGTTTATTTTTTCAAATATGCCAACAGCACGTGAGACTACGGAAAACTGTCAGAATTCCATAACAGATTTTCAACTCTATTAAATGTACATAAGGTGCTAATTTATTGAGGAAAGACTCTTAGCGTTATAGGCCAGTCAAGGAATGACTCAAAAGAGGGTATAGTGTGTGAGCGGGAACCTAAGCGGTTTCTTCAGAAACTTATTCGGGGGTTTATCGAGAAAACACCCTCAAAGTCATGATGTCTAGAAGATAAGAAGGGGGAAGGGGGCTACAAAAGTCCCAATTTTAGGTTATTCGCCAACATTTCAAAAACGTAACGAAAAATTATTAAACACACACATACATCGGAGGAGCTCGGTGGCGTAGTGGTCAGTGCGCTTTGGCTTCGATCGAAAACAAAGCTACCTTCGCCATGGTCAGGCTGTGGATGGGTGACCCAAGACTTTGTGATCTCGAGCTCCTCCGTGCTTCAGAAGGCACGTTAAGCCGTTGGTCCCGGTCGTATTTGTGACCGTTTCTACCCACCAACCCGCATTGGGCCAGCGTGGTGGTGTTACGGCCCATACTCCTCATGTGTTTCTCCATGAGGAAGGCCTGTCCCAGCAGTGAGACGTATATAGGCTGATGACTATACATCGGTACATATAATCACGAATATCAACCCGTAAGGGCTAGTGAGAGACTCAAAAGCACCGCAAAAGCAGTCCATTGCCATAGTCCGCGCTTCACCAAGCAGTGACTGCACTCAGCGTGACAGATTTTGCAGTTCTATGTCCATTAGTCGCTTTTTACGACACCCAAGGGATGAGATGGGTTGGTAGTAAGTATTCTTTTAATGAGCCGCTACCACATGGCTCCACGGCATAAAATTAAAACTTATAAATATCCGTATAATCCGTTCTTATAATAAATATCCGTATAAACCCTATAAAAAACTAAAAGTGTATACGATAAAATTTATAAGCTTTAATTTCATCTTAGACCATTTTTTGCTATAACGCACAATTTTTAGGATATGAGTGAATAACCTAAAATTGGGACCTTTTTAATGTTGAAAGCCAAAGCGGATTTGAGTTCAAATCCATAAGTTAAATGAGATTGTAATTCTTACCTGACTCAATGGCTTCCCGCTCCCGTTGCATGGCCTCTTTGAGCATGAGCGGGCTGACGAAGAACTGGCTGAACATATCCATGGCCTGTGGTAGGTACTTCTCCTGGATCTCGAAGTAGAACGTCGTCGCTTCGCAATCGGTTGACGCATTGTCAGACCCCCCCTTTTTCTACAAACATTAATTAAAAATAAATTACTTTTTTCAAGAGTTTGTTGGAGTAGTCAGGTAGTTTTGGTCAGAGTTTCAATGAGTTATTTTTTTACCTTCATCTGGTGACTTACAGATAATACAAGAAATAACATAATACAAGAGCAGCTAAGAGCCAGTTACATGTAGGCATTAAAAATAAATAAAATATTGTGAATTGAAAACTTGGAGAAATAATATTGAGATTTACTGACAAATATAAAAAGATACGGTGTAGTGTATATTTGTATAGTATAATAATACATATATGGATTTATATGTAACGACTAACGCAATATTAACATTATGTAGCTGTAATTATTTTCCGTTAATTTCATGCAGAAAACAATTGCGCCACTTTTTTCGCATAAAATCATTAAACATCCGTAACAAACATAACTAGTAACACCGATGAAAAGCGTGTCGGATTACGCGAATGAATGTAAGGCTCAAAATATTTCGTGGTTTTTAATACAAATATCGACGCAGATTGAGCTACTAACTTATTATAAATTAGGTACAGGTAAAAAACAATCCTTTTTATGCATAAAATAATCAAATGCGTAATGCCTTTATGATTGAATCAAATATCGCTATAATGATCGCTAGTATGTAAAAAAAGTTTAGATTTGAATGAGGATCAGCGTATGTTTTGATAGTTCATGAACCTGACGTTATAGTGCTATCATCTGTCGTAGACTGTTTTTAGAAAACCCTCATCTGGCTAGTAAATAGTGAATCCAGGTAAATCACACATAAATAATTGGTAGACAATGCGTAAAAAAGATTATGATATTCGCTGGAACCCCTCGTCGAAACCCTCCTCTATACAAAGGTCGTCAAATTATTTTTTTAATGTCGTATGGTTCGCTCTCGCTTCGCAGATAAATGTAGATAACCACTTACCTTAATAAAGGCGTCGAACTCATTTTCCTTGGGGTATTTCTCGCTTCCCATGAAGAGCATGTGCTCGACAAAATGCGCGAGTCCCTGTATGTCGGCGGGGTCGCTGTAGCTGCCAACGCCCACGCAAAGCGCGCACGCTGCCTGCAAGAAAACATTTAGGGTTCAATAAAAAAAATTATACGTCCTTTGAAAATAAATTATTGTGAAATTGTCTATCTAATTTTATGTGGATTTTTTTTTGTTGAAAATCCCATGTTATTTGTTATTAATACTACAACATAGTGCTAGATTCTAACTACCGCACTCAGATGGTAAGTTAGTAACAAAAATTAAACACCTCCTTCAATACATATAAAGACGATTTTTAAATTCGATAAGGATCATTAGGTTAAATGACGTCTCTGAGTGCGGCCGTAAGACATGGAGCCGATTGACTATAATTAATTATGCAGGTATTTCTGCGTCAAATACACACTAAACTTCATAATGTGTAGTTTAAAGTTCATATTTTTTATTCAAATACCGACACCTCATCTTCTCGTTCCCTGTTAAATTGGGACTCAAAAAGATAAAACCTATGAAAATATAATGTAGAGGTCAACCTCTGCATGTTACGGCATGTGCCCAGCAGTAGATGTAGCCATCCAATAGGATGGTGAGACTTCATAAAAAAAGTTCCTTATTACTGCTAAAGATGATATTTTTAGCTATGTAACGTTACGTAACTCCAGAAGCAAATAGAATATTTTAGCTTTTTTACAAGATGCAGTTGGTATTGTTTCTATTTGTTCGTTTCTTTGTCGTCCTTATATTTAATTTACAGTAAAAATTCACATTACATACATTCGATAATAGGTAGTACCAAATTGGTACTCGCTTTGCTGTATGTACCTGTATATAGGTATCTGCTAGCGCAGAAAGTTAACTTTCTATTGGAACGAATTGTTAGCCCGTACACGAAGCAAAGCGCGTTATGTAAGTCGCATTTTCAAAACAATTTGATATACGTAAGTATTGTAAGCCAACACTATTGATCTTAAGAAATATACGAAGACAGTTTCTGTAATAATTGTTTACGTGCCTCGTGAAAAATAATGGAAAAGCAAATTTATTACATTATTCAACCGCATTGATGTCGCGGTCAAATCAAAGAGTTCTCTATTCTTCAAGTTATTTTTGCAGTAATCGGTGCATGACACAATAGCTCCCCATTTTGCAACACTGCGCGGACGTTTTGTCGTATTCTTTGGCGTAATAAAGTATGGCAGCAAAATTTTGTTCACTTTTTATAAAAACTGTCATACTTTAGCCTGCAGGACCTCTCCCAAGGATCTCGTCGATGATGGATTTGCGCTGCCCGCATCTAGCGACGCATCCAGCCAGATAAAGACTGTGTTTAATATTAATATGGTCAATATGTAAGGCCTTCCTCAAGCAAAATCGACAATCCGGTAACAATCCCAAAGAGCTAGATGACTGCAGCTTAGCAGTTCAGCACCGATTGGTGTAAACATCTCTGGGAGAGGCATAAGTACAGCAATGGGCTTCACTAGCGAATAGAATGATTTTCATAGCGTTGTGCCAAGAATGAGAGAAAGGCGAGAGAAGTAATGAATTGAATGTGTGGATTAAGAAAAGAAAAGAAGTGGATGCCGAACAAAAGAGCGACAACCCCACTTAAGTGTCCTGAAGAAATGGGATTGATAGCAGTGTAAATATTTACATCATACATCAATACAACATCTTACGGCATAGGCTCAGATTACAGAACAAACCAGATAGAGCATACGTGCTCAAAAATTAGGTAGTACAAACTACGGCAAATTGCCGTAGTTTTTGAATTTTCATTTGGTCAATGGCCGACGTTAGTACAGTCTACATCGAAATAAACGCAAATGATTACAATATCATTTTTAACTAAGTAATAATGCCGTTAAAGAATTATTAATTATTATCATTTTGCCCAAAAGTATGCATTTCATTATGCGCTGGTAAGCGCACGGGGCGTAACTTTAGAAACAGTAGGCGCACCGTACAAATATGACTGAATGTTCTACTTTTTTTTCGGTAAACTGCGGTCATGGCCCATAAGCTCAGTTTAACGTCCACTGTCTGTGCGAGTTGCAGGCACAATAGATGCAATCAATCAACAAGAATCACTTTTAATAGTGGGCAGTTTGCTTGTTTGCCAACATCAAAATATGATAAAACAAGCGGTCCTCGTGAACATTGTATCGAAATTGTTTAATGATTTCTTGAATGCATCGTTTCGTTCGTGCATAAATAGCGTACGATAAATGCCAAATAAATTACCTACGAATGTCTAGTTAACCTAAAGACAACCCAACAAGACTAAATACAAAATATACTGGACAAAGCTTTTAATTAAACTTCTAATAAAAAACGGCGGTAAGTCATACCGTGTCAAGTGAAAGCTCTGTTCGCAGCAGCTTGCATCGCTTTCTAGACATTTTGTCGTACGCTATCTTCACGAGCCTAAGTACATTTCTTTTGTAGCGTAATACCTGTTGAAGGTAAACTGTATTACTATATAAGCTGTCGAGAATTATAAAGCCCTCCGTAACAAATTTTGATATAATTATACCTATGCAGTACGCAGTGCTTTGCTTGCCTAGCATGTCGTAAAAGGCGACTAAGGGCGTATTGGGTACTGGGTCTGTGATTGTGTAGGCGATGAGCTAGCCACTTGTTACTAAACTTTCACGATTTTTCATCTGACCAAACCCAATTTTTGTATGGCTAAATGTGGTCTTAAGGAACACAGTGCGTCTTGGACTCTGCCCACCCCTTCGGGGATTACAGGCGTGATTTTATGTATGTAGTACGCAGTAATAATAGAGTCGACAATAGGGCCGATTCCGTTGTCACAAACTAGACTCAACTAAACTAAATTGTGTATCTATCCCTCTCTTCTCCTTATAGTTAGAGAAGGATAGATACACAATTTAGTTTAATCGAATGGCAACTATTTTGCCTGTCATGTCTCTTATCTCAGAGTTTCTCAAGGATGCACTTGGCTACTGGTGTTACATATAAATTATCGCTTACTATACGTATAATTATTTTGTACCGGTATTTGCTTGTTTCTAAACTTGGCAATAAGCAATACAATGCGTCTTCGTGACAATATTACAAACATATACAAGTATGTACAAGCAACTCGTGTTGAGAAGATGTCGGTACTTAGTACATCCAATTTTCCTCGAAAAACTGAGATCACTCCTATCCAACTCTCTCACTCTTTATAATATGAAAAAACACGTGAATATTTTTCACAAAATGTAAATACATACTGCCCAAGTGATGGCAAGATCGTACCCAGTGTTTAGACAGTAAACATTTTAATATTACATAGATGTTAGAATAGTTAAAGTATTACATAGATGTTAGAATAGTTAAAGTTATTTAGTTATTATTTATTTATTTAAGCTTTTGTGCATTACAGAAAATGTACACATGGCGGACTTAACGACTAATATCACTCTCTATTATATTATAAATTAAATTCGAAAATACGAAAGGTCAGATTTTTACAGAGGTATGTCCTTCAGACCTGGCAAATCTACTTGCAGCTAAGTAGGCGTATGTACGTCATAAGCTTTACTTGTATACCCTTGGCTTTAACGACGGACACGTGAAGAACACGCGTATCTACTAGGTACATACAGTCAACTCCAAAAATATGTAGCCAGTTTTGACAGTAAATGACTATTATTAGAACTAAATAAAGATTGTCATCTCCAAAATGTGTATACATATATTTTTACTCGACTGTACCAAATTATGAGCATACGGGCTGACGGTTCACCAACTCCCTTACTCGCAAACGTTGGAAACCATACGAATCCTCCTCAGCCTACATACGTTCCATTGCATGGCACAGGCACCGGGCCTTCCTCATGGAGAAACTCACGAGGAGTATGGGCCGTAATACCACCACGCTGGCACAATGCGGGTTGGTGGGTAGGCTTAAAGTGCTTTGCACGGAGGAGCTCGAGATCACAAAATTTTGGTTACCCATCCACGGCCTGACCATGGCGAAGGTAACTTTGTTTTCGATCGAAAGCCAAAGCGTACTAACCACTACGCTGCCGAACTCCTCACACATGACATACGAATCACGCAATCTCTATTTACCTGTCACTTTATACTGCGGTAAATTAAAACGAGACGGGACGTCCGATCGAAATGACCCGGATGTTAAAATAAGAGGTTGATGAAAAGTGATCACCGCCGATGGACATCGATCGGCTACACTAGCTAGAGTTCACAGGAGTAGCAAAAACGCTGCGGCAACGGCATTATACTTTGCCCGCAGTACTTAATTGGGACAGACGGGGCACTATTCGTTGGAGGCCGCGGGGAACGCGGGATGATCACACCGCCTATATCACTGAGTTTGAATAAAAAAACTAATGAACAGTTCATTGTGAATAGCGCTTGCCTCACATTGTGCCCGGTTCATGGGCGGCAAAATACACATTACTAGAAAATTACCATAGAAAAATTCCCCAGAAAATTACAGATAATAGGTCTTTACCTATGAAATTGCCGTTTTTTTTCTCACTTAGTATTTTGTCTGTAACTATTAAGTTTCAGAGTATTCTTAAAAAATAATTACCTCCTCTAAAAATAGACCATATTAACCTTAACCTTATACCTTATGGACGATAGTTGATTGTGAATATCGCTTGTTAAACACTGTCCGGTGCATGGCAACAAGCTTGCCAGCTGTTACATGGGGACTTAACATATCTGATGAAATGAGGATGTTTACTCTGCCTACCCCTTTGGAAAGAGGCATGCCGCGTGATGATATGTTATACTTAAATTATTAATTGAACGCTTCTAGCGCTGAGCTTCTTTTTAAACACAATTTCTGTATAAAATAATTTTTCATATATAATTGATGAATCGTTTTATCTAAAGACTTTTAATTTCATTTTAAAAATTAATATAAATCTTAAAATATAAGCCTCAGCATATTTTATACAAGAACTGGTGCATGAAAATTTAGGTATGTAATTTTTACCCAACAGGCTGTCATATTTTTTTTTTCAAATGACTATCTAACAATATTAATTATGCTTCTTCACTATTATTTCTTACTAAAAACAAAAATTACCTGTAGTGTGTAGAAATAAAAAAGATGTAAACGTCCCTACAGAAGAAGGACAAACATGTTTCTATTTCTATTATTTAGAGATTACATAAAAAAGTAGCACAAGTAGACACAAAAAATATATGAAAAAAAACAATCTATTCAACAGTTCACAGAATTTTATTGATGGTTAGAATTTAGGCAAAGGTCACTTTTGATCCAAATTATTTATTTCATGGTCAACCATTTTGACCTCAACAATAATCTTTTATACTGTTGTTCAATCACTTTTTTACGCAAATTATATCATATAGGCAGGTACAACAATTATTTAATGTTAATGTGTGATATGTTGCATTTAATGTACAAATTACATCTCTTTTCAATAAAAACTTGTTATTATCTAAATACTGATTCAATACATTATGATTGAATTTATTAAATATAAAATTATTTATATTACATTACATGACACATGTATACATACATTGCATTGCATTGTTATGTATTAGACTAGATGTCTGATAATTGATAACTTAAGACTAGATGTCACATTACATGTGACATCTAGTCTTAAGTTATCAATTGTAATTTCTTTTTAAATGGTGCTAACAATCAAGAGTTATCTATCTATCTACATGCATATATTACATGCACATATGCCAGAATTACATACCAGACTTGGCAATAAAGCGGCAAAAAGTATTTAAGATTTTTTATTGAAAAAAATATATTTGGTCAAAACATTTTGGATGTAAATAACTCTTGGTAGACCTATTATTTATTATGAAATTAATTCTAATTAGCTAATCCAATGTGTTTTATAAAAAGAAAATTAAAAGGTATCCAGGTTACTTACCAATTTCTCTTCATCAAAGTCTCCCCGTCTTTTATTTCCATGTTGGTCACTGGCGGCCGACTGCATGGACTGACCACTATCACTTTCCGGACCAGAGGTCTCATCTGTGCCACTACTCTCCTCTTCACTTGAGCTGTCATTAGTAACTGGAGGACGGCTTGGGTCAGATATTAGCAGTGCAGTCAGTCCATTCTCTAATCTTACTGTTCTGAAACAATGAAGCATCTCTGAGAACCCATTTTTGACAAAATTTTATATTACTCAATGAAGTTATACCTAAAATAAATGAAAACAATAATTATATAAATTTTATTCATCATGCCAGAGACTTACTTGTATATCTTTTTATCAGATTCAGATTTAATAGGTTCTGGTAGAACTGCCACTTTCTCTTTCCTAGTGGTTAAAACTACGGTCTGTTTGGTACGACTATTTAGCACTTTCATCTCGGGCTTAAATTTGGGACTTTTATGAAAACCGATTCTTTTAGACATTGTAGTAAAGAGGAGGTTTGTCTTCAAATAACCAGATGTTTTTTGAATAAATTTGGACATAAAATTTGACATTTATTAAGGCATGATCCGGTGTTGCCTCATACTGATTACTGTTGTAAAATTCTCCCATGTAGGGAAGGCAAAGGGAACGGAGCCCATACAGCCAAGTCTTCAGTATATATTTCTTCAGTAGTCTGCATTGAAATGCTAGTGTAATGCATTTCAATGCATCTTGGGAGAGTTTGGCTCCAAATAGTCCATGGCAGACACTGTGGTGCTACTTCGATGAGGTGGATCACCACGATAATCTCATCGTTTTTCACACCACTTGACGGTTATTTCGATGATCCTTCACAAAACTACATTGATTTTACGTAACAACATCCACTCCGAACAATATAACAATTATTCAAATGAAAATCACGTCAGCCATCGTCAAATACCGCCAAAAACTCTCAAACACGTTATATTTTCACTTTTTGTTGTTGTAAAATTCTCCCATGTAGGGAAGGCAAAGGGACCAAAGCCCATACAGCCAAGTCTTCGGTATTTTTATATTCTTCAGTATTTGCATTGAAATGCAAATGTTAAAATATGTCCCGCCGCGCCTCTACCACTAAGTGCGTTTTACTCCATATGAAACCGTGGAAAGAATATTTTTCCTGTCGCGCCGAGCTGCGGAGCGCAGCCCCAGTGCAATTTAACCTCAATGCGTCTTGGGAGTTGGGAGAGTTTGGCGTCAAGCAATCGATGGCAGATTCTGTGGTGTTACTTCGATGAGGTGGATTATTACGATAAAAAACCCATCACTTTACAATATCCAATCCGAAACAATATTACAATCATCGAAATAACAATCACGTCCGCCATAGTCAAATGCCGCCAAAAACTCTTCGTCCATGTGTAGGCACAATTTTAAAAAAAACAAGATAAAAAAAGCAAAACGTCAAAATTCAAAAATGTCAACGCCGTTTATACCTTAAAGTTATCATTTAAAGTTTTGAACTTGCGGGTATAAGTTTTTATAGAAATTATTTTTACATAATTTTACAAAATAGAAGTATTTTCGTAATAGTAAGGTAAAATGGATAACTCTAACAGTGAGAGTGATGTTTCTCTTTCGCCTTCCCAACTATTGGAACGATTACAAATGCTACGGCAACTTCAGTTACTACAAAGAGGAAAACTTCAAAAACAGCGATTAGAATACCAAGAAAACACTGAAAATTCTATAAACATTACAGAAATTGTTAGTCAGTTTAGTGATAGCACAAGTTACAATACATTTCGTAGTTTACTTGATGCTCCTTCGAATAATGCTACACCGCGAATAAATTCAAGCGATACATCAAATAAAGTTGCAGAAAAAGATATGATTGAAGGTATATCTGTACTGAATTTATCTCAGGAGTCAGAGTTTATCATAAACACCCCAACATCAACACAAAGCTCTTTATCAAATTCTAAAGATCAGGTAAGTAACTCTTTAGGCTCAAAAAATTCATTGGGAAAACTAAAAGCAAAAAAACAGATTTCTCTTGACGACATGCCTATTTTATCTCCAAAGAAAGATTTTGAAGCATTAATTTTAGAAAAGTTGCAAGGAGAGCTGAGCAAAAAAGTGATAAAAAGTCCTAAAAATGCCTTGCCTAATATACAAAAGAAAAAACAATTCTTGAAAAAGGGTGACGGGACTTCAAGATTTGGCTTACAAAATAAGGATTTTGTAATCCAAAATACAAAATCTTTACCATGGCGAAGAAAGTCATTAAATTCTGAGACACCTCAATCACCTTATAAAAGAAAGTTAATAAATCTGTCCAAAGCCAAAACCAAGGTTATCTCAGAGAAACATATTCAAATCAATGTAAAAGATACTAAAGGAAATAATAAAAAAAATGTAAGTAGCACAAGTGAGGACCTAGAAAAATCTGAAAATTCAAACCAGCTTACACCTTTAGAAGATATCAGCAAAAGTGAAAGTTTGCAATCTTCGTTGAAAGAAAGTAAAGCACACAGTTTGGAAAATCCTGTAGTTTTGACTAATAATAAATCCACTTTAACTGCTATGAAAGGAAAGACATGGGCTAAGGTATTTAGTAAAGAACAGAATGATTTTCTTCAACAACTAAAACAAAGTGACTATTATAAGAACTTTGTTTCTCCATCAAAGAGTATTTTATCTAATGCCAGTTGTGATACAACCCTTCTAAAAGAACAACAAGAAAAAGAAGTAGCTGAACAAAACATGTTTAATTTATTGGAAAATAAGGTGACCCATGAAAGTTTTAGTTTAGAGAACTCATTCATTTGTCGTTTTTTGAGAAATAACAATTTTGAGTGTTCAGGGGAAAGTACTCCCCTGGTTTTACAAGAATGTTTAGCTAAAAACCCTAAATTAATGCATATATTTCCAAATTTAAGAGATAGAACAACAAGTAACCAACAAAGTGATGAAGAGACATGTAATAGTCAATGCACAGATTGTTGTGGTGGATCATGCATATCTGTGACCTCTTATTGTTCATGTAAATCAGTTGATGAATTTAGTAACAAAGAATGTGGCAATAAGAAACCCAAAAAAGATGAGCATCTTCTTAAAAAACAAACCAAAAAGAAAGACACAAATAATAAAGTTAAAAAAAGTAAAATGTCACACAGGAAAGAGGTTGATGTTATGGCAGATGATGACAACGAAGATGACATTGTTGATAATGATAGCAGTATGAAAGCAAATATGGTTGAAATGAATGCAAAATTAATTGCTACAAGTGATCTATTAAAAGACAGACTTCGTGAATTAGAAGATGAAATTGAATCCTTTAGGCAAGAAAATTCAAGTCTCTCAAAATTACGTGAAGAAATGGATGCAGAGAGACAAAAGTTTTATGAGGAGAAATCAATGTTTGAACAGAAATTTAACGAAGAAAAAATTCTTTCAGAATATTACATTGCTGAAGAAAGAGAAAAATTAAGTAAACAAAAGCAAATGTATGAAAAGTATGTGAGAGAAATGAGAGGAAGATTAAGCAAAAAAGATAAAGCGGAAGTAGTTAATTTAAAGAAAGAAATTCAAGATCTAAAGGAAGAAATAAGGTTAAAAGATGCAAAATCAACATCAACAATAGCAAGATTACGAAACCAAATGAAAGTAATGGAAAAGGATAAAAAAGACCTTGAAAATGAAATTGAAAAACTGAAGAAAGAAAATAGAAGAATACAGCACAGTAACGATATGACAAGGCGAATGACTAACATAAAATATCTAGAACAAATAAACAAGAAATTGACAAACATGGCTGCAAAAGAAACCCAATCAGAAACTAATGTTGTCAGCAATGCAAAATACAAATCATTTGAAATTGAAAGGCAAAGTAGACCTAGAAAAATACAATCTTCCGAAAATAAACCAATGGTAAGAGCTAAAAGCGTCCCAAATCTCAAAGTAACATCAAGGTATGCAAAATATTTTAGCCAAAGAGATGCAGTTAGCGATATGGAAAGAAATGGTGCAGTAGATGTAGAGCCTCGTAATAGTAACCAATTTGACAATGATGAGTCAGATAGTGAAATTATTACAACAATAAATGAATCCATAAATCACAACAATTCAGGAAGTGAAGAGGAGAATAATTTAGAAAAACTTTACATGGAAAGATTTCACTCAATTTCTCCTGAAAGTAATAAATCAAATACTCATGATTCAAGTACTAATAGTAATAATAAAAACTCAGAAAATTTACAAATGCGCAATGGATATTTAAATCATGATAAATTTTTCATGTTAAGGCCAAGCTCTAATTACGAATCTCCATCAAGCCAAAGCTCAACAGTAAATAATTCTCCAGGATCTAACTCACTTAGGTCGAAGTCACCTGTCTCTGTATTAAGTAACAGATCAAGTGATCAAAGATCGAGACATTATGGGGAAGATTACCCTAATATTGAACAAATTTCAACTGCCTCATATAATTCTAGTAAATCGAATGCATCTAAATCGCCAATTTCTATTCTGACAAATAGATCCAGCAGCCAAAAAGAAACCACAGTCATTCATAAAGATTATTCTAATGACAAATTAAATTTAAGTCCAGAACCAAAAGTCAGCAGGACAAAAACAAATTTGAATCCAACTGAAATTAATAAGCCTGATGGATCAAGGGAACTTCGTTTTCCCAATGGCAATGTAAAATTTCTTTCAGCTGATGGGAATTACAGCAAATTCTTATATTACAATGGTGACGTGAAAGAGAATTTTTATGATGAAGGAAGAATTAAGTACTTTTATGCAGAAACCAAGACATACCATACAACTCATCCAGATGGATTGGAGGTTTTGGAATTTCCCGAGTACGTATTTAATGCCCACTTTTAGCAAGATTTAGCAACTTTAGCAGTTAATATGATGTAATATCTAATAATTACAATATTTTTCTAGTGGTCAAGTGGAAAAGCGATACAAGGACGGTTCGACGGAAATACGGCTGCCTAATGGAAGTATTCGGTACTTTGACCCGAAAAATAAACATGTGAGAGAAGAATGGAGATTTCCCGACGGTACTGCGCTGACTGTTTCGGCAACTGGCGAACAACGCGTCGTCTTCAGTAATGGACAAATTGAAGTGCATGCGAAAGACCACAAGGTTAGTGACTTCCTTAAAATTTCCATGTATGATGTTATTATCTTAGAAATGAATGTTTTACTAACTTAGAGATTACAAATGCTTCTTGGAAAAGAAAATACAGAAGTGAACTTTTGAATGTATTCTTGAATCAGCCATACACAAAAAACACAGCCTTTAACGGCGACTCACTTCCACTGTGCTAATAGTTTATTGTAACTTATTTTTTCGGTTCTAATTAACATCAATATATTGCCAATTTTCAATTTGTGTTTTAAATAACCGTAATTCACGTACTATTTAGTGTAACTCAAAGAGGTAATAAAATGCCCAATTTCAGCGTCGTGAATTTCCTGATGGAACAGTAAAACTGGTCTACAACGATGGCACCACAGAAACTCGGTACGCATCCGGTCGCGTGCGCATAAAGGACAAATTCGGGAATCTTGTTATGGATTCATCGACTAGGTGATATCGACTCTATAGCCGTGTCGCGGGACATATACGAGCGGCGAGACGCAGGCGAGCTGCTAGTGTTAACCGCGCCGCCTGTGCGCCCGCGCCACTCCCGTGCCCGACACCGGTTGTATGTGACCTGCTTTTGAGTTAGTTACTTGGGACCATAAGATAAATTTTCGTATAGCTGCGGTCTATTACCGAAGCTTACTTTGGTGACAATACTACGAGATAAACAGTGAAAGAAATATTATCTTTATTAAATAGGAAGTTGCAATTCGAAACTAAGGACTGGTTCCTGTATTCATTTTATAACTAATGGGGTTGACACACGAGTAAGCACTTATAAGGCAGAAAGGCAAATAGTACAGATAAGTAGAACTGGTTTATTACTCAACAAACAACCTTCTGCCAATATATACAAAGCAGCAAACTGGACAAGTCTTTGCTTACAACGCGCAACTTACCTTCTGTATTTTAGAAACATTTCAAATAATTTACTTGAACTAATTATTAAATGCAATTTCTACTATAATGTATTATAGTAGAATTAATCTGAGCTTCAATCCTAAAAACTCTTATATAATACGACACAAATAAGTATATTTTTCCACTTAAAACTGTTATAATGAATAAACAACTGGGGCAGGCAGTTGATAATACAAAGTGACCCTAATGATTGCAATGAAATAAAAAAGCCTAGACAATAAATCTGTTAATGTTTGAAAGTGCCAATGTTAACTTTTCTATTTGTAAACTAATTTCAATTAATGTTATAAGAATTTATATGTGACTTTATTTTTATATTAAGATATGATTAAATAATGTTCTTTTTGTAAATATTAGCTTTATTTGAGTACGCCCACGTCGCCCACGTTTGCGAAATACCCATTTTGCTGATATTTTCATACAGATTCGATAGGATTATTCTACAATCGGAAGTAAGGAATACGAGGAAATAGGGAATTTACACCCAGTTGCAGAAACGAACTTTAAAATTTAATGTCGGCATTATCCCTAATGCTCCATTAAATTTATTTATTGAAGTGTCAAAAGAACACCTTAGCGTAGTTTTTACGTTGCACAAAACGACATTAGCACCCTGTCAATGCTAAAGAGACATTAGCTAGAACTATTTTGTGTTCCAATTTTAAATTTAATGAACTTTAAAGTTTTAATGTCTCATTACTAAATGTCGTCTTTAAAAAATCTTTGTGCAACTGAGCGTTAGTCTAGTAAATTAAAATTGATATGTCAAAATAATCCTGATCTTACACACACTGCATTATATAAATGACAACAATGGGTCGTTAGAACAATGACGATAACAAAATCCACGACAAGGTTCAGCACTCTCAAATTTCACTAATGTAGCGACTGAGCCGGAGTCCCATTTTGCAGTAACCGTTAATCGTTGAATCTAACAGTTTAGTACTACTAATGGATATAATAATTTATTTGAATTATTTTTTGTGCGTGTGACAGCTATTGGTCAAAAATCCCAACATGACCCAGAACTCGTCAATATTAAGTATATTTTTTGACGGTAATTGGTACCGGCCTATCACGCTGCACTAGTTATCGTCACTTTTGCTTTTTATACGTTATTTGTCCTGAAATAATGAAGTTTGGCTTTAAATAAATGCATTTTTTATTGTTACATTAATTACTTGTAATATTTGTAGAGTCCTAGAAATATTTTATGTTCTTACTAGCTTTTGCCCGCGACTTCGTCCGCGTAGAATAGTTACTTTGAGATAGTGTGATGGTATGTAGCCTATAGCTTTCCTCAATAAATAGGCTATTCAACACTAAAAGATTTTTTCAAACTAGAACAGTAGCCTCAATTAATGGAATTGAAAATTTACTCCTACTCAGTGAACGAAAAAAGCAATCCTGCTCTATTACCTATTAGAAGCAAAGTTCATAGTAGCGTAAATTTGTTCTTCATTTTTCTGGGAGGCGTTATATTTAAATGTTTTAACATTCACCCGCATGGCACCCGTTCCCTCATGGCATGGGGATATCGGGATAAAGGTAGCCTATGTCCTTTCTCAGGCTCTAGACCAGGGATGGGGAAACTTTTTCGTTCGCGTGCCAATATTTATTAACATATCAAGGTCCGGTGTTCATGGTAAGAGGGCAGTAATACCTACCTAGCTAACACTGCCCTCCTTATTGCAAACGCAGTACTTGCAAAATGGCGGTTCGGAGATAAACGCGGTAAACATATTTTTTGAAATCTAAGCAACTAGACTTTATTATATAACATTTTATGTGTACCAAAAAAGTAATAAAAAAATCTATCTTTCTAATGATATATTTTATTATTTACTTTATCTACAGCATCTATACAAAATGTGGAATACTGCGATTCCATTTACCATTTGAGATTTCTAGCAATATACTATTACTAAGGCCAAATGCAGTAACTGTCTTTATTACTACAATATCACCTAGCACGTGTTTAATACTACGTTTCTATTTAGCAATTATGTACTTATTTCATGCACGGTACTAGTTAAAAGTGTTGTCTTAAAATATTTATGTATAAGAAATACACCATATCTTTTTTGACATAATGAGCTGAAAGAAATTTTTTTATTTTTTATTTTCAAAGGACTTTTATCCAAGATATGCCAGTCCTATCGTAGCCTATTATAAATAACAGAATCGCAATGATTAAGTACTAGGCAAACATGGCGGATGTAGTAAATGAAACACCATCCTCGCTTCTCCCGAACCAGGATTAGCCAGGATGGTGTGAAATATTACATCTATTTCATTAATGTTCCACGAACTGATAAGTGCCCGTCTTTGCGCTTGGTAACAGACACACTCCATCAACAAGTGATGGACATCCTCTATGACTCCACAAGTTTCACAATTTGGCGATGCTAATTTTTTCATTAGATATCCAAACTTATTTTTAAGGTAAAGTACACCTTAAAAATAAGTACGAGACTGTTCGAAAGAACCATGTCATTGATTTTAGGAACAAGAGAAATTCTATTCATGCATATAAAAAGACTTGTACTTAGCTCTGGCCAGAATTTTCAATATTGATTGATATAAATTTATAGTTTCGTTTGATGTATTGTATATATTAAATATTATCAATCTTCGACTATAACTTTTTAGATTTACATACGTTCATACGTACTTGCATTGTTGACAAATATGCACAATGCTTAATAGTGAAAACACCATAAATTAAAACAAATCTGATGTGCAATCAGATAGTAATTGCGATGATAAATTAAAGTGTAATGGCAAATACTGAAATCTTGCGCTAACACGCCGCGCTCGAGCACGCAATATACGTCTCGCGCATACGTAGTACGATAACTTGCGTGTTTACCATAAAATACAGCCAAAAAGCATAAGTAGGTCGCCGCGACCTATACCAGAACTAGATACTTCAATAGAGAAAATAATAACACTCATCAATACCACAGGAACAATGAATAAATAATTTATAAGCACCACGGCCTGGCCGAGGCCTAGGCCGTTTAGTCTTTGAATGACGTGTACGCACTGATTTGCTAGTGAGAAACGCGGCACTGGATATTGCGGCTAAGGTGTGTGTAAGACAGTAGCAAAGTGTGTGTAAGGTTCTTGCTTCTCTCAAACGCAGCACTGTAGAATACTGCATTTATTCTTAGCAGAACAATAGTAAGTTTTCGTTATATTCCATACACTCAAATGCAGTACTGTCGAATACTGCGTTTGCCTTTAGTTACTATTAACTACAATTAATTATTATGTTAAATAAAGTTGCAGTAAACGTATCAATTACTGCACATTGCTTTAGTATATGCTGAATACTGCAGTTCTTGATAGTTTATATAATAGTTTTGTGTAAGTACTGCATTTTTGTTGGATAAAAAACATAGTTACGATAAAAAAAACATTGAAATTATTTTTTATATATAGCTTAGGCCCATGAGATGTAATTTTTGCAAGAAAGTGAAAATCGTTAATGTGTCGATTACTGCATGTGCAATTAGCAGGGCAGAACAGGGGTCGGATCCGACTATAGCTGAACCAATTGCTATAGTTGTAAATACCTAAGAATACTCGGGGCCCTGGTCGGAGCGTCTGTTGATCCTAATTTCAGAATATTGATTATCAAATGATACGTACAACCTCAACTTTATTTTACCTACTATTAAAAAGTTTATTTAAAAACAAATTTAAGATTTAACTAGCAGATATTTGATAACGGGCATTTGTACTCGGTTTTGGTATGCCTTCCAGTTGGAAATTCAGGGGCTTCATATGGTCTTCTGTCGCGAAAATTTTTTTCAACGCTTCTCGTGCTGCCATTTCTTTGGCTATAGCTACTGTTTCGCCAAAACCTGGAATTGCATAAATAATTAATAAGTAAAAAAGTATTTATCGTTGTCTTCCTGTAATTTGTTAATAATAATAATTTGTGTGTGTTTAATCTCGCCCAATTAAATGCGGCGGACTGGCCGCATTTAACTGGCCTGACAGACTCAAAATCATTCCTGTTCATTCTTGCCTGAAAATCGCCAAATTATACTTGTTCGAAAATACGAACGCACGACAAGAAAATAAGCTGTTAATGACTTTCTATTATGCGAAAGTATTTACGTATTGGTTGGATTAATATTAAAACAACAAGTTAAACACAAGAACACTATCAGCGATCGCGCGATTGCGTGTGGCTTAATACTTAATGGCACTACAATAGTTCCGATGGGCAGAGCCCCCAGATCTTTATGATCTTGCCACCTTGGCCCTCTTAACATGAACACATCTTCAATTGTCAAATTACTCTGGAATTCGACAACTAGACTTGTTAAAAGCGAGATCAATATCCTATCGCATTGCTCATAGTACTTAGGCAGGTACAGTCAGCGTCAAATAGTTAGTGACACTCAGGATGTTCAATTAAATAGACACTACCAAAACGTCAATAATATCGGTACAAATAAAGTTCCCATATTCTTGGCAACACAAAAGAGTTTCCTTACCTATTATATTATACGGAAGCTCTTTTGTGTGTTTAACTAACACTAACTATTTGATGCTGACTGTACTAGGCAGGTGACTATATAAATAAAGGAAATCAAATTGTTTTAAAATAAATTTGCTAATACCTGATGAAATAATCTCCTTGTCTACATATAGGCCAACTCTGTAACAAGCTAATAGCGTGTTTTTGCCAACTTCACCAATCAATCGTGGCTCAATTGAGGCACCTTTGATTGCTAAAATACTAGTCAACATTGACCAAGGGTCTTCTATTTCCCAAAACTCATTTATGTCTTGTCCTGAAACAAAGAGCTATATTTATTCAGGTGCGTTAATTATTCTTTAGAAAATTATATGGATAACTATTACCATTTGTAATCCTTTGTGGTAAATTACAGATAAGCTTTTTTTATTTCAATTTGGCAATGCTGCATACACAAACATAATGCAGTATCAAATATGTTAAACAATAAGTTTACCTTGTAATTGTGTAATAACGAAATCTCTAACAAAATGTGCAGTTCTTTCATCTCCTGAAGATTGCCATAATGCTCCTACAATACCTTTGAATACGTTTGCTAATATTGAATTATCAACGGGATATTCCTGGAAAATTTATAATTATATAATAATTGCTATTTAAACAAAAAAGCAGGATGGATTTATCAATATTATTGATCTTTACAATATTTAAAAAAAAAGTTATCTTAAAAAAATTCATCAATAATAATTTACACCTATATTAATTTTTATTGAAGAGTTCATAATACTTACTGCTGCTAAAATGATGTCTTTGGTACCAAGATGTAATGAAATATTTGCCAGTACCTCTTCACTTAGGAGATAACTCCTGATGGATGACAACCCTTCTGAAGGGAACTTAGGTAACACTTTTTCCAAGTATATTCCAATATACTGTTTCATAAACTTTTCACCTGAGAATTAAAATTTGTTGTTTCATAAAAATTTAAAAGTTATTATTATTAAAAAACAAACAATAACTCACTTTAATGTGAAACTAGTAAACCTCATAATTCAATTTAATTTTATTTATTGCACATAATAAGTTGTATACTTAATGCATACCTTCTTCCGCCAATTGTCTATTATCTATCATTTTAATATCAATATCCATTTCTTTCTGTTTCATTTCCTCCTTAATAACGTAAGACTGGTCAGTAAAAGCTTGCAGTAAAAGATCGGAATCAAAATCTTCATTCAAACGTTTTCCAAAGGCAAAAAGCTCTGCCTCTAAATTCCACTCAAGAAATGTATTTCTAGGGTTTGTTTTCTTTCCACCTAACTTTTTCTCCTTATCTTTTAATACCATCAACGTAGGGGCCACCCAACGATGTATCCTTTGTCCTAAATTTTAATAATTTTATTAGTCAGAAATCAATGATAAAAAAAATATATAGTAAGAAAGAACTATTTTCTTCAATTTAACTAAGTGCGTAACGCGATGTTGTGAACACTATAAAATCTTTCCAAATGATTTTATTCAACAAGGTAGTTTTGAGGCATGTACTTGTAAAACTAATTTGTAAAATTTAAATTGGTTGTTAGTGTCGTTCAATGTTTTATTTATATTTTTAATTATGAAAGCGTAAATTACAGCGAACAATTTCTTACTTTGCGCAGTCACCGGCAAGATATTCACCGACTTAGAAGCGAAAGTCACGACACGTCTAAACAAAGACATTTTGCACGTTTTTTAATATACTACAGTTTTGGGAATAATTAAAGTTTTAATTCATTTCACTTTACTATTTACTTCTTGGGCATAAATAAATTGACATCAAAATTTTTAGGTTAAGTTCCACAGATAAAAGAAATGCTTTTTTTTGTAAAATTTTCCCATGTAGGGAAGGCAAAGGGAATGAAGCCCATACAGCCAAATCTTCAGTATACATTTCTTCAGTTTTTGCATTAAAATGCAAGTGTATTACATTTCAATGTGTCTTGGGAGAGTTTGGCGTCAAATGATCGATGGCAGACACTGTGGTGTTACTTCAATGAAGTGGATTACCACGATGAAAATCTTATCGTTTTTCACACCACTTGACGATTATTTCAATGATCCTCCATATTGCTCATTACTTATTACACTGACACTTATTACACAAAACTACACTGATTTTTATGCCACAAGATCCACCCAACAAGTTGGGGAGGCTTCATTTTTATGGTTAAGTCTATTTCTTTCTCTCGTTCCTACTCACTGCTCGTGCACGTTTGCTCAAATTCCCGCACACAACGCGCACTCCTTTATTAGCACCTCTCGGGCAACGTGAACACCGGTGTGACAAACAATAGATGTTTCTATTGTGTGTGGTGTGCCACAAGGTACTGTCTTTTTGAAGCAATACACCCGTTAGATATTATACCCTCTTGTTAATAGTTATTATGATTAATTTGTGGATATTGATAAACTATACTTATAACTAGCAATTATACGTATGCATGTATGCAATTTACGTATGATGCAGTCACATAATGATTGAAGACGTAAATGGTAGGGTCCCAACATACTTCCTCGTGGCACGCCATATAGATTACCTAAATAAAGAAGATGTAGCATAACCTACTTCTTTATAAGGTATGACCTTTCAGAAGTCATGACTGTGGTGAGGAGTCATAATAGAAAAAGATTCCGATAGTCTAACAATGTTGCAAACAATCAGGGGCTCGATTTGAATCGGCGAGGCACAGGAGCGGCCTTTCGTAAGAGTAGTAAAGGTTTTATTATAACTTAATAAAAAAACAATCAACTTTGTAAAAAAATATTTATAAAATATTTGTTATAAACCGCAGAACTCTCAGCACTCGACATGTCAAATAATTCACAAATTGTTAAATTAACTCTTCCGATTTGCCAAGAATAGTTCACGAAGAGAGCTTAAAAAGCCACGCTTCATTTTACTGTTGATCGGATAAACGCTATGATTAGTGAAAAATGATGCCGATGTGTCGTAGAGAGAAGAAGACATTTCTACTGCCTGTAAATAAAAGATCATTTTTTATAACAAGCTGCAAAATTTATTTTGCTAAATAATTTTTGCTGTTAGCCGATAAAGCCGAAATTCGATGATACGTTTGTTTTCAGATTTTACGTAACTGAAAAATTGAATACGCTGAAGATTTTCATCGGTGGTGTTACTTCCGAATCCTCATAAAAATCCCATCAAAAAACTAACGTGTTGATCTTGTAAAAAAAATCTGAACCGCCAATCAGTTTATGTTTACGACAATTATTAGGTCCTTACCTATGAAATTGGTGTTTTGTATGGAGATTTTAGGGAATTCTGCATTTTTCATACTAATTTTTTTTCAGTTTTCTTCACAACGACAAATCCAAAGAAAATAATATTTCATCTATCATTAGACAAGCATCTATCATTAGACAAGCTTTAGTAATATGTGAAATATCACACTTCATAAAAATTATTTATCGTTTTTAAGTGAATGCAAATAAAATGATGTATTCGGGAGGCACTTAAAAAGAGTTGTCTCCGTGTCCAATTTTAACACAATTAAACTTACAACAAATTATCAAAACAAATCAAAAATACTAAGAGAGAAAAAAAACACCAATTTCATAGGTAAGGACCCAATATTATTATCAATAATTATAGTGACTAAAACGATTTCAAAGCTTGATCTACACCTAAGTATTTATCGGTATGGTAAATAAAGTACTTACTCTAAGCGACGTGCTAATATTGAGCGAATCTAACGTACTCTCAGAAGGTACTTTAGGACGTGACAGTGGTGGAGGTTTTGCATCAGTAGCCCATGCCGACCTCATAACGAGGCACGACATAAGCCTTCTTAGAAAATGCTTTTTCTGCTTCTGTTCAAGAACAGGTATCTCGGGTTTAATTGGTGGACAATAATTGTCCCCCTCAGAATTTAACGAGTATACTGATGTGCCTAGGTTTGGAGTTGGACATCGTCTGTTCCCTGTAAAACGTAAATGCATTAATGAATAGCATAGGTAATTTGAAAAGAAATCAATAGAATAGAAAGTTTATGTTTCTTTTTGTATGTTAGCATACAAACGTCCCGAAAAAGATTTTATTAAAAACATAATTTAGTATTTAATGTAGTTCTGAAAGACTGGTACGTTAATTAAAATTAAAACTATCGACCGCAGTGTCGTAAGAAGAAATAAATTCACAAATATAATTTGGAAAATAAAGACGAGCGCTCTAAAATGTTTATGGTTAAATTAAATATTTATGGGGTACCCATGAATATTGTGTGCAGAGAAATAGAATCTCGTTGCATCAAAGCCGTGGTGACAGATTCAACCTCCACGTTGGTGGAAGAAAACGTGACATGCTTTGTATACGACACACTGGCGTATCGAATCTCCACCGATGAAGCAGTCTGCCTGGGGTCATTGCCTGCATTGTCTCCAACATGAAATTCTTTTGAAAACAGAACATACGCATGTTTTTTAGAACCTCTACTAGATTTACTGGCGCTGTTACGGGTGCTGGCTCTGTGACTGAAGGATGTTTGGATGTCTTTATCATATGTTGCTGATGCCTGCTGCTTGGCTTTTCTCCTAACTCCGCCTACAGAAATTATGCTCGCTTTACAAATACATTTCTTCTGTTTAGCTGTTTTAACTGATATTGTGTTCTCTATTGTCCGTTTAACTTTCTCATATTGTGTCCGTGTTAATACGATTGGTTTCTGCTTCGAAAACTGATCAACTTGTAAAAATACTTGTATGTTTCTATTCAAAGTTAGGCGTCGATTGCAGACAGTCGTGTCTCCAAGAGATTCATCATATTGTGTCCCAGCATCATAAACGTCTAATTTGCCATCTGGTAAATTCTTACTACTTTTGGATTTCATTGCAGATTTTTTAGATTCCTTGCTTTGCTGACTGGAATCGCTGGGTATATGACATTCACATTTCATATCCTTTTTCGACGCTATTTTGGCGGTCTTTTCATGGCTATTTTTGTTATTAACTGTTTGTGGCGTTTCATTTACTACAAGAATATCATTTACGCTATTATCTGGGCTGCCATTCCTATATACTGAGCATTGACAGTAATCATTTTGTTTGTCACCAGTAAAATTGACACATGGCGGACATTCTTTAATGTAGCTCGAATTCTTTGATCTAATGTCGCAGCATACACAAGATTCTGACGACCGCGCTCTCATCAAGAGATCATTATGCGATGCATGAAATGAACTGTCACTGAAATTGAGAACAGTGAGTATAAATGATCCAAAAGTATCTAAGTATTTAATATTAGAGATTAAAAAAAAAAAAAAATAAACCATCTCCCGTCGAACATACACCGTGATGTTGTGGGGCGTTGATACATTCTTTTAGGTGGAAATGCCTAGAACATAAAGACAAAATATAGTATACTCTCATATTTTCTGTAGCTCATTAATTGAAGGACAAAGTCATGTTTATAGACGCTATTGACGGATAATTTTCATCAAATAGTCTTCCCTTGATTACAAACTCACCAGATTGTTGTGTCTGTTTTTATTAATTCCAAGAAGCGTTTTAATTTCTTGATCTCTCTTTATTGGATCTAAAATGTGGCAGCTGTCTCCTCTGTAGTGTTTGGTTGGTGCTGAAAATAATTATTTAATGCTTTTTTTTTATTTTTGTTAGTAGTTGTTACTAGTCAACGGGCACAAAACGAGACACAATAGAGACATTTATTGTTTGCGAAGCCAATTGCCGCCAAGCGATTAAAGTAGGTAGAATTGCCTACAAAAAACTTTACAAGGCTTGCATGTTTAATGATATAAAATATCGATTTGTGAATTCTCTAAAAACACTGCAAACTGTTGATTAAAGAGGTCTATTTACGTCCCTCAAATCAGCTTTAAATCGGCTCTTAATCTTATGACTTCGCTCTTGCATACTCCCTAATTCACTTCACATAAAATGAGTGTTATTTAAACGGTTAACAAAATTTTCGAATTTTGGTCACCAAAAAATTATTGTTTAATATATATTTTGACGACACAAATTTTGTTTTTAACGGTCATAAAAAATAACCTTAACATTACCTAGATTTCTTAAATTTCCTAGGAATTAATCCTTGATCCTTCATTGATTCTTTTCTTTTACAAGACAGGTTAGTTCTTGGCTTTTAACTCACCTGATGATAAGTGACGACAAGGCCGAAGGTGGAAGCGAGTTTTACTTGTAATCCTCAACAACTGAGGAACTGGCTATCTTACCTTTGATTGCCGCAACACAACAATTCTTAAAACATTGTTATTATGGCGACAAATTTAGGTAAGGCGGTGGTAGCTAGCCGGCGGGCTTACAAGCCCTACCACCAACGAAACCGAGCAGAAAATCTTCTTCCCCCATGGGGAATCAAACCCGGACCTACCTCCCGATCAACACCCGCTAGTGTGAACCACTAGACCAGATGGTGGTTTAATTATTTTCCTAGATTTTATACATTGCCGGTAAATTACTCAATATTGCTGGCCAAATAATTATATTGGGTCGTTACCTATGAAATTGGTGTTTTTTTTTCTCTCTTCGTATTTTGTCTGTAACTATTAAGATTCAGAGTATTCCTAAAAAATAATTACCTCGTCTTAAAATAGACTATATTTTTGAGCTCTTTTGATTTGTTTTGATAATTTGTTGTAAGTTCAATTGTGGTAAAATTGGACACGGAGACAACTCTTTTTAAGTGCCTCCCAATACCTATCCCGAATACATCATTTTATTTACATTCACTTAAAAACGATAAATAATTTTTATGAAGTGTGATATTACACATATTACTAAAGCTTGTCTAATGAGAGATGCCAAATATTATTATCTTTGGATTTGGCGTTGTGAAGAAAACTGAAAAAAAATTTGTATGGAAAATGCAAAAATTTGTATGGAAATTCCCCAAAATCTCTATACAAAACACCAATTTCATAGGTAAGGACCTAATATTACTGGCAAAATATTTCTTTTCTGCCCAAATGATTTTTCGGCTGACATTTTTGTAACCGACCGAATAATTAAATGGCTACCCAATTAATTACTTCCCATTAAAAAATAGCTAACGTGGCCCAGATGATTGCATAGGTACAGTCCCAATTGTAAATTATAGAGAAACATGAAAACGTTAGGTACCAAAAGGCTTTTTTCCGTTAATCTTTTTATGTGTTTGAATCTTGTGATCGGCGTGGTCTCCGCGTCTGAAATTTATAATTACTTAGTACAATAAAATATAAATATATAATAGGTTGGGGAAAAAGTTTCTTCGCATTTTTTAAGAAAATTCAAAACATTTTTTAATATAATTTATTTACATTTAACTAAAGTATGTAGGTACCATTTTGTTTGATAACGTTTTGCCATCTTGTAGGTAGGGACATGATCCCATTGCTATAGAAATTTTGGGACTTCTGGTCAAAATAACAAGTGGTTTTGGCAGTCCTCTCGTGATGTTAACCTGACACTGCCTAAAGAATTCTGAAGAGACCGAAACAGGTGGAAATCTGAAGGTGCAAGGTCAGGACTATACGGCGGATGCATTAACACCTCCCAGCCAAACTCTCTTAATTTTTGCTGAGTGGCTAAAGATGTGTGAGGTCTAGCGTTATCATGATGAAAAACCACACCCCTTCTGTTGATTAATTCCGGCCGCTTTCTCTCAACTTCTTGCTTTAATCTCATCAGTTGTTCGCAGTAGAGTTCAGAATCGATGGTCCTGCCTGGTGGTAACAGCTCATAATGAATAATGCCCTTCCAACCCCACCACACACACAGCATCACCTTGTTGCGAGTTAACCCGGGTTTCGCCACAGTCTGTGAAGCCTGACCGGCCTTTGACCACGACCTTTTTCGCACGTTCTTGTCGTACGTGATCCACTTTTCATCACCAGTTATCAGCTTCTTCAAAAATGGTTCGGTTTCATTACGTCGTAATAAAGAATCACAAATGAGTACACGGTTCATTAGGTTTCTTTCAGTGAGCTCGTGAGGTACCCAAATGTCGAGCTTTTTTGTGTACCCAGTTTTTTTCAAATGCGCCAAAACTGTTTTGTGGTCAATTCCCAGTTCTTCAGCTACGTCGTAACTACTGACATGCCGATCTTCTTCCACTTTTTCAAAAATGGCATCCATTTTATCTGTAATAGGGTGACCAGAGCGACGTGCATCTTTGACATCAAAATTTCCGGATTGAAAACGCTTAAACCAAATTTGTGCTACTCTCACAGACACTGCAGTAGGTCCATAAACATCGCAAATTTTTTTCGCGGCTTGCGTTGCATTTTTACCTTTTTTGTAGTAAAATTTTAAAATGTATCGAATTTCTTCATTAGATTCACTCATCTTGGCGGTACGAAAAACAAATGAAAATCACACATTTTCCTAATTAGAATTTGGAATTATGTTCTTTAAAATTTAAACTTTCAATGATACCAAAACCAGCCGGATACAAATAGTATAGCCAAAGAGATTTTATTACAAGTTTATACATACTATAATGCGAAAAGACTTTTTCCTCAACCTAATATTTAGCGTTTAGTTATTATCAAGGAGCTCAGAATCATATATTGAAAAAAATATGACATTAATTTATCGAATTTAGTAACTAGCATTGACAATTTTTTTTATTATTATAATGCTACTATCCTGTAAAACTTATAATTAAAACATAAACTGTAAAGCATTTATAATTGTAAGCCCAAGCGGGTAACATCAAGTAACATGTTGTACTGGACTGGAACTATATTGCACTCGTAACATATTTTTACATTCATGAAAACAATAAAGGAGAATGGTCACGGCTCATATAAAATTTACCCAGGCCCGACAAGAATGAGGCCTATCTCATTCTGTTTCTTATGTTTCCTGTAACATAAATATGTATTTTTTATATTCAATATCAGTGGCTAACATACAAATATGTTGCTTTGCTTTTTCCTTAGGCGTAGTATGAAAAATATATAAGAAAACAATTTTTCTAGGTTGTCTCAAGTTTGGGTGTTTTGTGATGATGGCCCGGTTAGAAGTTATCATCTAGGACTCATATTACAGCCCAACCAACAAAAATTGGTTTCTAAACGTCTTTTTACATTGCGCCTGAGGGAAAATCGTTGCTCTGTTTTTTTAACATGCCCAGCCTAAAAAAAGATGTAAAAAATGTATTATTGCTGTTTTGTAATATGAGCACGAAATGATAACTTGTAACCTAAGGCATCATTCCAAAACCTCCAGACATAAGAAAATCTAAAAAAAATGTTTCCTCATATATTTATCATACTATGCCTGAGGAAAATACAAAGCAACATATTTATATGTTAGCCACTAATATTGAATATAAAAATTACATATTTATGTTACATTGAACATAACAAAAAAAGAGATAGAAAGAAAGAAAGAGAAAGAAAGAATGCGTTTATTGGCTTACATATAAATACACATACATGTACTAAAAAAAATAGGATAACAGGCCAACTAGGTGTCTGCCTCAGCATAATGCTACAGCGACCAACGACACTGTGGCGCTGGCATTCTGGCATGACCTACAGTTAATAAAATAATTTAATGTAGACCTTAATATAATAACACGAAAAAAAAATAATAATAACAAACCAGAAAATGGAAGAATAGATAGGAGGATAGATAGGTCTCCTTCGATTCGGGCCTGGGTCACAGATGACCATTCTCCTTAGTTTGACTTCTGTGCTAATGTTATTCGATCGCTGTTGTTTCGATATTAAAATCAACGCAGCTTTTACCAAAGTTGGAAATTGAGTGGGTAACCTTAACTATATGATCTCAAGTTCTACCGTGGTTATACGTGAATCTGTTGGTCCCGATTGCTAAGTTGCAACCGTTTCTATACCTACTCATCCACATTGTGCAGATAGGGCAAGCTTGGTGGTGTTACAGCCTATATTCCCCATGTAGGAAGGCTTGTTCCTATACACAGCATCTTCGTTCGCGTCGAAGAGAGAGGCAATTAATATTTTTGTCTCTGGTGAGAGGACTTTATCTCTCCGGTTCGTTAGGCTCTAACTGCAGCGGTGTAAATAAAAATAAATATATTTAAAATTTTATGTAGATTGATTAAAACAAAATAAAAAAATATGCACATGCTACCTGTGAGATATTTCAATACTATCTTTGGTTTTCAAACTTGAGAATTTATTGTTTATGGTCTCAGACTTTTGCTGCTGAAAATAAAACATAATAAGTATATTCAACAGTAGGTATTTGAAGGGCATTGCTATCTTTGTGTATTTGCCAAGTAGGTACTGTAAATTATTTTATATTAATTACATTATCAAATTTAACTCTAATAAAATTTGGTCTTGGGTACTCTTGGGTGAACATACGCAGTCGATGTACTTGTACTCTTTTTTCAGAAAATTATCGATATTTTACTTTGATCGGTTTACTCATCTCTGTTTCTTACTCTAAGGTAAAAAACATTGGACAATTGGCACTAAAAATTAGTTGAGTCCAAGCGAAGCGGCTCTCAGTGATCTGTGGTTTAGTCGGTGGTCGTCGCTATAATTTTAGCGAGAGAGGACCGACATAGCCATCGAGTCTCCGCAAATGCGAGTCAGCGAGTCTTACTTAAAGTTGTCTTTCTTCAAATAATATGTTTGCCGTATTTTTATTTTTTATTATTTTATGAAATAATTTGAAAATAATAATTAGAAAAATAATTTGAATTTTATTTCGACTATTCTGTACGTAAGATGCTGGATTTAATATAGGTATAGGTACCTATTTTAAAATCTATCGATTCTCTATTTGATAACTTAATATTTATGGTATTTCCATTAAAATTAAAGGCCATTCCATTAAAAATAAAATAAAAATTAAAGTCACGACCGTTTTATACGAAAGTTAAATATGATAAAATAATTTTATTTTAAATTAATTTCATGTTGGTATTACTTACTTCTCTATTGTAGAAAGTTTGTGAATCCTGTCTTTGTTTCATGTTTTCTGGTTTGGAACGAAAATTCTTTAGCAATTGTGATGTATTACTTTTGTCCTGTTTTTCTACTGCTTTCAGCGTTTTTCTTACTTTTAAATCTGTTGTCCTATTTGCCTGGCTAAGCAGAACATCGTAAAAAGCATCATTTCCGTCTATGTTGATTGATACTCTTGAATCGCTTATTGGCGCGGAAAAAGCATTTTTAACGCTATCTTTATTAAGGAAAGCCGTGTATTGTTTCGTGTAGTTATCCACCAAAAGCTTTTTTGTAATGTTATGTTCTGTGTTAGTACCTTTACTACCCTTTTTTTCTTTACTCTTCGTATCTAGTCGATCACTTCGGTGTATATTACCTTTGTCTTGATTTAATTTTACTTGACAACTTGGCTTACTCGGTAAAATTGGCTTTGTATCCAGATTTGGATTTACTTTTTTATTATTGTTTTTCAAAACATGTTTCTCAGCTACATCTGTTTTGCTTTTGTTATTTTTTTGTGGGGATCTACTCAAAGATCTAGGAGTTTTGAAGTTAAAGTTATCTTTGTTGTTTCGTCTTACACTTATATTTTGTTCTTTATTATTGTTTTTATTTGTTTCTATATGTATCATGTGCGCCTTATTATCAATTTGCGGATTGGTAATAACTTTCACGTTATCAGATCCATCTTGAATTGGATACACGGATATTATAACTACGGGGCTTGGATTTCTATGTGGCTCCTTGCCTTCACTATTTGAGTCATCGGTATACTCGTCATCTTTAGTCTGCATTTCGGTTGGACTACACTGGCATTGTATCATTTCATCTTTTGCGTGAGAGATGATATTTTGATTCTGATATTTTGCTGTAAATTGTTCGGGCTTGAATGTGAAACCGATGTCAAAGTTTACTTGAGTACCCTGATTTACTCTGCAAAAAAATTAAATAGTAAATTTTTATTCGGATTACGAAAATTCGCAAGAATAATAATCTACTCCCATTATAACAGATATATTAAAAAAAATCAAATAAAGAACAATAAATTTTAAGGTTTTAGAATCACAGCACAAAAATAAGTTCAGAAATAATAATAGTCTAGTTGACCCTTTTTTTATTGGGCCCCAAATGATTAATTACTGATAGCCATCACCATAAAAAATAATAAAAGATGTTTTCGAAAGCCTTTAACACAATAAATTTTAAATTATAATTTACGTTTTTGCTTAAGTGTCAAAAACGATTATTGTAAACAATTCAATACGCCTGCGTGACATAGCCGACAGATAAGGTTGATTGGTTGCGACTGGCGTTTGACGGATTTTGACCATGCGTGGTAATTGTTTACATAAAGCGTTACTCAACAAATTTCACGAACATGGTGGATAGCGTTTTTGGCGGATGCAAAAAAACGAAAAAATAAAACATATTTCAATTGAATTTCTACACGAATCCCTTATTTATATTTATCGAACTTGGTATATTTCGGACCCTTGTACTAAATACTATGTGAATGACACATTATTTTCATTACTTTTGATATGAGTCAACTAGCCTGTTGCCTATCTATACTAAGAAATGCTCAGTTTGCAGTAAATTACCTAGGCAATACCTTATGTTCATACTACTCCAATTTGTTTGTGTAACGAAATCCTTTTTATTTCTAAAGAAATTAATACAAATCTATGATACTTGTATTTATGTAATTCTGGTCTATGCTATCTGATTCCTAAATTTATTACATCTTACTAAAATAGTGTAGCCGTAGTAGATTTTACCTAGGCAATACCTTGACGTTCATACTGCTCCAATTATTCATTGTTTCTTGATTTCGATATGATTCTTGAGAAATATTAGCTTGTGCAAAGGAATCTTTTTGATTTCTTAAACAAATTAAAATTCATTAATAAAGTATCGTTATTCTAAAAGAATCCTTCGGTCTCAATGATAAAATTAACGCACAGTGTTTACAATTAAAATTATTAAAGAATCTAAAATCTGAATCTTATCACGTTATAAACATATTAAATGCACAGAAATGTTGTAAACAAATTGCTAACATAGGTATTATCACAAAGACTAAAAAAATATCTCATTAGTTATCGATTAACTTGCTGAAATGTGTTTTTTAACTTTGTGGACTCAGCTAGACCTTGTACAGTTTGTACTCTATTCATTTATGCCATTACCATTGTCATAGTGATCAAAAGAGTGTCACAGTATAAATATCTCCATTAAATTACCTAGGCAATATGTCAATGTGCATGCCACTCAAATCGCTCATAGTGTCCTGGTTCCGATGGATCTCTTGAGAATTATTTGGATATGTGGAATCTCTTTGATTTCTCAACAAATGAAGAAGTATTTAGGCGTTACATACGTGCAGCCAAAAAACTGTTAGTTCTATCGAAATACGTAGGAGAATCATATAACTAATATATTTTCGAAATGCAGTCTCTTTTCCTGCTAATCTACTTAGTAAATAGGTTTATTTATGTCATTATTTAAAACTTAGATGTATACATACATACCTCCTCGAACAAGAAGGTTCACCAATTCTAGTAAAATCTTTTAGATCCATTTGTAAAATACTATCTCCTTGGTTTCTAAAAGAAATTAAATCAATGTTAATAGCTTTAATTGTATTTGTTGGTATTATACATAAAGAAAGATTTTTCTATAATGTACCTGAAACTTTTCGAGAAATTACTGATGCGATTGTCGCCATTGAAGCTAAATCTGGAATATTAAATTTGAATTAGTCTTCTTTTCTAATATTTATATTTTGTATTTTCAAACATTAAAGACGCATAAAATTATATTTATCTATTTGCCCCTGGACCTATAATACAGGTCCCTTTGAAGAAATATAGAAGTACTTACTAAGATTTCGATTACATACTATTAAATCTTAAAAGGTGTGACGATCTTACCTTGGATCGTTCATGTTTACTAATGTCTCAATAGCGTCGAAATTATCGACAACCTCTGTTTTCACTAAAAATAACATATATTTTTTATTGAATTGGTTATTTTTAATCATAATCGTAATAAAATTATTTAAAGTACAACCTGGCTTATCATTGACAGTTGCAGCGCACCTTAGAACATACCGGTCACCTTCGGTCACGCCGAGTTGACCAGAAATTTTGACAAAGTCATTATGAGACATCCCAGTAATCATATTGCTTTTTACAAGGTTGGAGCATGTGCATTCCTTGAAACTGGCTCCCCACACGTTATTTGTAGTTTCTTGCGTGTCTTCCCGAGAATATGGAGCTTTTTTTGGCTTTATCTTCTTCTTCTTCCTATCTTTAAGCTTCTTCTGATCCATATTTAATGAGTCTAGAATTAGTTTCAGACTTGATATTTGTTCTACTGGCACATCTTCATCTCTATAGCGGTGTGAATTGTGAGGTGTGGCTAACTTTACACTGCCTGTGGTTTTAATTTCATACAGTTTCTCTTTTCTACCTCCAGCCACAATCAGGTACAAATTTTGTGCTTGAATGTAATTTTCGTGATTCGAAACAGTGGCACCTACTTTCTTCCCAGATGGTTTACGTTTGTGTAATACGTTTGGTGTTTGTGTTGTTTTTGGGAATACTTCGACTTTTAATACGGGGATTTCTTGAGAGTGGATTCTTTGTTCCAATACAGGTTCTGTACTGACATTACAGGTACTGTGTTCAGTAGTATCAAATAAACTAGTGTAACTTAAAACAGCGTACTGTTTTAAGATCTGTAAATTAATTAATTGTCACTGCCTAGTATCTAATGAACCAAACAAAGTAATGAAGCTTTATTGCAGTGTGCCTACCTCCCTTTCTGTAGTTCTCTTCAAAATCAACGATGTCGATTGTTCGACACCTCGTGTTCTATATGGATTGTGTGACTCCTTGGAAATGTAGTTGTGAAAATCATTTAACGTATCAATTGTCTTGAAGCGACTGTCAAAATATAAATTCGCAGCGGTCTGTTTTGATTTTCTTTTTACAGGTGGTCTTAAGATTTCTAAAGATTCTAGGAAAAGAAAAAAAAATGAAAATAAAACTAAACCAGATGAGGAAACAAAAACTAAGACAAAACAACAAATCGCTATTATTTAAAAAAAAAACTAAAACAGACCTATTAATTCAGAATTGCCACTGCCGTAATCCATTTCGAAAATTTGGATAGTTTACAAAGTACAAAATACCACGACGTCGGCGAAAACACCGACATGGATCAAAAAAAATATGCCAACTTGACAAACGTCTACTCATGATATAAAAAAAATAAATCTCACTGAAAATAGGTAGAATACAAAGGAAGTTGCAGTTTTGACTTTATGTACTATGCATTCAAACCACTGACCTCTATTCATAAACGCGCGAGTATATTCAAACCTATTCAAACCAAGAATTTGGTACTCTATGATTCAAACTGATTAATAAACGAAGAATTTGATTAAATCATCGATTTAATAAAGATTTTATCCCTTCATGATTAAAAATTGAGTTTGTTTACTTTATGGACATTCCAAAACATTTATGAGTTGTTTAACGTATCAGGAGAAATCATAGAAGTAATATTATGCTTCTTGGGAAGAAATGTGGGCATTTGTATTCTCAGCCTATCCCCCGTTGGAGTTTTTTTCTCGTAATCCAAACACAAGCAAAGAATCGTATGCGATGCATGTGCGTTTGCCTGAGGCGTTTGCCTGTGGTTTGCCTGTATTTTTGTCCATGTTTTGCGCATAGAGAATATACTGACGTAGGACGTAGTCTACAATCATGTCATCATAGAGTAACATGTCATAGTCATCAACATGCTTATCAACATGAAGGATATCAACATGTAATGGTTCATTAGCTATTATTTTTTAAATTCTAACGTATTACTTAAACAATAAAGATTTAAATTTTCAAAATGTCGGTGCACATGCCAGAAGACAGGTTGATAACTCAAATGATAATTCCCGTCTCTAAAGAAACATACTTCAATACTAAATGGAAACCAAAAGAAGCACCGCTTTGTGCCTACGACATGTTATACCACCCACCAGACTATAATCCTAAATCTGCGAGGTCCGATCGGCAAGAACCGAAAATTATTAAGAGAAATATTTGGATGCAAGTAAGGATTTAGTACGTTCAATAGTGGGTATAGTTATTCGATGTTAGATTTTCTACTTGTTTGGCACTACATCAAATCTTCGTCTTTCGTTTACCTCTGGGATAAATCGGAGATGAAGAGCAGTAATATTATTGGGTAGTTATGAAGTTACTGGTGAGACATCTTATAATTATGTCCTATGTTGGCCACAGTCGTATATTGTGTCCCTGTAGAAATTTCAAGTCGATGCAATACTTATAGGGGTAGGCAAAGATTTTCGTTAAACTTGCTACGATCCTTTCATATTTGTTTTTCATATTTCTTTCCCTCCTTCTAATAACTCTGGTCTCAGTTCAGCTATATCGGGTACTTTTGACCTGACCCTTCTCAAGAACGCCCTTGATTTGATCGGTAATGTTCGCCTCGGTTTTCCTCGCCCCTTATCTCTATCTACCGACTTTTAAATCCTTTTATTTTTTATTATTTTACTTATTATTATGTCCAAACCATTTTCTAATCACTCTCTCTAATCTTCTCTCTCTCTATCTCTCTAATCTTGTCACTAGTTAAATCCTCTTTCACACTTCCTTTTTATCACATCATTGTATGTGACAGGTTGTACACTTAGTTTTACTTCAGCCATGCTTTTCAAAGCCACAAAATAAAAAACTATGCGAATGGCAACAAACGCTATCTAATGATTAAAAATAAAAGAACTCTGATACCTATGTTGCCAAATATATGATAGATAAATAAGGTTTAATTAAGATTTAAGTACGCTACCTTTTTATAGGAGCTGCGCAAGGGCATACCGTCTACGACTCACTTTCAGTTAGGTCGGCCTGTATGGAAAATTCTAGACCGACCTACTAAACAGTTTGTAAGAGTACAAGGTAAGCCGACCACATCATATATTTTAATTAAATATTCTGCTTATTTTTCATAATCTTAGGCCCACTTGCAGGACATTATTTAGGTTTACATTATGCATAGATTTAGGTAGTAATTTTTTGACAATTATAGTATGGCTGAAATGTCAAAAAATGACTAAATCTAGTTTTAAATCTCGATTTAAATTATACTAGAGATAATATATAATTATACTAGAGAGAAGCATACTAGAGACGTTTTAATCGGCCGATAGTCGTGTTGGTTGAAGCCCGTCCAAAATTTTCAGCGATGTAATGTGCGCACTTTCGTACATGTTCATACCTATTGATTTACAACCTGTCTAAACTATCGGCCTATAAAAAAGTCTGCGTGGGTCCAAGTTCAATAACTATATTTTCTATATAATAACCTATTGTAAACTTAGAATTTTATTTTCTTGTCATTACAGTGAAGAGTGAAAATCCTCACATGAGAATATACAATGTTTTAGAATGGGCCGTGCTTCTTAATGAAGGCAAAATGTTATGTGAGATTTAAATGGAAACAAATATATTGTTCTTTAAACGTTACTAAACCTGATCGTTTCTGTTTAAAAATCAAAGGTGAAATTGGCGTAAAATACTTACACCCATAAAAAAAAAGTAAAATTTTAAATACCGGTTGAATGTTTAGTCTAAGAGCACGTATGCAATAGCATGGTCCTTCGAGCCGGATGTCAGATTGTATCACCTAAGTAACACAAGGTGTAATGATAAGTGCCCGCAGGTAATTAAATATTTCATTCGATGAGATATTCAAGATTTAAAAACTGATATTTAAACTAGGTTACTAGGTCGATGACAGGTTATTATAATATTTCGTGGCGATGATTTTTGTATAAATTTTTGGAAGTGTTTGGAAGAAAATTCTTATAGAGAAAAACTCTATCTTTTGTACTAATTTTTTACTTGTAAACACAAGTGTATAAGTATATCGTGTTCAATAAATTCTTAAATAATTAAATATTTCGTTCCTGCTCGATTTCAGTGCATCACATGTTGAGACCGTATTCACAATAAGGTAAAAAAATACTATTAACGATGCCTATATCGGTGTCAGTCATCAACTATGTCAGCTGTCTATGTAATTGCATATAATTAACTAACAAGGGCGGAAATGAAGGTGTATAACTTATCAAGGAACCTTATATCGTGCACGCAAAGTATTAAGAAATAATAGGTGTACCTACCCATAACACGACTACATGATTTGCCGTTTTTGGCCTACAGATTCCACGGCCACATTTATTTTACCACAACCAAATCACTGTCGAAAACGCTATGGCCTATCCACACTCATACTCTCGTACTCTTTCCCACGTGTCGCCTCGCCTCGTGGAAGTGCGAGGTCACATCTACAATTTGCAAAAATTCGTAAGATTTCTAAAGAGATGAAGAAAGAGAATTATGTAATATTTAACGACTTCCGTGGCCGAGTGGGTGTACACCGGTCTCAAGGCGTCGCAATCTCGAGAGGTCCTGGGTTCGATCCCCAGTGGAGGTAAGTGTTTGGGTGATGCATTTTCAGACATTTGTTCTCCAGTCTTGGATGTTCATTATATATGTATTATATTATGTATATTCTCAATAATTATTAAGCTATTACATAGCTTCTATCGCGGGCCTTGAGCGCGGGGACCGAATCCAGAAATTCCGTAACGAAAAAACCTCACGCTCCCCACTCCGATGCGCAAGGAGGTGTGGCTTGAAGGCCGTGCATGTTAAAACCCAAGGTGGTTACCAAAATGAAACACCGTGTCCAAGGCGAATACAAATTTTAATTAACATCGGTTTGACCATATAAGTCTATGAGAGTAAACAATAGTGCGTTTTAAAGGATAGGTGGCGCCATCTAGTGATACAACAAAGAACTAATTTTAACAAAGACGCCACTTTGGTTTTATTTATAAGCTAACTATCACACATTGTTTATTATGAGTTTTGTTATTTTATTAATTAGTTTATTAACATTTATTTTAGATAATTATTTTATGATTAAATTTACTTATAAGTGATCCGAACGAAATAATGTATATGCAAACTACCAACAGTTTATATAATTTGTTTTCTTATAAAATTGTTTTATTAAAAGAAATACTGCATGAATAAAATAAATAAATAAAATTATAATTGCATAAGTTGATACAAAAATTTTGAACCTTTTTTTACCGCGGCAGTCCCCGAGTGCCACACGTCTTTTTATGTATTTATCTATTAAATATATTTGTCCGTCATCTAGTACCCGTAACACAAGCAGCATTTAGTTGCTTAAAATGGAACTAGTTGATAGTAGTGAATGTCTGAGGATATTTATTTATTTATTTAAAGAATAAAATAACGAAATTGCATGTTGTAAACATGTAATAAATAGACTCTTATTGATATTTGAGTATCTGAGAGATTCTGTTCATTGTTGACTATAATTATAACTGAAATATAAATTCATGACTTCATGAGTCTTCTGAATCGGCCAGCACACGAGAGCTACATGGATGGAGTCACTTACCTTTAATTGATTAGTCTACTGGGGTTTAATTTCAAAAGTAATATTCATTTATTTTTTTAAAAATCAGAAGACAATAAACCTCATCGACTAATGTATACTTACGTTAAAACCACATTGCAACTACAAATATGTTTTTTTGTAACAATGTAGAGACTTCACAAGATACAATTGATGTTGTAGAGTTATAGTGCTTAGAACCTACTACTGAATTTTTAGCACCGATGACTTAGTTCAATATGAGCCAGTATTTGTCAAATTCCGGAGCTCTTTGCAGTCTAATTTGGGTGAATCAATGAGGTCACTCACCCTCTAAAACCTGAATTAGCCCGATGTCCGAAGTTCATTTTAATTCAAATTTTACCAGCGAAAACACAAAGGATACCAATACCTGTAAGTTATCTACAAACTTAATTATAATTAATACGCTTGTGGTTTAAAAAAGTGTTAATAATACTTTAGTTAAGTTAGTTAAAAGTACACTATCTTTAAAACTTTAAACGACTAGTCAAATAAAAATTCTCAGAAATTCATCCAAGACCGAATACGAATTGTAAATTTCATTAAGTGCTCACCACATTACATTATTACACCATTCTAAAAAATCATAAATAATAATAAGCATGTATAAGTAATTAGGACTTTTTCCAACATAATACAAAGGGAAAAGAAATACAGTCTGGCTTGTTAAATTTCTTCAAAAGTAAGGTATTCCTAGACTAGACTTTGTGGTTTTAGTACAATTCTTGAACTTGGCATTATACAGGTATCACGAGTCAGTGTAACCCCTGTCTCTTGCTCTGTTCTCGGTTGTATTCTTACATAATTACCTGCTATTCTCTATTGGCGGAAATGGATGTTCTGTAGTGCCATAACGCTTGCAATACTAAGCAATACGCTTGCCCCTTTACGTTTGACCAACGAATTTACTAAACAAGTGCGTAATACCACCCGTTCGAGTATATAGGTGTGATAATGTAGAATTGGCGTCAGACAATGATATTGGATTGATTCCAACCCAGTCTGAGGTGATGGTATCTTTGTTTCATGTCTATTATATGGAGACATTGACTCTTCGTATAGAATAGAAATTTAAAGGATATATCCTTTGGAGATATACCTAGTTGGATGAGAAGGAAGTCGCGAGAGCGTGCAGATCGTGATTTCTTTGTAAGTGATATGAATAAACACATTGTTAGTGAACAAGAAAGGTATGTATGGGTATTTTCATTTGTTAGATATACATATATTTAAGGTTATTGGCACTATAGGAATAACGATATTCATATGTTAACTGGAGTGATTAGGGCCCCGATCGCACGAGGAGGAGCTCGTTGGCGTAGTGGTTAGTACGTTTTGACTTACGATCGAAAACAAAGCTACCTTCG
Source organism: Parapoynx stratiotata (assembly GCA_910589355.1). Classification (NCBI taxonomy): domain Eukaryota; kingdom Metazoa; phylum Arthropoda; class Insecta; order Lepidoptera; family Crambidae; genus Parapoynx; species Parapoynx stratiotata. Next base: position 6,685,470 of record OU342479.1, read on the forward strand.
CCATGGTCATGCCGTGAATGGGTGACCAAAACTTTGTGATCTCGAGCTCCTACGTGCTTCGGAAGGCACGTTAAGCCGTTGGTCCCGGTCGCTATTGCGACCGTTTCTACCCACCAACCCTCATTAGGCCAGCGTGGTACAGTTACGGTTCATTCTTCTCATATATTTCTCCATGAGGAGGGCCTTTGCCCAGCAGTGGGACGTATATAGGCTGAGGAGCTACGTGCTGACTGTGTCCTTTGTATGTCAAGTCTTTCTACAAAACAATCCTATTCATCCGTCTATTACCTAGCAGCTAATAGCGTTTAGTAATGAAACTGATTAAAACTGTTCAACATGCATGAAGGATAATTATATTCAGGACGATATAAATACATTATAGGGCAAAGATAAGCTTGGTGTCACGTAGGAAAGAAGGCAGTTCTTTACGGGGACAGCTCTTTACGGTATGTCATAGTTATTATTATGTAGATTGTGGTCACAATCATTTTAAGCTTAGATTATCTTATTAATGATCTAATTAACGTATCATTGTTACAACTCAAATGTACAAAATGAGAACGAACAAGTATACATTTTTAAAACAGTTTATAATTTAAAATAGTTTACCTCAGTTTAAGATCCGTACATAGAATCTATTCCGTGTATTTCGCTATTGATAGTATGAAACAGTAATCTCGAGTCCATGCTCTAAAAACGGAGATAACAGAAATGCAAACGGAGAGTGAGAACAGCCAGGTTTGTGGACCAAGAAATTTTTTGATTTTCGGCGAGTATAATAACTCCTTGTCCCATAAATCGAAATGTTAACATGGTATCTACACAACCATAGTTAGACCAAACAAAAATTCTGAGTGCAGGAGCGAAAGATGAAGGATTTGTGTACAAAAATACATTGAGGTATTTTTGTTAAGATGCATGTGTGGAGTCACTAGATCTGTTCTTTAGTCTAGAATGTCTAGAGAGTAGAATGGACAGAATTAAAAATGAGCAATGTCAGAAATGTTTGAAAGTACCCCATGCACTGAAAAGATGTGATATGAAGATAACTAGAAGATTGTGGATGGACTTGGAATGATAGGAATGCGAGGTAGGTATGATATCAAAATAAAATAAGTCAATGCCGAACTGACGAGGGAGATACATATGACTAACAATAATCACAAAAATATTTTTTAGGATTGAGAGCCTTCTTGAATTGCACAAAACAAGATGATTTTGTCCGCAGAGGTAAGTTGAAAATTTTCAAAATGTAATACCTAAATATTAAATACCTCAGAACTTAACAACTTGGTATGCAGTACCTTAGTTTCCACTAAAATAAAACTAAAACTTTTAGAAATGTGAATGTCCTTTAGTGGACGAAGGAGCTTCGGTGGTGAACACAGCGTATTGCAGTGGAACTATCTATTTTATGGTTTTGTTGGAGGCATTCCTCAAAGGTCGGTGCAAAATTGCGACTCCATGCGACAGAATCGAGTCAGCTGATGAACTAGAGTCAGACTATGACTTCATCGTGGTAGGAGCGGGATCGGCAGGGTCCATCGTTGCTGGTAGATTAAGCGAAAATGAAAAATTTAAGGTAAGTATGGATAATGAATGAAGTTATCGCTCCAATAGTGGTAGGTAAAGAAACCTTTTGCGAAACTTTATTTAGATTTAACAAGGGTAAGCGGTAGTAGCCGCCTGCCGCCTATTGTAGAGCATTTGTCATGTATCCTAGGCTTTGTTCTATCAGATAGATATCATCTTCACACCTTTATAGGTTTATATTACCTACCGTTATAGGTCTTGCTAATAGAAGCAGGAGAGAATGAACCGATCGGAGCTCGACCCCCGTCGTTTTACAGGGCATTTTGGCACCACGACCGACTGGACTGGAACTACCGTACCGTACCTGCAGACTACTGTCTTGACCAAGAAGGAAAAGGATGTTTATGGCCTAGGGGGAAAGTGCTTGGTAAGTAAGTTCCTAGTTTTATTTGAAAGTTTAATTAAAAGGAGAATCTCGGTTTTACTGTGGGAGCTGGCCCAAATGTGTTGCAGATATGTTATGAACTTTATATAACGCGGACGGACAGACAGACGGACTTGGCGAAACTATAACTAGTTGACTACGGGACCCTAAAAATCTATAATAATTACACACAACGCAATGTTGTTCATTCTTATAAAGTCCTCGCTCCCGCTCTTAGCAAACAAGCGCATGCCAGGAGTGCTAGGATCAGTTTTTGTGGTGTTCCACAAGGTAAGGTCTTGGGACCTCTTGGGAGTCTGAGCGCTTCAGTGCGTTCAAAGCGTTCAGGTGGGAATATGTAGAGCATAATAATATATTAATGAACAACATAACGTTGTGTAATTATTAGTAATTATTATTGTCGAATTTATAAGTTATATTTCATGATCTTCAGTATTTTCTTATGCCAAAACACATGTAAAAATCTCAGCTCTTCTTGAAACGGCTGCCATGCGGGGTGAATGTTAAAAAATTTAAATAACGCCTCCCAGAAAAATTAAGGAAAAATTTACGGCACTATGAACTTTGCTTCTAATAATAGAGTTTTTAATTCCACTAATTGAGGCTAATTTCAAAAAAAAATTCAAAGATGGATAGCCTATTTAGAAGGCTATAGGCTACATACCATCACACTATCTCAGAGTAAGTCGCGGGCAAAAGCTAGTATTTAATATTTTATAAAATTTATTAACAGGTGGATCAAGTGTTTTGAACGGAATGATGTATCATAGAGGACACGCTGCTGATTATGATGATTGGGTGAAAGCGGGCGCTGAGGGATGGTCTTGGGAAGAGAACAAACAGTATTTCGATATGACAGAAGGAAATAGACAGATCGGTTCCCTTGTCAGTGAAAAGTATCATTCGGGATCTGGACCTCTACCTGTACAGCAGGTAGGCTAATTTTGTATAATCTTTTAAATTAAAATGTATTTTTTTTGCAGCAGCACAGAAAATTTAATTTTACTGTAGGGTAAGTAATTGATAATATGATTAGCCCCTAATCAATGTATTCCGGCGTGTTGAAAAAATGTTTCACAACATAGTGTGAAATGAAGAAGAAGTGTTTAAGAATTCACATTATAGGTATTTTACCTTACGATAGGTGATAAGCCGTTTCAAAAATCGGTATTTAATAAGAATGTTAATGAGTGTCTTAATTTCAGTTCCGACACCAACCACTCGCCGTGCACAAACTTCTAGAGGCCATAAATGAGACTGGTCTTCCGATAATCACAGATATGAACGACCCTAACACACCTGTCGGATTTATGGTTGCTCAAACGTTTTCAGAGTGAGGAAAAATATTTTTTATTCTTTTCTCGTTTATTTTTGCCTTTCTCTTCTTTATCGTACTAGGCCCTCCTTAGATTGCGCTATCTGAATCGGTCTTAAACCACATCGGTCATTAATGTCCATTCTTGAGGGCGCAATGTGGTCTTCCTGTCTTCTCCAAGCTATCTTCGTGGACACACGATAGGTAACCAAAATCTTTGTCATCGAGGTCCTCTAGTCTTGATACCGAAGCCACAACCTCAATCTGCACTCTGCAAGCGTGGTGTTAGTTAGGAACTCTTATTTTTTTGTCCAAGCTTACTCTGTGGACGTGTATAGGGTAATGAGGATGATAAAGTGTAAATAATAGTCGTAAATAAATTCCCTAGATGATAATTCATCTGAAACGTTATGACAAAAGTAGAAACGTTAGTACAACGTTAGGCTAACAAAGAGGTTTGTGGAGTCGTTAAACTGAAAGGTATCCTAAGAGATGTTTGAGACAAAGATAGGTTAATACTAAAGGGTCTAAATTTTACGTATCAAAATGACTGCCCGTGTCCACTTTATGGTATAAATAGCTAGAACCGCCTAGAATACTTACCCAGTATCCCTCAAATCAGAGGCAATGTTGGACCAACATCGGGGCAGTGGAGGGGACGCCCTAAATCGCCTCCTAGATCGCCTCGTGTGTAGGCAAATCGTTTAGCGTGTAGAGTAGCAGCCGATTTAATGGCTGATTTTAGGACCGATTTATAGAGACGTGAGTGGACCCCTTGAGTAGGTAAGTAATTACTTTTAATGCTTCCCCTTTTAATTATGTTTAAATACACTTATTTTACCAGTGACGGCCAAAGATATACAACAGCCAGAGCATATTTGAAACCTAAGTCCCAAAGGCCAAATCTGACTGTCAAACTAAATTCTCATGTGACGAGGGTGTTATTTGAAGACAGAAGAGCTAAAGGTGTTGAATTCATTGATGAAAAAGGAGAAAAGAAGACAGTAAAAGCTTGTAAAGAGGTACAAACAAAAAATGACAGCTCATTATAATTAATACTAGATTTTGCCCGTGACTTCGTCCGCGTAGAATAGTTACTGTGAGATAGTGTGATGTTATGTAGTCTATAGCCGTCCTCAATAAATAGGCTATTCAACACTGAAAGATTTTTTCAAATTTGAACAGTAGCCTCAATTGGTGGAATAGAAAATTTACTCCTACTCTATTATTAGAAGCAAAGTTCATAGTGGCGTAAATTTGTCCTTCATATTTCTGGGAGGCGTTATATTAAAATTTTTTAACATTAACCCGCATGGCACCTGTTCCCATGGGAATATCGGGATAAAAGGTAGCCTATAATATGTCCTTTCTCAGGCTCTAGACTATCTGTGTACCAAATTTCGGTAAAATTGGTTCAGAAATTTTTACGTGAAAGCGAGACAGACAGACAGAGTTACTTTCGCATTTATAATATTAGTACGGATGGTTTTTGATTAGCAATGAAAGCCTCCGTTTCACAAATGTCTCTGATATCAAATATATTATTTTAGGTAATATTAAGTGCAGGAGCACTGAATAGCCCGCAGATTTTAATGCTATCTGGTATTGGGCCTAAAGAGACCTTAGATCACTTCAACATTTCCGTGATAGAAGCTCTGCCGGTTGGCCAAAACATGAGAAATCACTATGGACTTACACTCAACTTCGTTCTGACGAAACTAAACAACACAGAGATACTAGATTGGAAAATGCTGACTGAATATTTATTGAAAAGAGAAGGGTCTATGTCGGGAACTGGAGTTACTCAGGTGAGTTGAAATTAAATTCATTGCAATTCGACAAGTAGGTAGAGTAATTTTGTGTTTATGAAAGTAGATAAATAAAAAACAATGTCTGTTGTTTATTTACTACTCAAATATTAGGTGAGAAACTTCTTATTGATTTTATTTTTTTACATATTAAAATAAACGTTATAAAGACTTATTATAACGTTATAAAGAATTCTTTTGTAGCTGGAAACTTTTTTAACTTATTGTTTGTAACTGAAAATAATATAAATATAAAAACGATGTCTTAAAATAACTAGCCATAGATAAATCTGAAATGGGAGCGCATGTTTTCGCATAACGTCGATTTTCATAACATCGTTTGTCATACATCGAATGGCATAATCATCAAATAGCATAACAATCATGTCACATATTCCTTCTTACTCATAACATTTAAGTGGCATAACTCTCTAAAGGCATATTATTATAAAGCATAACTATAGAAATTCCTAATTTAATTTAGCACAACATTAGGTAGTCCTAAAATGAATCGAATAATCACCCAGATTCGAAAGAACCAATCCCAAGGAAATGTGTTCTGATAAATATTAGGTTAAGGTTTTTTTTTTATGACCCTTAAAAACTATATTTGTGTCATCGAAATAATTACGGAGCCATCTGAAATATATCAAAAACACACACTGCTTATGTTTTAGAGGGAACACACTATCACACTACATTGGATAAAGGAAAAATAGATATGAGAATGGAAAAAAAATATTCTTACACTAATAATTTCATAACTAACAGCTTACAGGTTTGGTTTACTCGTCTTTAGCGAATGAGTCTCTAAAGCAGCCAGACATACAATTCTTCTTCAATGGCTTCTACGCTGAATGTTCTAAAACCGGCATGATTAATGAATTTCGTGATGACGGCTACAACGGAAGAAATGTTTCGTAAGTTGGTCAAATCTATGTTCGAAAGTAGGTACTTCAGGCAGGTATAAGTAAACAAAAGTCCATTTAAATACAGAAATTATAATCGGCTTGTAGCTTACGACGACCTCCTTGACCGAGTGGTCTGTACGCTCTAGGCGTCGCCATCTCGAGAGGTCGATCAACAGTGGAGGCAAGTGTTTGGGTGATGAATTTTCAGACATTTGTTCCCCAGTCTTGGATGTTCATTATATATGTATTATATTATGTACATTCTCAGTAATTATATGTATTTATAAATTAAATATATTTGTCCTTCATCTAGTATCCGTAACACAAGCAGCATGTAGTTGCTTAAAATGGGATTAGTTGATAGGTGTGAATGTCTGAGGATATTGATTTTATTTTTACTTTCTATGAAGCTTGGTGTGATCAGTGGCTCAGTTAATCGATCGTGGCAATATTTCACGGGCCACCGCCTTCAGCTTTATGAAGCGCAGGTTCGGCCTCACATGAAATATTGCTCTCATCTATGGGCGGGAGCACCGTATTATCAACTTCATCCTCTCGATGCAACGTAGAGCGGCTCGAATTGTTAACGCGGCAGCATTTCTGATCGTCTTGCCACCTTGGCTCTGCGAAAAGATGTAGCATCGCTCTGCATATTTTACCGCTACTATTTCGGGGAGTGATCAGAGGAATTGTTCGGACTCATACCAGCCTGCTTTCCGTTGCCCAACGTCGCGACGTCTAATTCACCCCATAGTCTGGATGGTTGGCTGTGCACGACCCTGCGTTTTTTGCGTCATTTTTTGTCGCTCACATCTAAACTGTGGGATTCATTGATACTAGTAGTTCTGACCGAGGATCGATACGACCTTCAGTCGTTCAATAAAAGAGCGAACTTTTTTATACCACCAGGGTGGCAAACAAACATACGGCCCACACAGATGGGCAGTGGTCACAGTAGCCTAAGGACGCCTGCAACACCGAGGGCATCACCAGCGCGTTGCCGACCTCACCAGGGAGTTCATTCCACAGCCTAAGCGTACGAGGAAGGAAATTCCTCCTAAAACGAACGGTACGGGACCATTTTGGTTCTAACGTGTGAGGATGAATTCCCTGACGATGGCGAGCGGTGCGGTGATAAAAAAAGCTGTTGGCATCATGTCAAATAGCTCCTCAGAGCAGACCCCATTGTACAAGCGGTAGAACACACACAAGGAAGCAAAATTTCTCCACAAGCTTAAGGGCTCAATACCGTTTGTGAGCTCGGAATCGCCGTCAATTCTCATGGCTCGTCTCGTACTTATTCCTAAAAGGCCGGCAAAACATTTGCATTTTTTTACGACCTAAACTGATGCCTCTGACGGCTACTCAGCTATCATCGGATTATTTTGAAGAAGGCAAGAACATAGGTGGGTCCTCAAGCCTGTAGTGGCGAACCAGCACTGGAGGGTTTCTCTCTGGTCCCGCTTTCAGGGAATCTCCAGGGCGCTCGAGCCAGATTCGGAGATCGGCAGACGTCCTGAGCGTCCGAGCCTTTAGATGCCTAAAGGCTCGGATCCCGGCTCAGGCGTGCCGTGTCGTGGAGGAGTTGCGAGGGAGCGCGCGGGAGCACCGCGAGTGTGACCCGGGAAAACATTTGCAGTTCCTCAGGTGCAGCAGATTCTATAGGCGACAGTGATCACTTTCCATCAGCCCCCTTATTCTAAACTGTCGGTTTTCGGATTGGATTCGAAAAGTAACGTCCCGTCTCGCTCTGATTTGCCGCAATAAAAAGTGTCAGGAATAGAGATTCCGTGATTCGTTTAGTTTCCGACAGTTTAGAATAAGCGGACAGCTGAACCGTCTGCCCGTTTGCCTCCTCTCATATAAAAATTTGAATTTTTTTTTTTTCGGCGGTAGTGTAACATATCTATCTATTATATTGCTTATACCTACAATACCTAGTTTGAAACGTTTCAGCCACGTTTTACGTAATGGCCATCATTCCAATATTTAATACATATTCATATACCTATAGATCTATGATTAGAACGGTTCTCAATCTTGATTCATATTTACAGAGCGAACGCGGCGCTGCTTCTACCCCGCAGTGTCGGATACCTCACCCTGCAGTCGGCGGACCCCTTGGACCCTCCACTGTTTTACCCCAACTACTTCGCTCACCCCGAGGACTTGATCATGATTAGAGACGGCGCCAGATATCTACAGAAGCTCTTCGATACCGATGTAAGTGAAAAGGGTGCTGGTGCATAAATATTCTGTGAGAATTTTGGTAAATACCTACAATACGGACGACCTCCGTGGCCGAGTGGTCTGTACGCCGGTCTTTAGGCGTCGCCATCTCGAGAGGTCCTGGGTTCGATCCCCAGTGGAGACAAGTGTATGGGAAGTGAATTTTCAGGCATTTGTTCTCCAGCCTTGGATGTTCATTATATATGTATTATATTATGTATATTCTCAATAATTATCTATTAAATATATTTGTCCGTCATCTAGTATCCGTAACACAAGCATTTAGTTGCTTAAAATGGGACTAGTTGATAGGTTTGAATGTCTGAGGATATTTATTTATTATTATTTATAATAGTTTGCAAAGGGAGCCCTATCGCTAAAAGCTCTTCCAATGAGGGTTCATTGGAACAGCTGTTTTTCTCATGAGTGTGAAAAAAAAAATGCTGGTTGGTACCACCAACCAAATGCTTACTCCTGGATATACTCACCCCAACCATTGCCATAGACGCCCAGTGCCCTAAGACCTCCACAATGATCGGTCCTGCGCTGGTCGCATCCAGCTTCTTTCACCAGATCGTTGGGCCACCTCGTTAAGAACCAACTAACCTTGCCCTACCAATGCGTGGCCGCCGCGGCGAAGGTTCTCGCCTTTCTGCCCCAATAGCCATTAGTTTTACGAAGCAATTTTCCCTACCCGCCTACCCTACCTCACATAATACCTACCTACATAAATACAAACGCCTTTTTCCCAGTGGGGTAAGCAGAGATTACAGATTTCCACTTGTTTCGATTCAGGCAACATCCTTCGCTTAATCTAATAGTTAACGCTTTTGTCTATCTATTAGCCTATTGTCGTCCACTGCTGGACATAGGCCTCCCCCAATGATCGCCACAACTCGCGGTCCTGAGCCGCCTGCATCCAGCGACTTCCTGCGACTTGCGCCTCCCAGTACCTACGTGGTCGCCACTCGAGAACCTTTCCGCCCCAACGGCCGTCAGTTCAGTCAGTTGCTCGTAGAATGCTTTTGTAATACCTTTTAAATTTACCAGACCCTGAAAAACAAGTATGGCTTAGTGCTAGATAGCAAGACAACGCAAAAATGCAAGAACTTCGAAGATTGGTCGGACGCGTGGATCGAGTGCATGGCGCGCGTCAACACGGACCCGCAGAACCACCAGCTGGGCACAGCCGCAATGGGCCTGGTGTTGGACCCTCAACTCAAAGTCTATAACGTTAAAGGTGAGAACGAATCAAGTCAAGGTTCCCGTGTAGCAAGGAACAAGCCTGTTGCCATGCACCGGGTACAATATAATGGCAAAACATTCATATGAACTAAAAAGTTAAATCCAAAGTTCAAAAATTAGAAAACGCGGGGAAACCCCACGGAAAAGATAAAGTATTGAACTTGTGACCTCTTGCACTAGTGCCGACTTTCCCAACTCAGTTATCGTGCCTTCGACGGCAATTTATTAATTATTTTATATACGACAAGTAAGCTCCTTCCTCTCATCAGATGGTAAGTGACGTTAAGGGCTAAGATAGGAGCTTCACCTGTGTTCCTCGACAACTGATTCAAAATTCAATATCGTTTATTCAATTTAGATGCGTCTTTGCACATGCTTATGAACGTCAAAGGAACTGGCTATCTTACCTCTTATTGCCGGAACACAATAATGCTTATAGGTAACATTGTTATTATAGCGACAGATTTAGGTAAGACGGTTGTTGTTAGTCGGGCGAGCTTAGAAGCCCTACCGCCAACCAAACCGAGCAGAAAATCTTCTGCTCCCGTGGGAAATCAGACCCGGACTTCCCGATCAACATCCGGTGGTATGAACCACTAGACCAGTGGTTAAAAGTTAAAATTTTCATGTAATATTTACATTATTTACTTTTTCAGGTTTACGAGTGATAGACGCTTCTTCTATCCCGACACAAATGACAGGCAATCCTCAGGGAGCTATCATGCTGGTAGCGGAGAAAGGCGCTGCTCTCATAAAGAAGCAATGGGAATAACAACTGAATCTAATATCAGCTCACTTCACCGATGTTAATAAAAACTTGTAGATAGATATGAATTTATATTAATAATATTATATGCTATTTTAATGATAAATATATCCTTGTTCAATTTATGTAGGTATTTGTTTATTTACATGCCTGCCAACCTTTTCAAGAACAATTAAGTTGGTGGTTTATAAAAACTTTTTGATGTCCTTTCATAACTAGTCAAGGTGCACAAAACGAGACACAATAGAAACATCAATTGTTTTCGAACACCCATGATCGCGGTGACCGCCAAGGGTTTTTTTTAAATTTATTTAAAGATTTCCAAATACAACAGTTTAAAAAAGTAACAGTGATAAAAAACCAAAAAGTTTTACAGCCATAGGTACTGTTAAAGTTTGCAACAGTCTAAACAACATTTCCACTACTAATATTATTAATCTAACTCTAACAGGTTTATAAAATGCATACAATCATGAAGTTCCATGAACATACACTTAACCCATATAAGTTGATGCAAGATATTTTTTATTTGGAGTGATATTGCTACAAATATCCGCAGATATTTCATTAATAAAACCCTATTCACAACTCTGACTACGGTCTTATTCGGAACTATACCTGCCGTCTCGTTTTGATTTGCCGCTGTGAAAAATGAAAGGTATGGAGATTTTGTGATTTAGGAGGGTATGTCACAAGTTATGGATGTATCATGAATGACCGCGTTGATTGGTGCGGAGATCTCAGCTGAAATATAGAATAGAGGTAGGAATATTACTTCCATATTAATTTAATGTCTTAGATAAAAAGTGGTCATGTCCCTGGTCGTAAAAAAAAGACGTGTGGCACTCGGGGACTGCCGCGGTAAAGCTATTGCATAGCATTTTGTATCAACTTAAGCAATTATCATTTTATTTATTTATTTTATTCATGCAGTATTTCTTTTTCTTTGATATTAATTCAAGTTACACCTTTTGAGCGTGGTGACCGATAAGAAAACAAATTATATAAACTGTTGGTAGTTTGCATATACATTATTTCGTTCGGATCACTTATAAGTAAATAAAATCATAAAATAATTATCAAAAATAAATGTTAATAAACTAATTAATAAAATAACAAAACTCATAATAAACAATGTGTAATAGTTAGCTTATAAATAAAACCAAAGTGGCGTCTTTGTTAAAATTAGTTCTTTGTTGTATCACTAGATGGCGCCACCTATCCTTTAAAACGCACTATTGTTTACTCTCATAGACTTATATGGTCAAACCGATGTTAATTAAAATTTGTATTCGCCTTGGACACGGTGTTTCATTTTGGTAACCACCTTGGGTTTTAACATGCACGACCTTCAAGCCACACCTCCTTGCGCATCGGAGTGGGGAGCGTGAGGTTTTTTCGTTACGGAATTTCTGGATTCGGTCCCCGCGCTCAAGGCCCGCGATAGAAGCTTGCAATAGCTTAATAACTACTTACTTTTATATAGGACTCATTGGTTGCTTGGAGGTAGGTACCATATATATTCATGGTGTTAGTGTATGTACAGTACCTACTAGCTGTTGCCGGCTACTTCGTCCATGGTTACTTTCCCACGGGAACCCTTTAATTTTCCGGAATAAAAAGTATCTAAGATGTTGACCAGGGCTATAAGGTGTCACCATGCAAAATTTCATTGAAATCGGTCCAGCCATTTAGGAGATTAGCCCGTACAAACAGAGAAACCAAAAAAAAAAGAGCATTTTTTTGGTATTTTCCCTGTTTTTATATCCCCCTGAATTGGTTTTGAGCATTTTTTCTATGTACAGACATTCGACCTCTACAGTTTTATTATATGTATGTATATTAGGTATATAAAGTCATCTAGCAGAGTGTAAGCTGTTTACTTTGCACAAATTGTAAATGTGTATGACCAATTCGTTGGTGTTGAAAAATAATTACTCATCGTCAAAGATTGTTAAAAATAACGAAGAAGCATATATGAGTGTGCTTATTTTAGGAAATTAATGAGGTGGTTTTAATATTTAATTGACGTCAACAACACATCAACACGGCTCATTACCGTAACCTAATTCTCGTTAAAGATTTTGCGCTATAAATAATTTTAAGACTAACCTAAATATATTTACTGGTGGACAAAAATTTGGCCATTCCTATTTATCATTTATTCATTAATTATGATCACTTTTTTCAATAATTTTTTTTTTATCAGTAAGAAATCTTTGTAATTTTACTTTCATTTTGGCTTTTTCTTGGTAATCTTTAAAAAAAGTAAAGTTGTTTAGTTTAAAAACGCATTATTTTTATCTCATTAAAGAATTACCTCATAATTAATTTTTAAAAAAAGTTTTCGTTTAAAAATTCAACCACAGCAGCTTGTTAGGTAGGTGGCCAAATTTTATTGTCCACCAGTATATTTTACCTCACGCGATAAAGCAGGTATAAAAGTGCTATACAGTGTGAGAGAAGAAATAGACTAATTGAATTGCCTTGAAACATATTTCTTCTAGCACACTTTTCACACAACTTTCTTGTATTGCTGTGATAGAAAAGCACCTAGGGAATGGTTGATAATGTCATAAAATAGTACCTATAGTCAATCACACGTGAGATTACAAAAACTGCCAAAACAATACATTTTCAACCTCAACATGTTGTATTTTGTTGAACATCAAAACTTTCAACGGATTTTTTTTTTATTTATAAATAGTAACAGTTTGTTTCAAGTATCATTATGCTTACACAACAATCCCATAAATATGTACTGAGACAGGGTGAATAATAGATAAATAAAAAATATGAATTTAGTAAAATGATATATTAAAATACATACATGATTACATAACCACGACATACTAGACATAAGAACTTATGGATAATAATTAGTAATTCTTTTACTTTCGATCGAATAGAAGCAAAAAATAATGATATTCATATGAAAAGGAATGAGTATGTCCAATCGGCAAGATAATGGTGTGTGATTTAATCTTCAATTTAATCGAAATCATCGAAAATAAAAGAATTTCATCGAATTTCATAATTTAATAAACATGTGATTGTTTAACTTAAAATACTTACTTCATTTCAAAAACTTATTCAAACAAATTTTTTACCATTTTAGGAATGATTCATAATACTTTTGGCAATCATTCAACTCCTTGAAATGTGTAGAGAAAACACATTGAGAAATCAATTTGGTCAACCTTATAGTAAATTGGAATTCAATTTGACAAATGCATGAGACTATTGAAATGCAATGTTATATATAAAATGTACTAAATTAGCACCTTCCACAAATTATTATTGAGAAAACTGCATCAAATCACTATCAAGATCTATTTTTGTTTTACCAATCTAATTATCTGCAAAATATAAATTTCTTATAAAATATATGCAAGTCAGGTTGCATACAGATTAATCAATTGTTTACAGTATTCGATTTAGGTTACTTTAGCCTCCAAATATAATTTTAGTGGCTATTTATTATAGTATAAAATTCTGTTGCAACCTGCCCACAATGACAGCTTACTGCTCATCCTTGTCTTTAGCCCCATGTTTCAAAATGCGAGTAAACTCTACGTAATCAAACAAACCGTCACGGATTGGAGCCTCACGAAGCATTTCATCTACATCATCATCAGTGAAGCGGTCTCCCATTGTAGTAAGCAATTCCCGCAAACGATCCTCAGCTATCACTCCCATGTTCTCTTCATCAAAACATCTATTACAAAAAAAATATTATATTAAAAAAATTATAAGTTTCAGGATAGCTCAGCATAATACTTCATAATAACATCTGTAAGTAATTCATGTAAGGAATCAATTAGACCATTATAATTTATTTATTTGTATTTAAATTACATTTATTAAACATTAACCGTCTTACCACAAAGGACAAATTGAACAGTTATCTATCACTTGTGTAACTAAACACTATTTAAAGTATGCCTTCAACACCTGTTTAATTTTTGTTTAGACGCTGCTTAAGCCACTCCTAGCTCTAGACAATTGTAAAACACAGTCTTGTGGTAACATTTTTTAAAACACTTGCTTAACTTAAGTTTTTTGTGGTAAGACGGTGACTTACCAGAAAACTAGGACTAAATAATAGACAGCATAAATTATTTAAAAGGCAATAAATTAATGAAATAAATATAAATTAATGTGGGTGTCAACATCTCTGCCTACCCCTTCGGGGAAAAAGATATGATTATATGTTTATGTATGTGTTTTTATGTATCAATTCATACCCAAAAGCATTCTTGATGACATCCTCAGGATCAGTGCCCTGAAGCCTCTCACCGAACAGTGTGAGGAACATGGTGAAGTTGATGGGGCCTGGGGCTTCATTCATCATGCCTTCCAAGTAATCTTCAGTGGGATTCTTACCTGTAATGAGCAAAATGTTCCAGAAATTATTATAGGCATTTCATAATAAAAAGGAAATATCTAAATGGAGAATTCTCAAGGGATTAGTATTTAAATTAGAAATAACATTCAAAAATTTTATATGTATAATATGGAGTGGATGAGCTAATAAAAAAGGTAATATTATTATTTATGAAACATTATAAAAAATGGAAAATTAAAAATTTTGAAAATTTAAAATTTATTTTTTAACTAAGAAACAATGCTTTACCTAGAGATGCCAACATGTCATGCAGATCATCCTTGTCCACAAATCCATCCCTATTCTGATCAATCATGTTAAAAGCCTCTTTGAACTCAGCAATCTGCGCCTGGTCAAACATAGCAAACACATTTGAAGTTGCGCGCTGGGCACGCTTTTTGTTGGTGCCACGGCGGCCTGCTGTCTTCCTGGACGACATTATGATTCTGTAAAAAATAGATTGAGATAAATAATTGAATAAATATTAAACCAATTTTATTATTTATATTTTTTGGTTGTCTATGTATTGATGAAATATACAAAATTGCGCGATTGTATCGACAGCTGGGTTGAATGTGATTATTGATTAAACTCAACAAATATTTGGTACTCACATGAACTAAAGACAGACGCCCGAACTACGTAAAAAAAATAAAAGTTTATATGGCTACACACTGTACAAACCTAGCGTTTATAAAAGCGAAAGAAATTTATATACAAATCTATTGCATTGACAACAAGTTGTCGTCACCGAGCACTCTAATGATTGTGAGTCATTTAAAATCCTGTCAGCCGCTTTCCGAATTATCTGGGGCAGGGCACTTGATGTCACAAGCACCAAGGATTTCCATAAATGGCTATAAATTTCTAACATACCCCACATGATTCGAAATTTCTGGATATTATCACATGTAGGAATTACGCCGTACTTACTTGTAGTTGTTGAGTTATTTATGAAGAAAACAAATGGGATGGTGACCGTTTTAAAACGGAAATTAAACTCTTTGTCAGATATAAAGGCGAATGAGTAATAAAATAATCACGTCATAAAAAATGGTAGTCCAAAAAATGCTGTCACTTGTCACCGCGCTGTCAGTCCCAGAATTCTCCCATGTACGAAAGGCAAAGGTAACAAAGCCCATACAGTGAAGTCTTCGGAATTTTAATATCTTCAGTATTTCCATTGAAATGCAAGTGTCCAAGTGTAATACATTTCAATACATCTTGGAAGAGTTTGGCGTCAAACGATCGATGGCAGACACTGTGGTGTTACTTCGATGAGGAGGATCACCACGATAAAAATCTCATCGTTTTTCACACCACTTGACGATTATTTCAATTATCCTCCATATTGCTCATCATTACTGACACTTATTACACAAAACTACACAGATTTTTTGCAACAAGATCCACTCCGAAACAATATTACAAACACTGAAATAAAAATCACGTCCGCCATAGGAATCTGAAATACATACAGCCAAACCTTTAAAATACCATAATATAAATGTATTAAGGCCTTGCTCGGTGGCGAAGTGTTTAAGGGAAATATTATAGTTATTGGCCATAGTATTTTTTGATATAGCGGCAACATAAATAAATAATTTGTGATTTCAACTCTCTAGCTATCACGGTTCTTGACCCTTGGGTACTGAACCCTTAAAATTAATGTCTTGTCCGCGTAGGTCCCTCACAGCGCTTGTATGAACTTTGTGGCGGCTGGAACCATGCATGGCCCGCAGTAAGCCGCCAACTTTTATGCCACATCTGTAAAGGCTTAAAATGCTACGGCCAGACTTGATGGTGTTTCGTGTTCGTGTTGTCACAATAAAACTTCGTGTTCGATCGTCGAAGCGTTCGGCCATATCAAAACAAAACTTTTCTACGTGTAGACGCGATAATGTAGAACTTCCCGATAATTCATTTCGCAGATAAAGATTCATAATTTTATATTAATTCCAATATTCTTTCATTTCATTACAATATGCAACATGTTCAAAGCGCTTGGCGTCTTGATCTTGGAGTGTGTAGTTCTTGCAAAATGTCACAAAGAAATGATTTCCAAGTTTTCTTTAAGGCTAAGGATTATAGCAGTACAGTAGGTATTATGATTTTTGTGACATTTCTAAACTTTATTCAATTGTCAATGTCACCTACATCAAACCTTGAATAATCATAAATAAAATGACAAAATTAATGTTTTGCAATAGTCCTTAGAATATTTCCCATATTTTATATTTATGTTTTAACACAAATATTAATGCGGTACTTGAAAAGGTATATACGTGATACAATATTCTAAAAATCTATCTGATGTTTTTAAAAAAATCTACTTAAATTTTTTTTACACAGATGTTATGTCAAGGAAAGTCACGAAATTTTTATTGTGTGATTCGTACCTTCAGTACATCTTCCAAGTTCCGCGCCAATCATTACGATATTCTTGGAATCACTCCGAAGGCCACACAAGGCGATATAAAAACTGCATATTACAAACTATCGAAGATTCATCATCCAGATAAGTCTAATGTATATAATTTCCATTTTCCAAACTCGTTAAATTTTACTGTTCTAATATAGTAATCTCGAAACATAATTTCTAGAATGAAGAGTCTGCGAAAAAATTTAGAGCTATTACAGAAGCTTATGAAGTGTTAGGAAATATTAAATTAAAGAAAATGTATGATAAAGGTAATTTTTTTTTCAAACTAATTAGTTGCTTCTATTCCTTGAATTCTCTGTAAAAACTGGGAACTGATGAGTTTTTTACCATATTTATTAGAAACAATATCATTTATTTGGTGGCTAATGATTTCTGTAGATAACTAATACACTGATGTGTATAATTTAAGATGTCATAAAGCATGATTGTGTTTTATTTACTTCAAAGCTTTAGGATGTAAAATCAGTTCCTGACAAGACGCATTAAATGACAGGTATTTTTAATCTAAGTATCTTACAAACAACAAAATTTTCAGGTCTACTGGTCAGTCGTGGAGGTCCTTCAAAAATGGATTTTCATCCCGAACCTGAGCCCACTGATCCAGAACTGAGATTTTACCAATCCCGAATGAGGAATAATATAACTCGCACATTCGATGGAAAAACACCTATTTACGACTTTGATTCATGGTATAGATAAAGATATAGACTAAGATTTTGTAATTCTTATAAAATAACAATTACATAAAGTTCTATTTTTAGGTCAAGAAATCACTATGGAAGCCTTTTTAAAAAATCTCAAAGTGACAGGCAAACAGTTAAAGTACGTAATAAAGTAGCAAGTCAGACGAAAGAATCTAACAACCAAGAGGCTCTTATCTTTATGTTATTTGCTATGGGGGCATTATTTCTCTTAATGGTTACTGCTGGTAAAAATGATTATGATCAAGTAGCAGTTTACACTGAGAAGCCTAGTAGTAATGATAGTGACAAATCTGTCATAAAACAAGTGGATTGAATTTATCAAATGCTTTAATTTAAAATAATTGTTGTTAGTTAAATTAATACAGATTTACAGTATCATCATATGATGCTTAGTGTATATATTGTACATAGTAATTTCAAATACCTCTGAATGTAGATAAATTGTGATTAATAAACAGAAGCAAAGACTATTTAGATTTGTTCTTATTTTAAATTCCAATTATGTACTAACTACTAACATTAAAATAGAGGGGAAAAAGTTGTTAATACAGATCTCACACACGTTTATTGATTGATTTCTTGCTTAACCCCTTGGCGGGCACCGAGAACACTGGCGTTCGCAAACAATAGATTTCTAGTGTCTCGTTTTGTGTCCATTGACTAGTTAAATTCTGTGTTGCACAGTATTGTCTACTAAAATGTGAAATTTTTGTTTACATAAAATTCCAGGGAAACCATATAGAGACATTTGCATTTGTGTATAAATAGCACACTTGACAACCTTTTCAAATTCTTAGTATTGTTCATCATGAAATTTAATATTTTATAAGTTAAACTGTGAACTTCGTGCTGTTCCCTCGTAAAACAATTATGTGCCCTGTTTTATTTACTATTATTCTAAGTATCCTTTTTACAATATCTTTCTTCACTAGAATTGCTATACCCAATGAAAGTTTTGCCCTAAACCTACATTTAAATGTGAAATACATTTCAATATTGGTGCATCATTGTATCAATAAATCTGCTAAGACAAATTACATACTAATTTTCTAGTCATCACATATTTTTCTATAAAGCACCAATATCAAGCAGACTGATTAGATATTCATTTATTATAAAAAAACAGATTTCTCTAATAATCTAAAACTTTTCTGTGATAATAAGAGACACTGCACTTTTATCTTGATGCACATTTTATATTTCGATTGTAAATGAAAAGAACAAATAAATATATTGTAGCTCACCACCTAATATTTTATGTGCTATATAGATTTACATATTATTTGCAATTTGGCATATTCTCGTTGCAGTTGCACTTGCAATGTATAAGAAACTACAAATTATAAAAGCTGCAAAGGTTACAAATATCAGATAATCATTATAAAACAATAAACATGAAGAAAATATTAAATTTAAATCTTTCATTCTTGAGGACTTAATAAATAATATTGACAATTCACTCCATTCCTAAGAATCTTTCAAAGCAATTATTTTCAAAGAAAGTAGCATCCCTAAATAATTGATAAAAACAATAATTATAAAGTGTATGCATATACAAAATAATTTTCCTAAACACATCATTTTAATAAAAATTAGACCATTTAATACCTATGCATAATTATAGTTAAGACTCAAAAATGATTACCATACATGCCTGGCATAGGCATGTTTAGGGGTCCAACTGGATATGGCACGTTGGGTACGCTTGGAACTCCATAACTAGGATAAGGTAAATAAGGTTTGGAATAACCATTCCCAAAAGCAGTTTGGCCAGTTCTTATTAATTCATTCATTTTGTCTGCTTTAAACTTTCGCAGATGCATAGTTTTACGGATGGGTTCAAAATCTTCTAAAAACTTTTCAACATCTATTTTGCCTGTGAGGAAATCTTGGGCTATGACATCTGATTGTTCTTCTGTTTCTGCTGCTGATGTCTGCAGCAAAGCAAGAGTTGTGTCTGCTGAAATGCCTGCTGATTTTGTCTCTGAAAAAGAATTATTTAAAAGTAGATTATAATTGTTAGCAATAATAATAATGAAATTAGCTAAAACCATACTGTCCAAGTGTAAATAAATTTTCAAGTCACAAGTTTCTGTAAGAAAAATTCTAAATGCATGAATAATTAAACTATGATAAAACAATTTATTTCTATGAACTGTCACAGTGTCAAACACCTTCAATTTCAAGGTTATCAAAAGTAGCATATTATCATAAGTAAATGCTATTGTTTTTACCATATTTCTTTTAGTCCTAAGTTATTGATGATAAAATAGGTACATTATTGTGTAAATCGTACATTCTATAAAGGGTTAAGTAGGTGTGTAATAACATTATCTAAGATGTTATAAAATGTTAATTATACTAACTATATTCTTCTAACAGCTCCTGTATGTGTGAGCATAATTGTTCACCACACTCTGACCTTTCAAGAACCTGTTGTTTCATTTTTTCTAGTTCTGGCTCCCTTGTCAAATTAAACTCTGCTAAAGATCTATTGCTTGCTATAATCATTTCTTTTTCAGCTTCCCACTCCTTTACCTAAAAATTTTGGTGGTATGTTACACGAAATCAACCAAACAACCAACAAAGCAATGACTCATATCATACAATATTGGACAACTTTAGAATTTACATTTATTTAACTTTTACAACAAAGAAAATCAAAGCAAGAGGAATAATGTGGTTAGTCATTTATTATTATTTACTTGTTCAACATCTTTCAACACTGCATCGAATTTGCTATCATCGTTTAGCATTTCTTTGAGCTCTTCCGAATTTAAATGAGTCAGCAAGCCCATGGCCGCAGTAAGATCTGGTTGAATCATTTCACAAATCTGCAATTTAGTTTTATGAAACACTAAATAATGCACCACAAAGGAAAGGATTTAGCAAGACCAAAGAGTAAAGTCGTCTAACTAAAAGACAATCTTCCCCCTTCCGTCCGTATATGTTCGTATTAATCACAGACTAAGAAGAGATCACAGATTAGAGAGAATACGTCTAAAGGAAGAGATACTATATTAATTCCAATTACAAATGACCTCAGAGTAAACAGAAATGAGACTTAATTTTTTTTTTAATTCTCCCATGTAGGGAAGGCAAAGGGAACAAAGCCCATACAGCCAAGTCTTCAGTATTTTATTTCATCAGTAGTTTGCATTGAAATGCTAGTGTAATGCATTTTAATGCATCTTGGGAGAGTTTGACGTCAAACAATCGATGGCAGACACTATGATGCTACTTGGATGAGGTGAATTACCACGATAAAAAACTCATCACTTTTCACACCACTTGCATTTCAATGCAAACTACTGATGAAATAAAATACTGAAGACTTGGCTGTATGGGCTTCGTTCCCTTTGCCTTCCCTACATGGGAGAACTTTACAACAACAACAAAAAAAAGATTAAGTGGACGTATTCCACAGATTAGAGAGATGTGTCTAAAGATTCTCAAGATTCTGTGCTGTAATCTGCAAATTATTAATTTGCTTCACTAATCATTTGTGTTGTGCAAATTACGAAGTTAGTTATTGTATACTCTTTGTGCAAAGCACATATTAACCTCTCTAATCTGTGCATATTAGAGAGAATTCGCCTTTAGACATATCCACGGCAGTCAATCTTCATAGAACGAAATGCTAGAGGTAGCGCCATATTGTTTTAATAGACACTGACGTTTATAATGCGCTGTGATTGGATAAGGAGTCGGCCAATAACGATGAAGTTAGTTATATTTATCTTAACTGTCTGGCGGGGGCGGTGGCCATATTTATTTCTTTAGACGTATTCTCTCTAATCTGTGATTTATTTGTTTGTATACCGTGAACAATGTTTTTGTTTTTAAAATATCTTTTATTTCGTCAATAAAAATATAAAAGAACGCACCTTGATGGCAAATTATGAAAATGAAGAGACATCGTACATTTTTCTGAAGCCGACTGATAATCATGTGGTTCCGGAGAAAATAAAAAAGATGAAGGTTGGTTAATTGCTTTAACAGAATTATTTAAGTTCATAATTCAACTGATTGTGAACTGTCTATATAACGGTTTATTAATAGAAACTTATAAATTTGAACTGAATTTCATTTCTATCATTTTCTAATTTCATTTTTGTGCTTATTGGCATAGGATTAATATTAATAAGTGCTTTTTTATTTTCAGGTGAAAATATGTGTAAAGGTTTTCAACAAAATTGTCTCTGCCACTGTTCTACACTGCTTAAGTTTAGTAAGTAATACAATAGTCAACAAATAAAGTTAAATAATTATGCTTCTAATTTCAATTGTTCATTATTACCATATTTTTTTAACCATCAGTGTAATTAATTAATGAACATTATAATTTCAGCTAACTATGCAGATTGCAGAACCATAAGTAACACATTAAAAATACTAAGGAGAAAGTGCTGTTCTCCGATGAACTTTTTGATAGTATGAATGCAGATGCTATTGTGCAGAGTGGTCGGCGATGTGTTCGTGTGAACCTGATGCAGCAGCGAAATTAGCGCAAAACACTTTGTGACGAAATGAAACTCATATATTCGTTATTAGATAATTATTACTTCAATCAATACATAATTTAGAGATTAGAAATAAATGCGTGCTATGTCGGCGGTACGAGCGGAAGACAAGGTTATTTTTTTATTTTTTTTTAATAATTTTTATTCATGACCATGGATACAAGTCCTTCAGTCGCATACATAGTTTTCTTTGGTTTTCTTATACTAAATCTGGCTAAATAAAGACATATCATAAAGTTTAGGCTACCTACCTATTTAAATGATAATTTATGTAAATGTAATTGACAATAATAGGCTAATTATTAGACATCATTACATTAAATTTAAGCTAAACAATAATTTATGCACACACAGAATCAAATAACAAATTATAACAATAAACTTAAAGTTTTTGCACAGTATTTATAATATATTTAAATAGAGGAAGAAAATAATCGGAGTTGGAAAGTAGGTCTTGTAGGCGGCGGGGAACACTTTGAATATCATTAGAACTGTCAATGTCACTGATGTCAGAGGTTAAAATTAAACGTTGCATGCTAAAGGCTACACAATTTTCTATAAGATGTTGAAGATCGGCATTCTCTTGATGACAATGGGGACAATTAGAATCGGGGAGTATATGGATCCTGTGGAGATGAGCTGGAACCAAACAATGACCAATTCGCATTCGTGAGATAATAGTATAAAAACTTCTCCCAAGGTACTGCTTACGTTTGTGATACCAAGGTTTGCTTGGTAAATCCTTTTGAATGCTAGCAAACCACTTGCCCTTTGTTTCTAAGGTTAATTTCCAGTAGTCCTTCCATAAATTATTTGCTTTTTCTCTAAAGTGACTATAGAAATCGGTGAAAGGAACTTTGAAACAATCGGTATGGTCTTCATCGTGTTCTGCCCGTGCCACTGAATCAACAATTTCGTTCCCTAATATGCCACTGTGTGAGGGAACCCACACAAACTCTACATTTACACATTTCATGTTTAGTTCCTCTAATATCTCCTTAATATTATATAATATATAATTGTTTTTAAATGATAGCAATGCACCTTTACTCAAAGCCATTAATACACTTTTAGAATCAGAAACTAACATTATATTTATATTATTTACACAATTGCTATTTACATAAGATAATGCTTGATATAATGCATAACACTCTGCTGTATATATGCTGCAAAAAGAACTTAATTTTATACATTTTGTGTAATTTGAATGAGAATCATAAAATGCAGATTTAACAGAACAAACATCCTTGGAACCATCTGTATAAATGAAATAATAATGAGACATCTTACTCTTGAATTCTAAAAAGTCATATTTGTTAGAAATTGTATCTACATGCAACTTTAAATGCAAATTTATTAAACTACTATATTTACAACTGTACATAGGTAAGTTTAGAGAATAACATATATTCTTAGAATTGAATTTCATACGTGCATAAATTCCACCTATTTCAGGAGGAGCAGATAAAGTTTGTACTGAAGAGTCAATAGATGCAATAGGCTGATAAATATGTGATGCTCTTTCAAACCTGTCATGGAGGAAGCTGCCAAATGACAAAATTTTAAGTGAAAATCTTTCTGCTAGCTGCATCCGTCTGAGGGACAATGGAGGTATACAATTTTCTATTTCTAAAGAGTTAATAGGTGAGGATCTCATTGCCCCACAAATTAACCTTAAACCAATGTTTTGTATCACATCTAGTTTTCTTAAAAGGGTGCTATGTGCATTTAAATATGCCAAAGCACTGTAATCAAAGTGGCTTCTCACTATGCTTTTGTATAGCATACTTACAATTTTAGGGTCAGATCCCCAAAATGTACCAACCAAATGCTTAAGTATATTAATGCCTCCCATGGCATTTTTACAGATATAATTAATGTGTTTATCAAATTTTAATTTATTATCTATGATAACACCTAAAAATTTATGCTCATTTACAACTGGAATCATAGAATTATTGTACTTAATTGAGATATTATTTGAGTTTTTACTAAATATCAATACAGAACTTTTCCCAGGGCTAACATCCAACTTAAGCTTTCCATAATAATAAGAATGTAATTGTTGTAAAGCATTATTAATCTTATTTACAGCAACTTCTATATTTTGATTTATGCTATACAAAAGCAAGTCATCAGCAAATTGTAATAGGTTAATATCTTCTATATTTACATATTTCAATATTTGAGAAGTGTATAAATTATATAATAAGGGGGATAATGTGGCACCTTGCATTGTACCTTTATTTACAGATTTTGGACCATGCAACTTATTATTATATTTTACATAAATTGTCCTATTGTTTAAAAATTTTAAGATCCACTGCAAAGTTTGCCCAGGTATCCCACATTCATGAAGCACCTGGATTAATTCTTCTATATTAACATTATCAAAAGCTCCCTTAATATCTAAGAAAACACAGATCATGTTTGAATGGCTGATTTTCACATTTCTGATATCATCTATGAATGATACAAAGCTTTCAGAGCAACTTCTTCCCTTTCTAAACCCAAACTGTATTGATGGGATTAAATGATTAGTTTCAGCAAAATAATCTAGACGTAACTTAAGCATGTTTTCAAATAATTTTCCCAAGCAAGACGATAAAGAAATTGGTCTGTATGAAGTAGCTATATTGATAGGCTTATTAGGTTTCAAAACAGGAACTACACACTGTGTTTTCCAAGACTCTGGTATAATGAGATCTCTCCATAATCTATTATATATGAGGAGTAATATGTTCAGCGCATTAATATGTAGCTTTTTAATTAAGATGTATGGAATATTATCCAACCCTGGTGTAGTATCTTTCCTACTTTGTAAAGCTGTAAGCAACTCATCTAAAGTAAAATCTTGATTAAGAAACCTATTGGTGTTATTTTCCTCTGAGCTTTGAAACAATAATGATAATCTACTATAATCTATTTCAGTATTGTCAGCTAGATTATTTAAAAAATCTGGTACCCAGTCGTCATCAAAAAATTTATTGTTGAGTTTCCCTATTCTTTTAAATCTTTTTATATGATTCCATATTCTAGAAACAGGTGTTAATCTATTGAAACTGTTGCACAAATCATGCCATGAAGCAATTCGTTCTTCTCTGATTATTTTCTTCTTATGTGCATCCAATTTTTTATAGTTAATAAAATTACCTATTGTTGGGTTTAATCTGTAGTCTTTCAATGCTTTTTTCGACGTAGCAACTGCATCTTCACATTTTTTGTTCCACCAAGGAGCTGGTTTTCTATGAATTGTAAAGTTAGGACTAGGTTTTATTTTTGGAATTGTTTGATCTCTAATTTTGTTCAAATTGGACACAAATTTATCATAGAATTCTAATGCACCCTCATTGATATCAATTTCAGAGAATTCTGTTGCAGATAAAGAGTTAAATTCATCCCAGTTTGCTTTACTGTATATATATTTTTCTTTTACAGATCTAATTTCGTACAATGAAGGCTGAACATTCAAATAGAGAAAAGTAGGAAAATGATAACTACCCATAGGATCGTCATGGACATGCCATTCACACAGATGAGCCAAAGAAGAACTAACTAAAGCCAAATCTATTGCAGAAGCTTGCCTATTTGGAGGAGGACATGTAGTTGGAGTACCATTATTTAATATGCATAGATCAAATTCATCAATTATATTATATAAATTATTTCCCCTATTATTATTACTATGGCATCCAAACACAACATGATGAGCATTAAAGTCTCCCATTATGATACACGGTTTTGGTATGGTTCTTATTAAAGATTTTAATTTACTAGTTTCGAAAATATTGTTAGGTGGACAGTAAATACAAAGGATTGATATATTACCAGATTGAAATTGAATAGAGATGGCCATATTCTGAAATGATTCATGAAATGCTGTGGGAATAATATTATAACTTAAACCATGCTTTATGTATATTCCAACCCCATTATGTTTATTTGTTGAATTTTTGTATAAAAAAATATAATTAGGGATATTTGGAATGCTTGAGTTATCATGTAACCATGTTTCATTTAATAAACAAATGTCAATGTGTTTTTCTAGTAATAAATTTTGTAGTAATACTTTCTTGCTCTGTAAACTTTGTATATTATACTGAAGTATATGTAAAAATGAGTCCATTAAACTAACTGTGATATGAAAACGTCTCTTATTTTCTTAGATGTCATTGGAGAATTGTCCTTATTATTACTTAGAGCTATGAGTGACTTAACTATTGCATTCATTATTATTTCATTATTTGTTATATTTTTTACATCAAAATCATCATCTTTCCTATATTTTCCTAGTTGAGGAAAAGAAGTATTGTTAATTGGTGGTGGACTACCAGTCACAGTGGCATATGGTTGCTTAACATACCTTTTTTTCTGTTCTTCATATTTCTGTTTTCTCACGGGACATTCTCTGGATATGGCCAAGTGGTTGCCGCTGCAGTTTACACAAGTAATCTCTTCTACATCGCACTCTTTGTATGAGTGATGACCAGAGCATGATGAGCATGTTTGTACTCCTCTGCAAACCTTTGCTGAATGGTTAAACTTCATGCATTTAAAGCACTGTAAAAGTGGAGGTATGTACTGGTGGACTCTGTAACGGAATAGTTGGATGTAAGCATAGTTTGGTAGAGTGTTAGTGGCAAAAGTGACTGCTACTGTAGTTAAGGGTACTAATTCATTGTCAATTTTCTTCATAAATCTCTTTACAGTAATTACTTCTGCGTCACAAGATATATTTTTGTAAATTTCTTCATTACTTAAATCCTTGGGGACAAATTTTAGCACCCCAATTTTTTCCGTTAAATAAGACGGAATAAACGCCTTCATCTTGTTTTTCATAAAGAAATCTTCCATTTTCAGAAAATAATTAGCAGAAGTTGGTTTTTTAAAAGTTACACCTATTTTGTATGCGTTAACTCTATGAACTCCAACGATTCCCTTTACATTTTCTGTGAATAAGTTAGTCAGAGTAATTGGGTTTTTATTACCAATCTTTTCTTGCTCCGTCGACTCAACATAAACTATATACTCTCCGGTACTGTTTTCAAGAAAAAGCCTTTTATAATTTGGCTTTGTGTACACCTTATATTTATCACTATTAGACTGGCTTTTACGGTGACTAAGGTCATTATATTTTCTTTTTTTCTTTACATCTGCCGGGTCCTCACCATCACTGTGAGGACCCATCTTTGCCCGCAAAAACTTTTTTTGCTTCTCAAGTCGGAAAACTTTACAATAAAACAGCTAAAATTAAGATTTTCTCAGTAAAATTCGAAAGAGAAAAAACTTTTCGCCCGCCCTATTTGACTTCCCGCCAAAAAGTCCAAAAGAAGACAAGGTTAGAGAGAACAAAACCACAGAGTATAAATTCAGTGTTGCTATTAATAAGAATACATACAATCATAATATTTCTAACACTTCCCCTTATTCTTATTAATCAATCACAAATCAATTAAACATTACACAATGCAAACATTATTATGTATCAAAATACTATATTTATACATTTCCAATAAAACAAAATGCAACAAGATGCCTAATATAATAAAATATTATGCAACACAATGCTCTGAACACAAAATGCAACAAGATGCCTAATAAAATAATAAACACTAAGCAACACAATGCTTTAAAGGTTTTACATTCATATCATCAATAAAACTATAATGCTTGACACGTGATACAGGTTTAGTAAGTAGATCTGCTGGCATATTCTGGGTAGATAAGTACATAATGTCTACATACTGTTTCTGTACTAAGTCTTTAATAAAATGATAACGCAAATCAATATGTTTGGTTCTTCTATGTGAATATGCTTTTAATTGTAACAGTTTCTGTGCACTCTGATTATCGTTATACACAATCATATTAATCTGCATTTCATTAAGTTCAGATAGAAAATTCTTAATGAAGCACAGCTCTTTACATACATCTGACATGGCTAAATACTCAGCCTCTGTACTGGAAAGTGCTACACAACGCTGTTTTCTTGCTTCCCAGCTTACAGTATTATTGCCTAGTTTTACCAGAAAACCTGTATACGACTTACGATCTGTAGGATCATTTGCCCAGTCTGCATCTGCATAGGCCTTGACATTCAATTTGTCACCCTTATAGAAATGCAATCCATAGTTAATAGTACCTGATAAATATCTCAGTACTCGCTTAGCAGCTATCCAGTGATCTTTATTAAAGTTTGTAACATGCTGGCTTAGCTGGCTGCAGACAAACGAAATATCTGGCCTTGTGCATACTGACAAGTACATAAGACTACCCATTAGCTGTCTATATGGGTACACATTATCATCAATGCTCTGTTCAGATTTTGAATCCAATTTACAATTTAGAGCCATTGGTGTGGATACAGTCTTACATTGTGACATACCAAAAGTCATTAGAAGTTTTCTTATATAATCGGATTGATCTAAAATTATAACATTATCAGTTCTAGTTACACTCATGCCTAAACAACTTTTTAACAATCCAAGATGATTAACATCAAACTCTAATTTTAACAAATTATAAAATTTCCTATTTTCACAATTTGTAAATACATAAAAGTCATCAACATATAATGCCACAATTGTGTATTCACATGCACTCCTCTTGTAATAGACACACGGTTCACATTTACTCTGTAAAAACTCATGCTTTTTCATAAACTCATTAACTCTCTCATTCCATATCCTACTCGCCTGTTTCAACCCATAAATACTTTTATTCAGCTTGCACACCTTGTTATTATCTTTTACATATCCAGTGGGTTGTTCCATATAGATACATTCATTTAAGTTACCATTTAAAAATGCAGTCGCAACGTCCATGTGCTCAATGAATAAATTATATTGCAAAGCTAGAGAAAATAATATACGTAAAGTGGAATGTCGAACAACGGGTGAGAAAGTATCATTGTAATCTATCCCATGTTCCTGAGTAAAACCACGAGCTACCAGTCTCGCTTTATACTTGTTTGGTTTACCTGAAGAATCACCTTTTACTTTGTAAATCCATTTACATTTTATTACATTAGAATCTTTTGGCCTATCAACCAATTGCCATACACTGTTACTCAACATGGAGTTATACTCCCTGTCCATGGACTCCTTCCATGACAAAGAATCAGAGGAAGACATTGCTTCTTCATATGTTTGTGGCTCATTAAAAATAGAACATTGTTCAAAATGTCCTACCGACAACAAAGAATTGTCTACATACCGAGCCGGTGGTATACCACGCGTACTCCTAACAGGATTGCTGCGTACGGTCACGGAAGCCCCCGGACGACTCACAGTCTCCTCATCTGTAGATGACACCTCTCCCTCTGACGGAATATAGTCCAGGCTGCAATCTGCACCTGACCTCACGTCCAAGCTAGAGTCACTGCCACAGTGCTCATCAGACCCGAAGACATCTGAAACTGGAGAGTAAAACTCATCACCAACATCACAATGTGATGGCTCTTTGTTCATTTCATTGTGAGAACCCACATTATTGCTCCGCAAATTTATCAGCTTATTATTTAATCCATCATTTAATTCATTGTTAGATTGTAAATTATAATTTTCATTCAAATTAAAAATCTCATTATTGCATTCATTTTGACTAGAATCAGTGGCATTGCTCACAGAGATATTCCCATTACAATCATTAATATCACAGTTTAATTTATTATTATAACCTATGTCATTGCATAATATTTCTGGATTAAATTCATAACTATTATTATTATTATGGTCAGAAGATAAAATATTCTTAACATCTTTATAAAATTTGTCTTCCAAGAATATTATATTTCTCTCAATAATTATCTTACTTGGGTTTGATGGCTCAATCAGCCTGTAACCTTTGGAAGTTTCGCTATACCCTACAAAAATACACAACTTAGACTTTGAATCTAGTTTTGAAACAGCAGGCTTATGTAATAAGGAGTATGCTAAGCAACCATAAACACGTAGGTGTTTGAGACTAACATCTTTGCCAGTCCAGATTGCTTCAGGAAGCCGGCCTGCTAAAGCCGCTGTGGGACTTCTATTTTTCAAATACAAAGCTGTTATTACAGCTTCTCCCCAAAAACGACTGCAAAGCCCTGCTTGCCTCAACATGCACCTTGCCTTCTCCATAACTACTCTATTCAGACGTTCCGCAACTCCATTTTGAGCCGGACAGTAAGGTACTGTTGTCTGATGTACAATTCCTGCATGTGTAAGGTACCATTCAAATTTACTACTGCAAAATTCACCACCATTATCAGTTCTCAGGCATTTTATCTGGTAACCAGTCTGCTTCTCTACAAGGGTTCTAAATTTAATAAAACAAGACATTACCTCACTTTTATTCTTCAATAAATATCCAAATGATTTCCTCGAGAAGTCATCTGTGAAGGTCAATAAGTATCTAGCTCCTCCCCAGCTGCAGTTCCGCATAGGTCCGCACACGTCAGAGTGTACAACCTCCAGAAGTTGGCTCGCTCTCCTTGCCTCTCCCTTAGGAAAAGCCTTAGCTGTTTGCTTCCCCTCAATGCATGCTATGCATGGAGATTGCTGCTTATTCTGAAACACTACACCATGATTAGCATTTTTATTTTTTAAGGTTTGCATTCCTTTTGAGCTAAGATGTCCTAACCGTCTATGCCATACTTCCTCAGATAAACATACAGCAGACCTTGCACTCTCAGCCTCCTGCACTAAATGTAGGAGTGCCGAAGAATACTCCTGAGTAGATACATTATCCAGTTTATAAATACCTTTGTCACACTTCGCAGACAGACTAGGTTTACCTTTTATAATACATTTCTTATAAATTAAGCATCCATCCCCATTAAAAACAACGACCATTCCTCGCTCGACCAATTTACTCACCGACAAGAGATTTGCTGACAATTGTGGCACATACAATGTATTTGACACATTCCATTGACTACCATTAACACTAAGACAAACATTACCAAGACCTGTACTAGTTAATTTCTCATTATTAGCAATAGCAATCTTAACACTATCACTATCTTCAAAGTTTGTCATCCACTTCTTTGAATTAGACATATGTGACGAACAACCAGAGTCCACAATCCAGTCATTGCTAGAAATGTTGGCAATCAAACCAGAAGCCAACATTGTTTGTTGAGGGCGTTCCCCAAAGTCAGCCTTTTTCTTATTGATGTTCTTCTTGTTCTGTAGTTTGTAACATTGTGACTTTAGGTGTCCGGGTTTCTTGCAAAAATGACATGTAACATTCCTCTTGGTGTTCACAGCAAAAGCCGAGTCACTTGTGTTGGATGAACTTCTTCTAAATTCCTCTTGTAACAGTCTGGTGCGCACTAGCTCACTCGTTAAGGTACTGGTTAGACCCAGTCCTGAGACTAGAGCATCATATTCTTGTGGTAGACCTATTAACATAATTTCAGCAACCTCAGCATCATCAATATTCCTCCCTATGTCTGTAAGTTGTTGCACAATAGTCATTATACCATTGATATATTCAGTCATACTGCTGAAATCTTGATAATTCATATGATGAAGCTGTCTGAGCAAAATAACTCGCCTATGAAGTCCTTTATCTTCAAATATAAGACTTAATTTATCCCATGCCTCCTTGGCAGTCTTTGACGAATACACGTGTTGATACAACGCCGGCTTTATTGATAAACATAAACGAGCAAGTGCCTTCTCAATCTTGCTGTTATCCGTTTCTTTCCCTTCTATAGCAAGCCATAAATTCTCCAAAGTAAGTGCCATACGCATTGCAAATTTCCACGTGGAATAATTTGACACACCGTCAAGTTTCTCAATCTGGATATTCCCACCATTGGTACTTAAAGATGCGTTGGCCATTGTATTTTAGTTATAATAATTAATATTAATATAGTAATGCTTACTTAAGGCTTTTCAGACGGCGATCGTCACGTTTCCTGTTTTTCGCTGGGCCCATAACCTATTGTGCAGAGTGGTCGGCGATGTGTTCGTGTGAACCTGATGCAGCAGCGAAATTAGCGCAAAACACTTTGTGACGAAATGAAACTCATATATTCGTTATTAGATAATTATTACTTCAATCAATACATAATTTAGAGATTAGAAATAAATGCGTGCTATGTCGGCGGTACGAGCGGAAGACAAGGTTATATTTTTTTTTTTTTTTTATAATTTTATTCATGACCATGGATACAAGTCCTTCAGTCGCATACATAGTTTTCTTTGGTTTTCTTATACTAAATCTGGCTAAATAAAGACATATCATTAAGTTTAGGCTACCTACCTATTTAAATGATAATTTATGTATATGTAATTGACAATAATAGGCTAATTATTAGACATCATTACATTAAGTTTAAGCTAAGCAATAATTTATGCACACACAGAATCAAATAACAAATTATACAATAAACTTAAAGTTTTTGCACAGTATTAATAATATATTTAAATAGAGGAAGAAAATAATCGGAGTTGGAAAGTAGGTCTTGTAGGCGGCGGGGAACACTTTGAATATCGTTAGAACTGTCAATGTCACTGATGTCTGAGGCTAAAATTAAACGTTGCATGCTAAAGGCTACACAATTTTCTATAAGATGTTGAAGATCGGCATTCTCTTGATGACAATGGGGACAATTAGAATCGGGGAGTATATGGATCCTGTGGAGATGAGCTGGAACCAAACAATGACCAATTCGCATTCGTGAGATAATAGTATAAAAGCTTCTCCCAAGGTACTGCTTACGTTTGTGATACCAAGGTTTGCTTGGTAAATCCTTTTGAATGCTAGCAAACCACTTGCCCTTTGTTTCTAAGGTTAATTTCCAGTAGTCCTTCCATAAATTATTTGCTTTTTCTCTAAAGTGACTATAGAAATCGGTGAAAGGAACTTTGAAACAATCGGTATGGTCTTCATCGTGTTCTGCCCGTGCCACTGAATCAGCAATTTCGTTCCCTAATATGCCACTGTGTGAGGGAACCCACACAAACTCTACATTTACACATTTCATGTTTAGTTCCTCTAATATCTCCTTAATATTATATAATATATAATTGTTTTTAAATGATAGCAATGCACCTTTACTCAAAGCCATTAATACACTTTTAGAATCAGAAACTAACATTATATTTATATTATTTACACAATTGCTATTTACATAAGATAATGCTTGATATAATGCATAACACTCTGCTGTATATATGCTGCAAAAAGAACTTAATTTTATACATTTTGTGTAATTTGAATGAGAATCATAAAATGCAGATTTAACAGAACAAACATCCTTGGAACCATCTGTATAAATGAAATAATAATGAGACATCTTACTCTTGAATTCTAAAAAGTCATATTTGTTAGAAATTGTATCTACATGCAACTTTAAATGCCAATTTATTAAACTACTATATTTACAACTGTACATAGGTAAGCTTAGAGAATAACATATATTCTTAGAATTGAATTTCATACGTGCATAAATTCCACCTATTTCAGGAGGAGCAGATAAAGTTTGTACTGAAGAGTCAATAGATGCAATAGGCTGATAAATATGTGATGCTCTTTCAAACCTGTCATGGAGGAAGCTGCCAAATGACAAAATTTTAAGTGAAAATCTTTCTGCTAGCTGCATCCGTCTGAGGGACAATGGAGGTATACAATTTTCTATTTCTAAAGAGTTAATAGGTGAGGATCTCATTGCCCCACAAATTAACCTTAAACCAATGTTTTGTATCACATCTAGTTTTCTTAAAAGGGTGCTATGTGCATTTAAATATGCCAAAGCACTGTAATCAAAGTGGCTTCTCACTATGCTTTTGTATAGCATACTTACAATTTTAGGGTCAGATCCCCAAAATGTACCAACCAAATGCTTAAGTATATTAATGCCTCCCATGGCATTTTTACAGATATAATTAATGTGTTTATCAAATTTTAATTTATTATCTATGATAACACCTAAAAATTTATGCTCATTTACAACTGGAATCACAGAATTATTGTACTTAATTGAGATATTATTTGAGTTTTTACTAAATATCAATACAGAACTTTTCCCAGGGCTAACATCCAACTTAAGCTTTCCATAATAATAAGAATGTAATTGTTGTAAAGCATTATTAATCTTATTTACAGCAACTTCTATATTTTGATTTATGCTATACAAAAGCAAGTCATCAGCAAATTGTAATAGGTTAATATCTTCTATATTTACATATTTCAATATTTGAGAAGTGTATAAATTATATAATAAGGGGGATAATGTGGCACCTTGCATTGTACCTTTATTTACAGATTTTGGACCATGCAACTTATTATTATATTTTACATAAATTGTCCTATTGTTTAAAAATTTTAAGATCCACTGCAAAGTTTGCCCAGGTATCCCACATTCATGAAGCACCTGGATTAATTCTTCTATATTAACATTATCAAAAGCTCCCTTAATATCCAAGAAAACACATATCATGTTTGAATGGCTGTTTTTCACATTTCTGATATCATCTATGAATGATACAAAGCTTTCAGAGCAACTTCTTCCCTTTCTAAACCCAAACTGTATTGATGGGATTAAATGATTAGTTTCAGCAAAATAATCTAGACGTAACTTAAGCATGTTTTCAAATAATTTTCCCAAGCAAGACGATAAAGAAATTGGTCTGTATGAAGTAGCTATATTGATAGGCTTATTAGGTTTCAAAACAGGAACTACACACTGTGTTTTCCAAGACTCTGGTATAATGAGATCTCTCCATAATCTATTATATATGAGGAGTAATATGTTCAGCGCATTAATATGTAGCTTTTTAATTAAGATGTATGGAATATTATCCAACCCTGGTGTAGTATCTTTCCTACTTTGTAAAGCTGTAAGCAACTCATCTAAAGTAAAATCTTGATTAAGAAACCTATTGATGTTATTTTCCTCTGAGCTTTGAAACAATAATGATAATCTACTATAATCTATTTCAGTATTGTCAGCTAGATTATTTAAAAAATCTGGTACCCAGTCGTCATCAAAAAATTTATTGTTGAGTTTCCCTATTCTTTTAAATCTTTTTATATGATTCCATATTCTAGAAACAGGTGTTAATCTATTGAAACTGTTGCACAAATCATGCCATGAAGCAATTCGTTCTTCTCTGATTATTTTCTTCTTATGTGCATCCAATTTTTTATAGTTAATAAAATTACCTATTGTTGGGTTTAATCTGTAGTCTTTCAATGCTTTTTTCGACGTAGCAACTGCATCCTCACATTTTTTGTTCCACCAAGGAGCTGGTTTTCTATGAATTGTAAAGTTAAGACTAGGTTTTATTTTTGGAATTGTTTGATCTCTAATTTTGTTCAAATTGGACACAAATTTATCATAGAATTCTAATGCACCCTCATTGATATCAATTTCAGAGAATTCTGTTGCAGATAAAGAGTTAAATTCATCCCAGTTTGCTTTACTGTATATATATTTTTCTTTTACAGATCTAATTTCGTACAATGAAGGCTGAACATTCAAATAGAGAAAAGTAGGAAAATGATAACTACCCATAGGATCGTCATGGACATGCCATTCACACAGATGAGCCAAAGAAGAACTAACTAAAGCCAAATCTATTGCAGAAGCTTGCCTATTTGGAGGAGGACATGTAGTTGGAGTACCATTATTTAATATGCATAGATCAAATTCATCAATTATATTATATAAATTATTTCCCCTATTATTATTACTATGGCATCCAAACACAACATGATGAGCATTAAAGTCTCCCATTATGATACACGGTTTTGGTATGGTTCTTATTAAAGATTTTAATTTACTAGTTTCGAAAATATTGTTAGGTGGACAGTAAATACAAAGGATTGATATATTACCAGATTGAAATTGAATAGAGATGGCAATATTCTGAAATGATTCATGAAATGCTGTGGGAATAATATTATAACTTAAACCATGCTTTATGTATATTCCAACCCCATTATGTTTATTTGTTGAATTTTTGTATAAAAAATTATAATTAGGGATATTTGGAATGCTTGAGTTATCATGTAACCATGTTTCATTTAATAAACAAATGTCAATGTGTTTTTCTAGTAATAAATTTTGTAGTAATACTTTCTTGCTCTGTAAACTTTGTATATTATACTGAAGTATATGTAAAAATGAGTCCATTAAACTAACTGTGATATGAAAACGTCTCTTATTTTCTTAGATGTCATTGGAGAATTGTCCTTATTATTACTTAGAGCTATGAGTGACTTAACTATTGCATTCATTATTATTTCATTATTTGTTATATTTTTTACATCAAAATCATCATCTTTCCTATATTTTCCTAGTTGAGGAAAAGAAGTATTGTTAATTGGTGGTGGACTACCAGTCACAGTGGCATATGGTTGCTTAACATACCTTTTTTTCTGTTCTTCATATTTCTGTTTTCTCACGGGACATTCTCTGGATATGGCCAAGTGGTTGCCGCTGCAGTTTACACAAGTAATCTCTTCTACATCACACTCTTTGTATGAGTGATGACCGGAGCATGATGAGCATGTTTGTACTCCCCTGCAAACCTTTGCTGAATGGTTAAACTTCATGCATTTAAAGCACTGTAAAAGTGGAGGTATGTACTGGTGGACTCTGTAACGGAATAGTTGGATGTAAGCATAGTTTGGTAGAGTGTTAGTGGCAAAAGTGACTGCTACTGTAGTTAAGGGTACTAATTCATTGTCAATTTTCTTCATAAATCTCTTTACAGTAATTACTTCTGCGTCACAAGATATATTTTTGTAAATTTCTTCATTACTTAAATCCTTGGGGACAAATTTTAGCACCCCAATTTTTTCCGTTAAATAAGACGGAATAAACGCCTTCATCTTGTTTTTTATAAAGAAATCTTCCATTTTCAGAAAATAATTAGCAGAAGTTGGTTTTTTAAAAGTTACACCTATTTTGTATGCGTTAACTCTATGAACTCCAACGATTCCCTTTACATTTTCTGTGAATAAGTTAGTCAGAGTAATTGGGTTTTTATTACCAATCTTTTCTTGCTCCGTCGACTCAACATAAACTATATACTCTCCGGTACTGTTTTCAAGAAAAAGCCTTTTATAATTTGGCTTTGTGTACACCTTATATTTATCACTATTAGACTGGCTTTTACGGTGACTAAGGTCATTATATTTTCTTTTTTTCTTTACATCTGCCGGGTCCTCACCATCACTGTGAGGACCCATCTTTGCCCGCAAAAACTTTCTTTGCTTCTCAAGTCGGAAAACTTTACAATAAAACAGTTAAAATTAAGATTTTCTCAGTAAAATTCGAAAGAGAAAAAACTTTTCGCCCGCCCTATTTGACTTCCCGCCAAAAAGTCAAAGACAAGGTTAGAGAGAACAAAACCACAGAGTATAAATTCAGTGTTGCTATTAATAAGAATACATACAATCATAATATTTCTAACAGATGCAACCCATGGAAACAAAATAACCAAAATAGGAAAAATTTTACATACAGCAGTGACCCAAACATCACATCATCATTGGTTTTGGAAAGATGCCTTTAAAAAATTAAGGAAAATAAAGGGCATTCAGTAGGTACGGAAAATTTTTATAGTGACTGTAAAGTTATATGAGGCTGTGGCAGTTATTTGAAAGTCAGAATATAAAAATGTTAAAAATCCAATCATAAACTTTTCTGTTCAAGTTAGAACCTATAATTATAGAAGCAATGAACCAATACTGCCACAGCTTTGATTGCTCATTTAATTCATACTTGATCACCAGAATCATTAAATTCTACAATGAGACTTAATTGTAAGGATGATCCTGCTGAATAAGCAATAAATTTAATTCCATTGTTTGTACACAGAAATGAAGATTCAATGAAGAAAATGAAGATTGAGATTAGCCGAGTTATCCCAAAAATAGTATTCAAATGATAGTGTACTAGAAAAAAATTATGTACATTCCCAGGACTGCGCTGCTGGATAAAAAAACAAGAAAATTAATAGTTGCATGCAATGGATGCATAAGAAGCCTCGCAACTGGGATAACAAATATTTATGAATGGATAAGTAAGGAAAAATAACAATAATTATTATTATTATTAATTAACAAGCTGACAGTTGAAACAACTGATAGTCGCCTGTATCCTGTTATTCTTTTGCTATGTGTTTATCTAGTCTGTTTTTAAATTGGTTGACAGTTTCTGCTGATATTATATCTGCTGGCAATTCATTCCATGCCTCGTCAACTCAATTGCCAAAAAAGAATTCGGAGAAAAATCGACTGTAATAATAATGGTGCAGTTGCAGTTTTAGTACAGTAGAAATTGAAACAAACGTACTTGGAACTAAATCCGTATCATAAATCCGTGTCATCTCATAACAGATATGATTTTGTCCATGTATGCATTTGACTTCATCAAGTACTGGACATAAAATCATAAACTTCGATTATATCATTACTGACATTGTGTGATTTGCTATTATAAACTGGTGCATTATATGTAATAACTGTAATAAGCTAAATTGTGAAGGGCATTTATTTTTTCTGCCTACAAAAAAAAGAAAAGATTTGCCTATGATGTAAAAAAAGCATATGATAAATTCACAAACAAATTGAAAATAAATACTATAATAAATAATCTATACGTGTTTAATTTTATACCTTTACCATTTATGTCTTACCTTTCTTTTAGTAAAAAAAATAAAGTATAAACGGTATAAGCCATTCCACAGGTAACGCCGGCACATTATCGAGTATTCCTTTGCGTAATTATTATGACACCCGATTAAAAAAAAAGAACTGTCATGTGAGACTAAAAACCAATCACAGAGCAGCGAGAATTTTTGTTCTGTAGTGAGCGGTCTGATACGTAGTATCTCTTCTTAGTCTGTGGACATATCTCTCTAATCTGTGGAATACGTCTAAAGAGAATATAATCTCTACGTTTTAGTGTTGTGTTAAAATCTAACCAAATGTTTTTAAAACAGCGTATTAACAATGTTTGTGTTGACAGATGGTTGCTTTAACTATTATACAACGGTGTATGTTAATATGAATAAGGTACAAATCAACCCTAAACTAATAAAATATAATTACAATACAACTCTTAATTTCAAAGGAGTGGAAACTACGGTGTAATAACTTCCTAAATTATTCTCAGAGATGTTAAGTTTTAGCTCATTTAATGACTTGGAGTTGTTATATAGTTTTTACCTTAAATTTGTAAGCGAAACTTTGTTGTACTTCAGGAACTTCGCGTTGTATATTAGTTTGTGGGTGTTAGGTTATCTGGTAATATGTTGTATGGTGTACCGGAGATATGCACGACGACTCCCAACAAGGACTAGAGGAGCCCTGCGAGCCAAACGAGTGTTGATTGTAGTGGCTCATCCTGATGACGAGTGCATGTTTTTTGGACCTACAATATTTAGACTTTGTGAGCAAGGTGCTGATGTATACATACTTTGTCTATCTAATGGTAAGTAATTTTATTAAAATGTATATATTTAGGATAGCATAGCTGCAAGGACGCCTCTCAAAAGTATAATGTAATAAAATATGGACGATTTTTTCCATTACAGGTAACTATGAGGGCAAGGGAAATATGCGTAGACAGGAATTGTGGAGTGCCTGCCATGAGCTAGGTGTCCCAGAACAAAACATATGTCTCATCACAGACACAAGGCTGCAAGATAGTCCAAAGTTGCAATGGCCAGTTCCAGTAATTTCCAAGCTAATACAACATGAGCTGGAAGCCTTAGAGATAGATACTCTTGTTACATTTGACAGAGGTGGTGTGTCTTCACATCCTAATCACTCTGCCATTTTTTATGCTGTTGCTTATATGTTTGTTGAGAAAATCTTGCCAAAAAGTAAGTATTGTGTATTGTGTAACATAATTATATTTTTATTTGTTTCATAATAATATAGTATTGTTGATAAAAATGTGATGTTTATTTTTTTTATTAAATAACAATTATATTTTTTTTCAGATTGTACAGTGTACACATTAGATACAGTAAATGTAATAAGAAAGTACATAGCTTTCTTAGATATTCCCCTTAGCTTCGTACTGTCTTCCAAAAGGTGAGGTATAAAAAAATGCAGAAATATTATACTGCAAAATTTCTTCAAACTCAATTTTTATGTTTACTTTCTCATTTCTAGATACTTCCTCCGTTGGACTGAAAGCTCCAGAGTGGTCCGTGCAATGAAACGTCACCGCTCACAAATGGTATGGTTCCGTTACCTCTATGTTTTTTTCTCTAGATACATGGTTATCAATACCCTGAGAAGAATCAGCCTTGCAGACATAGAACTTGAGTTAGATGTAGATGATTAGATTGTTTCACGTTTATAACCTCAGCCCACTACCATGACCACCAAACAAAATTTGATTAAAGAAAATAAGTTTTATCAAAAAGGTACACCTCACCTATTATTTATTATTATAATTTATATGGGCCCTGGAGAGGAAGTACCTTAAATATTTAAAATTGCTTAATTTATTCATAGAAAACTATTT
Organism: Parapoynx stratiotata; assembly: GCA_910589355.1. NCBI lineage: Eukaryota > Metazoa > Arthropoda > Insecta > Lepidoptera > Crambidae > Parapoynx > Parapoynx stratiotata. The sequence goes on from OU342479.1 coordinate 6,726,269, forward strand.
TTTTTATTTTAATTATCATAACTGCATTCTCAGTTTTTCTTTATTTTACCCAAACCAGGAATGTTTCCTATAGATAAGTAAACTAAGCTATTTTAAATATTAAGGTACTTCCCCTCCAGGGGCCATAAAATATTTCCACCTGCTTGACAAAGCCATATTGCTAGACTAAATGATTTTATTTGGAATATTACCAGTAGGGATGGGCTGAATGTTGTTTGAACCGAATACGAACTTCGGCCGAACATTCGGTGAATGTGAAAAACTTCGGTTCAATTTTGCCGCGGTTTTTTGTTGTTTTGTTTGATTGAGAAAGTAAAATTTTATAAGGCTGGTAGTTAAAGGCCAATTTATTGTTGCATTAATCGCGTATAATTACTATTTCAATTCTAGTAAACGATTATGAGCACTGATCATTGACCGCAAATATTGATGTTAATATGGATATTCCTCGGAATTCCGACAAATTCTCCGGGAATCAAATCAAAATCAAATCAAAAATAATTTTATTTCATAGGCTAAACATAGCACTTAAAATCGTCGTCGGGATTCGATTATTATAATTCTTTTTATCAATAATATATATATATTTTTTCAATAAGTAAATTATTGTTTAAATGTGTTGGTAAAAATTGTGTTTATGATTTTATTGTAGTTAAATACAAATAGTGTGTTCTTTGCAATCCTGTGTCGATTTTTCAGATACTAATAATAATTTATATGATAATTATGATCTTGTAAAATTACAGAATGAAAATGTTAAATAATTGTTGATTCTTGTATAAATATAATTGTTTCATATCCATACTATTCTATCATAATTATGGCAAGTACATAAAATAGCTCTACCTACTCCGACCACAGATATGAGTATACCAGGCAAATAATTTTATTACATTCTTATTACATGTGTTTTTTAATCAATATCTAATATGATGGTGCAAGCATATTTTGTACAGAATGTTCGGCATTAAAACCGAATTTCGGCCGAATGACGAAGTTCGGCTCGAGCTGCCGAAATTCGGTTAAACCCAATGTTTAACGAATTTCGGCCCATCCCTAATTACCAGTGCTTGTTATAATTATATTTAATATATTTAAGCAGTGGAAGACAGCTAGATTTTATATAATTTGTTTAATAAGGAAACTAACTCAGATAATAGAATAATAATGTGTATGATTGTTATGTAAATAAGTCTTTGTCTAATGTTACGTTGGTTGTTCAATGCTACAACTTTAAAAATGAATGTTAGTGAATGTTTTTGTAATTTATAGGTAGTTCATTTGTTTAAATACACTGTGGCATATAATAATTTCAAACTGGTCAATTAATTATATTTTGGTTTCTGTGATATTATATTTTTAGTACTTGTGCACTTTAACAGTCCGTAAAACTACGATAAACTGTCACATTTCCTGTATTTTAAGGTTGAAAATGTATTGAAGAAATTCTATATGTATTAAGATTAGTGGAAGGCGGCACAGGCGTCCACACAGACTCTCCAAAGCGTTAGTTAAATTCGCGAATTAAAGTATAAGCACCGAAATGATAAAGTCATGGGACTACAACTCACCTTATTCAGATCCGTTCAGCGTTTTTCTATGTAAAACAAGATTTTATATGAGATGCTTCGTGGCTAAACATACGCGGAAAGCTGAATAAGCTCCATACACAACTGGCGTTCTTTATGGATATACGCTGAATAGAGTTGAATAAGTAGATAGGCCCTAATTCTGACAGTTCATTTTCAAAAACATGTTTATATTGCTTTATCCTTGTTACAAAGGAACTGTACAAAATAGGCGAAGGCTACGTTGAAAAGCGCATATGAGATTGCAATAGCGAGATGAGTCGCCACCCAAGGAGCGGCCAACGAGTTCCGCTGGGTGCCATAGTTCCGTTTGCAACACTATCGTAGCTTGGCTATTCTATGTAGCTTGCGCTATGAACCAAAGTTCGAAGAGGTGAAACGGCTAAATGCTCGTTAAAAGCTCGCTAAATGTAGAAAATAAGATGTATCAAACTACAACTGCTTTTCAGACTACTAAATACTTTTCAATATTTTTTTCACTCAGTATTTATAGTGCCATAAGGTTGCTAGGTTTTCTGGTTTCTAGGCTGATGTGCTGTTGCTGTAAAATAGTTTTATAAAAAATAGTATAGTCACAGCGAATGAAGGCAGTTTGATTAATTGTAAAATTTAATAATTTTAAACTGTTCAGAAAACAGGTTGGTTTTTTAGATACATGGTGGATATATTGTTTATTAGTTTTGGGGAATTTTATTCCAATAAAATTAATTGAAAATCTGCCCATATATCCTACATTTCATTAGAAGTCATTGTTAATGAAGGTAGTTTTATACTTTACATAAAAATAAGGAAATTTTTGTTTAGCTAAGTGTAAGGAAGTTAAGAAGGTTAATAAAATAAACTGGATATAATTTAATTGAATTAAACGAGGGTCTTTAAATCCTGTAATGTTTTTGGTCCCTTAACAGACACGCACCCTGATGGAGGCTGCCTTTAAAAAAGACTTGATTTCAGAAATATAGTTTCTTTTATTTTGCAGTTGATTCTAGAGGGGCCTAATGGGAAATAAAGTTGTTGTCGACATTTTCATTCACTCGAAGGGTAGTAAGCTCGCTACTGCAGCAATTTAATTTAGGTCCAAGCATCTAAGCGTCAACGTAGATGCTTGGATCGAAACTTAACAAAGCAAATTCACCCTTATTTCCACAACTTAATACACATTTCTCTCGTGATAAACGCGCAAATTCGACAAACAGGAACGCAACCAATATCGATTGGTGCGTGTCCGTCGTAGACAGAGAAAAAGTGCCTACATAAATTTGCTACATAAATGTCTATTAGACTAATATTGTACGTTATGTTGCAGGAGATAAAGGTGAATTTGCTTTGCTAAAGTTTAGATTTGACGCTTCGATTCTTTTTCGACTGTGTTAGAAGAACGTATTGAGCCAAAATTAGATAAGAATGTTTACATTACCTTCACACTTACCTTATCTTGGATTGTCTGAAATAGATCTCTAGAAGGGATAAGTTCGTTTTGTTATTTTTTGTGTGCAATAAAGAGTACCTATGTATATAAAAAGTATGAACCTAAAAACTTTCTCCTTTGAGTATCTAAGTTATAAAGGAGCCATTGTTACTCAGTAAAAGTTGGTACAGTGCTAATCAAATAAACCCAGTTTTATTGAATTTTCTATCAACACTAGTTAATGTTTTCAGTTTGTGTGGATTTTTTTAATAATGCCATTTTTTAATAATAATTACCATGGTGATTGATTTGTATCATGTTCTTTTCTAGTCCAGCGAATCGCAACTTTTGTTAATCATTTTTAAAGTGAAAAATGTTTTTATTAATGAGCAATAAATGACCAATTCATCAGTAAGTATTTTTATTTCGCCCATAATTTTATTGATCCAAGGTAAATTATCTACAAACCAAACAAAACATAACAGATTTAATTAATTTTTATTTTCTGTTGGCCTCAAAATATTCATAGTACATTTTACAACAAATGTTATTACAATATTATACTTACTATTTTACATTTTAATGCGGAAACTTTTCAAATTTTTAGCTAAACATTTTTAAAATTGACAATTTTAGCGCTATTACCTATTTATAATTGTGGAACTCTTCCAATACCATACAATGTGCTACCGACAAAACTAGCTAGAGAATACTGATTATCCCTATCGGTGGACAGGCCGAACAAAGCAACTCAGGACATGCAGAAGGGTAACACCGGACCGCTCAAGGTATAAAATAAAATAGTTCATAAAAGTGTACTTAAATTTATTTGGTAACTGCTATAAATAAGCTTTAACAATATCAAGCAAAAGACTATTTTACAGTCAATTAATTTAAAAATGCTCTTTTACTATCTATAACTGAATTCATTATTTTACTTATTGAATGATACTCATCTAATCCTTTTGAGGTAAATCTAAGAAGTATTGTCATAGGACTGGGGATTGTAAGTTCTTCACTAGAATACTTTACCAAAACTTTTCGAATAATAGTTGTGCTTTTACGAGATGATATTAAGTACTTTTAGACCTATATTGTTTATAAATCATTTAAAAAATCAACATACAAGCACTAGGCAACGCTAAAAGCGGGTTCAGACATTAGAGTCTACTAATAAAAGACTTTACTCAAATATATATATCACGCTGTATTTGATGTAAAACTTATTACAACATAAGTAAAAAAAACTTAAAAACAAATAAGTGCATAAGTAAGCAAACATAAAGTAGTTTTATGTTCGAAACCCCCGCTGGCAGATAAGTATTTAATATGAACTGCCCGCGGGGGCTCCGACACCCACGAAAGCGTTGTAAACACGGCCTCGGCCATCTGAAGGAACTTCAATAACACAACTGACTTCATCAATGAGAAAGTGAACAATCATGTAACACTAATTTGATAACATACCTTGTACTGATCAATATGTAAAAATATACTTGATTTCAAATGCATTGTTGCATAACACAGGGAACCACACAGAGAGCTATAACAACATAGAAAATTAGATCGAGTAGCAAATGAAACTAACGCCTTTATCGGTATAGAATCTGGAATGTCACACATATTAAATACTGATTTGTTAAACAACAAAACTTATTAATAAAATATACATGCAATCACCGAGGGTGTTGCAACTTGAACCGAAACCTATTTTGGAATAAATATAAATATAGTACCCATAATACCCCCACGTTACCGACCAACAGCCAAACAAGTCACATTCACCTTGCAACACCCCGTACGATAACCCAAACTATCATTTAATCGCGGGTTGCCATTGTTAAAAATATATTGCACCGTAAATTTCTTGGTAGTAACACCGTGCCAGAACTAAGTTACTATTGCGCAAAATACTTATAATTATTATTTATATAAATACACAACAGCCAAAAACTCCCTGCTGTAGACAGGACGATTACCTAACAGTTTGTTACAGTGAAATGTCATAGGCGTGGGGAACGCCACTGATATTTTCACCCGATCTCGTTGATAATAATGAGTAGTTGTCAAAGTATCGGAATATTATTAGGTGACGACAACACTACCTGTTAACCACTGACTACATCGACTTAAAAGTTATTTATTTAAATATCTATACCACATCTCAATGACATTTTCTAATGGTAACGAGCCCTCGCCTCACGATTTGCTTCATCTGTATAAACGGTCAATCGCTTTGGTACAATAACACACGTTGTTGCTTGGAACATATAGCAATAGTCCTAATAGGTTCAACTAACATTACTTACATTTAATATGAGCAATCGACTGCCAGCAGTCTTGGTAGCTGTTACTACGATAGATATAATATTATTATCACTATTCACTAATTGATGTAATTTTGGTGTTTTATAGGCATATTATTATCATGTTCATGGCAACACTGTCCACCTAGAGGCTCGGGCGTCGCGTGAGCGTGAAACTATGAGTCGGGCGTTCACACACATTATTGCTTAAGGTGGCAACACTAAATAACTCTTAGCATGATTTTAATGAAATAAGAAAAATCACATATTTAATAATCAACATCAATTCGTCTCAATATAATTTAACAATTCAAAAATGAATAATTTAATAATACTACTACTTTGTCATGCTACATGGCAATTACGTCTTGTATGTGGGTACGCCCGACATGCATATATGCATGAGTTACATGCATGCACCGGACAGAAGGGCCAGTCAGTAGTTTGACAGGATTTAAGAATAGATTTTCTAGTAGGGAAATAAAAGACTGGTCCTTGTGTCCTTAATGTAAATGTGCTGTTGCACAATGCACGCGCATACAATTCATAGATCGCAATAGATAATAAATGTTATTGTCGTCAATAACTAAAATAGTGTACATGGTAAATTTTGGCATAACGCCAACCAGTATTGCTTAAAGTAGATAGATATGACACAATATTTTCTGATTTTTATTGTTTCGAGTCAATAATAATTATAATTTTTGACTGACTATATTGCTTTTACCGTCAGATGTCGAAGAGTAATATATTATACAACATGTTGACAAATACACAGACTGATGCTGTCTTCAGTATATACATAAGACGTTTGTAACAATTGCATGCTTGTTTCTATCACAGTTATCAACCTGTGACACGAGATGTAAAGTCACAGTATGTAATTTCGCAAAAGAAAGCTAAGCAAAAACTTTTTACAAAAATGTTTCGGCATCTCTATAACGGTAGATATCACCACCACCAAGTTATCTGACAGATAGATGTTTTCTGTAAATTTTCTGAAATCTATTGGATTGGTTATTTGGAGGTGGTGAAATCCTAAGGGAGCTTTTCAACTAGATTTATGCAGCTCTTTTGTGTGCGAGGAAAAATAGACAAATAGGATTGCTTCGGTTTCACATGACTCGCAAAACGGTTCCATCCTATTAGTCTATTTTTCTTGCAGACAGCATAGCTCTGATAGAAAGGCACCCTTACACTCTTCACCTAAGATGAATTCAGTGACAGCAGTACCACGATTACAGAAGTCAAACATTTACCTCCCTCAAGGGGTAGGCAAAGTTTTTTATACCCACAGTTCATGATAAGTCTGTAGATATCAGGGCGCCACACTGGACAGTGTGACGCAAGCGATATTCACAACAATACGTATGTTTTATTCAAACTTAGTCATATAGTAGCTTCGCTCTTAACACCTTAACATAGAGTCTAAAGTCGAATGATATAGTCGCCATCGCGAATTGTCAGCAGTCACAGGATTCATCTTGTGTAAAAAAGATCTAAAAGTCAGTGTATGAAGGTACAAATTAGTACCTATTTCGATCTACAAGGCGGTATGCGTTCGCGTGGTGGTCTATTCGTTTTCAGCGCGCATTCCGCGCACTTCCCCCTCGCGACGGAGCCTTTCCAACTCTTCCTTGGTGCGATCCTCAATGGCTCGGATGTCAGCCATCGTCATGCCGAACCATTCGTCCATCGAACAGAACACTTGTCTGTAAAGATAATAAAATTATTTATTTCGTTATTTATCGCAAACAAAACCAACAACAGGGTCAGTTTTTGAACCGTGGTTAGGTTGACCAGTAAGTTAAAATATGGACCAATGGAGAAAAAGTAAGATGTCGTGTAATGACAGCTTGTCCAATAGTCGAATTTTCAAATATAACTAAAGTTAAACAATCATAGACAATTTAACCACAACATACTGGGATTATTGAAATGTCGTCTCAAAAAATCTTTTTGTGCCAACTTTAAAAAATATTTATTAAATTTACAAAAACCAATTTTCATTACTGTGTCCATATGAATGCTTGCATTTCTCCTTACGTTGCTACTGTGTATTTTATTTCATAATTCAAGTCTAGACATGTGTAATCAGCCTCTGGCTTCCCCACGAGATGACGGCGTGATGAAGCTGTTTATTTATTTATTATTTATTTAAAACTTCAGTACATTTGGTGTACATGGCGGACTTAATGCCAAAAGCTGTTTGTACGAATTTTGAAATTTTAAAGTTAAAGTCAATGTATCTATTGTCGTAAATAGCAGTGCCTCTTCATATTTTATGTGGGCTTCTACTGAAGATCAGTGTTGTGAGGACACTATGTTTTCGCAACAGTTTACTGAGTAGGAGCCTTTTCTGTGGCACATTTTAAGATGTCACAGAATAAATACGTTTTCTTTCTTTCTTTTTTTCTTTATTTCAAATGGCAACTGGCGGCACAGTTTATGTATATTGCTTCGAATTTTCATCGCAATCTTAAAAATTTGTCAAGCAGACGTCATACACTAATTTTGAATATTGAATATTGAGTAAGAAAGAATTTATAGAATTAACATTAAAGGAACTTTTGCTGCAAGGTAAATCGTTTGATGTTTTGTGTTTTTGTGAAACATTCATTAAATCTGGAAGCGAATCTAATATAGCTATTAATGGATATTATCTGGCATCAGCTTACTGCAGGCCTAACCAGAAGAGAGGAGGCGTTTGCATTATGTGTAAAAAAAATATGAGTGTGAATAATTTAGACTATCTTAAAGAAATTTCAGAGGATCTGGTATTTGAGTGTTGTGGCATTGAAGTAACAAAAATAAAATGTATAATAATTTGCATTTATAGAACACCAACATCAAATGTAAACTCGTTTCTAAATAGCTTGGAAATTCTCTTAAACAAATTGAAAAGGAAAACAAAAAAGAAAGTTGTTATAATGGGTGACTTTAATATCAATACCCTAAAAACTACTCCCGCCACCATTGAACTAGATAGAATATTAAACAATAATAATTTTAAAAATCATATTACTAAACCAACTCGTAAAGATGCCTGTCTTGATTTAATTATTAGCAATATTTCTAACGCGCAGGGGCACATCTTTCATCTGGGTTTATCGGATCATAATACAGGTCAATCAATAACTTTCGAGACTTCAATAAAAATAACCTCTCCAAAAGTGTGGTATTGTGGGAAACGGCAATATAGTAAGGAAAATATCGATAAATTTTGCGGATACGTCCGTGATATGCCTTGGAATGACGTGATATTGGAAACTGATGTGAACAAATCGTTTAATTTATTTCTTGACAATTTTAAACTCCTATATGATCTTTGTTTTCCCATACAAAGAAAGAGAATTAAGACTTCCAATTACAGTTCTAGTCTCAAATGGATTACTAAGGGTATAACCATGTCAACAAAAATTAAAAGAAAGTTACGTTTTGACTACTACAAATCACCTAACTTGAATAATAAAATAAAATACCGTAAATACACTAAACTACTAAAACGGTGTATAAACGTATCCCAAAAAATTACCAATGCCAAATTTATATCTAATGCTAAAAATGCATGTAAAGCCACTTGGTCGGTTATAAAAAACAAACAATTTGACTCTTATTATAAATCTGACATTGACACTATTAAAATCGGCGACTATATTATTAGTGACCCTCATGACATTTCAAATTTATTTAATGACTTTTATATAGACCAGACCAATGATATAAATAAAATTAAGAATTCAAATTACTTGCCTCCAAAAATAGATAACAACAATAAAACTATATTCTTATCGCCAACAGATGACATCGAAATATTACAGATTATAAAACGACTAAAGAATTCTAACTCGGTCGGCTATGATGACCTACAGACTAAAATAATAAAAGCGTGTGGCAAGGAGATAGCTCCAATTCTTAGTTATTTGATAAACTTATCAATTTCTATGGGGGTATTTCCGGAAAATATGAAGTTGGCTATCATTAAGCCCATTCATAAAAAAGGTAATAAAGAAGTAATCGAAAATTATAGACCTGTTGCTCTGCTGCCGATCTTTTCGAAGATATTCGAAAAGGTGATACACAAACGTTTAACTAAGTTTCTAAGCCAACATAATATTATTAAATCTGTACAATACGGCTTTCAAGCTAATAAATCAACAACATTAGCAATTTTTACAATAGTAAATAAAATCACAGAAGCTATTGACAAAAAAATTCCTATCACGGCAATCTTTTTTGATATGACCAAAGCTTTTGATTTTGTGTCTCATGATATACTGTTACACAAATGTGAAAAGTATGGAATTCGCGACACAGCATGTCAATGGTTAAAATCATACCTTACAAATAGACGTCAGTATGTTCAGATAGAAAAATTAAATTATTCTTGCCAAGCAATGAACTACAAATCAACAGAAAAAATAAATGCGTTTGGAGTACCACAAGGGAGTATACTGGGCCCCCTTCTCTTTTTACTGTACATAAATGATCTGCCAGATGTAACAAAGTATGAGTGCACTCTGTTTGCAGATGATGTCTCGGTGCTAGTACCGTGCGAAGATGTGAAAACGTATAATAATGAAATTAATCAAACTATAAGAACAATAATTCAATGGCTACACATTAACAATTTAAAGGTAAATTTAAATAAGACTAATTACTTACAATTTATAAATAAAAATGGTAAAAAAAGTAACCTTAATGTACAATTTGAAAACGTTAACATTTCTGAATGCAATCACCTTCTATTTCTGGGGGTTGTTATAGATGATAGGTGCTTATGGGATAAGCAGATAGAAAATGTGTGCAAAAAGATCAACTCTTTTACTTTCCCCCTTTGGAGACTTGCAAAAATTAGCAGTGTGGTAACTGCCCTGCAAGCCTACCATGGATATGTGGGATCCGTACTTAGATATGGAGTTTTAATTTGGGGAAACAGTTATCAAGCACAGCGGGTTCTCATTGCACAAAAGCAATGCATTCGGGCTATTTTTGATATAGACATTTTTACCTCATGCCGACCGTTTTTCAAAAAGCACAAATTATTGACGGTTCCTTGTTTATATATTTTTGAGTCATGTTGTCTTGTGAAAGAACACCCGGAACTGTTTAGGAAAATTTCGGAAACGTATAATCATAATATGAGATATCCTAATAAATTATTTTTGCCGAAGTTTAGAACAACTTTATGTAGCCGGAGTAGTTATGCAATGACTGTAAAACTTTACAATAAGCTACCTCATGAATGGACTATATTGAATTGTATGAAATTTAAAAATCTTTTAAAAAAGACTCTTATAGAAAATTGTTTTTACTCCTTAGATGAATATTTTAAATTTAAATTTTGACCAATTTTAATCTAATTTTATGTGTGTATGTTTAAATTTTAATATGTAAAGGAATGACAATTTATCTTATGACTTTTATTTTATTTTTCTATTGACATGTATAAATGTAATTACTTAAATATATAATAGAATGATGAATTGTTATGTTATATTGTTGATTAAAAATTGATAAATTGTTGGTCATCACAGTACAAATTTGCATGCCATTTTCTGGTGAATTGTGAAGAAACAAACACTTATTTATAAGATCATATTGTACCACACTTCTTGCAAATAAATATATTTCTATTTCTATTTCTATTTCACTTTGGCGTTTCCATTCACGCTATTGGTCTAGATTTTAACTATTGGGGTAAATATTACTACGGATCAAGAACTCACGACGGAGCGTTATGCGTGGACGCATGTTCATTCGTGCGAGGCTCAGTGTAAGAATTGCCTTAAAAGACAAGAGTACACACAAGTGATTTTGTCTCATTATTTTAATAAATGTAATTTTTTAACAGCCAGTGTCCATAGTCCAAACAGGTCCTAGGATCTTTTACTATTTTCATTATAGGGTATTACAATTATGTTACACTTTATCTTTGTCTGTTGAGTTGCAAATTTTCATTATTGCTATGTAAAAATTTTTTTTGTAATAAGGATAATTATGATGAATTTTTTCCCCAAAAACACAGGTCAAATGACGAGAACAGAAAGGAAAATGTAAAAATTAGACATATTATTATTATTAAAAAAATTATGACTCTTTAGAAAATACTAGTTTGTCTGCAATTTTACTGTAGTGTGTTCTGTTATAGTTTATTCAATATGATATGATTGATTACCTATGGAATATGGTGAACAACCGCCGTTCTGATTTCTGAATAACACTTTCTACTTTACTCTGAAAAGAAAAAAAAGGAAATATTATTATTACAATAGATATATCTTCAAAATTGCTGTAAATTGTTTGCAACACGCAAAGAGCATTTACCTATTATTGTCTCTGGGGTCAAAGTTCGAAATTATAATAAAGTGACATGCATGTATATGTATTATAGTTTTGATCTTTGACATCAACTAGCAACGAATATATTTCGGATAAAATGTATCCTTCAACAATTACGAAACTTTTCTACGAAAAGTAACAATTATTTCTGTCTAATTATAAAGAGTTTTTACTTGCATTTATAATTGCAACAGAACTGTGACAGCAAGGAAATGTACAGAAAAAATAAACAAATTACAATAAATAAGGAAAATATTCCGAACAAAACCGAAGAAGATTCGTTGAGTACCTAATGAAGAAACGAACTGTGAAAATTACTTTAATTGAACTTGGTCGGGTCAGTCTCCGCGTGGTGCTCACACGTCTACTACTTCTTCATAAAGGCGTGTTGACATGTAATTAGACTACTGACCTTATTTTTGATATGTAGGGTTCCGACTACTGACTAAAAACTCCCAGTGTTCCATAGCACTGACCTGCAGGCCGAACCACTTGAACTCGGCCGTGACCAGCTTGTAGCAGGTCATGACGGGTTTGACGTCGATCTTCCACTGTGGCCTGCCTCTGACTGCGGGGGGTGGTGTGTGTCACCATAGCACTGACCTGCAGGCCGAACCACTTGAGCTCGGCTGTGACCAGCTTGTAGCAGGTCATGACGGGTTTGACGTCGATCTTCCAGTGTGGCCTGCCTCTGTCTGCGGGGGGTGGTGTGTGTCACCATAGCACTGACCTGCAGGCCGAACCACTTGAACTCGGCCGTGACCAGCTTGTAGCAGGTCATGACGGGCTTGACGTCGTTCTTCCAATGCGGCCCGACGAGCGGCCCGCGCCCTGTCTTCACGGACTTGAACTTCGTCGGGTCAGTCTCCGCCTTGTAGTCGGTCGACGGGAGCGAATCGTTGGCTATGTCAATGTTCACCACCTCACGGATTTTTAGTTTCTCTGGAGGCAATTCGTGCACCTGAAATTAAAAGAACATTTCTGTGTTCTTATAATGTTTTTTCATGGCTTCTGTTGTGTCGAAGTCAGAGTAGGTAATTTTGCCAATGCCAAGTTTAAAGAAATACTAGGGCGTTCTTTGTGCAACATTTAATTATGTTATTAACCTATTATTATTGATTTTATTATTGCGCAATAAAATATAATTGTTTCCTATAATCTTGCTGGCAATTGACAATAATTGATCATGGATTGAAGAAAATATAAAATGTTAATATGAAGAAATATTCACGACTACCGCACACGATATAATATCTACCTATATACCAAACAACACATAATTTACGATGTCATCAAAACGTTAACAGAGGCTGTTGACGGTGAACCACTGTTTAACCATACTACGATTTCTCTACAAAAATATTTTTTCTGCACATAATCTTACATGAGGAGTATGGGCCGTAACACCACCGCGCTGGCCTAAACAGGTTGCTACAGAAATACATAATTTATCAAAATTTTGAACTGTCTAGCTATCGCGGTTCTTGAGAAAAATCCTGGTGACCGACAGATAGACGAACGGACAGACTGCGAAGTCTTAGTAATAGTGTCCCGTTTTTATCCTTTGGATGGAACCCTAAAAAAGCTTTATATTTCAATTTATTCAATTCTAGTTGAACAATGTCCAATTGATACTAGCTAGATTGAATTATAATGACCTCTGCTTCTTATTGCGAATTATTAGCAATTGACCAATTATCTCAAAATTTACATTAAAAAATTCGATTAGAGTACAAATATAAAAGGCAAATTAAGGCTAAAAGGAAAGATGAGCTTATCGCATATCGTTTCCTAAACATCGATCTACAACATTTCTAAGAACGGGTAGGCAAAGGCATTACTATCCACATTTCTCGTAATATCTGAAAGCCCTATGTAATAAGACGCGAGCCTGCTGCCACGTTATATAAGGCAATCAATATTAATAATTTATTGTAGGCACGTTAAAGGATTTTATTCAAACTCAGACGTCCAGTTACGAGCAATACGAATACGAGTTCACATCTGCAACTTGGGAATAACTCTTACTGCTAAGAAAACAGTTTCTATTTTGTTAGATTTGCTTACTTATTTTTGCTCATGACTTTCAGTGTTTTATAACCTCATGTCTATATAACTGGTGGTACAGAATATACAGTTTAAGACGGCGACTAAATTTAATGCGAATGCCATCTGTATAAAATAATCATGATTCGGTAGCAAAATATCATTATAATTTTTATCATTATTAAATATCATTATCATTATTGGGTAGCAAAATATCATTATTACGACATGGGGACTGTATGCAACGTGTGATAGTAATCGTAGTGGAAAGCCGGTCTGTATCACGGTGATTTCGGCCCTGTCGACCGCGATAACACACGTCCTACAAGATGACCACACTGCGATATAATTTGTTATTGTATGCGTGAAATTATGTTTTACTCAGTACAAAAAAGCGTTATAAACAATAGGCCTTGACTTAGGTTGATAAATTAATCTGATTATTTTTTTCCAGTGAGCCTTTAACTTCCTATGGCAGAATCTATTCAGGAGCATAGGGATACTATCTCTTCAATCTTTTATGTTGTTATAACCCACATCCACTTACCTAGAGCTAGTGTATTTTTATGGCGAGAAAGTCTCTCTTGGTATTTACAATCTCTTCCTTGACGACGTTTACTTTTAGGTCATTAAAACGTACGTATACTTCGAATATATAGAATAGCGTAAATGACAGAAGGATCTTTAAAATTATTTAGTTATTTTTAGTTGGAAGGATTGACTTGAGAGAGAGAGGATTGTAGTGTGTAGTGGGAGAAAACAGGCTGAAATAATGAGTAACGATGAAAAAATTAAGACACTCCAGTATCGCGTGTTCCAGTTTCGTGCAATTACGAAAGATCTGCGCGTCGTGAAGACGATTATGTCTTCGCAATATTACCCTTTGCCCTTTCTGTGTCACATTATGTTTGTATATTATGTACCTACTTCATAATTTCGCCACGATATATACATTACTTCCTTTCATATCTGAAAAGTATTTATACTTATCATCGATAGAAAATGGTACGATAAATTACTGTATGTCACGAGACAAAGAGTAAATTGATTTAAAAAATATGTAATTGTAATTAATACCTTTGCCTTTTGCTTTCTTATCTCTACAAATGTGCATACAATAAACAATAGTTGCATTAATGTTGCAACTATTATGCTCTTGCTCAGGTAATCAGGTTATAATGGGTTTAGACGTAAGAATCAACTTCCAATAAAAAGAACAAAAAAAAAGACGCTTCTGCGGTACTGGCAAAAGTATTTGGTAAGTCTAGCATGAACGCCAATATTTTATCGCTATCTGTTAAAAGTTAAAATTTGTAAAGGAATTATACCTATATGGTAATCAATCCAAATGCCAGTGCAGTGTAGAGAAGTCCGAAACCATGAGAGTTATTTACCGAAATCTGTTATTTTAAGCGTATATTTTAAACTGAATGATCTGCTAAATAACGCATTTTTACTCACTTCACGCAATTTTAAAATTACAGACTTCACAGGTATAATGTATTGTATAATAGCACTATACATCTCACCACATCTCGTTACATCCTTCCAATATAAATTATCAGGGGATCACATTCGGTCCCGTGTTGGTCCGGGACACAAAAAGAATGTACCAACTGCTTTTCTTGCCTAGCATGTCGTAAAAGGCGACTAAGGACGTATTGGGTACTGGCTCGGTGATTGTGTAGGCGATGAGCTAGCCACTTGTAACTACTCTTTCACGATTTTTCATCTGACCAAACCCAATTTGTGTATGGCTTAATGTGGTCTTAAGGAACACAGTGCTCCTTGGACTCCGCCTACCCCTTCGGGGATTACAGGCGTGATGTTATGTATGTATGTATGGATCACATTCGGCAGCATTTATTTAAAATATTTTCGTCATCGTCATCAGCCTATATACGTCCCACTGCTGGGACAGGCCTTCCTCATGGAGAAACACATGAGGAGTATGGGCCGTAACACCACCACGCTGGCCCAATGCTGGTTGGTGGGTAGAAACGGTCACAAATGCGACCAGGACCAACGGCTTAACGTGCCTTCCGAAGCACGGAGGAGCTCGAGATCACAAAGTCTTGGTCACCCATCAACGGCCTGACCATGGCGAAGGTAGCTTTGTTTTCGATCGAAGCCAAAGCGCACTGACCACTACGCCACCGAGCTCCTCCGAGAAAATATTTAAATTTGAACAATACTACACATCTCAAGACGTAAATGTACATTAATTAATATATATTATGGCGTCAGTCCTTTATTAATAATATTATGAATCTTACGTTATACTGGTCGCCGACATCTGGCAAGTGAAGGGATTCTATGCAAATAACGAAGTTCTCTTTCATGTAGCCGGGATTCTGAAAACAATAAACAAACATGAATTAATCTAACATTTTATCAAAAGTAAACTTTATCACACGGGAATAAAAACGTGTATAGTGGCAAAGTATAAATATAATGTTGTTTTATCTACTTCAGGGCTGTCCAAACCACGGCCCGCGGGCCGCATGCGGCCCGCGGTTTAGATTATTGCGGCCCATTGAACCTTTTTTTAACCGACTTCAAAAAAAAAGTCCGGTTCGGTTACACCGACTACAAAGAGGTCTGTAGGTGTACCCACTGCATATAATAATACTTTATTTTAATTAATAATAGCTTTAACTTAGTTACTTTATTTATTTCTTGTCACATTTTGTATGAAAGCAATTATTATTCAGATTTTAGTTCATTATCTTCTTTGTTCGAAGTTTTAAATACATTAATGAGCAAACTATTTTTCTCGCGACGAAATTCAAACGTTTTGGGTATGTTCGATCACGTCGCTCACATCACTATTGACTCGAGAATTCGGGGAATTCCCCGAACTCAAAATAGGTACCTACCGCGCATCGTTCATTGGGCATTTGTTTGTCACTTGTCATTCAACGCAATGAAAGTTTTGATTGCGCAAGGTTACTCTCAGGTTATTAAAGACTTTTACATTATTTTAAAGTTTGGTATTACGTTGTTCGCTTTGTGTTTGAGTATATTGAACTTTTCATCATGTCTACAAAGAAGAGGAAGTTAAGTGAAGAAAATCGTACATTCAATGCGAAATGGGAGTTAGACTACTTTATCTCCAACAATAACAATAAAATTCAGTGTTTGATTTGTATGCAAGTTTTATCTGTAAGTAAAGAATATAATGTTAAGCGACACTATACTTCTTTACATGAAGAAAAGTATAAAAAACATGTCGGTGAAGCAAGAAAAGTTATGGTGGCTGAGTACAAAAAAAAACTAATACAGCAAACAAGTATGTTTTCAAAAGTAAGTACTGAGAATGAACAAAGCTTGGCTGCCTCATATGAAGTTTCATTACAATTAGCCAGAGCAAAAAAACCATTTAGTGATGGAGTTTTAATAAAAAAAAGGCGCAGTTGAAATGGCTAAACGCTTTATGCAGCCGAAATTAGCGGAAAAGTTTGAATCTGTTGCATTATCTTATCAAACGGTGGCGCGACGAATAGAGGACAGGGTAATTATATTACAAAAAAAATATGTGATTACTTTGTAGATTGCGAATACTATTCAATATGTTTGGATGAAAGTACCGACCAGACCGATGTCAGTCAATTAATAATCTTTATACGTTGCATTTCCAAAGATTTTACAATCACGGAAGAAATGCTGGATTTAATACCATTTCATGGAACAACTAAAGGCAGTGATATATTTGAAGCGGTTAACAAAACTATAGTAGAATATGGAGGATTTCGTAAGTGTTCTTGTATTGTGACCGATGGGGCAAAAGCTATGACCGGGACAGTGACAGGATTCGCGGGACTTCTAACACAAAATGGCATTGATTGCCCGTTGTTGCATTGTATTATACATCAGGAAGCCTTGTGTGGAAAATCTTTGCGTCAAATGAATGCTATGAAAGTTGTTATAAGGATAACCAATTTGATTAGAGGTGGAAACAGGGCATTGACACATAGAAAATTTAGAGACTTTTTAAGTGAAATCGATGCAAACTATGGAGATTTACTATTGCATTCGGAAATCAGATGGCTAAGTGCTGGCCAGTGCTTGCAACGCTTTTTCGCCTTAAGAAAAGAAATACCTTTATTTCTAAAAAATGAGATATCATCTGACACTTCTGAACTACAAGATAAAATGCGAGATCCTCAGTTTCTGGCTGATCTTGCGTTTTTAACTGATATGACGCAACACTTGAATGAATTAAATTTAAAATTGCAAGGTAAAAACCTCAATATAGCCAACATGTACGGAAATGTGAATGGATTCAGAAGTAAACTGAAATTGTTCAAAACGTCTCTACAACAAAATGATTTTTCTTTTTTTTCAAGTTGTAAAGAACATTATTTAGAGATGAATAATTTTGAAGAATGTAATTTTTTGGACCACTTCAAATACATGGACGAAATAATCGTCGAATTTGAGCGGCGTTTTGCAGATTTTAAAAAAATTGAGAGTGATATAGCTCTCTTTACTCATCCATTAACGATCGCAGTTGCGAGTGTGAAGATTGATTATCAACTGGAACTGTGTGATCTGCAATCAGACCCCTTTTACAAGGGCAGAACAGAAACAGGGATTGATTTTTTTAAGCTCCTCGCTGAATGTTTCCCGAAACTGACGAATTTCGGGCAAAAAATGGGCTCGATGATGGGCAGTACCTACCTTTGTGAAAGTGCATATTCAACAATGAAGTTTATTAAATCGAAATACAGGTCTTCATTGACAGATACTTCACTTAAACATGCACTGCGCCTAGCTACCACTAGTATTGAGGTTGATGTTGACAGAATTGTAAAAGACAAATTAATGAAAAAGTAGATAATAAAATAACGATATTACGTATTATTACCAGTATTTTATTTTTATAAATATTTTGCGGCCCACCAATGTATTTAGTCTTTTTTATTGGCCCTGGGTCCCATCTAGTTTGGACACCCCTGATCTACTTTATAGTACAGCAGTCGTTTAAGGATGTGATCTTTAGTAATGAAATAAGGAAAAAATAAATGTTCTGTAAAGATAACAAGGTGCCAGTCAAATGCATTGTTATTTACGGTAGCACAAAGTACCTTTAACTAACTATAGATATTTAATTTATATTTCCGCCTTTAATCAACTTGAAAGTTCATAATATTATACTTATTGCATTGGAATACAATTTTGGATCTCTTTTACCAACACAATTAGTGACAAACAGAAATATTTGTTATTTTTTAAATACGTGACCTGCGATTATAGGCGTTCTGATGTAATGTTTTATTTACATGTCATAATAAACCCTTATAATTAAATTCTACTATATACTTAATATGCTAACTGATTCTATGTAAACAAAGAAATGTGTACTATAATAATTAAACTAAAGAAACAGCAGTACGACTGCTGTTTATTTTATACTGGAACGTGTATATTATACTGGAACGTAAGTTGACAATAAGCAGTGTGATAAAACAGTAGGTAATCATATTGTATTTCACGTTTTAAAGTCAAGGGACCTGTCTCGATTAAAAAAATAAAGAAAACAGACTAGCTTTTCGTATGCTTGGAAATAAATAGCAGAATCCGTGAAGCTGCATACATACAATTCGCACCAGTTTTTACCGGCTATTCAACTCTGCCCAACTGTCGGCCCCACCAGGGTGGGTAGAGTGGATTTTTTTTTGCACTCTTCTCATCCAGAAGGCCTAGCACGGGCCGGAGAGACAAAGTCCCCAGAGACAAAAATCGTCATTGCCTCTCGCTTCTTCCTTCGCGTGGAAGCGAGAGGCATTGAGTAATTTTGTCTCCGGGGACTTTCTCTCCTACAGGCCTACAGATTAGATAATTGGAACCATTTTATTCCACTCTTTCCACCCAGCCAGTATATTGTTCCAATTATACCATGAGACGGCCAGATGGGCAGGGTAAAATAGCCGGTTTTTGCTTGAAGCAAACTGTAGTACAGGTTTCATTTGCTCTACTGCAAACAAACAACATATACATACACTTCGGCCTGATAAAATGGTGTTTTATATACACACGATGCGTACGTGTCTCATTTGAAGAAACAGACAGTAAGGTGACGATTGCTAATACATTAATACTTTGTACCTTTAGATATCTGCTATAATGATTTTCTTGCGTAACCTTGTCGCTGTGTTGACAAGGCACTTAAGTGTACACATGTCTACCGACGGCCGTGACCGTGCTTGCTTTAAAATATTCTCAATATTCATCTAAGACTTGAGGCAAGAATTTCACACGTACGATTTCTTATATAAAATTTATGTTTCCTCTACCTCCTCCTTTTCCCACTTCATGTGGGGTTGGCACATGTCTTCTTCTTCCATTCTCTTCTGTCATTTGTCAGCTCAACGTCTACTTCTTTTCATGTCATATACATAAAGTCGCGCTTTTCCACAGGGGTTACTTTCTTCCATTAAACACATAATCATTATCGGTATATCCACCCACATCCATACTTATATAGCACTTTAAAGACTGTATTTCAGGATCAATCTCAAGTTTAGATCTCTGAGCACCGCTAGACAGGGATGGCATTATGTAGGGATGAATAGCGCCATTTCTTTCTAACAGTACCCAAACAGAGATTTACTATTGCGTTTGGTTTTATACATACGGGTCTAATTGTTATGTGGCATTTATCGTCCTCACCATGTGTATGTACAAACCATATTAATCTATTAATTGCTTTTATAATTTCTGTGACTGGCGCTACTTTCAAACATTTATACAATAGTATTTGTTACAAAATCAATCTTAATACGTTCAAAATAAGACTTACCGTGAGTACAGTCCTGCAGTATGGGTACGCGTTCCACGCCTCTTCGTGAACTTCTAGAGAGCCTTTTGGCGCCAGCAACCTTATGAAGGCTGGGACCTTTGATGCCAAGTGGTATATCTTATATGTGTACTGGCCTGATGAATACCTGCCCCCTGCCAAAAAAATTACAAATTAACATAAGATGCGATTCAAATTACATGTGTATATACACAGTACTTTACTAGACGCAGCTACTCGCATAATTATCACCTACTTAATGTAAGACTCTACAGTAGTTAAATAAAATAAACATATGATAAGTAAATAAACTACAGAACGCGACTTACGTTAAGATTTCCAACTACACATTGTAAGTACCTATCTACCTTAAAATCTTTGTTTGTGTATAATTTTCAAAGTTGTTTAATAGATAAGTACAATTAATTTTTGTAGCTACATGACTAACATTTCATGAGTATGATAAGAAAATATGATATCATTTCAACATACATAAATGTGCTATCAAAGTGAAGTTATTTCAAGAATGATGTCCTAATCTCTGTGATTAAGCTTCGCATTATAATCACACGATCGATGGGTAGGTAGTTATAGATGAAGCGTCGCAAAAGTTATATATCATTGATTAATTCATTTCAACGGTTAAATTATTAATATTAAATGAAATTAAACACAAATGCGTTTTAGGACTCGAACTTCCTTTGTTACTAAGTTAATTAATATTTTCTGACTTTATCGTGTGTGTTGTGTGCCGATCAATTTTCTAAATGATATAAGCACACTCCAATCAGTTGTAGGTATCCATGGTAGATTGATTAAATTGATACTTCGCACGAATATGGTGCTATGGTCCAGAACTTTAGATTTATTTGAAAACTTGAACTACTTAATCTTGATCTTGAGGAGTTCGGTGGCGTAGTGGTTATACGCTTAGGCTTTCGATTGAAAACAAAGGTGCTTTCGCCATAGTCAGACGGCGGATGGGGTGACCAAATATTTGTGATCTCGAGCTCCTCTGTGTTTCAGAAGGTACATTGAGCCGTTGGTCTCGGTCGCTATTGCGATTGCTATTGGGTCAGCGTGGTGGTGTTACGGCCCATACTCCTCATCATCATAAGGAAGGCCTGTGCCCAGTAGTGGGACGTATATAGGCTGAGGACGGACGACGAAAACTTGAAAGTTAGACTAAGCGTAAAACTAATACTGTATCTCTAAGTAAATGAAAGTCACGCCTTACTCCAAGATTCAGATGGTAAGAATCTTAAAAGGGTGTTAGGTTACTGGATATTTTGCCTCAGATACACCTACATATATGTCCCTACAATAGGCAAAGCTGACGACCGCACCTATAGAATGTGTGATACATGACGAATGGAACATATACAATTTGCCTGCAATGCACTAGCTAGGCAATAGGTTACGAATTCCAGGTATGGCTTATCCCATACCGGAAGAATTTATGGATATATTTAATCTCCTCTTTGGCCTAGTGTTAAACACCACCGAGTGTTGATCGGGAGGTCAGAGGTTCGATTCCCCACAAGGGCAGGAGTTTTTCTGCTCGGTTTGGTTGGCCCGTCCGAGTTCCGAGTCCGCCTGGCTAGCTATAGCTACCATCGTCTTCCCTCAATCTGTCGCCATAATAACAATGTTATAGCGAAGAAAACGGTGTACTGACATGCCCAGAATGCGGGAGAACTTTTTCTGCTAAAATTGGGTATGTTAGTCACATTCGAGCACACCGTCGTAGGGCAATAGATCAACGCCCTTAAGTATCGGTTGGCCTATAAACAGTCGCTGTGGCCGAAAACGGCTAGGAGACATGATGATGAATGTTATAGCATTGTTATGTTCCGGCAATCAGAAGTAAAATAGCCAGTTCCTCAGTTGTTGAGGAATACAGGTGAACCTCGCTTCCACCTTCGGCCTTATCGTCACTTACCATCAGGTGAGGTGAAAGCCAAGAGCTTGCCTGTCATATGTGAAATTGAATGAATTATTATCTACCCATCTGACCAACCAGAATTACCAAAACGAAAAAATGTTAGGCTTCATAAGTAGCTATTAATTTCATTAACTCAAACGTTGATTAGTTAGACGGGAAGCCTATTCTTTGTTTCGACGAAGAATGTTTCTTTGCAAGGTTTGTCTATTACAAATTAAATTAATCACAGCAAGGTGCCCCTACATTAAGGGAAGTAATTATCTGGTACCAACCAAGCACCACCAACTGCCTTTCTTGCCTAGCATGTCGTAAAAGGCGACTAAGGGCGTAATGGGTCTGTGATTGTGTAGGCGATGAGCTAGCCACTTGTACAGTCAGCGTCCAATAGTTGGTGACACTCAGGGTGCTCAAATAAATAGACACTACCAAGACGTCAATAATATCGGTACAAATAAAGTTCCATAATGTTGACAAGACGAAAGACTTTCCATATTGTTGACAACAAAATGGAAACTATATTTGTGCCGATATTATTGACTTTCTGGTAGCGTCTATTTATTTGAACACCCTGAGTGTCACTCAGTATTTGACGCTGACTGTACTACTCTTTCACGATTTTTCATCTGACCAAACCCAATTTTTGTATGGCTACATGTGGTCTTAAGAAACACAGTGTTCCTTGGACTCTGCCTACCCCTACGGGGATTGCAGGCGTGATTGTATGTATGTATGTATTATTTGGTCAGCAAAAAAAAATCAGCCGAAAAATCATTTGGGCAGCAAACAGATACTTTGTCAGCAATATAATAATTAGTTGGTCAGAGGAATAATAAGTTGGTCAGCGGAATAATTAAATGAGCTGCAAAATAAGCATATAATGTTACAGAAAATGTATAAAATCTAGGAAAAGGATCAATGCCTAGAAAGTGTATTCTGATATTAGGTTAAGGTTATTTTTTATGCACCTAAAAACAATACTTGTGTCAATAATAGCTAA
Source organism: Parapoynx stratiotata (assembly GCA_910589355.1). Taxonomy (NCBI): domain Eukaryota; kingdom Metazoa; phylum Arthropoda; class Insecta; order Lepidoptera; family Crambidae; genus Parapoynx; species Parapoynx stratiotata. The sequence goes on from OU342479.1 coordinate 6,749,704, forward strand.
ATTGAGTAGACATTAAACATTATTTATAAGTGTCGTAAAATATAATAACATATAATTATACAATTTGTCGGCAGAGAAAACATTTGAGTTGCTGCCCAATTCGAAATTTTTGCTATCCAATTACTTATTTTGCTGACCGTTTAAATACCGTTGAGTATGTTTTAGTATATTTCTTATGGTAATAAAATAAAATATAAAGAATATCAAATTGTTGTCGTTATTTTTTCTAGAACATGGTTTCTCCAACTTTTGGCTGCCAAAATCCCTGTCAACGTTTCCAGATGACAGTGAACCTTAACTAACTAACCAACTAACGTAAATTTTGCCGCGAACCGACAAATGATGAACCCCAGTTTAAGAAACGCTGTTCTAGAAGAATATGTTATAAATAAATGGTTACTATAGAATAAGCCCACGTATCCATTTTAGAGAGATCCACCCAGGGCCGGATTAACCATCTCGGGGCCCCTAGGCACAGCTCGTTTTGGGCCCCCCCTTTTTCATACCACAACAACGCAATTTGGAAATTTTACTGTCAATATTACGAAATAGAATGAAGATACCATGATCATCAACAACAGACTTCAGTCATCACATTGCAAAGGTATACGCCTTCCTTCAAGTGAAAAGACTTTCGCCACAATCTACAGGCCGAAGTATCTTAGTCGTTTAAAAATGAAACAAAGAATAGGAAAATCATGCATATTTTTATAAAACTAACATAAACATTAAAAAATAAAAATGTACATATTGTACTGATTAAGAAGCATGTTTTTTTTTTTCATTTTTTAATCGGGAGTGCTGGGGCCCTGGTCATAGTGGGCCCCTTGGCACTGGCCTAAAGTGCCTTATGGATAATACGGCACTGGATCCACCATAGAGTATTTAAGCAAAAATCATAGTAGATAATATTTTATTAACTATTTAATGCACTATAAACAAAGCAGAAATACATTCAATGAAAAAATATGCTTATCTCTAACAGGATTCTCTTCCATATCACCTATCTTCTGTACACCACTATGTAAGCGACCACCGCATTTTTACGTAGAAACTACATTCATCCTCAGCCTACATACGTCCCACTGCTGGGCACAGGCCTTCCTCATGGAGAAACACGTGAGTACGGGCCGTAGCACCACCACGCTGGCCAATGCGGGTTGGTGGGTAGAAACGGTCGAACCAACGGCTTAACGTTAACTTAATTAATCTTATCAATGTTTAGGTCACCCATCCACGGCCTGACTATGGCGAAGGTAGCTTTGGTTTCGATCGAAAGCCAAAGCGTACTAGCCACTACACCACCGAGCTCCTAGAAACTACATAGTACAGTACACATTTATGTATGTCAAACTATAGTGTGCTATTTCAGCTGCGTTTCATCATCAATATCTGTCTATTAAGTCATAATATAAGGTAATGGGCGCAAATAATCTTTATCTTTATCTGATAGCAAATAAATTCGAATTATGTATTAACTTTCGATAACTTATTATCTTATGATATTTCGACGGGTATAGGAATAGACGCAATCGTTACTCGATGGAAAACAATGGGAACGGAATTTACACGCAATAATGGTGGCCTTTAAATTACTACAATTTTTTCCTATGCACGTGTAGTATTTGCTATTAACTTGCATTATTCGAGCCGGCTCGAAGCAGATTATTCCCAATTTAACGAAATTCTTAAAAAGGGAACCTAATTTAATGTTTCCCAAAGTGAATTCAATGGAAATAAATTTGTTTTCCCCTGTGGTTTATTATTATTGAATAATGAGAACCTCGTTGTAGTGTATACCTATTTAAAAAAACACCTGGTATCGTCCACCAGTGGGGGACGTTGCGAATAATCTAACTAACCAATAAACCGGACTGGGCCACTTCTCCACCAGAGGTATATGAAGGTAATCAGTTAGCAAGGACAAAATCCACCAATTGAATTGATTCGTTTCAAGTGACTCGGAAAACAGCGCAATCCTATAGGTCTATTTTTCCTCCCACACCGCTTATAGCTCTGGCAGTATATACCTAGCATAGCTCTGCTAGTTAACCATCTTTGAAGCTGGTACTCGTCTAGATATTATGATAATATTTGGTCTCTATAAATGTTGCTTGTTCCCGGGACATGGCCACCAAAACACACTTTATGGAATGTAGCGCCTCAAATGACCTCTAAAGTTGCACCTGATTTTTGGGCATCGCGAGAACATAGATAGATTTTCAAGACTGTAGTAGCAATCCACCACCGAGGATTGTATCTCAGGTACCTCGCCTAGGTGTTCCCGCTACCAGAGTTTCCCGGGCATTCGAGCCGGATCTAAACGTCATGCCGACATTGTGTCTTTTAAGAAACCTCTGGAGCAAGCAGAAAGCTAAATTTTAAATTAGATATAGATTAGCCGTCACGCTCTTCAATTTATTATTTTACTTATTTACTTCCAAAGTATCAGATGTAATAATAGATATAAAAAAATTCCACGTTTTTAAAAATAGCATAATAACCAACAACCAACCATGCGGGGCTGAACGAGGGTCACTCAGAATGCATTATAGAGAAAATCTCTAAAATGGCATTGGAATACCTACATATACTTAGATCGTAAGTGTATGTTGCAATGATGCGCTCCCACGTCTTGAGTGACAACTCGTTCAGCCCCGTATGGTTGTTTGTAAATAATAATAATTCTTTATTGTAGCAGAACAAGTCACAAAATATGTTATAGCCCTGGCTCCTAAACTAGTATCAATGTTGATTATGCTCTTTTCAAAAACGTGGGTTTTAGATTTTTAATCTAATATTATTATTTTATTTTAACTACGTACTTTTTAACTACACACAGCGCCATCTATTGATTGGTGGTTCAATAGATGGCGCTGTGCGTAGTGTCAACCAAAACCTGAAAGTTGAAATTTCGACCTAAAAGTCTTCGTGGATAATAGCTGCAAGTTTCATTGTCACTGGGTTCTGAACTATTCCCAAAGCTTCAGCCGGATAGCAACTCCGGAAGGGCCTCAAAATTCAGTTACAAAAATCCAACCAGACAAACAAAGATACAAGATGACAAACAAGAAAGTGAGTTAATAAAAACGTGGTAAAAAAGTAGTACACTGTAGGAAAAGCATTGATCGCCAACGAAAAATAAAAAACTGTGTTGAATAAGAAAACCAAATGTAACCAAATAATGACGCTGATTAATTTTAACACCTATAAATGCACTACGAAAATAATACATTAGACATCTGAGTAAACATGACGTAATCACGTGTTTTACGAATTCAAACCAAAACCGACCTTAAAGTAATATGAATAAAGTTTTGTCAAAGTGCAAATCGGTTTGGTAAAAAAGACAAGCAAGTGTATATGTATACAAGTGTATATACATACATTGAACGATGGTTCAGTAGATGCATTTCGCTGTTACTGGTTTTTATTTTAAATGTATTTTAAGATTGTAATAACAATATGTGGAAGAGCCGATTAAAAAAATATTGTTTTTTTTATTATTTACTATTTACCAATTTTACCGAAATTTGGTACACAGATAGTATAGCTCAGTCTGAGAAAGGACATAGGCTACCTTTTATCTAGATATTCCCATGGGAACGGGTGCCATGCGTGTGAATGTTAAAAAAAATTAAACAACGTCACCCAGAAAATGAAGGACAAATTTACGCCACTATGAATGTTGCTTCTAATAGTAGAGTAGGAGTAAATTTTCAATTCCACCAATAGAGGCTCCTGTTCCAATTTGAAAAAATATTTCAGTGTTGAATAGTCTATTTATTGAGGAAGGCTATAAGACTATAATTATACCATCACCCTATCTCAAAGTAACTATTCTACGCGGACGAAGAACACGAGCAAAAGCTAGAATATAATAATTACGATAAAATTAATGATAAGACCCAGTTTCTTATATTTTGTACAGAGTATTTTTTGTGTATTAATTATTATATATATTAAATTATTACTATATGATGAAATACATAACGATCAAATGATGATGTTGGTGCACTAAAAGAATAGATAAGAGAGTAAATAAGAGAGCGTGAAAACGTTAACGGACAGTTTAAAAGCTCTTTCCTTCGTCATTACATTCTACATTCAGTAGCATATAACTTATTTAGATATCATTATTAATAAGAAAGGGTGCCTATCACATTTCAATTAGCGCTTCCCTATTTCCAGACAGCGATATAAGAACTAATCGTCAGATTTTCAATATGATGTAAGCCTCTTATACAGTCTACATACGGTCACAGGCAAAAATTATGTCACCATTGTAGTACTTTGTCGTTCTAACATCACTAGGGCCTACTTATACTGCCGCAACAACAAATATTTACTAAAACCTTAAAATGACAAAGTACTAAACGATTTATTATTTTTTCTCGTGACTGCACGCCGATTCCACTTAAAAACTTATAGAATCAGCTGAGACGCACGATGACGTCAAAGACCGTCCAATATTACGTACAAGGACCGGTTTGTATACATAAATATGAACATGATGTGATTGCAACCGGTTATGATTGTATTATGTACTATAATTAAAATTAATTATGTGAGCCATTATGTAATAAAATATAAATAAATAAAGTCAGTTTTATCTACCTTTTTAACTACACAAACTATGCGAATGTGGACTAAAGTTTTGATTTAAAAACTAAAAGCTGATGCTGATGTTAGGATTAAACTTTAGTCAACATTTTGGAACAAAAAAAAACCAAATAATTATACCCTTGTCATCGTCTTCGCGGCATGTGGGACATGTATTACATTCGTCTTCGTCGCGTTTAGAGGTCGATGCTAATTTATTTGGTGCTGTTAGAAAATCAAAAAATAAAATAAAGAAAATAATAGATCAAGGAGGATTTAGATACCCTTTCCGTCTCGTTTACATGGAGACCCTCTATGTATGTATAGAAAGGCTGAAAATAATTATAATACCACTTACAAATCAATACCATAAAGAATATTATTATAAGATAGCCTTTCTATAGTAATTTATATGTATGAGGTATCTGACAGTGAATATCATCCTAATGAGTGAATATATCGTCTAAAAATAGCGTATGAATGATATTTAAGGTTAATATTCAAAAATATTATTAAATAAGAAGGGTTTCTATCCCATATACATTTAAGGGTATCCGAAACGACACCGAATCACACCATGACCAATAAAGGACTAATTCAGACAAAAAAAATATTTTATAAAAACCAGTATGAATGTGAGTTTCTTTAGTAAATATATCACTCGCGTCATCAAAACGACACATTGATTCAAATGTTGTGTTATTAATTTCACGGTATCTCACTACAAACAGGGAGGTCCCGAAATATTGTGGCGCGAAATGGATCTAGTCGTAACGTAATAACAAAGGTTTTAATGTAAGTAAATAGTGAAATCTGTCGGCTGTCATCTGTCAAAGAACAAACACGTAATAGTAAACGCTCCCGACAAAAATTGTACAAAAATACGGAAGAACTCGGAAAAATACAGTGTGTGAATAAAAAAATGGGACAAAAGTGATAGTGGCACTCTTCTAACAATAAAACTTTGTGTGAAGTGACATATTTAAACATTAAAATCAGTAAACTCAAAAAAATTGAAGGTTATCTGAGCCGACATCATATTTTTTTTACAATCAATAGTACCAACCACAGAATATTGACACCTAATCAAGGTCTTGCCATAGTAAAAAAAAAAAAGTTATCGAGTTGGGGTGCGTTCCAAAACGACTAGAACTGCCGACAACTGCACGCCGCCGTTCCGATTTACGTAAACATGGATCAACATTTTATAAAACTTTTTGATGACATGAAGATGGAAATGCAAAAACAAACTAATTTAATTATGCAAAAAATGGAGGAAAAACTAAACCCTTTAGTAAAAGAAATAACAGATTTGAAATATGAAAATAAAAACCTACGCGAGAAAATCGACAGTTTAGAGCGTGAAAGTCGTAAAAATAATATAATAGCCTTTGGAGTTAAAGAGAAAGAGATCTCAAAACAAAATCTAATAGAAATAGTCACTGAAAAGATTAAATCAAACCTAAATTTAGATATCAGCGATAACGACATTAACAACATATACCGCCTTGGGAAAAAAGGCGCAGGAGATGAGAAACCAAGACCCGTTCTTATCTCTCTCACACATAATTGGAAAAAAGAACAAATTATGAAAAACAAGAAAAAACTGTCGGAAATCTACCTAACAGAAGACTATCCAAAAAATATTCTAATCAAAAGAAAGGAACTCCAACAACAACTGATAGAGGAAAGGCAGAAGGGGAAATATGCAGTGCTAAAATACGATAAACTCATCATACGAGACAACATGCAAACAAAAGAAAAACGCAAACGTGGACATTCTGCATCAATTTCACCACAAAATCATACCCAAAACAGCAATCCACAACCTAGGAAGGCAACAAAAACAAACAGATCAAACGCCTTCGACATGATGCGAGTCAGAAGCAACTCCCTCACCACTCTCACCCCCACATCCAAACAAACATAGGAAATTGGCAGCCGGATAAATGAAGAACATACAAATTTAGACAATAAACTTACAAAAATATTCCCCAAGCCGGTTGGTCTCCGTGGGGAAGTAGACCAAAACCCTCTAAGATCAAACAAATTATTCATCGCAACTTTAAACACGCGCACTCTTAGGACTCACGAAGCTCTGTTAGAACTTGAAAATGCTCTGGACAGCATAAAATGGGACATACTAGGTCTATCTGAAGTTAGAAGAATGGGGGAAGAAATCACAGACTATGGAAACTACATAATGTTCCACAAAGGGGAAACACCGGGTCTACACGGTGTAGGTTTTATGGTGAAAAATGAGTATCGTAAAAACATAATAGAATTCATTGGCCTATCAGAACGCGTGGCAGTACTGAACATAAAATTTCCCTCATACAAGACCCCATGGTCTATAGTTCAAATTTATGCCCCAACTGAACAAGCTAAACCGGAAATAAAAGACAAATTTTATGATGATATGAGAACAACGCTGGCTACGGCATATAAAAACGTCATAATCATGGGAGACTTCAATAGTCAGATAGGGCCTAGGATCAGCGGAGAAGAAAACGCTTTAGGTCAATACAGTACAGGAAAAAGAAACGACAATGGAAATAGACTGATGAATTTCGCACTCCAGAACAATCTAAAAATAATGAACAGTTACTATAAAAAAAGCTTAAACAAGAAATGGACATGGATTTCACCATGTGGAAGAATAAAAAATGAAATTGATTTTATCCTGACAAATAATCGGAAATCATTCACTAATGTAGAAGTAATAAACCACCTTAATTTTAACACAAACCATAGAATGGTCAGAGGAGTGATATATAATAAAGACCCAAAAAAGAGTAGACAGAGTACAATTGCAACTGCAAATTTTTTCAAAACAGAAATACCTAAAAAATTTATGATAGAATTGGAACAAAACCTCCAGAAAACCGTTGGATGTAATAGTATACAAGAAAAATATGACTTCATTGAGAAAGAGCTCACCAGTCTTGGGAAAAAATTACAATCGCAAAAAGATAGGAAAGATAAAATTGGAGATGAAGCCAGAAATCTAATCACAGAGAGAAAAGAACTACTAGAAGATAGAAAGAAAAACAAGGAAAAAATCTCAGATGTTAGTAAAAAAATAAGTACAAGCATAAGGAAATATAGAAAGGAAAAGCGAACTCAAAGTATCACATACCATATAGCAAAGACAGGAGGTATAAGAAAAGCGCTCAAAGAGTTACGGGACTGCTCAAATTGGATACCTAAACTAAAAAACACGAAAAATGAAGCAATAACAAAACGAAAGAACATACTGAATAATGCGACAGAATTCTACCGTCAGCTATACAGAGATGACACATATGCCAATACCACCAAACCAATAGAAGTTAAAAATTCAATGACACAAAACGTTCCACCCATATTAAAAAATGAAATAATCAAAGCTGTAATATCACAAAAAAATGAAAAAGCTCCAGGAGAAGATAAAATTTCTAACGAAATAATAAAATTATCAATAGACACAACATTAGACTATCTAGTGAAATTATTCAATGACATATTATTAAATGAAGAGATACCAAAACAATGGAACATAACTACAATTATTTTAATACATAAAAAGGGGGATAAAGAGCAAATGAATAATTACAGACCTATAAGCCTCATGCCTAACTTATATAAAATATTTTCCAAAATAATACTGGGGCGCATTAGTAAAGTACTGGAAGAAAATCAACCAATCGAGCAAGCAGGGTTTCGCAGCAATTACTCCACTATTGACCATATACATACATTAAAGCAGTTGACAGAAAAATACAAGGAATTCAAAAAGACATACTACATAGCATTTATTGATTATAATAAAGCCTTCGATTCTTTAAAACACGACAAAATCTGGGATGCTCTACAAAAACAAGGCATAGAAGAAAAGTATACCAATATTATCAAACAAATCTATAAGAATAGTAGGGCAAAAATAAAGCTAGAATCTATTGGAGAAGAGTTCGAAGTTCAAAAAGGAGTTAGACAGGGAGACCCCTTGTCCCCAAAATTATTCACTGCTGTACTCGAGCAAATATTTAGAGAACTTAACTGGGAAGAAAGAGGCCTAATTATAAATGGAGAGCATCTACACCATTTACGATTCGCAGACGACATCGTCCTACTGAGCGAAAGACACGAAGAGCTACAAAATATGCTAAACCAACTAGACGAGGAAAGTAGCAAAGTAGGACTGACAATGAACACAACTAAGACTAATGTAATGACAAACGGAACAAAAGCAGAAATTAAATTAAAGGGTACAGTAGTAGAATACGTGGATGAGTACGAATACTTAGGTCAGACAATATCTCCCACAGATCAGATGGATAAGGAAATAAATAAACGAATCTGTAACGCTTGGAAACGCTTTTGGTCATTGAAAGAAATAATGAAAAACAGGTCAATACCAATATCAGTGAAAGGGAAAATTTTGAATGTGTGCATTACCCCCTGCCTGTCATATGGAAGTCAAACATGGGCCCTTACAAACCATAATCTAAGAAAACTAGAAGTGTGTCAAAACTCGATGCAGAGAAGCATAATGGATATAAAAAAGACAGATAAAGTAAGATTAGTCGACATAAGACACGAAACAAAAGTAACACCAATAAATATTACCATTAAAAAACTTAAATGGAGATGGACAGGCCACATGGCCCGAGGCCCACCCAAATGGTCACAAAAAGTAACATATTGGTATCCCAGGGGAGATAAGCGAAATAGAGGAAGGCAGATTTGCAGATGGGAGGATGACATAAAGAAAGCAGCAGGAGGAACATGGACAAGAAAAGCACAAAACAGAGTAGCGTGGAAAATCTTAGAGGAGGCCTATGTCAAAGGACAATCTAGGGATAATTAGAAACTATTAGAAATGATTATAAATGTAGCATGTAATATTATTCTTAGAAATAAAGGCTATCTTTATCTTTATCTTTAAATAGTGAAAAAGACATAATTATTTGTTCCATCAAAGGAATCAATATACATGTGAAAATGAATATTATACACATTTTATAGTCGGATCCCATAATTTTCAATATTGCAAATGAACATAAAATTATTTAATTTTCTTGTTTTATAAAAACTATACAACTAAGGGCGAATCAAACCAATTTCTGTGCTACTACACGGGGGTATGGACACTGATAAATGCTTGAATTTCATTGGTCGAATACACTCTTATGATGGAGACCTGCGTATGTAGCCAATTTTTTGGCAGAGTACACATCTGTCAGGTTAAACAATCTAAATTTGATTGAATTCACTCTACAACAAGACTACAAGGCAAATGGGGCAAATATACAGGCATACCCTGGTTAGGCCCTAACTCTCCATCGTGCAAGTGGGCCTTAGAAGAACAAACTTAATCATAACAACACAAACAAAATTTTACTAACACAATTAGTACTATGTTCCTATGTAAGACCTTGTTCTTAAAGGATTTTTTTGATCATTAAATATTACATAGGTGTTAAACCTTTGCCTTTGGGGAAGAATGTATATTACTGTACTATATTTCCAACGCAAGTTTCTTTTTCATGAAAAGCTATGTTTTATTTGGTATATTCAGTATAAGCTCTGACCGATTTATATTAAAACTGAATTAGTTTTTTTTCTGAATAATGCTTGCCTTATACAGTGCCCTGTTATATTTGGACCTAAAGATAAAAAGGGAAATGTTGGTATGTAATACAACCTCTATGAAGGAGGAAAAATCTATTTTCCCATACTTTAGACTAGCAATATTTTATACACACACTTACACATACATAAACACATATAGACCTACATAGACCCACACATGGTGAACTGATATAAGCGTCTTAATAATACTATCTTAATATATATTATACTTATCTAATAAGAATTTATTTTTTTTATAGATAAAGATGTCAAACAGTTTTGTAATAAATAATTAAGAAGGAGCGAAGTCTCCTGGCACAGGCATCAATATGCTTAAAAGGAGGCTTCGACAACTAATGTATAAAACTGTAATTTGATACGAATAAACAATTTTGATTTTTGATTTGATTTGATTTTGAATATTAATCTTTTCAAGTCAATAGGGAAACACAATAAAAAAATCAATTGTTGACACAACATTATGGTGTTTGGACATTTAAAGAGGTTAAGATATAAAATTGAACACATAAGTGATAATATTTTTGACAATTGAAGATTTTGAGAAATAAAATTGTTAGATAAAGCTTGTGCTTAAATAAATCTTTTACTTTGTAAATTCTTCCTTGGACTTACCTAATAAGGGGTAATCTTTGAAAGGTTCATTCTTTATGACTTCTATTCCTTCTCCACCACCCGTTTCATTTTTGGACACCTCCGCCACACAGTACAGTTGTGCCACTTGATACTGTTGAAATAAAAATAATACAATATAAACATATAATTAGCTTTGACATATGCTATTGTATGTTTTTATAGAAGACATTATGAATATATCTAGTTATACCTGAACACTACAATTATAATCAATATTATGTAGACACTAATATAGACTCAGCGGTAAAATTTATTATCTATGAAATTACTAGTGTAATATGGTAAAGATAAGAAATAATCTTTGTTTCATAATGTTAATAACTTATTTCAATTATTTTCATGCACACTCACTCCAAACTTGTGTATCTATCTTTACAGGTAATAATACAGGGTATGTACTTGATCTTGACAATGATCTGACATCTATTGAGGTTATAGCACTTTCAGATAGGCATAGATGTAACAGATGTTGATCAATGTGGCAATGTTTGTCTCAATCAAAATATATGAAAAATTGGCTACTGTGCAATTTTATGTGGAAAAAATTACTTTGCCAGCATATAATTTATAAAAATTTTCAGGCATATAATTTATAAAATATAAATTAAGCTGTTACAAAATATCTTACCTCTTCTACAGTTAAAGGAAGAGTAACACGGCTGAAAGTAAAAACAACTTATGTTTAGTAAGAAATAAAGAATTTTATCCATCAAAATGAGAGGACTTGGCTGGTAATCAACCTTGACCAGAACAACTTCTGTCAGTGTCATTTTTAACAAATCATCTAACTTATAATGATTCATAGGGCTATCGCTGGTAAGGTATCACAGCATGAAGCACTGACATAAAGCCTGATGATAAAGTGGAATTGTACGACCGCCCAGGTAGAGAGCAATCATGTAGAACGGTAAAAATCGATTCTTATTCAGAGTTATAACCTTAGTTTAAATACTTACAATTCTTTGATAAGCATAATGAAGATTTATATTAGTTCACTAAATGCACATCAGACAGTCAACCACACCACCTCAAAATTATACCTATCACAGTTCAAGCCTTGAGCTATGTCCCGATTATTGGCAGATTATTGTAATTTTTATCTATGACTAGCCAATGAAAGTGTCAACGCGCATGCCCACTTATGACGCAACGGATATTACGTCAACGCTTAAGAACGCGTTTTGGAATTAACAATTAGAATGAAGCGTTCAGTTTCATTCTTAAAGCCAGTAAAAAAATAAAACATGGGTTTTGTGGCGGCATTTCACTATGGCGGACGTGATTTTTATTTCATTGATTGTAATATTATTCAGGAATGGATATTATTACGTAAAATCAGTGTTGTTTTGTGTAATAAGTGTCTATGATGATGTGCAATGTGGAGGATCATTGAAATAAGCGTTAAGTGGTGTAAAAAGTGATAAGCTTGACTGTGGTAATCCACCTCAACGAAGTAGCACCACAGTGTGGTAAACGCAATCGATCATTTGGCGTTTAACTCTCCCAAGATGCATTGAAATGCATTACACTAGTATTTCAATGTAAATAACTAAAGAAATAATTATCAAAGACATGGCTGTTGTGTGCTTAGTTCCCTTTGCCGTCGCTTTGAAGGGAGAATTAAAAAAAAATTGTAGGTGGGTTTTTGGTTTTTGGCGCCATTCAGCTATGGCGGACGTGATTTTAATTTCAGTGATTTTCGGAGTGAATCTTGTTGCGTAAAATCTGTTAAAGTGTTAAAGCGTAAAGTGTCTTTGTTGACGAGCAATGTGGAGGATCATTGAAATAATCGTCAAGTGGTGTAAAAAACAATGGGATATTTTTATCGTGGTAATCCAATTCATCGAAGTAATACCACAGTGTCTGCCATCAATTGTTTGACGCCATACTCTCCCAAGATGCATTGAAATGTATTTTATTACACTTGCATTTCAATGTAAATACTGGAGACTTAGTCCTTGAAGATACCGAAGACATGGCTGTATGGGCTTTGTTCCCTTTTCCTTCCCTACATGGGAAAAAGTTTACAACAAAAATAAAATAATAGAGGGTTTTTGGCGGCATTCAACTATGGCGGACGTGATTTTTATTTCGATGATTGTAATATTGTACGGAGTGGATATTGTTACGTAAAATCAGTGTACTTTTGTGTAATAAGTGTCTGTGATGATGTGCAATATGGAGGATTATCGAAATAAACGTCCAGTGGTGTGAAAAGTGATGAGTTTTTTTATCGTGGTAATCCACCTCATCCAAGTAGCACCACAGTGTCTTCCATCGATCGTTTGACGCCAAACTCTCCCAAGATGCATTGAAATGCATTACACTAGCATTTCAATGCAAACTACTGAAGAAATATATACTGAAGACTTGGCTGTATGGGCTTTGTTCCCTTTGCCTTCCCTACATGGGAGAATTTTACAACATAAAATAATATCTGTCAAGAAATCTTTTTAGTCTGTAATCTGTGATTTTTGTAAAAAACTTCTAAAAACTATAATTTGATTCAGAATTAAATTACATTGTAATCAGGCTATAAAATGATTCTTTGAGTGATATCATATACATGCTTTAGATTTCTATCGTGCCTCTATTTTTAAAATTTTGTTGTTGTGACAGATAGTAAAATGAGTTTAGTAGGGAAAAAGTGCGAATCGATATCCTTACTTGATACAAGTAAAGGTGATCTAATTCCCAGTAATATCACACCAGAAGATGTGTTGAGATTGGAGAAAATCACCGATACATATCTTTGTAGCCCTGAAGCAAACGTATACGATATAGATTTTACTAGATTCAAAATCCGTGATTTAGAGACGGGAACAGTTTTGTTTGAAATAGCTAAACCTCCTACTGATTTTGGGGTGGATAATGAGAGTACGGAGGACACCCCCGAGGAGCCTTTGGATCCTAATGCAGGGCGATTTGTGCGCTATCAGTTTACACCACAATTTCTAAAGCTGAAGACTGTTGGAGCTACGTAAGTGTTTTCATTCAGCTAGAAAGAAAACCAATTCATGATATTGAAATTATTGTTATAACATCTCTGTATCTACACTTGGCCTGTATTTGATTTGAATTTGTATTGTACAATAAATGAAAGGTGTAGTAGTATATATGCAATACAAATTTGTTTCTATCATATTAACATAGTATAAATACTAAATTTCACTACACACATTTACCCAAAAATATGTGATACTAATCTGATCCTTCATACATTTCAGTGTGGAGTTCACGGTTGGTGCTCGCCCTGTGAATCATTTCAGGATGATTGAGAAACATTTCTTCAGAGATACATTGCTCAAAACCTTTGATTTTGAGTTTGGGTTTTGTATTCCATTCTCAAGGAATACCTGTGAACATATTTATGAATTTCCAACACTGCCTGATGACTTAGGTATGTGGATTGCCTATTTTTTCACAATTTATTGCATAAATTAGAACACTCTTAAGGCCCAGTCTCCAAAGAAGAGATGTGCGGAGAAGTCCAAAGAAGAGAAAATAATGTTTTTCATTGTAAATTCTATTGGTTGTTTAAATAACATCTCCCCTCCACTTGTCTCAACTCTGCTTTGGTGGCGTCCGGGCCTTGAATAGAATATAATGTTTAAGCTAAATGGTGATTGGCAATTTTTTTTTATCAAAGTTTTTGTATTTCTTTTGGGTATATCTTACCCAACACCTCTTCAAAAGTTAAAAAGTTCAAAAGTTATTTGTAAAATTTCCAGTTTGTTTTATTATGTATTATTTTAAATTTTAGCGGAGGAAATGATAGCTGCACCATTTGAAACCTGCTCAGACAGTTTTTACTTTGTGGACAACCGACTTGTGATGCACAATAAGGCTGATTACGCATACAATGGTGGTATAAATAATTAAACCTATTTTTTATTTCATTTTTTCTTTAAATTGTATTCTTATACAGCACTGTGCAAGATTATTTTCATATAAATTCTACTTTTCACATGACTGTGTTGATTATCCTCTTTTGAGAATAAAAGCTGTAAAGACAATGTAAATATACCAGTTTGGTATAGTAATGTTTTAGTTATAAAAATGACATGCCTTGTGGCTTCATATTTGTTATGGTCTACGTAGGTTCCTAAACATATCTAGAACCTTATTAGTGCTTTTTAGTTTTAAGATCCTATTTTGCATGAGTGTTCTTCAAAAACCCTCTTAAATTACCTTAAAATTAAAAACCTCAAATAGGTGGAAGGGAAAAAGTAAGTTACTTATGTTTCATTATCCTAGTAAAGTTAGGAACCTATGGCTATTTAAACATCAAATTTTTGTATTTAAACATTTTTTTGTTGTTGTAGGTAACTTGTGACATAAAGGTCTAATTTAAATTCCGTACACACTATAGTGCAGTTAAAAATTAGATAAAGTATTGTTTCTAAGAATTAGGTTTTAACATAGAAAGTACATAGGTTGTGTTGTATTTGCAGAAATGTATTAAATTACTGCCTTTATTACAAGAAGAATTAGTTTTATAATCACTATAAGGTCAGAAACACTAGTAACCTTTTAAGTGGTGCCAGTGTCATAATGGGCAGGAGTGGTTCATATATTTATTTATGAAATAGAATAATGAAAAAAAAATTAAGTAATCACAATGACTAAATCCATTTATTTACATATTGGAGCAGAATTTTTTGCTGGATAACAAGAAAAAGTCATGTTGGCATATGTAAATGTTGTTTTCATCACTGAATTATAATCCAAGTGTATTTTAGTAGATTGTTAAAAAAGAATTAGTCTGAAAACTAATTTCTTTATTGGTACACATGATTGAAACACTTAGTTGAACACCATGCACCTAATTGTTGATGCAAAACCACTTTTACCTAAATATTTGGTGTGTAACACTAATTGTAGTAGTTTGTGTAGAATAAGCAGGTGCTTTAAATATGATCTTATAAAAATCTAGTCATTATTATATTTATAATTTATTTAAAAAAAATCTATTACAGGGACTGAGATTCGGATAATAATTGCGATACAATGACATCATGTTATATTACCATTTTGGTAGGGGATTTCATTCCCATCATAAGTAATTTCTAGTTTCAGTAAACCTGTAGAGTAAACTCGACCTCGACAAGTATGGCCCTAATTTTTTCATGTTGGGAATATTATTTTGTGTCTATGAAATCTTCATTATCATATAATTTTTTCTGTAATCTTAATTTTTTTTTGTAGCCAGTCTTCAAAATATTAAGTTAAGTTTATAAAAGCATGGTAGGTACTTAAATACTTAATGGTTTTTAATTGTTTTTAAATGTTCAGGGCATAATAAATCATGTAAGGCTCTGATTTAAAAAAAGTTGGGTAAACACAAACTAATTTGTAATAATGGTGTATTTTGTATAAACAGAAATTTTTTGTGTGTTTCTTTAAACTATCTGATATTTCAAAATATGTATCCAAATTAAGTGGAGATTTCCAATGAGGGTTTTCTAAAAACGGTCTACAACAGATGTACAACAGATGTACAGCACTGTAAACTCAGGTCCATTAGCTGTCAATTTGGTTGTACCTATCAAAATCTCTTAAGTTCGAAATCCTTGAAATCAATTTAGTTAATTGATTGATTGAAATCAATTTAGTTAATTGTTAATTGATTGAAGCGCCAGAAATAACCATAATGCGTCTTACCACAAAAAACTTAAACATCTGTTAAGCAAGTGTTTTAAAAAAACGTTACCACAAGACCGTGTTTACGATTGTCTAGAGTTAGACGCGGCTTAAACATCGTCTAAACAAAAATTAAACAGACGTTGAACGCGTACTTAAACTTTAAATAGTGTTTAGTTAAAAAAGTGATAGACAACTGTTCAAATTGTCTTTTGTAGTGAGACGGAATATTTTTAAGTAAGGGATTTTTATACGTAGCCGTCGGTCGGACCACCATTACATAGAAGACTTCAAAACCTCCGGAAAATATTTGAGTTTAACTTCAAAAGAATAAATTCCATTACGCGAGTTATTTTGATTATAGAATGTTAAGCTAATGTTGATATGGCGTGTAATAGGGGAGAGTGAAGGAGAAAGACTCGTTGCGCCGACCCCAAATAAAATTGGGAAAAGGGCAGGTTAATGATGATGATTATGATAAATGTTTTAGGTATTCTGATTTTAGGGATTTAGAACTTGGGATTTTGATACGTAACCGTCATAAAACAGCGGATCCTCATGCGGACATTTGCGGATTGTCATTTTCGATACAGTACCTACCTACGACCATAGATGTAGAATCCTACGACTCTCTCTCTGTACTCTGTGCTATGTAAAAGCTATTGGACCAGACTTTTATACCTGACAACCCTCATTGTATTGTCCTAGATACCAAAAAAAATTGTTTTGTAAGCATCTATAGGATACATACTAATATAGCTTATTGCTGTCTTTAAATGAGCACTTAAATTTGTATAAGACTACTATGTGCCTACATTAAGTAGTCTCTATGGTTAAATCGAATATTGTTGAACATTCCATAAAAGGCGGCATAATACAAGAGGGCTTTTAACATTTTACAACATTTACCTGTAAATTATTGACAATGCCGTCCAGAGAATTAATAACAAGAATATATTGACAAGACGAAAGTAATGTGTTCATTGTTTATAACATGATGCAAAGGTAGAAGTTTTCTTTATCTTGCGACTACTTGTAATAACTATTACCTTTATTTATGAAATTGTGATGTGTGTATTCAGTAAATCTGATAAAGTTAATTGTTATTTTAAGTTAAAATCCCTGGTAGGTGAAAAATTTATTTTGTTGCGTATGTTTATGGTTGTTTTATGTATTTCAGGATAAGCTTGTGAAATTCGGTTTCTCTTAGATTAAAGTAAGACTACCTGTCCACTGCAACGTACAGGAGAAGCGGAGTTTGCTGTGTCAAAATAAATAAATGGCATCTTCAACCTCCAAGTATCCGCTTAGCTTTACAGCTCCCTCGATTGTATTACTTAAAATGTCAGCTCCCCTCCCTCGTTTCGCGGTTATGGACAAGCAGCTTTATAAAGAGTGGTCTTCTATCTTTTCTAGTAGAATACTTAAGTAAGGGCCTATAGACACGTATAAACAAACCGCCTAACATAAGTCTATAAGCCATTAAAATGTAAGCTATGGTATAGCTTACATTCTTACATTCTCAGGCTCTAAACTATGTGTACTAAAGTTCCATTAAATCGGTTCAGTAATTTTCACGTGAAAGAGAGACCGACAGATAGACAGACAGAGATACTTTCGTTTTATAATATTAGTATGGATAACCTATTTCTTTATTTGTATTATACATTCCAATATAGGTATACTTTTAACTTTATTGTATTTTTATTAGTTTTTTGTCAAATCAGACACAGGTAGGGTTTATTATAGAATTATTGTGATTATCCACATTCCATGCCACAGTTTCAAGGGTTATTGCGAATTTTATGAAACTCTTGGTTTTTCACTTTAAACTTTCTAAAAGGTAATTAGGAATTTCATTTGTACCGGATCTAATTGGAGTACAATAAAAAAGAACACAGGTAAATGAATCGAGTGGTTCTTAGTAACACATACATAATTTTTGACAGATTCGCAAATGGACAAAATCATTTTACCGGAAGAGTATAAGTTTTTCTAATACTTGTAAAGTAATTGCTAACAATATTGATCATTGAAAATGACACTTAGATTTTTTTTTAATTCTTTATGGTATGACTTTCCGAATTCGTGCTGAAAGCTAAATCAGGGATTCCCAACCTATTTTACTACATACCTACCCCTTATCCTCATAGTCAAATAATTTAAAAAATCCAATCTAGTTTTTTCCTATTGATTTGTAATATAAACCAATTTTTTAAAAACGGGTTGGTTTTCGTCCCCGAGAGTAGATTTCGTCCACTGGTAATTTCTGGTGTTAATGGACATTTTGCACTAAGCCAATAATATTAGATCCTTACCTATGAAATTGGTGTTTTGTATGGAGATTTTGGGGATGTCTGCATTTTACACACTAACATTTTATCAGTTTTCTTCACAACGACAAATCCAGAGATAATAATATTTGGCATGTATCATTAGAAGAGCTTAAGCAATATGTGTGTGAACACGCTTGATAAAAATTATTCATCGTTTTTATGTTAATGCAAATCAAATGATGTATTCGGGAGGCAGTTAAAAATAATTGTCTTTGTGTCTAATTTTAACACAATTAAACTTACAAAAAATTATCAAATTAAATAATACGAGCTCAAATATATGGTCTATTTTTAGAAGAGGCAATTATTTTATAAGAATGTTCTGAAACTTAATAGTTACGGAAATTGCTAAGACAGAATAAAAACACCAATTTCATAGGTAAGGACCCAATATATTGAGACAATAGAAATCGGACTTGCTTGTATCGTTATCATCATTATACTCTATTGGCTCAATACTGGCCTGGCTTACTGGATTGCCTCGGCTACTGCTTGTCCATAAATCTATCATGACTGAATTCGCTTTAAATAAATAACGAAAAACGGACAAAATTAAATCACTTTTGTGTGACATCTGAATAGTTGTCGTTGAAATTTTCGATGTAGACTCACAGTTTGTGATTGTGTTGTGTACAGTATCGGACAGATGCAGGCGAAAAATAATACATATAAGTATATTAGTACGTTGGTAGTTTGTAAAACACGTAAGGAAAAATCTTATCATACTAGAATAATTATCCTGGATAAAAACCTACTAAAGCTGAAGCCGTAGAAGTGGAAGCAAATTCATAAATGAAAAATAATGTAAATTAATTGTACTTAACGTAAGATCATAACTATAAGTACCTACCTATATCAAATTTGATTTGAGTAGTCTGTGTCTGTCCAGTTTATTTATTATCACCAATATCACCATACTTTGTCAATGAAAATAAATTTGTTAAAAATACACTTGGTCTTGTATTATTTATATAAACCATACATAGGGAAAGTCCCTCGAAATACCGACGAGGCTATCGAATAAGTACCTATCCAGGGGGAGTCCCCGAATATAGAGAACTGAAGGAACTCTGGATTTTCTTCTTCTTTTAATTTTTGTGTGTGGTATTATACATCAATGGTGCTATAGTTCTATACATTTACGGAGTTATTCTTAAAAAAATATTAAAGGCATAATAAACCTATTTTAGTTACAGAGTGTTTTTTTTTTCTTCTTTCAAACACAAATCTAAATTAGAAAGAAAGCGACAAATCACTTTTTATCTAAAATAGGTTTATTAAGCCTTTAATATTTTTTATGAATAACACGTTAGAGTGTAAAAAGTTTACTTTATTGTAGGTACTTCTTAACAATACCTTTTTTAATCTTTTATTATAGTGTAGGCAGGTTTAATAACCTAAACCTAATATAAATCAGAATACATTTCCTAGGAATTGATCCATCATTGTTCCTTTTCCTATATTTTAGACATTTCCGATAACATAATATATTATTATATTGCTACCCAAATAAGCGACAAAAATATTACTGACAAAATATTTCTTTGCTGCCCAAATGATTTTTCGGCTGACATTTTGCTGACAAAATGATTAAATGGCTGCCCAATTTAACTTCTCTATACACATTACATATTGTGGGCAAAAATTTCAAATAAATCTCCCGGGGGCGGAATGGGGGGATCGAATCCGGCGGCTCGAGCGCCCCGGAGACTAGTACCTAGGTGCGGGATGCACACCAAAGAGTAATCCTCCACGGGAGCGCATGTTTTCGCATAACGTCGATTGTCATAACATCGTTTGGCATAATCATCAAATAGCATAACAATCATGTCACATATTCCTTCTTACTCATAACATTTAAGTGGCATAACTCTCTAAAGGAATATTATAAAGCATAACTATAGAAATTCCTAATTTCATTTAGCACAATATTAGGTAGTCCTAAAATGAATCGAATAATCACCCAGATTCGAAAGAACCAATCCCAAGGAAATGTGTTCTGATAAATATTAGGTTAAGGTTATTTTTTTTTATGACCCCTAAAAACTATATTTGTGCAATCGAAATTTATTTAATAAACAATTTGAGGCAGAGAAAAATATTATGCGTTGTGATTATGCTTTTCATAAGTTGTGCGTTTCAAATTTATGCCTTTTAATACTTATGACAAACAATTTTAGCCTATACAATATTAGGACTCAAAATTATGCATCGCGATTTTATGCGTTTTGATGATTATGCCTTTAAAATTATGGATTTTCATATTATATATTATTCATATAAAATTACGGAGCCGCTCTCCACTAACAGGCATGAGGATCTGGTGAAGCTGGGGAAGACATGTGCGGCTACCGGTTGGGGTAGTTTTAAATTTTAGATTTGATTTAGGTCGCCGTATAAGAGTATTTTGGCATTACCACGCGTTAAGTAGGATAATAATAATTATGATCAACTTAGGCCCTCTTGCGCGGTCGAGAGTTAGCACCTAACCCCGGGGCAAATATATGGGCAAACCCTGGGTTAGGCGCTTACTCTCGATCGTGCAATTAGGCCTTAAGCGATTAAAGGAGGTAGAAATTATAAAAGATTTGAAGATGGGTATAATTCAATATCATAATTATTTTCTCCTCGCTGTTCCATGGCTATAATCTCTTCCGCACTAAGATTTTTAGCTAGTTTTATCACGCTCAACTGTCAAATTACAATGGAATTTGACAACTGGGCGTGATTAAAATCATATCGCGCTGCTCACGATATCTAAACTGATAGTTGTTAAAGTGTTCCCTATGAGTCGAAATGTGTGGAAGTTTAACCATATGATGACGAATAGAGTCGAACTATGCCTTAACCACATGATGAACTTCGAATACATAGTTACCTACCTAATAACTCATATAACAATAATTTTACACGAAAATGAAAGAAAACTTGGCATTCAGCAATTTTTATTGATAATTTTATATAATGGCAAACATATTAAGAAAAACCTACTTATTTAAGATAATTTTTCGTTGGAAAATTGCTAAATAATAGGTACTTATCTACTACAAATAATTATTTACCCATTATTCATTCAGCAATATATTTCACGAAATTTTACAAAATATATTATTAAAACCAAGTAACTACTAATAATAATACATGCGTCTTATGAACTAATAATTACGTGGGAGCTCAATCTTATACTGCTCATTCATTACTTGGACCCACGAATGATTCAAATACCTATCTACCTAGTTTCGACCCTCCCTTCATTGACATAAATTGCAAAATCAGTTGCAGTAGTCTAGAGTAGTAGTAGAAGGTTTTTGTAGCATTGATATAAATTTTTTAAAGGATTAAAAATTTATATCAATGCTACAAACTATCACTCCCAATAAAATAGGCATTGTAGTTAGTTCACAATAATAATCCGGCCGAATATTCGGCTTCGATCTACAATAAAACCGGTTTCGGTGGGAAACCTAATGAATCTACGACCGAAACCGAAAATGAATTCGGTAGTTCTCGCGCTGTAAGCGGTTCTGTTCGGCGCGTTTAATTTCATCCAATCATTAGCGAAGAAGACTTTTTACGAAGACACGGTTGTACCACATGTAGAACATTCAGATTGACCATCCTATATATGGCTAAATACAATCATTTTATACACAAGACTACACTAATTGCTTTTTTATTGTCTTAAATGACTGTTCATTTGATTATTAGTCAAATATTAGATAACTATGTATATTATCGAGACTAACCAAACCACATTCCCTCCGCTATTTCACTATGATAAATGCTTAGGACATATATGTATCTATCATATTATTATGTATAAACTAGTCTATTTGGAAGATAAACATACATTAAGGTAAAATAAGTGATAGACCACAAAGGGACAGAATCGGCAAATGCCGCCGGCCGCTTTTATACGTTTATTTGAGGTTTTATTCCATATGAAACTTGGAAAGTATATTTTACCTACTAGTCGCGCCGGGCCGCGCCGCGCAAGTGCGCTTTAACCTTAACAGAAAAGTATACTTAACGACTTTTTCTGTTATTTAGATTAATAAGTACCTACACTTCAAGAAGCGGATTGCTCTTATAAGTCAAATTTCAACCCAAGAGTCAAATCACGGTACTTAAAGGAAGTTTAATGGACTATTTTGTATAACAATAATCTTCAAACATCTGTCTACGTCTCACCTCATCGTATCGGACATCGATTACTTGGTACCTACTCTAATATTATCAACATTATCGATCATTCGTACCTACTGTGTTTTCCATTTACGTATCTCCTATTATGGAACAATGATATTTTAGTAATGCATTATTAACATTAATATACAAATATTTATTTGAAACAAATCACCAGACATCTGTAAAAGTGGAATCCAGATGCAAGTGTATCTGCCACCTTATTATATTCTTAACTGTCGGATCACGGATTCGATTCGAAAATTCACGTTACGTTTCGCTCTAGTTCACCGTAATCAAAAGAGACGAGATACCTACGTATGGGGATTATACATTTGTTTTCCGACAGTTCAGAATAAGAGGTCTGGTGCAGCTCAAAAGAAACCTACACTTATACAGCATCAGACAAAGCCATCTTCGCCTTATACTTACATTATATCCAAAAACGGTAACGATATAAAGAGAAAAATAAATGGATAGTTCGGACTTTAACATTAATATTAGAATAGTTAAGTAAATGAAATAGGTAATTACATTATAATTATTGTCACGTTTGTTTTTGTTTGTACAAGTGTAAACTTATCTTAGTATACTAGTAATTAATAAAGGATTACAATTAAAATAGAAATAAATGTAAGGTTAATTAATTAAAAAATAGATTGTTACCATCCCAAACGCTAAAAAGAGCTGTGATTTTATAAAAATTGGTAGGTACTATCAGTATTTTCACATAATTTTGTGTACCTACAAATTCGTGAATATCCAGTTAATGAATTTTGGTTGTATGTCACTTAGGTACCTATCTATAGATTATATATTCGATAAAACTATAGTAGGTACTAAACTAACGATAACGTCGTTAAAGCACCACTATAGATATAAAAAACAACTCAAGCTTATCATGTAAAACAAAGCACCTTATTTTAGTATTTTAGTTGCTATCTTTGTAGGTATAGGTATACTATTATTATGCAGCTCGCGTGTCTAAATCTTTCTTGTAGCGTGTGAGAAGGTAGGTATACAGATTGAGCCATTCCGCAAAAGATACAAAATCAATAACCTTAAAATTATAGTCACCAAACACACCAACAAAGTTCTAAATCATAAATTTTTAAAAGATTTTCAACTGTAACTAAGTTGAAATAAAGCATAAAATAGATTTTTTAATGTTGACAGTTTTTAATAACCAGACAAGCTGTCGCATGTATTTTAGTCGGGGTACAAAAAGTTTCGCCAGTTTACATTCGAAAGTAAATAAAAAAAAATATTGTGTTATGGTGACAAGGGTCAAAATAGATTAACTGTCTTGCAGTTAATTACCTAGGTCTCTTGGATATCCTAGTGCAAGCAAATGTCGATTATAGACCAATATCTTCTTCCCATTTCATATAATTATTTACTTTTAAATATAAACTTGCATCTACGTGAAAACTAACGTCGACGTCTAGCTCCTCCCTGTCCTTCTGGGTTCCTCTCATTCTCTCTCTTTATATAAAACTTGTAAATGAAACGGTTATCACAAATATAATTTTCAGCGAATGAAAATGGAAGCATGGCACATTTTCCTTGAGCAATAATTTCATTTAATTTTATATTATCTGATTGACAAACATCAGAGTACAGATATTTGATACGAGGCTTATTTTTGTTGTATACGTGTATTTCGTAGTTCCATTTTTCGGCACTACAATTAGTTCCAATGAGTTGTACGGCAATGTAAACCATGCGTTTGAGTTCTGAAATTTTCAATTGGAATAAAAAGTTGAAAGTCCCAATCGTGACCATGTACACTACATGGTTCTCGCTACAAATATTAAAAATAGACATCTCGGTGTCGATGCCGCTTTGTCGATGCCCAGGGTGGACGTCGTCGAAATGCGATGCCATTTGATCCAGTTTTCCTAAAAAAAAAAGACAATTATTGTTATGTTGGTACGTCATAATCTCCCATAGCCATATCAACCTCTCGAATGGGTACGCATCGGAGAGATTTAGTTGGTATTGCCACGTGTTACTGGGAGAGTTCCTCGCGCGCCTGCCGCCCAGCTAGAGGTAGGTAAGTACGATTCTTTGTAGATTCTTCGCCTACAAAAAGGGACTCACCTCGCCAATTGCATTGTCCGAAAATATCAGCAAGAGCACATTTCATATCTCGGAACGGACATTCTTTTTCATGAGTCTCCAATTCCGCCATTTTAATGAATAGACGACAGCCAGCTTTTGCGTTAGGACAGCTGATTTTTCTCTAAAATAAAAATAATGATATTAAACTACGTAGTGGGTAGGCAGAGATAACAGATCTCCACTTCAAAAAGCGAAGCCTTCATACCAAACAATTTTACAAACCTCTGAAATATATTGCTCCAAAGTTCTATTCCTGATATCAGTGATTGGTCGGCCGCAGATACCGCACTGAGCCCGGCGGCTTTTGCAGTTGTTGCAAGAGCTGTGTCCCGAAGAGCATTGGTAAATAGTCAATGTAAACTTCTGCTTGCAAGTAGGGCAGTTAAGTTCATCTTCATCGTCATTAGACTTCGGATTCTTCTGTTTTCGTGTTCTAAAATGTATAAGTACGTATGAAATTCAAGATAAAAGTGCACGTGTAGCTACCGAAACATATTATTATGTAAATTTTTCTCAAGATGAATAGTTACGAGCATAAAGTTCTCATTCTACTGTTATCGGACTGGACAGGACACTAGTGATGTTAAAATGACAAGGTCCTAAATTGGCAACAATTTATGTTCGTAACTCAACATTAAATGTTCAAAACCTACTATGAAATATACTGTGCGCAGGCGTTGAGTTGAACACTCAGCAAAATCTATAAGGGCCAGTTCACCACCTTATATCAATAGTCACAAAACATAAACAATGGAATAGTAACTTATGAAATAACAAGTCAGTTGATAAAGGAACTTAAATATGTACTATACTCTATCCATTTTGATCTGAGACAAAAGGTAAACAAAGAATTTGTGGTTCTCAAACTTTTATCCAATTCTGTGACAAAATAATATGGGCTCTAATTTTTTTTAATAAATTGGAAAAGGAGTAGCCGTACTTAATATACCAATATCGTCATTGAATATAAACATTATTTATTTGTGTAATGAAGTAATGTTTTATGAGTATTAGGTATGTTAAGTGCATTTAAAAAACAAGCTATCATTGCTATCATCCAAAGGATACTAAATATTAAATATATCAATTAAATTCAAAGTAGATTCAAGGTGTCATGAACATGTTTTGATTGTTCATCTTCTTTCTATACTCATAATAAAAGTTAGAGAATACTATTCGTTCTAGGTCTTTTTTAGTAGCAACGATTAATTTACTAATCTAAAATTACGTTAAAAATATAACATTGAAGTAAAAATACCAAAAATTATTGAAGGTGACAAGTAATTACTTAATTTACATCATTTAAAAAGTTTGTTATAATACAATATTAAATAATCGTATGTTTTTAAAACTTTTCGACAATGAGTAACGACATCTTAAAGAACCCTTTTTATGGTTTGTTTACATTTTGTCTCAGATCAAAATGGATAGACTATAAGTATTATAATATAGAACTTTGTTAATCACCTGGAAACCGATCTGTCCCTGGATGCTGGCGGCGCAGAAGGCACTGGCGTCCTAAATAAGTTTAAATAACACTTGATATAAATGTGTACTTATTCTTACACTAAATAATGTGTACTTATTCATACTGACATTTTCTCTTATTGCTAAGAACCATACTAAAGAAATGCGTAGAAGTGTAATTTAAGCAAGCAAACTCAAATACCAATTTTTGTATGGCCAGATGTGGTCTTAAGGAACACAGTGCTCCTTGGACTCTGCCTACCCCTTCGCGGATTACTGGCGTGATTTTATGTATGTATGTAAACTCAAATACCTACAGCTTGTATAAACATGGATGCGACATAACTGTACCATATTATTATCATCACGCCTCTACCTCGAAGGGTAGGGGTATGTAAACTAACTAAACTCCCACATTTCGCCTGATATAAGTATTTTAGTTTCTTTGTAACAGGGGGCGACCCTGTTGCCAAACACAGGGCACAGGGTAAGGCAAGCGATTTTGACAACATATTGCCTATGTTTTAAATCAGTAGTGGAGATTGGTGTGGGACGCCAACGGGCTTTAATCCACATGCAGATAGTGTCGGAAAACAACACTCGACCGCGAGAAATGAAGAATGTTTATTTATGGATTACATATAGAAATATATTTTTGTTTTGTATGATCATTGTATATTAATAATAAAAAAACAATTACAAACATAGCATTTGCCTTTGAAAATTATTATTATTATATTATTATTAATAACTCACGAGACACGAGATTTTATCAAACTTTTAAGACAACTTTTAGAACACCAAAAGTACAACTACACAAGTTGCTAGCTTATCATATCGCATAAATTTTTACTGTCTGAATCTGAGATAAATAATGGCCCAATGAGTGTCTGGGAATAATGAATTTCAATTTTAGACGGCATTCTTCAAAAGTTTTTATGTCAAACCCATCTTTGCTACTATGGCGTGGTTCAGCACGATTTTTTGGTACCTTAACTTCGGGCTACCTGAGAAACGGCCTCACTTTCAAGCAAGTGGATATACCTCTTTACAAGACAAACTAATATTACTCAAAATTTCAGTTTTGCTAAAATCACGTAGGTCTGGGACGCCTGGGGTCTTAGTCTACTGATGCGCCATATTGGCCAATTTAGATTGGATATCGTAAAGTGAAGCTTGCTCTTATCCCCCGCAGTTGAAAGTGACAGGTGATATTCAATGATTCGTTCGTTTTCCGACATTTAATTTAGGGGGTCTGGTTCTAAATCGGCCATCATAAAGTGCCTGTCCTTAGCCTATATACGTCCCACTACTGGATACAGGCCTTCCTCATGGACAAACACATGAGGAGTATGGGCCGTAGCACCACCACGCTGGCCCAATGCGGGTTGGTGGGTAGAAACAGTCACAATAGCGACCGGAACCAACTGCTTAACGTGCCTTCCGCAGCACGGAGGAGCTCGAGATCACAAAGTTTTGGTCACTCATCCACGGCCTAACTATGGCAAAGGTAGATTTGTGTTCAATCGAAAGCCACAGCGTCCTAACCACTACGCCACCGAGATCCTCATAAAGTCTCCTGTCATAAAGTTCATATCTATAAAAATCAAATGAAAGGTAAAATATTATAGTCTTACCTATTTGCTTCAATGTTTATATTCCCAATGTTTGCAGGATGTTTGTTGTTGAAAGGATTGGAAACTTCTGTATTGATATAGTTGGCTGAAATATTTGAGTTGAGAAATGTTCTTCCAGAACTTGGATAACTGTCGTAACATGGAGTGGTTGGTGGATTATTACCACTATAATTTGGAGCATTGCCAACATTCTGACTAGGCTTAGCTAATTGTGGGAAGATATCATTGTTCATTTTACTGCTGCTTGTGGACGGGCTCGTATTATCAATTCGGTTTCCATTTCTTTCGTTCAAGTTTGGGTAGATGTTAGTTACGGCATTCTGTGCTACTCCTATCGGTAAATTGTTTTTAGAGAAGCTGTAGGGTGTCCGTTGTCTATCCTCTCTGAAAAATGTGCAATTTGTATTAGTTTTCTATTCAAATCTAAAGCTATAAAGTTATAATAATCATCTCAGCTGTGGTACCCAGCACCGGACATGGCCTCTGATCCGACTAAAACTCACTATGCGGCTTCCTGCGATCTTTACAAAACCTCTACGGTTAGCGTTGGGGGATGCCCAGCGCTGTGCCTCTTGCCCCCTATTCTCAACTGTCGGTTCACGGATTCCATTCGGAATGTAAAGTTCCATCTTGCTTCGTATTCCCTCAATAGAAAGAGACAGTAGGTCGTAGAAATTTGGATTGGTTTTCCTACAGTTGAGAATAAGAAGGCTTGTCGCCCCAGAAAAAGTCGGACCGTTGAGCTATCCAGTCCAGTCCACTAGTCCAAACCATTTGTTGTTTGGACTATGCCAATAGCTTTTAATCCACAAACTTCTAATATAAGTACCTACTTAACAAAATAATTAAAAGTTGGGTGTTGCCTACAATGCTACCATTTTGAAAAACAAAACGTCTTTGATAATTTTTGATATTTTTTATTTTTATCAAAACATGCCAATTTGCCCGTTTTTCAGGGAGCAAAGCGTCTATTCTGATTCTGAACCTTATCTACCTATACCTTACTTAGATATTGTGTGTATGAAAGGCATAAAATTATATTCACTAAAATCCCTATAGATTCGTTAGATTGTATGGTAAGACTCACGTCTGAACTTGAGGATACCGTGGTGGCTGGGCGCTCGGCGAGGGCGCGGGCGGGGGCGCCATTGTGACTTTAGCCATTTTCTCCTCATTCTCTCTAATTATTCGTTCCACTTCTCTCCGGGCTTCAATTCTGTAAGAATAAATAACTGATAAGTATTATGGTACGACTTACTGTTGTATTTCGTAAATATGGCAGCACTGTGAAGTTTTAGAGATTTTTGAATGTGTGTAACTTCCTTCTGGAAAAAGTATGACCGCAATGTAACATAAAGCTAATAAAGAGTGCTCTGGTTGATTTTATACCTTATTACTGAATATCCAACACTCCGACCTAACACGCAATAACTCTTCCCTACTATAAAGATCTGTACAACGAGGGAAGGTGCCCGCAGAAGAATCGTTGACAACATGTGGCTTGGTAAAAAGCGCGCTCTAACGGAAACAAATTACTGTTACGTGGCTGTACTTAGTAAATAAGTAAAGCAATCGCAATTAATTTAAAAGGTCTAACGTGACTGATAAATAGAACTATCCGATTAATAGTCACGTTCTTTACTTCGGGGACTCCCCCATACTTTTGCCTAGTCCACTGATTAGAGAGAATATTATGTATATAGATAGATGTTGGTTGGTAATGTGCGTGAATTATAACAACTACAACTTAAGTTGTTACTAGTTGCAAGATGATAAGCATTGCAACCCGCTTTTTTTAAAAACTGTATGTCCAAAACATTTATGTGTTTGTAAAGTTAAAGCTTCGCTCGTAGCGCCTTAACATAGTCTAAAATCAAATAAGATAGAGTCTAAAATCAAATGATTTAGTCGCTTTCGTGAATTTCAATATTTACACAAACTTTAGAAGAATCGCTTAATATTCACAGACATGCTAACACTTCAAATACGGGGGATTTGTGATCTTGTAATATGTCTCACCGCGCTCCGCAAGACGTGACGCATCAAAAAATACGCCAGGTATTCCGCTCAGGCCTTAAATGTCAGACGGATGCGTGGTAATTTGCTTTTAATATTAACTGTCAAGAATTTGGATTTAAGAAGTCACCATTAAAAATATTTTTCTTTACGTATTTTTACAGTTTACTTCGATAATTATTTTATCATAATTATCGAGTTTCGGTGATCATGCTTGGATAATATAATAATAGACCATTTTTATGGGATAACAAGGTGGTTGTGTTACTCACAGGTTGGACTCAACTATTTCGTAGTTTTCATACCCACAGGTGGTCATAAACTCTGTAATATGCTGATCTTCAATTACAAAAAAAAAATGATGTACCTAGTTTGCTCGGCTAAAAATGCTTCATCCACTCCCACTGTTGTCTGTAGAAGTTCTTCATATCTTTTCTGAAATTCTCTTCTCTGTTCCTCAATTATTATATCTACTTGACTCCTGCTTAAATTTTTGTTATTGGACCTAAAAAAAAATTATATTACTACTGTTATCAATGTAATAGTGGATCCAGTCAATAACTCAATCACACTACCACAAACCTTCTTCAGCCAGTTTTGCACTTTATGTATAAAAGTATAAGGTTGAAAATCTATTGGAATATTTGCAGCATTATATAAAAAATGGGAATAAGTATTGAAATAACTATTGTATAACTATTGTATGTATTATATATGGCACTCTTCTGTGTCATGCTGTTATAATTTTTAAATCCTGATATGTTTATATACGCTGTTCAAGTGAAATGTATTTATGTAAACTGCCTATTGTAATAAAAGTTTTCCAGTTAAGTTTATGGTATCTAGCTATTATTTACATTTTTTTATTTGTTCAAAATATTATTTTTTTATCTAGATTGAATATGCTTATTTAAATGATACAGTAATATGCTGGTTTCAACTATTTTCATTTATTGTACAATTTATGGTTGATGTAACATTTTTACTTCATTTAAACAACTTAAGACCACATACTTGTAACTCCATTAAAGGTGGTTATTACTTAGGGTAATTTCCCTGTCCATGAGATGTCCAGGGGTACTTCCCCACAGTATATTGAATGACGTGTATTTTTAATTATAATATCAAATGGTTCAAAATGCATTTATTTATAAGCACCTAAGTAGTGTAAATTAATAGTCTTTGGTTGACAAAAAATTGGTTTTTTGTGGGTACCTACTTAATGAAATAGATGAGGATTTCGCATATGAATGGTTTTATAGAATATTCAAGTGTTTTTTTAGTAATTCAATAGATCCATATTCTATTTTAAATAATACAAGACTCAATTTTGACCTTCCGAACATGTAAACAAAGACAAGGATTGATCTCCTTTAAATTGTCGAATGAACATGATTTATTACTAAAAATAAAAATCGCGGGTGATCCCTAGAATCTTTCTGATAAAATCGATTATAACAAGTTTGATCGACTTCGTCTGTTGTTGTAGTACTTGTAGTGGTAGATTGTCGCGTTTAATAATTTATTTGTTAGGTAGGTAGGTAATCACACTTATCAACACATTTCCTATGATATATTTTGTGTCGATGTTAAGAAGATAAGAAACGTATTATTGAAAATATAATATAAATAATATTAAATAAGTTAGTTCGTACACATTATACCTTTGTGGCTTTTGCGATGATTCGCCTGCACCCATTTCGCTGCTTATTTTGTCACTTGTAGAAGTAATATAAATACAATTAGGAAATTAAAGCACTTTAAAAAACTGAGGAATTAAAAATGTGACGGACAAAAACCACTCTAATGTAGTACACACAACAGAATATTAAAGAGCAGGGTTAGACACCTTGATTTTATATCAAGACGAGTGAGACGCGTAAACCAACACTATCGATGTGAAGATAACGAACGATAATTGTTGAATGCACCGCGTGGTTTGCGTGTACTTAAATAGTGTTGTTATAAAGAAAGAATTGACTTCGACAAAAGTATGGTCCAAAATAAAAAATATCTAAATAATTTATATAAATCTTAAGAACGAAAAATGTGCACGTGTTCGTTTTATGCAGTTTTAATGCCATTTGAAACATCAGAATTCTATTTTTATGTAGGTAGGTATTCTGGGTACCGAAAATATAAATATTTTGCACCAAGTGGATAGGAACTCTGACTGGAAGTTTCTAACAACTCTGCCACGCCTAGTCTTGAAAGCACAAAAATAATGTCATGTTATGGTACCTACTGTGTTAGTACATCATATTTCTAATGAAAATTAAAATGTCATGCGCCGTTTTTAAAAAGGGTTAAAAAGGGTTTAAAAGGGTAATTTTGTTTGGCAAAATAAATTAATTGGTCAGCACCATTAGCAACATTATATTAATACAATTTGGCAGCAGAGAAAACATTGGAGTTTTTTTTACCTTGCTCTTGGCCTTCAGAGATAAGGGCGAAAGGTGGAAGCGAGCTTGACCTGAATTCCCGAACAACTGAGGAACTGGCTATTATACCTCTAATTGTCGGAATATTGTTATTATGGTGACAGATTAGGTAAAACGGTGGTAGCTAGCCATGTGGGCTTAAAAGCCCTAACATCAACCAATCCGTGCAGAAAAACTCCTGTTCCCCTGAGGAATCGAACCCCAGACCCGATCAACATCCGGTAGAATCAACCACTAGACCAGAGAGCCTTTGTAGTTAAAATTATCAATATTTAATATAATTCTATGTAAATCTATCGATATTAGTGAGTGACATCACTAAATAACAGCAAATGAATGTTTACTAGAAAATCCCCTGCCATAGACAAACTTATAAGGTGTCAGGTTGTTGATAGTTTATGCGTAGAGGCAAAGGGGTCTAAGGTTTGGTTTATTTTTTTCCAAAACGATAGGTATTTTTCATAATTTATTTTATTGTATTGATAAATGTATATCATCTTTTACACTTATTAGGTTCGTAATCTACATATGCATGCGTAAAAATTAAGTGTACTTTTCAATGGTGGTGGCATTATAGTATCTTTTTGTTATCAAGAGAATAATGACTCGCTGTCTTCCAGCGTTTTGTGTCATAAAAGTTTTAAAAATAACCTATTTCATTTGCACTTTATAGGTAATATTTTCGCGATTTCTGCTTATTCTACTTGGCCGTTGATTGTTATAAAATGCCACATTTAAGAATAGAAACCAATGTATCGAAGAGTAAGATTCCAGAAGGTTTTATTGGCAGAGCTATTCCTGTAATTGCAAAGACTCTTGGAAAACCTGAACAGGTAATGAATGGATTTAAGAGAATGACTATAAGTGTGAACGTAATGCTTATTTTAAAGTACTATTTTTGTACGATAATTCTGTACAAAGTTATTAACAATGGTTTGGGCATGAATTTCGTTTTGGATTTTGTAATAAAACTGAAGAGGAAGGTTTACCTTTACCAATCTGGTAACATTTAAGTACTATTTCTATTAGTATTTAACTCCCTAGAGTAAATATATTCTTTGGGGTTTACTTTCAAACATAACATAAGTACCGTTACAAAGTAATTGTAATAGTTATGGTAAGAAGTGTCAGGAATTTATTAATTTAATAATAGCATTACAAACTAAGTATAACACTTTAGTTAACTCTCAATGGTTAGAAAACCAGATAATAGAACATCTATTCATAATCCATATCTATTCCTAAACATTATTCATATTCATTCATACATTGGACATTTGAATATGCTTCTAGGATTAGATGGAAACATTTTCAGCTCTGCCAATATTTATGAACAACAAATTCAGTACAATAGTGCCCCAACTTCTAAAATATTTGTACAAGACTAATCCTCTGCACATAAAATTGCTACATATTAACCCACTTGTAATAAATAAAATGGTAAATAATTTTTATTATGAAAATTTTCAGTACTGTGTGGTGTCAGTTATTCCAGACTTGCCTATGGGTTTTGGAGATTCTACAGGACCCTGTGCTATTGCAAATTTGATGTCAATTGGAGCATTAGGCCTTGAACAAAATAAGAAACATTCAAAAGTCTTGTTCGACTTTATTGAGAAGGAATTGGGAATACCATCAGATAGGTAAATATTTTGTTTTGAGAGAAGACAATTGTGTTAAGACAATCTTTGCAAAGAGTTTAACACTTCTTTAACATAAATGTATAACTTATTATTAAAACAATACAAATAATAGGCTAATCTGTCACCATAATAACAAGCCTTGTATAAATAGGCTAATATAATATAACTTTGGCTTACTCACCTCTCAACAGCTAAAAAATGAGATAATATTGTTTGTGAACAGTGGTGTAAACTTGACCCTTAAAGGGTTTAAAATTATATACAAAAATGTTGTGTGTTATCATAATTTTTAGGTTCATTTATCTGGGTTCTTAGGTTCATCTACGTGGCTTTATAAAGTACTTGCAATTTTAAATAATTATCATTAAATTATCATAGCATAATTGTCTGTCTATATAACAAGTGGTATTTTATTTTCAGGATGTATATTGGATTCCAAAATTGCCCCTCCAGCGATCTTGGCTTCAAAGGAACCACTTTCCATGATATCATGGGATAATTGTAAGCCTTATGCAGTAGAATCTGGGAAAATATGAGCAAGTTTTTATTTTTTATTAAGGGTTAACTTTATAAATAAATTTTATTCAATTGATTTTATTATTTTTATTTTTAATTACCTTTTATCATTACTCACTATATCTTATTAAACCAATTATTAGGTCGTAAGTTGTTTGTGGTGGTTTCTAGCAAATTACCTCCTCCGTGGTCGAGTCGTCTGTACGCCGGTCTTAAGGCATCGCCAACTTGAGAGGTTCTGGGCATTCATTAGAGAGAATACGTCATAAGGTTCTGGGTTTGATACCCGGTGGACAGTTATTTGTGTGATGAAAACAGGTATTTGATCACCAGTCTTGGATGTTTACATTATTATAAATATTGTATATTTTCTGAATATTTATATCTATATATCTATTAGATATATTTATCCGTTATCAGTCATACGTCAGTATATGTATATCTATGTCTAGTGTCCCTAACACAGGAAGCCTTAATCTAAGCAGGAAGCAGTTTAAAAATTTGGTGTAAATGTCTGAGGATATAATAGGTTGGGGAAAAAGTTTCTTCGCATTTTTTAAGAAAATTCAAAACATTTTTTAATATAGTTTATTTACATTTAACTAAAGTATGTAGGTACCATTTTGTTTGATAACTTTTTGCCATCTTGTAGGTAGGGACATGATCACTTTGGTATAGAAATTTTGGGAATTCTGGTCAAAATACCACGACAAGTGGTTTTGGCAGTCCTCACGTGATGTTAACCTGACACTGCCTAAAGAATTCTGAAGAGACCGAAACAGGTTGAAATCTGAAGGTGCAAAGTCAGGACTATACGGCGGATGCATTAACACCTCCCAGCCAAACTCTCTTAATTTTTGCTGAGTGGCTAAAGATGTGTGAGGTCTAGCGTTATCATGATGAAAAACCACACCCCTTCTGTTGATTAATTCCGGCCGCTTTCTCTCAACTTCTTGCTTTTATCTCATCAGTTGTTCGCAGTAGAGTTCAGAATCGATGGTCCTGCCTGGTGGTAAGAGCTCATAATGAATAATGCCCTTCCAATCCCACCACACACACACAGCATCACCTTGTTGCGAGTTAACCCGGGTTTCGCCACAGTCTGTGAAGCCTGACCGGCCTTTGACCACGACCTTTTTCGCACGTTCTTGTCGTACGTGATCCACTTTTCATCACCAGTTATCAGCTTCTTCAAAAATACTTCGGTTTCATTACGTCGTAATAAAGAATCACAAATGAGTACACGGTTCGTTAGGTTTCTTTTAGTGAGCTCGTGAGGTGCCCAAATGTCGAGCTTTTTTGTGTACCCATTTTTTTTCAAATGCTCCAAAACTGTTTTGTGGTCAATTCCCAGTTCTTCAGCTACGTCGTAACTACTGACATGCCGATCTTGCTCCACTTTTTCAAAAGCGGCATCCATTTTATCTATATTTAAGTTACTTTATGGGGCGACCAGAGCGACGTGCATCTTTGACATCAAAATTTCCGGATTCAAAACGCTTAAACCACATTTGTGCAACTCTCACAGACACTGCACTAGGTCCATAAACACCGCAAATTTTTTTCGCGGCTTGCGTTGCATTTTTACCTTTTTTGTAGTAAAATTTTAAAATGTATCGAATTTCTTCATTAGATTCACTCATCTTGGCCACAGATTAGAGAGATATGGCGGTACTTGGCGGTACGAAAAAGAAAAACAAGTGATATTTTTTTAATCGGCCCTGGCTTCTTCAGGCCTTCAGCCGACGAAAAACAAATGAAAATCACACATTTGCCTAATTTTGAATTATGTTCGGAATTTGGAATTATTTAAACTTTCAATGATACCAAAACCAGCCAGATACAAATAGTATAGCCAAAGAGATTTTATTACAAGTTTATACATACTATAATGCGAAAAGACTTTTCGAAAAAGGGCGGGAAACTTTTGAGTGAGCGACCGCGTTTTTTTGGATAAATTTTTATTTTTATGGTTTAAGTGATCAGTTGAGTAGAATTTAGGTTTTTATTATTTATTTTGTGTATTTTATTTATTAAGTGTATATAGTAGCAGCTATTTGGTAAGTCAAAATTTGAATTTTCTGTAAAATATGAACGATCCCCCTGATCCAGGGGGATTCGTTCCCCC
This sequence comes from Parapoynx stratiotata, assembly GCA_910589355.1. NCBI lineage: Eukaryota > Metazoa > Arthropoda > Insecta > Lepidoptera > Crambidae > Parapoynx > Parapoynx stratiotata. Next base: position 6,786,709 of record OU342479.1, read on the forward strand.
TGCAAGTAATTATGTTACTATAGTCTCAAATGAATCGGGAATGGAAACCGATACATCTACATCTAATCGTCCTCTAAAGCGTAAGAGCCGCGTGCATGTTCTAATATGCAAACAATGCAATAAAAGAAGGAGGAAACATGGTGCAGAAGCACGCCCATCGGACTGTGACTGTGAAGAAAACATCATTCCAATTAATAGCCAACATCAGATTCCTCCGGTTGTTGAAAACAAACCCGTTGATCCTACACTATCTACATCCATTCCCACACAAATTGGTAGAAAACTGTATGATAAGACTGATTTGGCTCCTTATGTAGTTCATGTACATCAAAAGCAACAAAATCCCAATGACGGAACCTCCATACACCCAATGTCTTTTGGAAAATACCTCAAAAAGTATTCTTTTAAGAATGTTATAAATGGTAGTGTTATTAAAATTGGTCGTAATAAGATATCTCTTTCCTTTTCAAATTTTAATGATGCAAATAATTTTATAAGTCATACAAGTCTAGAGTCTTATAACTTGCGTGCATTTATTCCTACTTTTAATGTAACTAGAATGGGTATAGTTAGAGGCATCCCCGCAGATTGGTCTCTGGAAGAAGTTAAAGAAAGTATTACGGTCCCAATTGGTTGTGGAGAAATCTTAAAAGTAAGGCGGCTTAATTATAAATCTATTGTAGATGGGTCTCCTCAATGGAAACCATCACACACTGTGGTTTTAACTTTTGATGGTCAGGTGTTACCTAAACGAATATTTTGTTGCTTCAATGCTCTTTCTGTTGATTTGTATATTTACCCAACAATTCAATGTTTTAATTGTTGCCGTTTTGGTCATACTAAAGTTCAGTGTAGATCTAAACCTCGTTGTTATAAATGTGGCAAAGACCACAGTGGTGAGTCGTGTGATATAACCGAGGAAAATGCTTCTTGTTGCTCATGTTTCGGTCTGCATTTTGCAACTAATAAAAAGTGTCCAGAGTTTGTGAGACAGACTCAAATTAAGTCCTATATGGCTCAGAACTCTGTTTCGTATGTAGAGGCATCCAAATTACACCCACCAATTACAAAATCTTATGTTCAAGCTTTAATTTCTACACCTATGCAAGAAACAGCTAATATAAATTTCCCTATAAACCGAGGAGCGTCATACAAAAAAACTTTTACATTGAAACCTAAACCACATAAGCCCTATTCATCTAAGGGTTATGATAAAGCAGCCCATGATGCAATTATAAATAAATATTCTTTCTCTCAGGCACCATCCAGTAATGGTGTACTAAGTAGACAACAAACTGAAAAGTCTGATTTTCAAGTGCCTAATGATTTTGTTACAGCTCTTCTTGGGTTGCTTTCTCATTTTAATATAACTTTACCGTCCAACGATGCCCCACTTAATGTTAGCACCATTCAATCCTCCAAATATGGCCCTTCACCAAATATTACAATGGAACTGTAGAAGTATTATAAATAAAAAAAGTGAACTAATTTATTTACTGAACAAACACAAACCATTTGTCTTTGCCTTGTCAGAGACTTGGTTAAAACATAATTACAATTTTAGAATAACTGGGTATAATATTCTTAGAGAAGATAGATCTGATGGGTATGGTGGTGTAGCCTTACTCGTAGAAAAAAGTATATGTTATTTTCCTATTTCATTACCTACACATAGTGAGGATTTGTCAATAATTGCTGTAAAGGTAAATAATATCTGTATAGTGTCAGTTTATATTCCCCATCCTTCCTCTTCAATTTTCAACGAACTTAATAATATTATTATGAACCTGCCTAAACCATTTCTAATACTTGGTGATTTTAACTCTCAACACACAGTGTGGGGAAGTTCTGTATCTAATAGCTTTGGGGAAGAATTGTTGGATATAATAGACAGCCATAATTTATGTATTTTGAACACAGGTTCTCCAACTAGATGTACAGACCCAAGTCAAAATAATAGTGCTGTAGATTTATCTCTATGTACCCCTAATTTAGCTTCATCATTGTCATGGTTTACACTTTCATCTACGCATGGTAGTGATCATTTTCCCATAGTTATTTCATTTCCTGATATGAATCTCCCTAAATATCAAAGAATGTCAACAAGAAAATTTAGGTTACCTGACAAGAATTCTCAGGATTGGGTACATTTTAAAAATCTAGTTGACAGTAAAATGTCATCACTTCCCAATGTTATTAGTAATAATGAAAATAACTGTGCTGATGCATTAATTACCACATTAAATGAGTCTGCTCATGATATTTTTCCTGTTTGTAAAAGGTCGTCAAAAATACCATCTCCTCCTTGGTGGGATAGTGAGTGTACTGAGGCTATTAGGGCTAGAAAGGTGGCAGAAAAGAAGTACAGAAAGAACATGACCTTTGAGAACTACGATGCTGCTGCTTTGATTGCAAATGAAACAAAAAAATTATTTAAAAGGAAAAAGTTCGAAAGCTGGCGCAAATTTTGCCACTCTATTGCTCCTGATACCCCTCACTCTATTGTATGGCGTAATATTAAACGCTTCAAGTCTGCTTTTAATGTTTCAAATCATGCTTGTATCTCTCCAACCATAGTTAATCAGTTTGCTGATAAAATAGCTCCGCCTTGGGTGCCTAATTATTTTACTCTCCCTTCCATCCCATTTGTTCCGAATTATGATCATTACGAAACAAACCTAAGTGCTCCGTTTTCTCTATATGAGTTAAAAGGTGCTGTACAAAATACTAAAAATTCTGCTCCAGGAGAAGATGGTATTCCTTACGCATTTTTTTCAAATCTTAGTGAAGACATGCTGAATTATTATTTACATTTGGTTAATACTGTCATAATGACAGGTAATGTTCCACTGGCATGGAAATCTCAAATAGTGTTGCCCATTATAAAACCAAATAAACCTCCGACTGAAGCCTCGTCATTTCGTCCAATAGCCTTATCTTCTGTCCTGTTAAAACTAGCTGAATATTTAATTAAAAATCGTCTGGAATGGTTCGTGGAGAGTGAAGGCCTTTTGTCTAACTCCCAGTTTGGATTTCGAAAAGGGAAAAGCACAATTGACAGCTTAAGTATTCTTATATCAGACATTCGACTAGCTTTTACCTTTAATGAATCTGTTGTTGCTGCCTTTCTAGATATAAATTCAGCGTATGATAATGTTCTTCTTCCAGTTTTAAAAATAAAATTGGATAAGTTAAAAGTTCCGTTATTTCTATCAAATTTCATTATGAATATTTTATTTGAACGCCAAATAATTATCTCTCTTGCTCCAGAACTTGAAATTAAAAGACATGTCTGGAAAGGCCTGCCACAAGGTTCTGTACTTAGTCCTTTATTGTATAATATCTATACCTACGATTTGGATGCTTCTCTTGAAAATAATGTTAGAATTTTACAATATGCTGATGATTTGTTGCTATATTCCACTAACCGGTCTATTGATGTTGCTGCATCGCATATATCTTCTTCTCTTCTATCATTAAAAACGTGGATGGTTGATAATGGCTTGGATCTTTCTGCTGAAAAAAGTCGTATAGTCATATTTTCTCGTTCAAAATCCTATTCCCAAGTAGATGTTCTTTATAACAATTCTGTTATTCCTGTTCATTCTGAGTGTAAGTTTTTAGGTGTAATTTTAGATTCAAAGCTGTCTGGTAGATCCCACTGTGATTATATTGTTACTAAATGCGAGCGTGTAATCAACATGTTACGATGTTTATCTGGAGTTTGGTGGGGAGCTCATCCACAAAGCTTAAAAATAATATATAATGCAATGATTCGCAGCGTTTTGGACTACGGTTCATTCCTTCTAGAGCCTTGTAACTTAAGTTCCTTGCAGAAACTCGATAAGCTTCAGTCAAAAGCATTAAGGTTAATATCAGGTTGTATGAGGTCTAGTCCTATAAATGTTCTGCAAGCAGAATGTTGCGAGCCTCCGTTATGTGTCAGACGTCAGTATTTATCTGATCGATTTTTATTTCGTAGCCTTCAATTTTCAAACCATAAAATCTTTTCTACATTACAATCTTTAGTAGAAGAAATAGCTTCATCCCCTTATTGGATCCACAAGTCTTGGCCATGTCTTATTATAAGTTATCTTAAATATAAAAACCTCCAATCTCCTATACATCTCTCTAATCGTCTGCCTCTTTTCGACTGTAGTTTTGACTCTGTTAGTACTGCTCCAGTTATCCGCTATAACTTATACGATAAAGAAAATCCTAGTGCTCTTTCTTCTTTTAAACATAATATGGTTTCAACCTACAGTAATTATTGTCAAATATATACAGATGCTTCCAAGCCCTCTGCTTCTGGTTGTGTTGGTATAGGAGTTTACGATTCTTTCTCCGGTATTGTGCAAAAAATAAAACTTCCTCCGGAGACCACTGTGTTTACAGGCGAATGTTATGGTATTTTCAAAGCAGTGGAATATGTTCACCTGATGAAAATTAAAAAAGCAATTATATTGACAGACTCTTTGAGTGCTTTACAATTATTGGACAAATTTCCATTTAAAATGCATTCATACAGCCCTGTAGTGTATGATACACGTACTGTTTTAGCAAAATGTTTTTTAAAGGGTTATGTTGTCAATTTTGCGTGGATTCCTAGTCATTCCGGCATTGTAGGGAATGAGATATCGGATCGACTTGCTAAAGATGCAGTACATTGTGGAGACGTTTTTCCTTACAAGGTTTATGTTCATGATTTACTTAATCTACCTAAATTATTCATGACAGACTCTTGGAATAGTAATTGGGAAAGTAGTTGTTTAGTAAAGGGCAAATATTATGCAAAAATTCAACCTAATATTTTAAGTAAGCCTTGGTTTTGGAAGGCTCAAATAGGTAAAACAGCAACTAGTATTATAATCCGATTAAGAATAGGCCACGTTTGTTCCCCGGCTTATCTTGCTAAAATAGGTATAATCAGTGATCCAATGTGTGATTGTGGAATGGATGTGGGTACCATTGACCACATCTTTTTTTCATGTGCTAAATACGATCGTTCCTCCTTCTTTAATGACCTTACTTCCCTTCACGTTCCATTCCCTACCTGTATTGCCACATTACTATCGTCCAATGATTTATCCATTTATAAATGTATATCATCATTTATTATAAATAATGGTATTAAATTATAATTTATTTAACATTCGTGTATAATATTATTCTAGTTATTATTTTGTTTTTATAATATTAATTGTTACTATATATATCCTAGAAATTCTTTCTTTCCTGATCCATTTTCCTTACCCAATCCTACTTAACCGCTTGTTTCCCTAACTTTTACATTGGCTGATTGCAAAAAGCAGGCGATGCCATTTAAAAAAAAAAAAAAAAAAAAAAAAAAAAAAAAAAAAGACTTTTCCCCAACCTAATATATTTTTTTATATAACATGGAATGGCGCAGCAAACCGACTGGTGTATTTAAGCAGCTATAAAATTACAAACTGGCCCTTTGACCATTTTTATAACTATTTTTGAAGACAATTTCCATTTCAATGCTTACACACGGTTTAATATTAATGATTAGACTGAGTATAGTTTGGATCCCTTTGCCTTCTTTATGCGAAAAAATAGCCTTTGCTTGCTTGTGCTTCTGTCAGTCAACCAATGTGTCAGTCGTGCCGAATTTCACAAAATCGTCAAATTTTCGATGAAAAAGAAACTTAAAATAAATACAATCCATACATAATCATAATGTTAGTTTTTATATAATATTTGGAGAAATGAATTGTTTTCTAACCAATTGTATTTTTTTAAAGAGCGCTATTTGACTTAAACTACTTTAAATAATAATTATTTACAGATCACAGAGCATTCCCTTGCTTGTTTTTCATTCAATTAAAATAAAAAGTAGCATCTACTTTAGCATCATGGATGTGGATAGAAGTGTTGAGGATACACCAGTGTCTCAAAGACTTACCAATGAAGACTTCAGAAAGCTGCTGATGACTCCAAGAGCAACGCCAGCAGGGGGCGCCCACCCCGCTGGCTCCGTGAGGGAAGCAATGGCTAATGCTGGGTAATTTATGTTGTACCAATTTAGTTTTCTTTTTATGTATATATTAAATCACACCTTTTTCCTTTAGTGGTAGCCAGAGATTACTTCTTTCGTCCCACAGAACACCCTATTATGTACCTACCATATTTCATGTGAAATAAAAAGTCTTTGTCTTTCACTATGATCCTCACATATTTATTTCTCTTTATCAAATGCACTAATTCATTAAAAGTCAGAGCAAGTCATTCACTTAGTTCAGTGTATTTCAAACCAAATTCTTGAATATTTCAGGCAAAATTTTATCACAATTACGGAAATAGTTAATCCTTCTTTTTGTTGTTGTACTGTGTATTGTCCTAATAGTATAATGAATAATGTTTTAATATCTTGGACTTTGTATAAAACACAAATTTTCTTTTTAGGGCAATGCCACCACCAACAGAGAATAAAAGTGAGTTGCGCCGAAAGAAGAAGTCCATTTATGCAGCAATGAAAAAACAAGAGGATAATAAACTTGCTGAATTAGCAGAAAAATATAGGGACAGGGCTCGGGAGAGGAGAGATGGTATTAATGATATAGGGCCTGCTGACCCTACAAGCAACACTAGCAGTGCTTATAGGTATAACCTATGGATTTTTACATTTTGATACAAACTTAAATATAAATATAAGATTTTAATACTATCGGGACTACACGGGACATACATTATGTAGTATATATAATACTTCTTACTGCTCAACGTTTCGGATGGGTTACACTAACGGTGGTCACGAGTTGACCAGCGGCCACGGTGGCTGGCTGTGGTCCCGTGGTAGTGTATAGTCCCGATAGTATAACTTTTGCATATAAATACATTTTTTCTAGTATTAAATGACATGTAAAAAAATAAGATTATTGTTCAACACAATTATAACAAAATTACATTCAATATGTTCTACTACCAGGCATTTTAGTGAAACTCTCTAAAAATTATAATATCACAATACATGTACCTAAAATTATGCAAATAAAATTTCTGATTTCTGATTTCTGATTTCTAAAAATAACATCATGGGTCTATGTTAGTGAATTTGAAAAGGGGAATGAATTATCAAAGGGTATTCAGTATAATACTGGAATGGTTATAAATGCCCTTGCAAAATATTATTCTATGAAATAATAATCACTCATTATTCAAATGAATATAACAAAATTTTTTATAAATTTTATTTATTGGCTGTATGGAAAAGATTTGCCATAGTTTTGTGCGTTTTTAACAAAAATAAGTGTTGCATAATGGTCATTATGTTACAGTTACCATTTTAATTTTTTTTTTATCATCTGTGTTAAAAAGTATGTCATTATGTGTTTGAGTCTGGGTTCATAATTTGAACATTATAACATGAGTGTAGATAAAAAATTTTGCCATGGTTGGCTCAACTCAAATGCAAAAATGGTGCTACCCATACCCAGTAAAAGGGTTCCTTTGTGCTTTAGATATCACATTAACATAGGACCACATTAATTTAGATTACAGTGATGCTGTTATGAGCCTTAATATTACCTAAGTGTTTTTTCTTTGTATGAAAGCCTGTTCCCATCTCTGGGATGTTTTTTCTTACATTGATAGGCAATCAATTGACATTTATTTCAACTGATTTAAAGTGATGAAAAGGCTCAAGATAGAATGGAGCTTCACTTGAAATCCTTGACAACTGAGAAACTTGCTATCTTATATGTATATGGATGTGTATAGCTAGGTATCAATTTTATTTATACATAGTGAATGCATTTACTTTCAGAGCTGTGGCTCCCGATTTGAAGTCAGGAATGGATGCCAAAGAAAGAAGAAGGCAGCTTATTCAGGTTTATATATTTTTTGAAAGACCCTGTTAGAGAGAGGAAAGGAAAATGAAAAATTATCATAATTTTCTGTTATGTCTCAAATAAAATTAACAGCAAGGCAGGCAAATGATTAAAAACTTTTTGCATATATTCACACACTTAAGTGTATATTTTTTATGCTACTTAAAATATTTTTTAGGAATCAAAATACCTTGGTGGTGACATGGAGCATACTCACTTGGTGAAAGGTCTTGATTATGCATTGCTACAAAAGGTAAAGTTGCTGTTATATTTATATATTTTTGCATAAGATAATAAGAAAATAATAAAAAAAAACACCAAACATTGGTAGTTTATTATTTTTCATAAATATTATGGAAAAGAAAAAGTCTAAGGTTTATGGCTGTAACTCAACATTAAATAAATCTTGAGCATGTTACAAGGATATAACACCTGTATACAGAATTATATTGGTAATTAATCGTGAGTTTTTGCCATCTACCCTTGTGTCTATTCTATACTCTTATAGCTCTACACACAATGCCGACAATGCCACATAACAACCCGCGACTGCCCGCGATGTGCAGCGCGGCAAAGTCCCGTTTTGACAACCAACGGCTTGGCCTGCATTGTGTAAATTTAGTGTCATTTAATTTTGTCTATATCTCTTTAAAATTTAACAAATAAAGTTGGCATTTTATTCGGTAATTGATGGTCTATGTGCAGTGCATTCCGGGAAGGCAAAAGTAAAAAGCTGGTAAAACGCCATAAACAAGTGATCTTTAGAGTCCAATATAAATGCCCGGATTTTTTTTGGTGGACTATGTATATATATGGGTAATTTTGGACTCTTCTTCTTCTTAATTTCAGGTACGATCTGAAATACAAACTCGAGAACAAGAGCAAGAAGCAGAAATGGAAAGACTAGTGACAGAAGAACCTGTGGAGCCAGTCAAGGAGAAGAAGGAAGTTGTGGTAAGAATGTATACAAGAAATCTGTATACTCTTTATAAGAAAAATCTTAAAATATACAATTGAGACAGTTTAAACAAGCAGTCAGTTAATAATTGTTTTAGTGCATGAAGTAACAATATAAATATTTTTGCGAATTTCAATGTTCTCACTTTTCAATTCTATCTTGTTAACAAGGGAAGCAGGTTCCTTAGACAAGATCACTTTCGATGATCGGAAAATGCATCGGGATGAGTTGCGTTTTGGGGGTAGCTAAGGGCAATAACAAAAATACAGCATAACCACTATGTTATTAGTCTCATTAATTTATGTCATTAATCTAACTATGAATAGGGTAGTTGACCCTTTTTTTATTAGGCCCCATATGATTAATTACTGATAGCCATCACCATAAAAAATAATAAAAAAAATTATGAAGCCTATAACACAATAAATTTTAAATTATAAATTACGTTTTTGCTTAAATGTCATAAACGCCTTCGGTCCTGAAGGTCTATCAATTATCTGTGCCATAGCGTCACGAATATTGTAAACAATTCAATACGCATGCGTGACATAGCCGACAGTTATTCTTGATTGGTTGCGACTGGCGTTTAACGGATTTTGACGATGCGTAGTAATTGTTTACATGAATTGTTACTCAACAAATTTCACGAACATGGTAGATAGCGTTTTTGACAGATGAAAAAATAAGTAAAAATAAAACATGTTTAAATTGAATTTATACAGCAATCCCTTATTTATATTTATCGAACTTGATATATTTCGGACCCTTGTACTAAATATCATGTGAATGACACATTATTTTCATTACTTTTGATATGAGTTAACTAGCCTATTGGTACAGTATTTGGAGCATCACCATATCACATTTTATAATAATTAATAGGAGCATTATGAAAAACTGGGGCATGAGGGGGAAGGCTAGTCGTTCTCACAAAATAAACAAATGTGAATATCATCCAGGTGAATATCAGCCACTCAGAAAAAAAAACTAATAAAATGTTAAACGGAATGTTACAAACAACAAACCATATCAAAAGACAATATTAGTAACCAAAGATCAAAGGTATCGCCTGTTTGTTGAAGTCGGTTAAAAACACACGAGCGCTTCCCGCTCACAGTTTCCCACGCAGTAACCGTCGGTTGAATGAGGCTTCCTATTGGCTTATTGTTTTACTAGCTGTTGCCCGCGACTTCGTCCGTGGTTACAATGGTCTTAACTATTCCACGGGAACCCTTTAATTTTCCGGAATAAATAGTATCTAAGATGTTGACCAGGGATATAAGAAATCACCATGCAAAATTTTATTGAAATCGGTCCAGCCATTTCGGACATTAGCCAGACAGAGACACAAAATATAAAAAATATCTAGTATTTTCGCACTATTTACATCCCCCGGACTTGGTTTCAAGCATTTTTTTTCTATGTACAGACATTCGACCTCTATAGTTTTATTATATGTATAGATGAGATGTGTGTTGTGTTTTATGTCTGATGTCCAGTTTTATTATGTGTAAAATTTTATTTATTTTATATATTTATATATATTATTTTATTTATATTATATTATAATATATGTATATATTGTTAAGTACACGCGACTCAGTTTAGTCCTCAGCATTGTTCCTTCGCTGGTGGGTTGGAAGACATTTCTATCAGGAATAAGCCCTACCTTTTGTACTCAGTTCTGTTTTCTTTTGTATTGCATTGTATTTTTTTTTGCGTGTACAATAAATTGTTAAATAATTAATAGACATTCACAAACGTCTAGTTTCTTCTATGTGCGTGTGAATGTATTCCTACCTCGTCTTGTCTCACCATCTCGCTACTCTTTCCCTATAAATTTTTTATTCAGCCATAACGAGAATGAATGTCCAAACGCATTTTGTCTAGCGGCTCTGTTTGTAGTCGCTATGTATGTCGTCAATAACAAGCAGGTATACCTTTAATTTTTTTTTTTTTTGTAAAATTCTCCCTTGTAGGGAAGGCAAAGGGAACGAAGCCCATACAGTCATGTCTTCAGTATATATATCTTCAGTAGTTTGCATTGAAATGCTAATGTAATGCATTTCAATGCATCTTGGGAGAGTTTGGCGTCAAACGATCGATGGCAGACACTGTGGTGCTACTTGGATGAGGTGGTTTACCACGATAAAAAAACTCATCACTTTTCACACCACATGACGCTTATTTCGATAATCCTCCACATTGCACATCATCACAGACACTTATTACACAAAACTACACTGATTTTACGTAACAATATCCACTCTGAAACAATATTACAATTATCGAAATAAAAATCACGTCCGCCATTAGTCAAATGCCGCCAAAAACTCCTAATTTTCTTTTCTATTTATATGCATTCATAAATTGTTTCAGCAAGAGGAAGAAATGATGTTCCAAACGCAGATGGGCAAAAACATTTACAACATGATACAGGAACAAAAGTAAGAACTTTAAAAGATAAAATATACAACATAAACATAATATTGTCATTACACCTCTATACCCCAAGAGGTAGGCAGTGTTGTTACAACCCCTCGCCTAATATGTTAAGCTCTCGAACGAGTTGAACTCGGCCACCGCTGCCTTACCTGCCTTACGCATACTGTCCTTCCGTATACTATGCAGAGACTAATGCAAAAAAAAAACGTGTGGCACTCGGGGACTGCCGCGGTAAAGCTATTGCATAGCATTTTGTATCAACTTATGCAATTATAATTTTATTTATTTATTTTATTCATGCAGTATTTCTTTTTCTTTGATATTAATTCAAGTTACACTTTTTGAGCGTGGTGACCGATAAGAAAACAAATTTTTCTATTATTAAATAAATAAAAATTAAATTAATATTGTTTAAAATATTTTTTATTATTTTACAATACATGTGGGTTTTATTATCTTAACGCCGTGTCGAAGACTGCCGAACTGAAACGACGTTAGACGATGCACGGCCTTCAAGCCACACCTCCTTGCGCATCGGAGTGGGGAGCGTGAGGTTTTTTCGTTACGGAATTTCTGGATTCGGTCCCCGCGCTCAAGGCCCGCGATAGAAGCTATGCAACAGCTTAAAAATGTGTAATATTTTAGGAATAAAAAAATAAGTAGGAACGAGTTGTTCGCGCCCGGTCGTATGGCTTACGTAGTGGAGTTAGAAGAAGAGGGTACAATCGACAGCGACATCCCGACGACGCTCACCCGAAGCAAGGCGGACGTGCCCGAGCCCGACGAGCGCAGCTCCGCCGCCAGCGCCAACGACGTCGTCTTAGACAAACTGGCGCAGATATTCTCGTATTTAAGGCACGGACGACATAAGAAGCAGAAGAAAACTAAGGTAAGCGACATGAGATAGATAGATAGATAGATTAACACTTTATTGCACAAAAACAAAGTAAATAAAAGTAAATATAAACCTCTGTGTGTTGTACAAAGGGCGGCCTTATTGCATAGAGCGATTTCTCCCAGGCAACCTCAACAAGGCAGGAGATATAATTACATAACAATAAACACACATAATAATATTCTCGGAGGAGTTTGGTAGGGCATAATTCAGCCAAATCCGATGACGAATAAATAAAAGCAAACCAAGTTTAGGGTCATCACAACTGAGTTTTAGAAAAAAACAGCTAAATCTTGTATTTCCGACCCACATAACTGCACATAATTTAATAATTGTTTCTATAATAATTATTTCATTATTATAGAAACAATTGTGAAATTATGTTCATACGCTTTGGCTTTCGATCGAAAACAAAGCTGCTTTCGCCATGGTCAGGCCGTGGGTGACCAAAACTTTGTGATCTCGAGCTCCTCCGTGCTTCGCAAGGCACGTTAAGCCGTTGGTCCCAGTCGCTACTGCGACTGTTTCTACCCACCAACCCGCACTGGGCCAGGGTGGTCTTACGGCCCATACTCCTCATGTGTTTCGCCATGAGGAAGGCCTGTGCCTAGCAGTAGGACGTATAAAGGCTGAAGACGAAACACACATTTGTTACCAGAAATGTAAAATACCTACCTCGCCATGTTGCGGAAAATTAATGGAATTAATTTCTTAAGGTAATGGCTACACTAATCTTATATGGTGGTGTTACGGCCCGTACGTCTATTGTGTTTCTGGATGTAGTATAGCTTGTGTCCAAAACGCATTAGGCTTGTGACTCTTTACCTAGTCAACGGGCACAAAAGGAGACACAATAAAAAAAAATCTATTGTTTGCGAAAACCGGTGTTCGCGGTGCCCGTCAAGGGGTTATTGTGTACACCCGTAGCTTAGTAGAACTAAAAGTCCAAAACACGATGATTAGATAAAACACTATGAACTGTTAAAATACGCTATATCCAAGAATCAACAGTTCCAATATAAAAAGGGCTGTATTAAAGATTTGATTGATTCCCAGGATAAGACAACAGAGAAAGGACGTGGGGAGGATTCTATTTACGGAGAGATCGGGGACTACGTGCCTGAACGGCGGACCGATCGCAGTCGAGACGAACGCCCGCGAAGCGGATACTTCGACAAACCGCTCGAAGTCGACAAGGAGGAAGGTATATCACATATTATTATTTTCAGAATCAAAAAAAGTGAATAAACAGTGATCTGAGTTATGTCAACGATCCAAACGTGCATATTAATATGATCATTCCTCACAATTCTCGGATTTTTTAATGTTTCAAAATAGATTTTTTAAATAAAATCTAATAGAATACTTATTTCGATTTCTTCTATTATTTATTCAAATCTTAAATCAAAATATTGCGCTCTTCTCTGGCCATTTCCCTCTTTCTTTCTTTTTTTTTTGATAAAATTCTCCCATATAGGGAAGGCAAAGGGAACGAAGCCCATACAGCCATGTCTTCAGTATATATATCTTCAGTAGTTCGCATTGAAAGGCTAGTGTAATGCATTTCAATGCATCTTGGGAGAGTTTGGCGTCAAATGATCGATGGCAGACACTGTGGTGCTACTTGGATGAGGTCGTTTATCACGATAAAAAACTCATCACTTTTTACACCACTTGACGCTAATTTCGATAATCCTCCACATTGCACATCATCACCGACACTTATTACACAAAACTACACTGATTTTACGTAACAATATCCATTCCGAAACAATATTACAATTATAGAAATAAAAATCACGTCCGCCATTAGTCAAATGCCGCCAAACTCTCCTTTTTTTCTTTTTTTAAAAACGAACCATCTGTCTCCTCATTCATTGTCTTGGTCTCCAACATAATAATTGTTATATAAGGTATACTATAAATTGAAATCGATTTATTAGATTGAAAGAAGTCTGGTTGTATAATTGAATTCATCATTTGTATTTTATTTGAATAGAATCGTTTTCAAATGCACTTTTGTAAGTAGCCCTACTTTAATAATTATCTCTTAGGTTTTATGTTCAGTGTTTCTAGTAATTTACCTTGTAAAATTTGTTCCAGAGTGCCTTAGTTTTTGATTAATAAAATATATAATTATAAGTGACGACCCAGCGCCTTTAATTTGCCACCGGGTACCACGTCACAAGCTAAAATCTATCTACTTATTCCGATGACCGCTAATCATTGACAAAAGATGATAAATGTTTTCCTTCCTTTGTTGAAGGACCCGGACCGTTGCCTCGTCGTCAACTGCCGGCCAGCGCGGAAGAGCGAGACAAACGATCGGCGGCGCTGCTCTCTCGCTTGGCGGCCGAGCCCGAGGGCTACGCGGAGTGCTACCCGGGCCTGAGGGAGATGGACGACGCCATCGACGACTCCGACGACGAGGTGGACTACACCAAGATGGACGCCGGCAACAAGAAGGGGCCCATCGGTGAGTCGGTGTTAGAGCGGGACAAACGATCGGCCGCGCTGCTCTAAGGCCGATCGATATGCCGAGTGCTATCGATGAACGTGTTTGGAACAACCTTTCCTCCTCTCGCTGAAACAATTTTTGTATGCATTTGAATAGAGCAGGAAATTAAAGGTATATGTAACTAGCGACATACATAGCGACTACTTACGTTTTGACAATCGTTATCGTTATCGCTAGCTTACCCCTTCGGGGATAGAGGCGTGATGGTATGTTATGCTTTGTTATTATTGCTCGACAAATGAGTTTAATATTGCCACAAGTCGCCAGCATCTCGCGGGTACAAGTTATCGACACGATTCTTTCAATTTTAATCAAACGACACTCGTGTTTCCAATTTTATTTGGCGTCGGCGTACGTCTTCCTCTTCCACTCCTATCATTCGTTATGTCGCCACTCACTTTTTTCCTCAGCATATCATCATTCACAAAATCTTTTTTCTTAAACCCATCCACTTTCATGCCCATAACTTTCCTGATAACGTTATTGTTCAACCCTATGATGACATGCGCCCGCGCCGCCTAAATTCCACCCTTAATTTATTTTTGTTTTTAGGTCGTTGGGACTTCGATACACAGGAGGAGTATTCTGCCTACATGAGCAGTAAAGAGGCTCTGCCCAAAGCAGCCTTCCAGTACGGAGTAAAGACGCAGGACGGACGCAAGACAAGGAAGACGAAGGATAAGAGCGAGAAGGCGGAACTCGACCGGGAGTGGCAACAGGTTAGTTCCACGTTGGAATGTAATTGTTAATGTTTTTGGTTTATTAAAATTCAATACTATACTCCATTTCACATTGGATGAATTCGGTAATTGCGGTCAAATGAGGGCTTTCTAAGGCCCGTATTACAGAACCAAACTCAAGCGTAGATCTCTGCTTGAGCGCAGTTAAAAAAGGATGGCGCTGTGTGGGATCAATAGCGCCATCCCTCTCTAACAGTGCTCACGCTTGAGTTTAGTTCCGTAATACGAGCCTAAAAGTCGGGTCCAACAGCTGTCAGATAGCACAGAGTCGTACAATTCTACATCCATGATCGTAGGTACTGTATCGAAAAGGTCAATCCGCCCGCTGATCCGCGTGAAGATGTTGTGTTTGCGTTGTGTTTTGACAGCTTATGGACCGGACGTTACAGTGCTGCCATCTGTCGTAGACCGTTTAAATTTATCTCGTCCTAACTTATAGTTTGTCTCAATTCAAGTTGCCAAAAAGGTAAACAAAACAAAGATAATGTTTCATCTCTAAAAGGTTTTGTGATTTCTGTAGGTAATTGAAATCAATTGAACCGGATAACAATTGTTACCGTTAATTATATTTACGTGCCAATGTCCATGTAAAAAGTGTGATTATTGAATAACAAATTCGGTAAGTCGGCTTTTTTGTTTACCTTTTTGGCAACTTGGATTGAGACGTATAGTACGTCTCAATAGTGTGATTTTAAGAAGTTATTTATAATACGATTGTTTTACAGATCCAAAACATAATTCAGAAGCGCAAAGCACCGCAGGGGTCTAGTGACGAGCCTAGTTTTAAGACACCAAAGTTTTAATATTAATCTATTTCACTATTCAAGTGAAATATCCTATGAAGAAGGTAGATTTATAAGGTTTGTAGGTCTAGCACGGAACAGAGGGAAAAAGTCCCCAAAGACAAAAAAATTATTGTCATTGCCTCTCGCTTCTTCGTTCGCGTCGAAGCGAGGCTATATTAATTCGACCGAATAAAGTTTCTATACCTAAGTTATTAGGCTTATTTTTCTATGCACGACTCAAAAATACTAGTTCTATTGTACAGACAGTGTCAAATTTACATATTCAACCGAATAAAGTTTCTATCACTAAGTCATAAGGTTTATTTTTCTACGCACGAGTCAATAATACGACAATACAATGTAATATTTTTTGATAGTCTTTTCTATTTTAACTCAATTTCATAAAGATTTAAAATAAAAAGTATCGGAATGTTATTTAATAAATTCTAGTGCATTGAAAATCTTATGTGATTTTATGACAGTTTCTCCACCTGCAACTAGCCACTATCAAAGAGAAAAATTAATAGATGTAACAGTTTGTAAGGAATAATCTGTCGGTTAAATTTACGAAGCTATCTGGAGCTACCTCCAGATAAATAAAGTAAGTACATTGGTTGCGCCAGTTAGTCTGTGTCAGGTCTATAAAGTAAATAACATCTGCATAGCCTTACGCTTAAATGTTTAATGAATGCCTTCATTTACTTGTAAGTAATTAAGTATTGTACATATTCTATTGGATAATAAAGTATAGTGTTAATAATATTTATTGGATTTTATTTATTTGCCGTCGAATGCGAATATTTACTTAATATAAAATATAATTTAATATAAAATGTAATTCTATATTTAGGTTGGAAAATTTTCATGGCCTAAGTAGCATGAGCAGCGCGATATGATGTTTATTGCGTTTTTATCACGCCCACTTGTCGAATCCCATAGTACTTTGACAGATGAACGCGATAAAAACGCGATATAAATTTTATTGCAATGTACATACTAAGGGGACTGGAGGGGAAGTACCTTAAATATTTAAATTTTCTAAATTTACATCAAGGAAACTAACTTTTATTTTTAAAAATAAACATAACTGCATTCTCAGTTTTTTTTTTAAAAACCTTATCCAAACCATCCCGGTTTGGGATAAAATAAAGTAACTTTTAGATTTCATTTATTTTCAATAATGACTTAATCGATTAGTGAATTTAAATCGCAAACTTTATTTATGTCACCAATCATCACTAGAGAATAAATGTAATCATTCTACCTAAATTGGGACTTGAATCTGATACTTCTTAAGTGAGGAGTTGTGTGACCAATCAACAAAACGAGATGATCGATGATGATTGAGACTACTCACACTCATTCAGCTCCATTCATCGTTATATTATGTAAAACGATGGTTTTATATGACATGCTTGGCTGAACAGACGCGGAAAGCTAAAGAAGCTCTATACACAAACTGGCGGTTTTTATCATATGGATAAACACTGAATGCAGCTGAATATGTGTGAGTAGTCCCTATTGTTCGATGGTCAATATTTAAATATGTAAAAAAATATTAATTTATATTATGCCCAGTGCACGGCATCAGACTCGCTCCGTGTTACAGGGGGAATAAATTAATCCTTTACGTCTCTCCGCTGGGCATAGGCCTTCCTCATGGAGAAACACATGAGGAGTATGGGCCGTAACACCACCACGCTGGCCCAATGAGTGTTGGTGGGTAGAAACGGTGGCAATAGCAACCGGGACCAACGGCTTAACGTGCTTTCCGAGGCACGGAGTAGTTCGAGATCAAATTTTTTGGGCACCCTTCCAAGGCCTGACCATGGCGAAGGTAGCTTTGTTTTCGATATCGAAAGCGTATATAATTATGTTAAGGGTGTTTTTTTAACGGTTAGCAAAATATTCGAATTTTGGTTAGCAAAAAATATAATCGTTCAGCTAAAATAACCAATTGGTCAGCAACTTATGGGCAGCAAATATTTCTTCTAAATTGGTCATCAGAATAACAATTGGTCAGCAACTTAGGGCAGCAGATATTTCTAATTAATCAGCAAAATAACTAATTGGGCAGCAACGCATATGTTTACTCTTTACAAATGATATTGTTTTTAAGGTTCATAAAAAAATCACTTTAACGTAATATCCATCAGAGAAAAAAATTCTGCATTGATCCTTTTTCTAGATTTTATACATTTCCGGTAACATATATATTGCTGCCCATTGCCCAATTATTTATTCTGCTTACCAAATAATGATTCTGTTTAACCAAATAATTAATTTGCTGACAGAATATTTGTTTTCTGACCAAATAATTAAATGGCTGCCCAATTATTTCCCTTAAGTTAATTATTATTCGAATGGTGCTTTCTGTAATTAGATGCGCATCACAATCATTAAATAAATAAATTATTCGTCCCACCGGACAGCTGACCTTCAGATTTCACTGTGGCTAAACTGAAAAGTGTGACATTCCGTCACGTCGGAGATGTGACGCGTCGGTGTCGCGGGAGTGAAATGCGGCCGAATTCGCGACAATCGTTTGACACAATGCCGGTTCATCGGCACTCCGACGGCGCGGCGCGGAGGCGTCTTCGCAGGTGCGTGCGCGCAGGTACCCCCCGCCCGACCGGCCATCTTGAATTCCGCTCACTCAGACCCGCGCCCGACTCGCGGCCAGCGCACGTACACGGCGAGCGGTCGAACTCAGTGCACAAAACAATTAGTGTTTCTAGTGATTTGGTGTCATGTTGTGATTGTGTTGTGACGATGGAATCGACTCCGATCTGTCGGTGCCGCGTGCTCTACCTCGGTTCCGCGGTGCCGCAGCAGAGCAAGGACGGCCTCCAGGGCATACAGGAACCTTTGCGCGAGTTATATCCGGAAAAGGGAGCGACCACCGGCGGCATCGACTCGTGGCTGTCCGTCTGGTCCAATGGAATCTTGTTAGAGAATGTTGATGAGAGCGGCTCGCGGGTGGCGAGATTTTTTCCCATCTCGAGCTTGCACTACTGTGCGGCCGTGCGCCGAGTGACCGTCGAGGGAGCGCCGAGGTTTTTACCCTTGGATTCGCCCTTCGCCCGAGCGCCGGCTCCGCGACGTCCTCCTTTATTCGCGGCCGTGCTGCGTCGGACACAAGGCATTAAGGTGTTGGAATGTCATGCGTTTATATGCCGACGCGAGGCGGCCGCCAACGCACTAGTCAGATGTTGTTTCCATGCTTACGCAGATAGCTCTTATGCTAAACGTTTGGAGGCAGAACGCACTCCGTCCCAGCTGCCCCCAGAACCAGATGAGGAGTTGGAAGCGTATGACGGTGACGAGAACCACAAGGTTTGGGTGGGAGAGTTAGAGCGGGATGATGTTAGCGATGACATACCTCACCCCGCACGAGCCCCGCGCCCACGTCAGATCACGAGGCCGGCGTCAGTGCCGCCGCCTCCTCCACCGCCGGAGGAACCCAAAAAGAAAACGTCCACAACTAAAAAAACGAAGAAGAAGTCTTCGGCTTCAGCTGACGAGCTGTATGCGACAATGCCCGGGCCGGCGCCTGTGATGAACGGGCGATCGCTGGGGCGCGCGCCGCCGGCGTGGGCGCACCCGATGGTGCTGGTGGCGCACCCGGCCGCCACGCTGCCGCACGCGCGCCCCGCCACGCTGGCGCACAGAGGCCGCGTCCCGCCGCCGCTGGCTCCTGGGCCCTTCCCTGGCCTTCCACCCGGCAGGGGACGGCTCCAGTACGCCACAGTGGACCCCCGCCGCTCCAAGCCTCCCCCCGCAGCCATGAAGGCTGCTCAAAGCATGACTGGGTTAGAAGCAGTCGAAGACTCCGGCGGCATCTACAGAAAGAAAGGCCACTTGAACGAGCGGGCTTTTTCCTACAGTATCAGACAGGAACATAGAAGCCGGTCTCATGGATCACTCGCCAATCTGAAGTTTGCAGCTCCCCCAGAGGTAAGAATATTAATGTATTTTACACCCTGTATTTTATATGTCTGTGTCAATATAAATATGCATCTATTTAGATAATATCACGGCTAGTTATTATGCTTACTCGACCTACGTGATTGTCATTGGATAACTGTCGAGTATGAAAAACACATATCATAATAATTATCTCGTTCGATAGGATGCTGTCTGTTACACAATGTAGCAATACGTGAGCCGACAACTCGGCGTATGCTTATAACCAGCTCCATATAAGTAGGCTACAAAACAGCACCTACTTTCATTCATGAACCCGGTGTTGCAGGAAGAGATCTCGTATTAATTTTCATTACAGGCGTATGCATTACCTTAAAACATTGCATAGGTTTTACCAATTAAAATTTTCGGTGAGCGAAGGCCGGCTGTTTTTGCCGCTTATTACATGATTACATCCACTTATTTGGCCATCACTCGCTTCCATAATTAACTACTTCTTGCGTTACGATAATCGATTCGATCATTGCACAACTAGGGTCCACTTGCCAATGACGAGTGGCATATATTTATGGCATTTATTTTGTAGGTAATCATTAATTACCTAAATGTTGGGTTTTATTTTTATACTACCTTTTACCCGCGACTTTGTCTACGTAAAATAGTTACTTTGGGATAGCCTATAGCATTTCCTTAATAAATAGGGTGGGTATCTAACATTGAATAAACATTTCAAATCGGACCACTAAGTTCCTGAGATTAGTGCGTTCAACCAAACAAACAAACTCTTCAGCTTTATAATATTAGTATAGAAACTGCCGGTTAAGCGACATTGTCTTATGTTAAATAACATACATATAGGAATATATTATAGGGATATCATATTACAATTTAATTATTTGTGAGTTGATGAAGCCTAACCTGTGCTTGTAACTCAACCGCGGAAATAGCATTGTCGGTATTTTACTAAATAGAAGCAATTCTGATAGAAAATTCAGCATATTCCTTCAAAACTATTAATGTCCATGCACCGAAGCCGATCTAGACTTTATTATCTATAATTGTACAAATAAATTCCTCTTGTATGAAGTCGGTACTCGTGGTCACGGCGGCGGTACAGTTACGAGCAGAAATATGAATTCACATCTGGCACTTATTGCTGAGAAAACAAGGTTTCTTTTAAGTCAATTCTGTTTACATATTTTTGATCGAGACTGTACATGTAAACAGTTTATGCGCAGAGGTGTAACCTGTACAAACCACATTTCTAACTGGTCTGCACCGCAAACCAACGACAACCCGTAGTAATGGCATATCTCTTAGTACATCTTTTCTTTAAGTCATTTACGTGATTCAAACATTAAATTTTGTGGAACAAGCCTAACACGTTATTGCCGAATTAGTTTAATTTTAATGGTCTCATTAGTACCCATGTGGCTAGTTGGTCCAATTTACGGATATTAGATAGGAGGAATATGTTGATATATGTTATAGATAATAAAAAAAACCTTCGTCAGGTCTTTATAGCAAAGTCAGCCAAAACAGCAATAGTTTTAAACCAAATAAATATATATTAAAAAAATATTATTATTATTATTATTTTTTATATATATTAAATAAGGTCCAATATTTTGATAACTATTAATTTTCCGTATGAAATTTGAATTATGTAATCGATTTTTGACGTCCATTTTGATTTTAGATATACTGTAATTAAAGATGCACCGCTGATAGATAACCTGGTAATGTAAGAATAAATTGTATGAATTCATTACACATGAGCTCATCACTTACGTAAACTTGAGGCAAAAACTATAATAACAGAATGGTCTGAACATCAATTTGAGACGAGAACTATAGACTGCGCACTAAGAACGGCGATTAAACAATATTGATTAGCTGAAGCTGTTTTTTATACGTATTAATCGAAAGAAATCGAATCTCGTACTTATAAGTATTGATAGTTAATGTGTTTTTATATTTATGAGTAATATTCGATCCGGATATAAGGAATTTCTGTAGTTAGGTATTGCTATGATGCTATGTTGTTTTCTAATAGCTTTTTGTTTTAGATTGTAATTATTATCTGAATCTAGTTTGGCACATTTTGAACTAGACTATGTACATTATTACCGTATCTGCATTCGAGAATAAAGTTTCGAGGTTAGAAGTTTAAAGTTTAGATTAGATACTTTTTACAAATTCCATGCATTGACATCCGTTGAAAAAACTACATTTTGGAAAAAATCCGTAAAGAAAAATTGATTGTCACGCGTTGAAGTCTTTTGGTTGTATGTTTGATGTTATGTTACAATATCTAAAATAATCAAGTTTTTATCATATAACCTCTATTTTATGGAAAATTTACTGTCTAGTATGTTAGGAAATGTTCTATTTTTATTAGAAAAAGGGAGACATACTTAGGTCGTCAACATGGGTCTAGACGTGAGAACGGGATCCTATTACTAAGGCTTCCCTGTCTGTCCGTCCGTCCGTCTGTCTGTCACCAGGCTGTATCTCAAGAACCGCGATAACTAGAAAGTTGCAATTTTCACAAGTTATGTAATTATGTTGCCGCGGTAGCAGGTAGGCGCTTGAAATATTTTGTCAAACGGAACCCTTCGTGCGCGAGCCCGACTCGCACTTGGCCGGTTTTTTAACAATTTCTATCGTAAAATTTTGATGCCTGCATTGAAGGGTAGAACAGGTACAGACTTAAATCGAATGTCAAAGGGTATACTTTACAACTCTAGAAAGATTTTGGCATCTGAAGCGAATTTACCTTGGATGGGTTAGTTTGTTTGCCATCTTAGACCAATTTATAAGACTTGATTTTGAAATTTTTATAGCTTGGGAACCTGTCGTGGTGACCGTACTAATTAGAACCAAAATAGTTCTCAACTCGCAGCATGCAATGAGATCGTTTATCTAAACTAGTGTCACGGTTTTTGCAACAAACGTATGCTTAATGGTGCATTGTTGTTATAAGTACTTATTACTTATAAATCATTGACTCATGGTTGCACTCAGAGACGGCACTTAACCTAATGTTTATTATCGAATTTAAAAATCGTTATTATGTGTATTTAAATTAGTGTTTAATTTTTGTTCTTAGTTACCATTGCTGTCAGTGTCATATTGATGATGTTGATTAGAGAAAAAGGTTTAATCCTTTTGTATTTAGGTATAAGATTTGCATTATATTAGGTCCTTACCTATGAAATTGGTGTTTTGTATGGAGATTTTGGGGAATTCTGCATTTTTCATACTAAAATTTTTCAGTTTTCTTCACAACGACAAATCCAAAGATAGTAATATTTGGCATCTATCATTAGACAAGCTTTAGTAATATGTGTAATATCACACTTCATAAAAATTATTTATCGTTTTTAAGTGAATGCAAATAAAATGATGTATTCGGGAGGCACTTAAAAAGAGTAGTCTCCGTGTCCAATTTTAACACAATTAAACTTACAACAAATTATCAAAACAAATCAAAAGAGCTCAAAAATATAGTCTATTTTTAGACGAGGTAATTATGTTTTAGGAATACTCTGAATCTTAATAGTTACAGACAAAATACTAAGAGAGAAAAAATAACCAATTTCATAGGTAAGGATCCAATATTTAAAAAAATCATGGTATTTAAAGTATCTAACAATCGACTAATGTCACGAGAAGCCGCTATTTGTGGACAGCGCGTGATCAATCGGTATGGGAAGGGTTGTCATTACATTTGCAAGCTAATTTTACTTAGAACATCCTCCACACCTCACTGGTGTGCTGTGTGGTTCGCCTGTTCGGAGGGGAGGTTTAATTGAGACTTAAAAGGTTTTAGGTGGGTCGCTTTTTATAGTGGGAAACTAATACGTCCTCTAGCAGCTAGATTTCTATATTTTGTTGCTGATTATTTTCTATTTTGTGTTTATACATAAAAATAATAAAATTGTAGAGATCAATAGTCAGTACATAGAAAAAAAATGCTTAAAATCATGTCAGAGGGATGTTAAAAGGGGGAAAATACAAAAAAAAAAACAAAAAAAAATTGTTTCTCTTTCAGTTCGTCTGTTTGTTTATACGTAGCTCGTATAAACAAACAGACGAACTGCTAATCTCCGAAATGGCTGGACCGATTTCAACGAAATTTTGCATGGTGATACCTTATATCCCTGGTCAACATCTTAGATACTTTCCATTTCGGAAAACTAAAGGGTTCCCGTAGGATAGTTGAAAAACCAGTAATCGCGGACGAAGTCGCGGGCAACAGCTAGTTTATTTATACTATTTTAGGTAAAATGTAAGACGATAATTGACACTGTAACCCGACATAGACGTTCATTCGTGTTTCTCAAAGTCCCAGTCGCAGTAACACTGCACTAGTTTACGTTCGTGATTCATCGGGTAGCGTGCGACCGCCATTGTCATTAGGCACATATAAACCTAACTGTTTAATTGTAAGCTCTATGTCTCAAAAGATAAGGATTAGAGGAACGACATTGTTATGTATTATCCCACGCCTAACAACGGTCAATGCTTCGTGGGTACGCTTGGAACTTGTTCGTGTTATTTAGGTTTTGTATTCATATTATTAGAACTCGATGTAAGGTTCTGTCTGCTTTGGTGTCGTTGAAAGCAAAGCTACTTTTGTCATGGTGGGAGATTGGATGGGTGACCCTTCGGGTTTCGGCAAATAAGGCAGTTGGCTCCGGTTGCTTTATTATTATGTCCCATAGTTTGTGTTTCTTCTTGTAGGGAGGCTCAGAAATAAAACTTAGGTTTTTCTTATTCTTCTGTACCTAACATATGCGCTGTAGGTAAATCCTCAATAATGTTTAGATTTTAGGAATATTTAGGTATTTTATTACTTTAAAATCTATTAAAGAAATAAAGCTGATTTGTTTTTTCTGAAATAATAAATGCGAACTCTGTCTCTCTGTCTCTGTCACTCTGTCTGTATGTCTGTCGGTCTACCTTTCTTTTCAAAACTACTAAACCGATGTACTTGAAATTTGGTGCACAGATAGTCAAGAGCCAGAGAAAGGACATAGGCTACTTTTTATCCCGATATTCCGATGAGAACGGGTACCACGCAGGTGAAACCGCGGGAAGCCACTAGTATAACATAATATTTACATTTACAAATCAAATAAGCGACTCGCATATCGACACAGTTTAAAGGAAAAATAATTTCGATACCAAAGTAATGACATACTGAACTGGAACTACTTGTTTTTTTCTCTTTGTGATGATTCACTTCAAGTAATTAAAATAATCTAAATTCTCAATCGAAAATTACTCTATTATTTGGGTAAATATAGTCGTGACATTTGTGTGTGTGAAATAGAAACACTTGCAAATTATTCCGCGACCGAGTGGTTTGTTACGTCAAACTCTCTCTGATTTTCTGGCTTAGAGTCACCGTCTTCGAGTCCTGGAGAAGCAGATATTTATATGATGTGCCTTCTTAAGCTAGTAGGTATGTTCTAGGAACCTGTCTTAGGGTGAAGCCGCTGTTTCTAAAAACAATACGTCATTTTACATAATAACATTCATCGCCACCTTATGAGTTAAATTGTTGCTTAAATTATATACTACTTACTTCTGTATAAATTATTTTATTTTCTTTTGCTATTTATACGACGACCTCCGGGGTCGAGTGGTCTGTATGCCGGTCTCAAGGCGTCGCCATCTCGAGAGGTTTTGGGTTCGAACCCCGGTGGGGGCAAATGTTTGGGTGATGAATTTTCAGGCATATGTTCTCCAGTCTTGGATGTTTATATATAGTTGTATATATTCAGGATATTTATATGTATTTATCTATTAAATATATTTATCCGTCATAAAGTGTCCGTCCCACAAGCAGCATTAGTTGCTTAAAATAAGGCTAGTTGATAGGTGTGAATGTTCAATACTCAATACTTTATTGCTTTTGCTTTATGTTTGAAGATATTTATTTATTTTTTATTTATTTATTGCTATACTATGAGAACGATGTAAGTCGTTAAGTCCGCCATATGTAGGTACCTTTTATAGTGGATATTTAAGTTTAAATAAATAAATAAATTTATAGTGATAAATAGCAAAAGCATATGAGTTGGGACGGACGAGGTACTACTCGTTCGAGAGGCCGCGGGACTCGCGGGTTCGATCCCACGGCCTGTATCACTAAGTTTGAATAAAACTTATGTAGGTACAGTTCATTGTAAATATCGCTTGCCTGACATTGAACCTAGTGTTACCTAATATATCTGGCGAAGTGTGGGTGTTTACACCTCTGCCAACCCCTTCAGGGGGAGGTGCGATGATATGTTATATTATGTGTTAAAAACGCCTTTTTTCCATGGAGGTGGGCAGAGATTACTTCTTATCACTCGCTGTAATCTTTAAATCTTTCCTCGCTTCATCTACTCTCATTACAGTCCTCACGCGCCTGGTGATTTATCCATTCATGAAAATAATTTGTACTGTAAATTATGTTTTTAACAATAAGATAGAATACAAACAGTATTATTATCACTGATGACATACCCGCAGAAGTAATAGGCCAAGGGCAAGTCTTTTGTTCGTGAGACGAGACAAGCAGTGCATTATTGCTGTCGTGAACAATCGAAGCGTGATGTTGAAGATATTTCATTAGTATCTTGTGTTTTGAATACTTAAGGTTGAAAACTAAGTTTTTAGGCCACTATCTAGTAGTGACTAGCATATTAGTGCTACCATCGATTACAAAACATACAAAACACTAACTATTCGTGTAAATAACTTGTAGTGCCAATGAAAACTCGACGCATGTTAATGGTACAAAGTAATAAAATGTAAAATAAATAAGTAGCATTTAGTAATTAAATGTTACTTTCGTAGCTGACCTTGCTTTCACGTGTTGTGTATTAAAAAAATATTTGCCTGTAGTACATTATTTGATTGATTTCTCAAAAAAATATTAAATTTTCTTACGTGTTGTGATATCATGACTTAAAACGCTATAGCAAAATAAAATAAAAAAACTTATTTTGCAGATTCTGTACAAGCTTAAGTTGTTTTATATTCCATGTTAAACTCTAACCGTGTTATTCATAAAAAATATGAAAGGCTTTATACCCTATTTTAGTTAAAAAGTGATTTTTCACTTTCTTTCTAATTTAGATTTGTGTTTGAAAGTAGAAAACAAAACACTCTGTAACTAAAATAGGTTTAATATTTTTAATATTTTTTATGAATAACACGGATAATCTATTAATGCTTTAAAGTGGGGCTAACGACATACAGCATATAAAGTTTATGGCGTTAAATCCACTTCGAAATTATAATTTCTTATACAAAAAATATAAAAATCATTCATAACGGTTGCCCATTTACAATAAAAGTAAATAAAAATATCAGTCAATAAAACCTTTTAGGTCGGCATATATTTTGTTTATGAAAATTACTCATTTATTGCTAATTTATTAATTATATGCCAGCTGTTTTGCATAACTCATAACATAACATATCATTTTGTATGAGGCCAGGTAACGGTATACTCGTTCAATTAGGTAAAAGTGTATGAATTGATGTTTCCCAAGTAGCGGTAATCAATCATGACCTTTCTGGGTCTTTAACAGAATTATATGTCACATTTTGGCATCTTATGGTGCAGAACTGCAGATGCAACCTATTTAATAATAATATCATTTATATTTTAGGTGACTGTGGCATGGCTATTTGATGCTCTGCTCTTGAACTTAATTTTGACACCAGTTTAAATGAGCAAGTGTGGTATGAAAGCGGGCATAGTGACAAGAATTATAGACCATGTATGTTATGTATGACAGTAGATAAAGCGAAAGAAATATGTATCGAAGCAAGTTGATAGATATCATGTTATCCCGTACCCTCAAAAACAATTTCTCTAAAATCGGAATTTGAATTGTGTGCGGATACGCCGTGAACGTGATTTTAACTGTGCAGTTTGTTTATGTTTGCTCATACAAAAGTTACCTGTAAATTAATCATGCATATTGGAACAGATCAGCTGCCCTACACTCTAACCAAATTTCAATGTATATGAATGGACTTCTTACATTTTGAACACTGATTTGAAATTATCAAAGGACATGATATTTGACGTTGCATTCAATATTGATTTGTCAACATTACGTTTCAGAGTAGGTCAGCTGTTCTTTATTTGTAATGTTGTTGAATTTCATTCTAACTACGTCGATCTTCGAGATGGCACCTTTGAAAGTACCTGCGTCTACCTGTTTGCGAAACTACGAATTGTAATTCCATAGGTCGTCCCTTCTGATGTAAAAAATCCTTACCTGCGGAGTGCCTCAATCAGTCTTCGTTCTTGGAAAACACAATAAGAGTTATTAACCATTAAATAAGTCTTTTGTTTTACGTTTTCGTTACACTCCAGTCGCCGCACTCAATATGCATAATTTAAAAGGCTCTTACTCAATACAATTTTAAACACAATCCGTTCCACCGATGGATTTTGTATGACTGGTGTGAATTGTTACTATCTAGTGTTAATTAATTGAATTGACACATCTTCGAATATTCTTCCTAAGATGTACCAAAGTAATCTAATACTTCATGAATATACTGGTTTTAAATTGGCGAAAATAAATTTGTACCAATCTATTTTGTATACTGTGGAATAGATAAATTGAGTAGTTATAGATCGCTATTCCCATACATGGGTTTTTAGTTTGTCTAAAACTTATTATTGTTGCTTGTACCCCTTCGATCGACTGATTACTATACTAGCGGAAATACTTAATTTATCTATGATTATAAAATAGATGTGTACAAATTTATTTTCGCCTATTTAAAACCAGTATATTGATGAAGTATTAGATTACTTTGGTACATCTTAAGAAGAATATTCGAATAGTGACCTATACTACTTAATTTGTCTATGACCATCTTTATAACATACACCAAGGCAATATTCTAAGGCCACTATTCCGGAATCAAACTCAAGAGTAGATCTCTGTTTGAGAATCGTTAGAAAGAAACGGCGCTATTCATCCCCATATAACGCCATCCTTTACTAGTTGTGCTCAAGAAGAGATCTACGCTTTAGATTTATCCTGGAATACGGGCCTTAATCATCCATAAGCGTGTTCAGCCTATAATACTTAATTTTTTCCCGCAACGTTTTTGTTTTTGTCGTACAGGCAAATCGATGTTCTATAATTTTTCCCAACGGACTCCCCTGCCAATCAGCTAAAAGAATCTAGTCCAACTATTACTTTATTAAACTCTTTATTGCACCAATAAACATAAATACAGGTTATTATTAACAAAAGTATGCAAAGGAGGACTTATCTCTAATAGAGATCTCTGCCAGCCAACCCATCACAGGTGTGTGAGACTTAGTATTGAAAGGGGAGAGATACCGTGCGAAAGAGAAAAAATTAAAGATATTAATAACTAAAATTCAAATACATTATAATAAAAAATATATAAAATATAGTATTTATTTATAGAATACTTATGTATATATTTAAAAAAACATAAGTAGTGCAGAAAAAATATATATACAAATACAAAGTACATATACACTATGCCTGTTTTGAAAAGATGACAAATGAGAAAATGTGTAGATACCATTTTAGGAAGAAAGCTCTAGAAATGCTTCTTGAGTTTGGTCGTAAAAAAAGAAACAGTACACAGTTTATATGTTATAATAAGTAAGCTTATTAATGAGTTAAATGAGTCTTATTAAAAGGAAATAATTGTCACTTCTAAAATGTGTATACCTACATATTGATGTACTCGACTGTACCTATGGATTTCATCTGCATGTAATAGTATAGAGAAATTGAGAAAGCCATGTGTTTTCCAAAGCAAGATGCCCGCGTCAAATATTTAAACAACATGAATAAACTTTAACGATGTCTTTGTTTACTCGTTCGATTGCTTTCACCTATGGCTGCTGTTAATGGCTGTTGAAAACCGGCGTTGCGTAACACAAGACAAGCATTCAAGAACCCTTACCTTGTGACGGGGTGAAGCCGGGGAAAATTAAAATTCAGTTGGGTCGTCACTTAAGTATCGTATATTATAATGAAGATTTAAGGCACAACTGAAACAATTATATAAAAAAAGGTAAATTACACTAAACACAAAACAATTTCACATTTAACACTAAATATATATTATTATAACAAGGGTAGGGCTACTTACAATTGTGCCTTAGAGAAACATATAGTCTTTGTTATAAATTAGGTGGTTTGTTGTAACTTTGTCTCAGCTTATAAAAATTGATTCACTT
Organism: Parapoynx stratiotata; assembly: GCA_910589355.1. Taxonomy (NCBI): domain Eukaryota; kingdom Metazoa; phylum Arthropoda; class Insecta; order Lepidoptera; family Crambidae; genus Parapoynx; species Parapoynx stratiotata. The sequence goes on from OU342479.1 coordinate 6,817,088, forward strand.
TATAAATATATTACAATTATTGTTAGAAGCGAGTCAACCGCTCTACGCACTGAATCTCGTAAGAATGAGCTTCGAGAACAAAACAAATAAAAAGAGACAGACAGCAAATTCAAAATCGGAAACCAAGAGAAAAATGGCCAGAGAAGAGCGCAATGACAGCAACGAAGTGCTAATATAGCTATGGCGCCTCGTTACAACCTCTCTCTCCTCTTAGTCGTCTTGCTATTGTCAGAGCGGTCGTGGTCACACTGAGGCCTTTATGTTGGAGACAGAGGTAGACACAGTTCTCTGCACGATCTCGCCATCTCTCCCTGGTGGCTGTCTGTCTGGCGCAATCAGATATGTGTGTGGCCTGCCACTGTGGATTTAACTTGGTCAGTAGTGCATGGACACGTACCTACCTATTTAATAAAAGTCAGATTTTTTTAATTTAATGTGCTACAAGTATGCGTATAAGGGACTGACAGTATTTTATAAAAAATATCCTGTTATTAAATGAATAAAAATAAATCTTTCAGATTACTGCTCACATTACTTTAGCTACTGGTGAATGTCGTTGCGTTCTCGTAAAGAAATAGCACAAACACACAACACCACTTTTGTTTACACTATTTGTGATAAAATCAAAAACACACAGCCATTAGGTATTATCCATCTTCATAGGGTGTGTGACATTGAAACGTGACGTTGATGCTCACACCTATTTGTTTTTTAGGAAGACAATTCGTCACGCACGTCGCACGATATTTCTATGAAGGGAAATGTCAGATTGTCCAATTTTCTTCAATTTTAATGCAATTTAATGGTTCTAAGGTAATTTAAGACTATATACGTCCCACTGCTGGGAAAAGGTCTTCCCCATGGAAACAAAAACATGAGTAGTATGGGCCGTAACACCACCACACTGGTCTAATGCGCGTTGGCGGCTAGAAACGGTTACAAAAGCAACCGGGACCAACGGCTCAAGGTGCCTTCCGAAGCACGGCGGAGCTCGAGATCACATAGTTTTGGTCACCCATCCACGGTCTGACCATGGCGAAGGTAGCTTTGTTTTCGATATCGAAAGCCAAAGTGTACTAACCACTACGCCACCGAGCTCCTCATTATTTATATTCAGTAAATATTATTTATACACACTGGATTGCCTGGTGTAGGTTACGAGTGCTCGTAGTAATATCGTCAGATATTTATGGCTACCTTGCAAACTATGTAATAGACAGCGTATATGCGAGTTAACAGCTGACGTTTTAAATAAATAAATTGATGTCCACAATTTGTACCCCTACTAAGGCTGAGAAAATGTTTTCTTTAAGTAGATAAGTCGATACGATAACCACCTAAGAATTTGTCTACAATTGCTGTATCTAATACTGGGCAGGCATACAGGTATTGCCTCTACAATTATGTAATTTCTAATCGAACACCATCTCGCTCAGTAACCATCGAGACAAATGCCGTGTAGAGTTTGCAAGTGTTACGTTACGTGTGTGATACCTATACATCATGTATTAAAATATTTGTTCCTTTTATTGTTCAGAAAAAATGTCTGACATTTGCATATCTCATACTTAAGTAGTATTAGGTATTATCATTTGTTATAATAATTCATCATCTGATACGTTTTAGATACAATAGAAGGTCAAATTGTGTCTCGTTAACAGAATAAGTGTCAGTCAGTACAAAGGGGTAAAAAAGGTGTCAGGCTAAGGAAAAAGTCGTGGCTGCGCAACATCAGAGTTTACGGGTATTACGAGCGCCGCTGAGTTACGAGTATTTCATCTCAGTAGAGATAGGGCCAGATTTGCAGACGTGACTACCAACCATAGCTATAATCACTATATCGGAGAAGCATCTACAGAAGAAGAAGAATAGCTGTAATATTTGAGACAGCGATAGCACAGTCTAGGAAAAAAAAGGTCGCTTATTTAAGCCCTACCTACCACCATATAGTAAGAATAGAACTTATGTACTGTTTACTATGAACATCGCTTATTTTTATGCCCGACGCATCGCAACAGGCTTGATTTCTGATACAAAAAACAGGCGAAATGTCGGTGTTGACCCTACCTCTTTGGAAATATAGGAGTGATGTGTTATGATATATTAGCTCAGAGTAAACAGAACTGGAGTAGCCATTAGTCAATTTCTCAAACATTTTATTCTGCCATTTCTTGCGGGGGGTGAGGTTACCTCTACACTCAAAGCCAGCACAACGCACAACGTTTTTACAAATGCACACATGCATAATTCGACACACAAATTTAAATTTCACGCACACACACGCTTAAAATAGTCACGTGGGGTGTGCGTTTTGACAACGTCACAGCCGCACTCCCCATAAGACTCCCCACGAGACTAGCGCTCGAAATTTGAAATCGTAAAATTCTAAAACATGAAATAATGAAGTAAATAATCATGAAATCTTAAAAATTATAATTACAAATAAAAGGTGACACCATCTTTTAGCATACTCGATGTTTTCTATTTATTTTTACAACAAAAAACAGCACAGGCAGGCATTTTTGCGGGAGCTCTGTTCGCCGCAACGTTTACAATGTTATGGCTGTCAAAATGGCGGCTCAACTAGTTTTATTAAACGTGCAAGCATCCGATGCTTGTGCATTTGGCAGAGGGGAATGTTAGACAAAGGCTACTCCAGTTCTGTTTACTCTGAGTATATTAGACTAGCTTTTGCCAGCGACTCCGTCCATGTGGAATAGGTACTTTGGAATAGCATGATACCCTCAATATTGGCTATGTAACACTGAAAGAATTTTTAAAAACAAACTCTTCAGCTTTACAATATTAGTATAGATATAGATTTCTTTGTATAGTTGCTTTTATTATTATCTAGCAGTTATGACGGTCTTCGGTATTACGGAATGAGAGTTGCAGTTTATTACCGTACCATATGTATCATATTTGTAACATAGCAACGTAGAGATTACCAGGACTTTCAATTTCGTTTCTGCGTATTTTATTTATAGTTTGGTATTATAAAACTGTAGAAATTCATGGTTCTCGAGTCGAAAACTATTCTATAAAGTAGATTATATAATTTACTTGTTACAGATTACTTGTTTTTCTTTGTTCTCAATTCGTCGGAATATTTTTTTTATGTATGTTCCCCGATTATACTTCTTTATTTTGTTTCTAAGGGTATATTTCACAAGTGGTCCCATATTCATCAGGTTATGATCTGATCTGATAATGGAATCCAGGAGAAGAAACCTAGGGAACTTTTTAAATTTTATAGGCACACTTGAATTGATGCTTGATATGGGTATTTTTTTATAGTGACTACATACATTCGACGTACATTCGCCTTTTGAAAGCATAATTGGGTGAAGTGAGGAAGTCTGCCTGAATAAAAAACTGTCAAATTCATATTTTCGTTCATAGATTTCGTGAATCAGAGTAGGCTTAGAGAATTTAGATATCAAAAAATTTTCGGGCGAACGAATATTCGAAACGAACGGAACCGTGGTAGGAATGTGCGAAGTTTCGTTCGAAGTTTCGTATTTCGTTGAAATAGAGTAGATTCCCAGGAGCTATGGTAGCTATTGCTACCGTTTCCACCCACCCTCATTGGTGGCCCAATGTTAAAAGCTACTTAAAAAGTTAAAAGCTATTTCTCTGCCTAGACGTATGCTTGTATTAGGTCCTTACCTATGAAATTGGTGTTTTGTATGGAGATTTTGGGGAATTCTGCATTTTCTATACAAAAAATTTTTCAGTTTTCTTCACAACGACAAATCCAAAGATAATATTTGGCATCTATCATTTAGACAAGCTTTAGTAATATGTGTAATATCCTGTAATATCACACTTCATAAAAATTATTTATCGTTTTTAAGTGAATGCAAATAAAATGATGTATTCGGGAGGCACTTAAAAAGAGTTGTCTCCGTGTCCAATTTTAACACAATTAAACTTACAACAAATTATCAAAACAAATCAAAAGAGCTCAAAAATATAGTCTATTTTTAGACGAGGTTATAATTTTTTAGGAATACTCTGAATCTTAATAGTTACAGTATTTTACTAAGAGAGAAAAAAAACACCAATTTCATAGGTAAGGACCCAATATTTCCTCACCAGAAGAGCTCGCCGCGTCATTTTGCAACTGGCTCATTCCACCTCGTGGAATTCGCTGGTCCCGTTACGGTGCGAATGTGACCATTTCATTCACCTGCTCCTTCCATTACTAAATCCACTAGTTTAGGATTTGTTTAATGATATTTAAGTCACAATAACAACTTGCTTATCTGTATGTAATTACAACCTTAATTAAATATAAATTTCAAAGCAAATTGTACTTTTATAAACCATCTACATGTCATTTTATGACTGTAATTAGTAAAATCTCACCAAAGATATGCTTTTTAAAGACTCCTAATTTTCGTCCTCAGCCTATACGTCCCACAACTGGGTACAGGTCTTCCTCATAGCAACAAATACATGAGAAGTCTGGGCCATAACACCTCCACGTTGGCCCAATGCGGTGGCGAGGTAACTTTGTTTTCGGAGCCAAAGCGTACTAACCACTATGCCAACAATGTCTTTGGATATAGCAGCCTTATTGAATTATAATATTCATAATAATACTTGTCTCTTCAAAGAAGATGAGTAAGACACATATATTGAACTAGTTGTTGCTCGCGACTTCGTCCGCGGTTACTGGTTTTTTAACTATCCCACGGGAAACCTCAAATTTTCGGGAATAAAAAGTATCTAAGATGTTGACCACGGATATAAGGTATCACCATGATATAAGGTATCAATATTTATGTGTAGATAATAAATAAGTGTAACAGATGTATAAAATAAAGCACCTACAATATTTATATAGGTGTAGACATGCGAATGGTAAATGCGTCTGTAAGGCAATATAATATATTTACGTAGGCTTATTGCAATTTACAAAATTTTGTGGTCATTTTGGTTCGCAGTTGCAAAACTGAGTCTTATGTAGCGTATAATAATCATTTTGCATATAACATGAACTTAAAGAATAAATAAATTAACAAAAAATCCTAAACCACTCGTGGGATTTGATTTATAACTGTGAATTATGTATATTGACAGTCTGTTTGACGTATCAGTTGCTGAGTGTTAATAAGAGGTCCCGGTTACAATCCCCGTTTGAGTCAGTAGTAAATGTGTTCAATACAAGATTTTTTATAAAAAAAAATTTAATTCAGCATAGCGAGGTTTATAGGTTTTTTTGTAGGACTTTTAAGGAACATACGACTAATAAAATATGTCGCTATATATTTATGTCGCTCCGTTCAAGGTATATAATACTATAGAATAGTCTTATAGTTTTTAATTTGGGTTAGATCGAGCCATTTTTATTTCAAACACTATAGATATTGTCGTATCATCATCAGCTGCTGCAACAATCTACTCATACTCATATATATATGATAAAATGTATTTGAAAATTAAACAACATAAACAGCTCATCTCCTCGCGAAAACAAAAAAAACCTAAATCTAACAGTAAATTTAAATATAGCAAAAAAAATAAAGATATTATAAGCAAAAAATTAAATTAAATTTGGGTTAGATTATCATGAAAATATATTGTAGACCGACGAAGTCTTTATATATTAATTCTTTCTGTTGAAAATGCAGTCCACCATGTTCTTGCAATTCGTATGTACGTAACCTCGATGATGTTAGCGTATGTCTAGCAAACAAATTGATGTATTGTGATGTCGACTCGGCCACGGTCACGTCTCAAATTACGATATTGGCGTTACAGTTGAATCAGTAATGAAATTACTTCAAATTACCAAGTGTAATATGTATACTATAGTCAAGCTGTACATACATACAAACCTACCATAATAAATGATCAAATTTATCTTCCGAAGGCTTGAGATGTTAACCAAGTGAATCAGTCATAAAATTACAATAATATACAAAAAAACATTTGTCTACTAGTTTTACCATAACATTTATTGAAATAATTTTACAACCTTACAATGTACTGTCGTGACGATATTAAGTCTATGTGACGAAAAGATTCAGAAAAAATGATTTTTATTTTTGTGTAAAATTGTTAAAAAGTTATAGAACGAATGTTATCTATAATGTTAGCTACCTAGACTTGCGAGGTTGTTGATTCATTAGAAATAACCCTGTATATTCTTCGCGAACATCGGCGTTCGCTTGACCCTCAAAGGGTTAACATTTACAGGAACGTAGTTAAATTGTACATAGAAACATAACATAACAAATCATTATGCTGTGTACCGATGGGGTGTGTAGGATTGTTAAAAACAAGCAGACACCTGGGGAAACACACCCATGACCCAGATGAAATAAAAACAGTCCAGACTGGGAACATATCTTTTACAGTGCCCAGTTGATGGAGCTACTGTAGGGCCTAAATAGAACTTACATAGGAGGCTGGTCACAACAGATCATCATCGTCATCGTCATCGTCAGCCTATGGCAGTCCACTGCTGGACGTAGGCCTCCCCAAATTCACGCCACTTCGATCTATTCTCGGCTTCTCGCATCCAGCTCCTGCCAGCCACCTTGCGCAAATCGCCACTCCACCTGGCCTGAGGGCGCCCTACACAACAGATCATATTAGGTCGCAGTGATGCGAAACAGCCCCGACTACCACAAATAATAATAGGGTTGTTAATCCCACGTTTCGCTTTATGTACTTAAGTCCCTATGTAATGGAGGCAACCCTGTTGCTAGCTACTGAGCACGCTTGCAACGTAACTGATATTCACAACTGTACCTAAATATTTTTTTCAGTACAGTCCTCAACTCTGTGATTGCTGTCTAAATTAAAAAAGTATTCAATTATGCATAATCCCACTAAAATGTCGTCATACAAGCGTATTTAGTGAAGAATGTTAGTCCGTTCAAGTACGTACTCGTAGTAACTATTTAGTAATCTGTGGTTCAAGCAATGCTAGTTTAACTCCGAGAGGTGAGCGTGAAAATTTGTAACTATGCAAGAAAGATCGTTGTTATCGTGACTTACCTGGCCTAAGACACATTGTTTTTGTTTATCCTTGACTAGAATGATGTAATGATCATTACAAAAAACAGTTTGATGGCATTTACGAACATTGAAATTCTTTAGATATCTAAACATAGTAAGGAAAACGCAGGTTTTACCGCGGTAAGTAAATTATTGCAGTTTTATGCAATAAGAGACAAGATTTTCTTGAAAAGTAAACTTTTATGAAACGGTTATTAATCGATCTTTCAAAAAAGTTTTAACATTTAAAGTAAAACATGCCTATTATTGCATAAAAGTGCAATAATATTACACTTACCTCGGTAATACCTTCAGATTTTTAACAACTTACTTACTTGATTTTAGGTATTTTAAAAATCTGTTATAAAGCTATATAGGTAGTTTTGAATATGTTACAAATAACAGCTAAAAAATTTCAACTCTGGTGGACCTCCCTGGTAGTGAATCCCCCCTAGAGAGAAGTAATCCGCTAGTGGATCACTACAACAAGCTTGAGGACTCACCAAAGTTCTCGTCTTCCCTGGGATGCGGTTACGGATACGATCGTCTAACGACTATAAAAAAGGGAATTTTCGGCGCCAATGTTGTTGATTGGCTGGTTCCCATTCATGCATCACATTCCATCGCTTTAATAACAATATCTGACTTAATTATATTATTATAGACATGCAGCATTTAGCGCGATGCGATCGTGTTTAATTGCCTTTTTATTGACCTAAAATAGTATCTAGTGCTTACAAGATAAAGTCTAAGTTACTGTGTTTCTTTCCGGATAGTAGGCCAGCAATAATGATAGGACAAGTTTAGCCGCGCATGCGTGATAGTTGCGCAACTCATCTGATCATTACTCGGCGCAACAGGATTATCTGTATCTTATAGCACAATTTAACCATAGTCATATGTTAGTTAACCATAGTCGAGTAATATAACGTCATCATCATTCGTGTGGTAACGGCTTATTAAAATAATATTACCAACCCATCTCTTCCCTTGGGTGTCGTAAAAGGCGACTAATGGACTTAGAAATGCACAACCATCCAATAGCTTATAGCAGCGATGCTGACGGGCTCAACACCTGTCACGCTGAGCATGTGCTTCATCAAGCAAGCAGTGCAGAAGCAAGCAGTGACTGCACTTGTGTCCAGTCACGGCTTGCTTGATGAACTGACTTGACAGTTGACTGCTTTTGCGGTGTTTTCGCCTAGTCTCTGACTAACCCTAAGGGATAATAGTCGTGATTATTTATGTATTGGGTCCTTACCTATGAAATTAGTGTTTTTTTTTCTCTCTTAGTATTTTGTCTGTAACTATTAAGATTCAGAGTATTCCTAAAAAATAATTACCTCGTCTAAAAATAGACTATATTTTTGAGCTCTTTTGATTTGTTTTGATAATTTGTTGTAAGTTTAATTGTGTTAAAATTGGACACGGAGACAACTCTTTTTTAAGTGCCTCCCGAATACATCAATTTATTTGCATTCAGTTAAAAACGATAAATAATTTTTATGAAGTGTGATATTACACATATTGCTAAAGCTTGTCTAATGATAGATGCCTAATATTATTATCTTTGGATTTGTCGTTGTGAAGAAAACTGAAAAAAATTTAGTATGGAAAATGCAGAATTCCCCAAAATCTCCATATAAAACACCAATTTCATAGGTAAGGACCAAATATGTATAATACGAACGGCTTAGCAACGAGCTCCAAAACACAATGACGATTAAATGATAAAACTTTTTTTTAATATGAATGCTCAGGAACATCTCGGTTATGGTAACCATCAAACGATTTTTATTTATGTATTTTGACAGTGAGAAGAAGTATAGAGAGTGAGAAGCTCGGTGGCGTAGTGGTTAGTACGCTTCGGCTTTCGATATCGAATACAGAGCTACCTTCGCCATGGTCAAGCCTTGTATGGGTGACCAAAACATTGTGATCTCGAACTCGTCCGTGCTTCGGAACGCACGTTAACTATTGCAAACGTTTCTACCTACCAACCAGCATTGTGCCTACGTGGTGGTGTTATGGCCCATAGTTTTCATTTGTGTTTCTCCATGAGGGAGACCTGTGCCCAGCAGTGGGACGTATATAGGTTGAAAAAGATAGTTTAAATGATTCGTTTTTTTTCCGATAGTTTAGCAAATAGAAGGTAAAACTTCTCAGACAGACTGGAGAGAGAGGTAGTGTGTAATACCCATAAAAACATACGGAACTTATAAGCATCCTATGTGTGTATTAATGTGTTTGACAGATAAGTAGTAAGAATCCAACACGACAGCCTTGGCATAGCTAAAAATCAAAGGCCGAAGACAGAACGGCATGCAAAAATTTGAATACTATGATTTTTACGAAGGCCAAGTCGTAGGAGCACTGGCTAGGAAATACGCAAAGAAATTTTATATTCTAATTTGGAATAAACCGGTTTCGCAAATAAAGCCGACATTAGAGGTCATCTTGTGTAACATGTATGATCGAAAAATAAAATGTTGTCTGTGGTAGTATCATAAAATACATGTTGTTAGAACGCAATAGGAAGTTGTGAGTTTTCGTTGATGTTGCTGTTTTATAATAAAGACTCATTTCTTTCTTTCATCATTATACATAATACGATTAAGTATAAAACAATGCTTCCCTTTCTCTGTCTCTATCACTCTATGTATGCTTAGATCTTTAAGTTTCGGAACGGATTTTGTTGCGAATTTCATAATAGGTAGATTGAGCCGTGTGGTAGCGACTTATTAAAAGAATACTACCCATCTCTTCCCTTGGGGTCGTAAAATGCGACTAATGGACTTAGAACTGCATAATCATCCAACAGCTTATAGCGGCGATGGGTCACGCTGAGCACATGTGCAGTCACTGCTTGGTGAAGCGCGGACTATGGCAATAGACTGCTTATGCGGTGCTTTTGCCTGGTCTCTGACTAGCCCTTAGGAGATAATAGTCGTGATTATGTGTGTGTGTGTGGATTGATTCAAGAGGCGGGTTTATATGTGTAATAACATACTTAATACATTAACATTATTTGCACCCGTGCAAAGTGAGGGTCGCTAGGATGGAATAAACAACAAGACCGTCTCCCTGGTCCCGGGGTTTCACCACTACCGGGTGTTGATCGGAAGGTACTGTGCACGATGCTCCCACGGGGGCAGAACTGTTTATGTTAGGTTTGGTTGGCTTTTCGGCTACAAAGCCTGCCTGGCTAGCTACTACCTACCACCGTCTTACCTAAATTTGTCACAATGTTTTAAGCATTGTTGTATTCCGGCAATTATAGATAAGATAGTCACTTCCTCAATTATTGAGGAATACAGTTGGAGCTCGTTTTCACCTTCGGCCTTATCGTCACATGCCATCAGGTAAGATGAAGGCCAGGAGCTTACCTGATATTATGTAAAAGAGACGTAGTATAAAACGTTTTTTATTTAAAAAAGTTGTCAAAGAGGTAGGCTGTCCACCTGATGGTACCCCTGTCAAGCAGCGATATAAGGCACAGTACCTAGAAATGACACTGACTTTCTCATCATCTTTCTATCAGCTCATTAACTCGGTGCAGTGCTGGGTGACCGGCTTAACTGGCCTATCGAAGCAAGGAGTACCTAACTCAGGATCACAAAGTTATGGTCTTCCATTCAAGATCCAACCATGACAAAAGTTTTTTGTTCCAAAATCCAATCCAAACGTTTTTATTGCGAGGATTCGACATCTAGAAAAACATCATGAATCCCTACGATCTAACCTTCCTACAAGCCCAAAAAATTCTACAATTTATGCGAGGGGCGAAAAGCGAAGCAAAAATCACTAGAATAGATCAGATCAACATGATTGCGACGAGGAAAAAGCTATAAACGCTTTTTCCATGAAGCTTGTTATAATTATAACTCAATCATTTTATTTACACACTGAGCGATATTTTACTATGCAATGTTATAATTTAAGTACTGTTTATCTTTTAACTGTGTCACATAATTTTAGCTTCGTATGCAACCTTCGTTTATGATAATTTTCTTTATAATTAAAATACTTTTATACATTAGAGTGCGATTAACAGCCACAGAGGAAGCACTAGCCCACTAACTGTTTACTTTATTATAACTTTAACTCTTCGTCATCGTCATCAGCCTATATACGTCCCACTGCTGGGACAGGCCTTCCTCATGGAGAAACACATGAGGAGTATGGGCCGTAACACCACCACGCTGGCCCAATGCGGGTTGGTGGGTAGAAACGGTCACAAATGCGACCGGGACCAACGGCTTAACGTGCCTTCCGAAGCACGGAGGAGCTCGAGATCACAAAGTCTTGGTCACCCCATCCACGGCCTGACCATGGCGAAGGTAGCTTTGTTTTCGATCGAAGCCAAAGCGCACTGACCACTACGCCACCGAGCTCTCTCCTTTAACTCTTCAATATACGTCAAGTATAACTTCGGGTGATTTTCTCTGCACTCCAACGTCAACTCAACCCCATCTGAACACATAATTAAGTGTACACCGTACACACATTCTTCTAATATATTTAACGTAATAATGTATTTATTAATTGTTTCATAAAAGATAACGTAAAAACGATTAGTGTCATTAATTTTAAGCTCACAGTGTATTCAGTGAGTTGCGCCTACGCAATGCAAATGTCACGCAAGTGGAACGCGCGCGGAATGCGGGCCCGCTGCGTTCCGAATACGCCCGAAGCCTTATCTGGGCGATTGGTATGAATTTAACACTTAACACCACGAGATAAGGAACAAGATTAAACAACAGCCGCTCTTGGCAGCCCAACATGGTGTAGCAAAGAAATCACTGACCTTTGATACATTGTTTATTATGCACCGTTTTTCATTGATTGCAGTGCCCAGAATAGCACCCATTATTTTTTATTTCTTTTTAATTTATTGCGATGTTAAGACGAATAAGTAATACAAGAAACACACGTACACGTAATAAATACCTGCATATAAAATCACTTCTGTAACTCCGAGGGGGTAGGTAGAATTACTGGTATTAACAACGACATTTCACCTGATAAGCTTGGGTCTTTACTGACAAATACCTTTCTTTTTGGAGCCTTGTATTAGTCACAAGAATATATTATTATGTTTCTTATTAGCAAATAGAAATATTTTTAACTTGTTCCATGACCTAAACTTATAAACATTTTGAGAAGACACGGTTATAATGATTCTTAAGTACTCTATGCATTCCTCAAAAACTAAGTCAAAAACCCACAAACCACGTGGTGTCATGGCTTCTAAACGAAGGTCGCAAGCCTTTCATTACACGCACACAGTTAAACCACAACACGTTAAATTTCTAATTATAGTTATAAATTTTTTCACATATTCATATATGTTTTTATTTTTACTTGATATAAATAACTGATATTATGTTAGAATTTCCATTCCAAGGACGGCATGAATTCGCCTTAGATTTTCTAATAATAGTAAAGTACATACTTATTTAAGCCGAGCAAGTTTCTTTTCAAACCGGTCGGCATCGGGCATTTATTTTCACGTTAAATCTTGTCATACGAGCTGCTTTTTTACTGTCACGTTCATCTGTTAATACACTTATGGTAAACGCAGGTATTACCGCAGTAGTCAAAAAATTACCGAGGTAAGTAATATTATTGCAGTTTTATGTAATTACATGCATGTTGTATTAATCGATCTTTAGTGTAATGTCTGCATTTCTAGAATGTATATTTCGACCTATTAGGAATATGACGAATCAGGAACAAATCCTCTTACTTAAGTAGTAACATATTTTTGCTCGTGACTGTACATTTATCAGCCTTTTGCCCTGTTATTAACAAATATTTAAATTTACAAGTTAAATACTAGTAACAAGGAAGTACATTTAACTACTATTGTTGCACAAGGGTTTTATAACAGCGGTCTCAGAAATACTAAGTTATGACAACATAATTGCGGAGCGCTGTTTCCGAAAAGTTTCGCGCGGATTGGCCGTTGGGCAACATTTGCCGCATGAGAAGGTGAAGTAAATTATAAACATTTTTCTGCAAAGATTCAATTAGACGATTTTAAAACTTTGAATCTCACACAAACATAACAAATCATCACTTTTCTTCACTTCATAAGCAATCACCCACATTTCACCAGATATGTTAGGTCTCCATGTGGTCCAACAGGTGGCGAGCCTGTTGCCATGCACCTGGCACTCACTAGAATCTATCCTAGTGAAAAGCTTACAATATGACTTAAAGTGGATCACGTAAACTTAAATAATGCTTATTCATTCTTGCCTTGAAAATCCCCAATTTTTTCGGGAACCCGGACATAGGAAGCCTATTCCATTGTTTGACAGTTCGCATGATATATGTTGATGCAAATCTTTTGAGTATATTGTACACGGGTGTCTATCAGAAACAGATTTTTTTGATATCGATTTTCATTGTACCGAAAACTATTCCACGATTTTATATTAATTTTTTTTTCAATTCATCGAACAGTTATTCATCGCTGTTTTATATCATCGAAAAACGTTGGTGGTGGTGGTGGTGTCGGGGTAAACTGAGTCGATTTAAATACCTTTTTTATTCTAAAAATACATCACGCACAGAACTAAATTAGTTGCGCCAAAATCGAATTTTCGATGTACATTGATTTTTTGAAGTAATAGTTGATGTTTCAATGATTTGCACACTGAAACTCACGATGAATCAAAATTATGGGTAACAAAACTTCGATGTAACATTATTTCGATAAAATGTATAAAACATGAAAAGAAATAACGATGAACTGTGTATATAGATAATAAGTATTTGATGAAACGAAAATGCGATGTAACCTAATTCTAGGATTTGTTGAGTATTGTAAAAAAAATTCTGAGAAACGTTTAATGGGTAATGAAAATCGTTGAAAGAAATTGCGATAAAATGATGGATTCCCATTGTCAACGTTTATTTGTATCTATTATGTTACACAACTAGCTGTCTATTCTAAAGTTTGTGTCGATATTGCATAATGCTTCATGGAGTTTTCAAAAATTATGTACACATACATACACACAATCACGCCTGTAATCCCCGAAGGGGTTGGCAGAGTCCAAGGAGCACTGTGTAAAAATTATATGCAAGTAAAAATAGAAGTTCGAGAAATCATTAGTGCATCGATTGGCCTCCAGGCACTAAGTACGTGATACGCCTACTGTTCCGCGCACTTTCTACCAACATTTTCATGGGAAGTCGTAATCGAAGGTCTAATCGTTTATTGAATTTTAACCTTTACGCTGAAGACATAAGAAGAAGTTCAGGGTTCTCTAATTTTGATTAATAAACTCGTGTGCTGCTTAATTGTGTTTGTATTATGCCGTGAGATGGTCTCGACCGTGGGAATAAATGTGTGGAATGACTGGACAATTATTATAGGCGAGTTCATACAATTATGTAGCCGCAGAAAGCTTAGTATTCAAATGCTTTTCTCAAAATTATATTGCTTCATATTTCCTTATTATTGTAGTAAATGTTTAACTGGGTAAATAAGTATAATTTTAATATTCACGTAATACTTTATTGTGGGTATAAACTTTGAACTAAAACCTTTATATAGATTTATTCTAATGAATAATTTTTCCCCCTTTTATAAAGGTTGTTTTTCCTGTTAAAACTCTATAGAGAACGATTTAATGCAAATATTAAAAAAGATAATAAATAGGTATAAAAAGGAATTACATTGTATGTCAATTCATTGCGATATCTCTATATTAACATTGTAGTTTTAATTAATCTTATCCGAAAGTACCTACAAAGAAAATCTATAGGAATTCAACTTTCTACTGTTTATTAGGATACAAGAAGTGAGACAAAAAATATGAAATTCATTCTATTAATTTTGATTGCACAGGTGGGCTTGGCTTAGTGACATAAAAATAGGCAGGCTTGACTCCTAGTATTCAGTTCAGGGCGGGTCTATTGAATGTCAATCGGTCACTGATCTCCGTTTTGGCGGGAGAAACTCAACAGACCAGTTTTTTTGTGTATTTTACTTTCTCGCCAGACCACAGATTGGGAGGCCACCTCGAGATTCGAGAATAAAACCAATGAGACGGTGCGACAAACGATTCGCGAGAATGCATTGTATTCCGATTCACATTCCAATATTTTTTCTTGTTCAAATTTCGTACAAGGCACCGGAAAAGCATTATTTGAGCCTTCAGTGTATGTAATGAATTGGAGCCCATTCATCCATTGCACGATCCATTTTATTTGGAACTAAAGCACATCTTTATTCAGACTTTCGTTTACTTGTTCAGGTGTATAATAGTTAACAGATGAATAAATTCTTATTCATGAATCATGATGAATGGCAAATTTATAAAGATAACTCAAAAGAATTTCCGTTTTGTAATTTATTACACCATTCGTTATCATGGTCATTTTTTACTACTTTTTTATAATGCTCATTCATAATTAGTATACTGTTAGTTATTATTACTGGCGGGATTTGGTTTCAGAGTTTAGTTGTTACGAATGACGTAATTTAACATAATAATAAGTACTGTTAATTAGTACTACAACAATTTTTATTAATAGGAGCTTGAATAAAAATTACCTCCGTGAAGTTCTGTGAAAATGTATACAATTCGACTTATCATTTTCACCGTTTTTCTATAAAAACACGTATACAACTGAGGGATTTTTATAGAATAGGCATACGAGGTAGTTTTACAGCATATTTATATGTCAGGATTTTCATGGTATGCATATATTGTTTTTTGAAAAATTATTGAAAACCTATAAAAAGTTCAAAAAATGTGGGAAACTTTTTTTAGTTAAATAAAGTGAAGTAAAGCATAAGCGGTGTGTAGCTCGGTGGCGAAGTGGTAAGAATGCTTTGGCTTTCGATTGAAAACAAAGCTACCTTCGCCATGGTCAAGCCGTGGATGGGTTACCAAAACTTTGTGATCTCGAGCTCCTCCGTGCTGCGGAAGGCACCTTAAGCCGTTGGTCCCGGTCGCTATTGCGATCGTTTCTACCCGCCAACCCGCATTGGGCCAGCGTGGTGGTGTTACGGCCCATACTCCTCGTGTTTCTCCATGAGGAAGGCCTGTGCCCAGCAGTGGGACGTATATAGGCTGAGGACAGGTCAATACATAAAGATTTAAGGTATTAAGTTAGTATGAACTTATTTTAAATGTGTTATACATCAGATTTCTTAGTTAAAGTAGTAGTTTAAACATTAAGGGCCACTTGCAGGAAATTTAAATCGAGATTTAAAACTAGATTTAGTGATTTTTTGACATTTCAGCCATAGTAAAAATGTCATAAATTTGCTAAATCTAGTTTTAAATCTCGAATTAAATTTCCTGCAAGACGCCCTAAATCCTAGTTCTAGCATAATCTGCTCATTTATATACAAATGCAGAATACTGGAATACAAAACTGTAACGAGCTAAACGAATGCAATGTCAAGTTTGTATATTTAAATTTTGTGGAAGCCACATGAATAATAAATGTATCTCAGCATTGTATCTCATTGTAGTAAGAATTTTAAAGCAGCTTAAGTTTTTTATCTACTTATATCTAATAGAAACACGGACTTTTCAAGTTAATATGAAAAAAAAATAATGAAAACGCTTCGTTATTTTACACTTTCAATCTCTTTGTGATGAATTTCGCGAATCATTCACAAACAATGACATTAATGGAAGCGTTTTTTATGAAAAGCATGTCAGAACAATACAAAAATGTTAATTTTCCTTACATTTTGAACCTTAAAGTGTAAAGAATAAGATTCATAAATTAAGGAGATTTAACGGTGAGTCTTATTGCAGTCAGTACCTTTTTGTCATGGTCAATAGAATTTACGCAGATTATTATTAGAGGCTATAACTCGTTGCTGCGTCACTATAGATCTTCAATTGTTTCGTGTAAATACATCATTACGTCCTCTATACTTATTGTAGCACTTTCTTTATTAAATTACTGCTGTTGAACAGCTTGGTGGCAATTTCACTTGTAAATTGAAGATGATGAAGTGTGATATGCGGCGCAGATGGCGCGACAGAAGGCGAATGGTGCCACTTTAAAGCCTTGAAGGTAATTTTCGACTTTATGCTCTGGATAATAGAGCAGCTTTGTTATTTAATATTGAATAACATTTAAAACTTGTAATATAAGTTTCGGTGTAGGGCTAAGGACTATGCACGGTAAGGATGGTTGACATAAGTAGTTTTTTTATAACTGGCAAAGTTAAACTTTGCCCGGACTATGACAGTTGGCTTGTCCGCGCGGATAAATGGGTGACATGAGTTGTGTTTCCGAGGATATTTTCCAAGTTACAACTATGACTAATAACATTTGGCGTATTTAACAAATCAGAATCATTCTCTACTACCATTAAGCCAAGATTTTTTACGTCATATAGTTAAACTAGCTGTTGCTCACGACTTCGTCCGTGGTTACTTTGGTTTTTTAACTTTCCCACGGGGACCCTTTAATTTTCTATCAAACTCTCAGCCCGATCAGTATAAAATTGACAAAGTTTCATACAAAGTTTTATCCCCTGGGGGTAGAATTAATCAAAATCCTTTCTTAGCGGATGTCTTCGTCATAACATCTACCTGCATGCCAAATTTCAGCCTTATCCGTCCAGTGGTTTGGGCTGTGCGTTGATAGATCACTATGACAGTCAGTCATCTTTGAGTTATATATTTATATATATAGATTCTGGTTTAATAAGTCGCTGATGCAACTCTTAATGTGTAATTTTAGCTTCGTTTAAAAATCCTCCTTTAGTTCCCGATTCTATTTTATAAATGTTAGAATTTTTGGAGGTCGCAGGAGTGTTGCATGGTATGGATTCATGATGTGAATACAGCTGAGAATATGTTAGGTATTCTTGGCTGTAGCTGTACTTATTATTAAGTGGCAAGACTGCTTATTTACAAACTATTTAGTTATTCGTTAGCCCTTATGCCTTCTTCGCCGCCCATTGTGCGTTGTCATGCACGCGTCACTAAGGGTCAGATTTATGATCCGTGTTTAGCTTGAACAGTAGGTTAAAATATGAACCAAAATGGCGAAAACGTATGATGTCGTTGTTGGCGACAGACCTTCTTTTATACTTGTTTTTAACCTTTTTGATACTATTTTACCTTTTGACACTATTTTGTATTTTGATAGCTTTGTCTTGTTTTTTGTATTATTGTCAGTGTGTGTTAGTGTGGTAAATAAATATCTTTAGATGGTTAATTGTTGTGCTTTTATTGAGATAAATTCAGTTCACCCAGTTAAAACTCGATTTAGTATTTTTTTTGACATTTCAGCCATAAACATAAACTTTAAAAAATGTCAAAAATTTACTAAATCTAGTTTAAAATCTAGATTTAAATTTCCTGCAAGACGCCCTAAGCTACTTCTTTTGTATATTTATTAATTAATTTAAACTTTAATGTCCATTACAAAAGGAATGTACATATGGCGGCCTCAACGACTAACATCGACATATCATTATATATATCATTAGCATAAATAATATACTAATATATAAATTTAAGGGCTTTAGAATTGAGTAACTTTAGATGAGTATACATAGGATGATGATGCCAAAAAGATTTTCAAAACAGATTTAGGTATGACTTTTTTGTTCTTTTTTCAGTATTTGTGGGCATGAACATATCTTCGTCTTCTGTGTTATTATGTGTACAACATATTGAGTGTGTTATACATAGCATAGATATATACATTAGAAGTGAATATTGACGTAAGTTCATCCCTTATCTAGAATCCGTTGCAAATGAATGAAAATTATTGTATAACAAGATAGAGTGATAATAATAATAAAGTATTTATTTGCAAGAATTTAAGGATCTTACACAATTTCAAGAAAATTGAAGGTATCAGAAAGCTGGCTCGCGAATGTTTACAATTGTAAGAAGTTATCAATTACTTTGGTAGTTCTTTTCTCTCCAACAATTTGCCATACTTCAGTAAAGGTACAGTCTATCGATTTAAATCAGCAGCTGATTTCGTGAAAGCAATAACCTTGAACAACTGTGGCCCGCTTGTCGCCGTGAATGGACTACGATGACCTAGAAACGTCATTCGAACTGTATTCGATATTTTTCTAGCGGTATCTACTTACCGGTTAGGTATCGAGTTGTGACAATTGTAATCATAGGGTTGGGGGCAATAGAGTGTGCAGGCCGCTAAGTTGACGGTGGGCTAATTGCGTATATGGAAACAGTTTGTTAGTATCACTTTCTTTAGTTGGTATATACCTAAGTAGCTTTTATAAGGCCAAAGAGCGGCTAAAACGAACTTTGACTTTAGTATATCTTCAACCGAACGCAAAATATTTTTCGAACAGTTGTTCATTGCACAGGAAAATTCATAAAAACTTGATTCTATAAAACACTTTTATTAATTGCCTACGTGTCCAGTGGCTTAAAATAATTTTGCTTCACTTGAATTTAAATATATATATAATAAAGGTGACTGACTGACATAGTGATCTATCAACGCACAGCCCAAACTACTGGACGGATCTACTGGTGATGAAATTTGTATGAAACTTTGTAAATTTTAAACCGATTAGGCTGAGACTTTGAGAGAAAACTAAAGGGTTCCCGTGGGATAGTTAAAAACCATAGTAACCGCGGACAAAGTCGAATATAGTTGAATATATAATTGATGTCCGAATCGTGCGAGTTAACTAGGAAACGACAAATTTATTATTCTTCACTTTACCTACTGTTATGTTTGGAAAAATGCTAAAATAAAATATGGCGTCCATAGTTAGAGATGTAGGAAACTTGTTGAGGTTCCACTTAGCGCCTGCGCAGATCGTGAGAGTATTAGCGATTCATGGCTAACCGCTTTCGTCTGCATGCCATTTACCCCCTCGCCTCACCAAACAATGAGGAAGGAAATCGGAGAACATTAAATTTATTATGTATGGAGAATGTTTAAATTATCTGCAGGTTTGTATTGCTTGAAAACATGGGATGAATTTCTTGGTTTTACAAAATTTTTCTTTTGTTATTTATGAAGGGGTTTTTTGCAGATCATTACAGTTATAAATTAATTAATTTCATATATGTAAAATCGTAAATAGGTAGTCTTATGTAATAATGATCAGTAGGTACCTGATTTTAATATTAAACAATTAGGTATATACATTATACATACACATCACATACGAGTACATAACATAAATAGGTATCAATACACAAAAAATAATTGTTAATTAGAATGAGTTATTGAGTCGTTTTCGTGTTTAAATGCACTGAAAAATAACTTTATTTATTTACAATGCAAAGTTGTCTAATAACATACCAATTTAAGTAATGTTTCATAAAAATCGACCGAATATCAAAAACGACGTGATACCAGTTTTGCACATCATTTAATTTAAATCTCTTGTGATCAAAAAAGTTAAGGCCGGTATGTTTTTCGTTCTAGATTGATGTTTTTTTTAAAATGAGAATTTACAATAGTTCCACATAAAATCATTTAAAATGCGGCATCGTGATCACGAATGCATTTAACTATAGAAAAAAAGGGGTTCATAAGAATGGGTTTACGGAATAACTTTATGTAGTGGCTGTCAATTTTTATTCGGATCGTGATCTTAATAGTACTTAGTAAACCAAATTATCGTGACTCGCGACTTATTTTTCAATATCTTTTGTAATATTTACGCTAGCCTTTAAATTCTTCAATGACCCCGTTTGTCTATTTATCATCTATAATGTTTTTACTTGGCGTACTTAAGGAAAACGCAGATGGTCAAAAATCTCGTATTACCGAGAGATTACCGCGGCAATATCTGCGTTTACCTTATACTAGAATTATTTGCCTTTTATTAACACCAAATAATCATAATACTAACGATTACTTTATTGATATTTAAGATTTCATCCGTTTAGCAAGTGTTGGTTGGTATTACAAATTTGTACCGTCTTGGTACGGCTTAGTTTCAACAATACAACCAACAGCAGTTGATGGCTGTTTAGTGTTCATAATATTTTGATATCCACTTGTCAACTAAGACCGTTTATGCCGGCTTCTACTACCATAGGTTTAGAATATAGAGAAGAAGAGAAAATAAAGAATGAATATACTAAAGAAGAAGGTAGAGAAGGAGATGTTTAGTAAAGAATATATTTAACCTTTTTTTACTGCTAGAAGAGTTTTTATAAGATCGTCACCAGTCAAAAGATATGGCTATTTTAGTATGTACTCTTCTCATTTCATGTAACTAGATTTAGTGCCCCAAAAAATTATTTACTATAAACTTTAGAAATGACAAAGTATTAACCTAGTCATATCTTTTTGTTGGTAACTGTACACCCATTTATAGGGTAGAGAGTAGACTAGCGAGCATTGGATGACCTGTAGTTTAGATCTAAGCTTTTTGTGTTTTTTGTTCATGAAGATTAATGTAAAACATAATGGGGTATAGGCTGATGATTAACGAAGCATTAATCTTCGACACTGTAATTACAATTTAGAGTGTGGCAATAATCTAATTAAAGTAGTTATTTCACAGAAATCCCTGTATCTGTGAATGATCTTATGGAATGGATGAATAGAATTATAAATAGTCGTGTTTTGCCTTTGCTTGGCAAAAGAGCGCAAGGAGCCTATTTATATGTCATATTTTAATAACTTGTACACTTTCCGTGTTCGTCATAAAAAATAATAAAACCTTAATAAACCTATTTTAGTTACAGAGTGTTTTGTTTTCTTCTTCCAAATACAAATCTAAATTAGAAAGAATGTGACAAATCACTTTTTAACGATAATAGGTTTATTAAGCCTTTAATATTTTTTATGAATAACACGGTACAACTTTAATTTCAATGTAAATTGGCAACTTTGTTTAAGAATTTTCGTTCCTAGTTTCACAATAAAATTATCAAATTCTAAATACAAAGAAACGTAAAATCATATTTTTAAGGTGAAAAATTAATTTAAAATTTACCTAAATAGAAATCTTTTGCAATCCTAGAAAGCGAAGTAGCTGGCCTCAGATATGCATATTTACTAGTCACATGATACAGGCACACAGCTGAATTCGCAAAACTCGAGTGTCTTCGAACCCGCGTAAATAATAATTAATATATATTACACGTTATTTGTACAGACAATTTTTTACGTCCGGTCCGTGTTGGTCTGGGATAAAAAAAAACTACCAACTGCTTTTCTTGCCTAGCATGTCGTAAAAGGAGACTAAGGGCGTATTGGGTACTGGGTCTATGATTGTGTAGGCGATGAGCTAGCCACTTGTTACTACTCTTTCACGATTTTCTCATCTGACCAACCCTGTATGGCCAAATGTGGTCTTAAGGAACACACAGTGCTTTTTGGACTCTGCCTACCCCTTCGGGGATTACAGGCGTGATTGTATGTATGTATTTTTTACGTAGTGCAAGAAAATTCTAGCAAATTTTGTAATGATCTTGCTGAGATAACATCTATATCTTTATTTGACATGCTTTGAACCTTCTTTATTGATTTGAAATAGTTGATCATGTGCTTGGTTTGGGAGAATTGGAGCCAGCATCATAATTCATAACACCTTAGTTTCATCATTGAATGAAAATCATCAAAAGTAACGTAATTTAGAAACTATAAACAAATTCAGCTTGTTACTTTGCTAAGGTTCTCTAAATATCTCCATCATATGTATCGATAACTCTTCCATTTTGCTCACTCGCCATATCAACACTCCCTCCGATCATTGACACAATTTATTCACCTTTGATTTAATTGACCTGCTTAATTATTATTCCTATTGTCTGTTACATGCCCGTTCTTTCTTCATATTATGTGTTTAAAGAGGCCAAGAGTGTCTTCCTCAAGGACGACTTATCTAAAGACTTGTATAGATAGAAATATCTCTTCTATAATAAAAGGAATATAGCAAGATTGTCACGTTTCAATCGTGTTAGTAGATAAGCTGCACGCCTAACACAATGAGTGCACTTGGGTAATTATAATACCCAACAATGACGCCCACTGTCAGATTAGTAGGTACTCGTATAGAATTATTATTCCGTTATGAAATGTCACCGAACTGAGCGCGCATGTAATCAAGATCTAAATTAGCGTTAAGAACGATTTTGTTTACTTTGTCTCTTTAATTTGTAAAGACAATTCCGAAATTCAGCTAAATGTAGAAACTAACATTTTTACAGTAGAACTGCTGTGAGAGAAATGTTGTAAAAACAATGCAGATTTTTTAAAAGTTTCTTTAGTTTTATGTGAAGTATTAACGCCGTAATTGTAGTTTGTGATATGTAAAACGATGGGTTTTAATCAGTCTAACAACTTTCTCCAAAAAATAAAAAAATTATAGTCCAAGTATAATCTAGTTGTACATATCAGTATCTCTAGTATAAGTTATGTAAAAAACCTCACTTTTTTAGTTGCAATGACATTTCCTACGAGAAACGTGATTTCAGTTACTTTCCGCTAGGGGCGCTTTTCACGTTTCCCATAGAAATTTACATTCTCATCTATCAATCAATCTCAAGTTAAGATTTTTACAATGATATCTTACACTACTGCGATAGTTTGTGTAGCTTTTTACTTTAACGCGTTTAACACTGTTGATAGCGAGCGGGAGAGCGTGATGGTGGACTGTATGGATGTGGATGGAAACAGAAGCCGATTGAAGGTAACAGGGATTTAAAAATAGTAAAAATATACAAGAACGACAAAACAAAGCAGTGATATAAAGAAGAGTGACAGTAAGAATAAGTACAAATATGACAGTATCAAAATTTAGATATATTGCTATAAAAATGTAGAGCCTTGCGGCCAGTCGCCAACAACTGTTGTAAGCTTTTAAATACCGGGACGGGTATTTAATGGCTTAGACGGGTATTCGATTCAAATATTACAAGGTTGAAGCTATCCACTTGTTATCATCCTGCCTGACACACATTTCGTATCCTTTACTATCACTATTAACTTAATATGCTCATCGGTTTTAGGTGGCCATTCTGTATTCTTAATTTGAGTAATCAATTCTAATTTCTTTTTAAATGGTATTTACAAAAAGGAGTTATCTATCTATCTAAAGTACATTTCATTGTTCATAAAAATAAGTTTTAAACATAAAAATAGCGAGATGAAATGAAATGAATTTACCTACATGGTACCTAAATAATTACAATCGGACTACTCGAATATTAGTAACATTACGTAAGAAAAAAAAATAGAAATGGTCTCCGAATCAGTGTTACGTAAACAATTAATAGATGCTCGATCATTTACCGCACAATGTAACGTTCAGTTTAGTTGAAGCCGGATTGGCTGCGTGGGAACGACTCACCGCTGCTGCCTCCGCAGCTAAATCGCGCTTAGATTGCGCTGACGCATTATCTTTGCAATTTCTGATTTGACATAACGTCTGTGTTTACTTATTACCTGTGTTAAGATAGTGCACTTAAGAATTCAAAATTCAAGTATTTTTGCTTGGGTATATGAAAACGTTATTTTCCTTATTTTCCTGAAGTTGCGTAATTGCGTAAAGTAGTACTTATAGGGTCTACACACGACCTTTCTTTTGTAACTACTTTCTTTCGTAAGATGTGGTGTCGCAACTTTCCGATTTTGCATGGGAAGTACTTAGATGTTCTGTGGAGTTATTTTTATAGTGTGAAAAATCATTCGTTATTTACACTTTTACTTTTGAGAAATTTTAATACACATGGCCAGATGTTCATCTTTAAGTTCTTTAGTATAGAAATGAATTCAAATACATTCACTCTAGATATTGTTCATTCTGTTTTTTATGGATTCATGATTTTTTTTTTTCGGGATTTTTTTTTGCAAGGAATTGTGAATGATGAACGTTTTTCTTCTAAATTGACTTTCATCACTCCGGTGTCAATTTAGTCATTTCATCTTAGACATTTCATCGAAGATGAATCGAAAATGAAAGCAAAAATGAACCGTCTAATTTCAGCTTTAGTAGTAAAAATCACGATTAAACTCAATTGTGAGAGGTTCTCATGTTCCTGAAATCGAAGGAAAGTCTATATTAAGAATGCTCTTGTGCATCCTTCACTTTATATTATATCGGTTTGATAGCGCGACTCTTCGAAATGAGAGACTTTATATTATCAAAACGAACCTCTTCAATTGTACAGTACTATGTAATTCGACACGTGTCTCCTTAGTTGAAAGAGAGGTTGTGATAAGGTCAAAAACTCTACAGAGCATATAAATAGCTAAATCAAAGCTAAATATTCATTAGAATATAAACTAAACGTGGGAAAACAAACGTTTCAAAATTCATTAATTTTTTATAAAAAGCTCAGCAAATGATTCCACACTACCTGATGATAAGCAGTAGAGGAGTCTACATGTACAGATAGCTAGTGCAGCGTGCTGAAATACCGCCCTAGCCACCTTCACCTTGCCGGCCTAAAAATGCATTTTGCTTTTGCACGTAGAGTAAAATATTTTGTCGATATTATTGGTAAAGCTCGTCCATCCTGTAAGGCATGTCTTTATGTCTTTATAAAGAAATTTCATCCGTTTCACGACACACTAGTCGATGAAACATTGTAGATTTTCCCATTTCGATCTTGCTTGTGGTAAGAAATAATCTTTTACATGACAGTCATAAGGAAACCGTTATAGGGGTCTAGTCACTGCTTGCGTAACTAGTTACGCGGTGTGACTCGTTAAGCGTAACTGTAATCGAATGTACGATTTGACCATTGATTTCTTATGTTTTATGTAGGTCGTGTGTGTAGACAATTCCGCCAATCACTAAACGCAAGCTACGATATTTCATGTCTACTAATAATAATTTACCACGGTCGTTTTCGCTCACGCAAATTTGGAAACACTTGAACTTTTCTAAAATAATGAAAGTGGTTTCAAAATTCAGACAACAGCACGATAGACTACAGAAAATTTCAAAATTTTCTGAATTGATTTTCAATTTTACATTATTACTCAAAAATTCAAAACTGATTTAGGAAGTTTGTTTGAGATGTTAGTGAGGGTTACATATTTTTTAACGTTTTTGTTCCTTAAAAAACGTGTCGTTTTTGCTTACAAATTGAATTTTTTGCTTTTGACACATTTTTTGATAGATAAATGTTAAAAAACTGCCTGCAGCTAAAATTAATAATGATTAGAATAGAGGAACCGAAAATATTCTTGTTTTTTTTTCTAAGATAGTTGCTTATATTTAAATTTTTTTTCCAGGTGGAATCTGGTCGTGAAGAACTGAAGAAGGAGCGAGAGATAATGCAAATGGTAGCGGGACTGCAGTTGGGACCCGACGAGATCGAGCGCCGGGAGGTGCCGCCGCACATGCTGAGGACCAGACATGGACCAAGGTATATCATTAAGACGGCTCTCCTAGCAAATGACCTTGAGAATTTTTTTCTTCACTGATTCTTCCGAACACCTTGCGCAATGCTCTTTTTCCGAATTTTATCATTGTCAGCTAAAATCGAAAAATAGTCTTTCACATAGTTTTTTACGAGGAATGATTCCGTTTTTTTTCCCTTTGATTAATCATAACGAGAATTTTATAGGACTTCGACTTACGTAGTTCCTCTTTAGGAGGTTTTTAGTAGTAATTAAAATAATAATAGTATTTTTAAAGGCATATGTGAAGGAACAAGAACGATTTTTTTTATTTTCAGCAATATATATTCAATGGGTAACAAAAAGATAAATATTATAAGCTGCTAAAAATAGCTTCCTGAAGGATTTTGGTCGGGGAGCCGCCATACTTTTCACCAACAATCTTTATGTGTCCACTGGCCGATGTAGGGTCTTTCTCATCTGGGAGCTCTGTAACCACCACACTGGTCCAGTGAACTTGAATTTCGCAGTGACTTTCACAAAAACAGGAGTACGACCATTTGCGTTCTTGGTGTCGGTATTATCATCATCAACAACCTTTTTTCGTCCACTGAGACATTGGTGTCCTTAATTTTTTTCATTAGGGGTTTTGTGTTTATACATACATATTATCACGCATTTTTCCCCGAAGGGGTAGGCAGACATATTAACACCCACATTTCGCCAGATATGTTTAGTCCGCATGTAACAGGTGGTGAGCGTGTTGCCATGCACCGGGCACAATGTGAGGCAAGCGATATTCACAATAGACTGTACATAAGTTTTATTCAAACTCAGTGGTACAGGTGGTGGCGGCGGCATCGAACCCGCGATTGCCGCGGCCTCTTGAACTCAGCATTGAGAAGTGCCCAGTCCATCCCAACTCGGCTACCACTGCCTTTTGTGTTTATGGCTCCTAGAATTTCAATTAATTTATTACCCTTCAACGATGATGTCAGTAGAAATTTAAAAGCAGTGACTAAGAAGGTCGGGATCAGCAACATTGCGAACTAAAAATAGTATTCCCACAATCTTTCTCTTTCGCCCTTGTACACCGACGAAACATCGACTTTATATTCCACTCATTGTACAGTTGATAAACAGTATAGCTATCATGATAACATTGTTGTTTGGCTCGAAGTACCTACATTCACAAAGAGGACTAATCCTTAAAAAATACACTTTTAGAATTACAGTATAACTTGTAGCACCCAATCTCGACGTTTTTATTGATTCTGAAATGATATAAGAAAAAATAAGTATGTCAGTGTTTATTATTTTTAACCGACTTCAAAAAATGGATTTATTTGTATTTTTTTAAATTATCACAATCATAAAGGCACACCCAAGAAGGTCCTCTTTATATTTCTTCCATATGTTTTTTTATCCATCCAATAGCTTATAGCGGCGACGGGCTAACCACCACGCTGAGTGCAGTCACTACTTGGTGAAGCGCGGACTATGCAAGACTGCTTTTGCGATGCTTTTTCCTAGTCTCTGACTAACCCTTAGGGGATAATGGCCGTGATTATATTGTATGTATGTGTAATGTTTATTTTTTGGGGAAAGAAGCGTGATTATTTTTTGATATGTTATGTTTATTCTTAGGATGAGACATGAAAAGGAATGTGCTCTCTGTTACGTAATAAATTAAAAGTTGTAAGGACGAATTTTCGGGATTCGGGAACCATTTTGGGATTTAACAATAATCGGGATTTTTATATCGTTTGATTTCTAGAATTAATTTACTATTACTTTGTACTTCTACCGTATGATATTAACGATATTTTTTCTTAATTTCCAGATAACATATCGTCAGAACAGCGGCGGTGCCATCTTTCGGGTCAACAGAGAAGCTAGACAGCGCGTGCGCGCCTGACCGGAACAAATTGCAAATTACCTCGAATACGATTTCAATCCCGAATATAACCAAATACATCGTTATTCTGAGCCTTATCAATAGGCCGGATAGTTCAAAATGCATTGCCATACACGCAAACCATTTTGTACGGTCACAAATTCGATTGCCAAATCGAATTGATATCGAGTTTATATCGATTAGTCACGAATACATTCCATATTGTACAATACTGTACTTATTCATAATTTTAATGCTAATGTTACGTTATGTTGTACATACATTGAGCCAAATTATTTGTTATTAATTATTAATTAAAATTAAGCAATTAAATTAGCTGAATGTAAGTATTGCTAGTTTAGACGTTCCGCGCAGTTTAACTAAATTTGCTATGGTAGAGATCAAATTATAAACTTCAATAGCGAAACTGATATGAAATTGAAAATAGAACTGTATTAAATTTATCTTTTAATTCCACTGTATTGGATTATAATCAATTTCAAGCAACAGCATTGAAATTTTTGCCGTAATCAGTTTTGCCAGACATTGGCCAATATTCTTCAATACTTCTTCCAATGAGCTTCGTATTTTACGTAGGTAGTTTTTGTATCAAGTATTGACTGTATACTATAAAAGTAAATATAAAAAGATAGTTATTTACGATGTACCTCTTCGATTTTGAACGTAAGAATTGTAGTTTAGATTATGTAATCTTAAAGCATAATCGAAATATTTAAAACTGTAATCTGTATTATTTTAGTCAGTTTTTGTTAAATGTGCCTTAATATGAATAGAAAAAAGTCCAGTTTCGAAACTAAAGTATCTTTATTTTTGAATGTTCTGTCATGAAGATATTTAGATACAAAAAATCGTAACACTACATCTGACAAGGAGAGATTATGTTGATGGAACTGGACTTATATTAAAAACAAATTGTACAAATAGGAATTAAAATGATTTCTGATTAGTTTTGAATAAGCAAAATACTGTAAAAAAACCAGGGTTGTTTTAAAGAATGAATAAATAGTATCTACCTAATAAAATATTTGGACGTGGGGATGCAAACATGGAGTAAGGATTTTTAATTTTTAGATGATCTTTTGTTGTAAGTGCGATTGTATGTTGTCCTTTGATATCTCTACACCGAACAGTCGCCAAAAATATGTACTCAATTTAGTATATTGCACTAATAGTTATAATATATATAATTAGTGCCGCAACTGCAAATATTTTCGTAAAACCTTAGAAAGACAAATAACTATCATGGGTACATATTTTTGCTCGTGACTGTACTAACAACTTGTATCTGTGAAACAGTCCGTTTTTAAGCATTGTATCTTAAAGAGTTCACAGACGGCAGCTTCATCTCGAGATATTATATTATATTTGTTGGCTTGTAAGTCCCTAAGATACAAAATTGAAAAAATATATTATAGCTACCGTGTGTGGTCTCCATATGATCTCTATGGAAAGATGTACCATAGACGACCTCCGTGGTCGATAGGTCTGTACGCCGGTCTCACGGCGTCGCCATCTCGAGAGGTTCTGGGTTTTATCCCCGCTAGGGCAGATGTTTGTGTGATGAATACAGGCATTTGTTCTTCTGTCTTAGATGTTTATATTTCTATTGTATATATTCTGAATATTTATATGTATTAAATATTCGTCTTCTAGTATCCGTAACACAATTAGAGTTAGTTGCTTAAATGGGGTTAGTTGATAGATGTAAATGTCTGAAATATTTTTTTATGTAACGAAATTTATTGAGATGTATCGTGATATAATATACATTATTGTTTATTATAGCTCCGTCTGTAAACTCCTTTACGCTATCTGACATCCATGTTCCTGTATATTATGTTTGAACTACAAAAGCTTTTCAGAAATCATTAGTCAGGTAAGGGTAGAATGTTTTAAAATTTAATATTGAATGATAAATATATGATTAAGTATATACCAATAGGGTGTTAGGATTAACTTATATTTTCGTCGCATTTGTTGCATGTAATAAAATATGTGACGAAAATAATGCATGCAATTTACATTCCTTTTCATCAATCATTTCTTCATGCAAACTGGACCTGAGTTATGTCTGTATATTTGTTTTCGTTTAAAATTTTGTCTTTGTATTCCTTCTCTGAAATAAGTTAAAACATTTTTAGAGCTTACAAATAAAAATATAACTTATAAACACAGGCATAAGACATATTATTATTTGTAGTAAAAATAATAGCGTCGTGAACCGTAAAAAAAACGAGATAAAGTGTAAAAAAAACTATGCCTTTTTTTCTTATCCCTACTTTCAATTTCTTGAGTTGTATTTTGTTTAGCGTAATAATAATAAGTGCATGTTGTCAATATTCTATACATTTATCATTATTGTTTTGTATAAAGGTATACGTATTTTTAAAAGGATACTAAAATCAAATATTGAAGTCCACATCGAGTTCATCTCTATGATTAAGGTCAATCATCAATTTTCATATTTAAAGTTTTTACAAAAGAAATAAGTACGAGTACCTAACGATAGCCGCAAAAAGAATAATTTTAGTATATACATATATGCTTTTAGCAGCTTTAAAAACAAGTTACAAGAATTTTTGCAGCAGTGTTTTTAGGTATGTTGTACTTACTTATCTTTTGTGAAAATTGAATTGCACGCCAAATTATATAGTTAGCTATTTAGCTTAACGTTTAAGACTATTCATATACCCCTATTGTATGTTATGTATTTTTATAGATATTTCTAAACCTTCAAAATGAGCTTTATATTGTTTTGATGATTTAGCACACAAAATTATCACGATAAAAATATTTTATAGCAAATTCAAATTCTCAATGATGAAATTCATTAAGTACATAGGTAACATAACAACGAAAAACTATTTGCTCTTTGTACGAATTTCATCAGTAAGCTAAAGGCTATTTGAGAAATAATATTGCGATGATAAATAAGTAAGACAATCATTTTTATATAAGAGTTTAAATAGATGAAGACTACGGAATTTTATGATTAAGTACAAGTTATACCACATCGCGATTAAATATGATTAATCACGTAGGGGTTCGATATATATATGTACTTTTACATATATTTATATTGAAAGAATTCGTGTTTGTAAATTAAATACCAATATTTCATCAGAGTAATGTAGGCTATGAGTGCCATTAATGTTATTTCGTTTTATTCTGCTCATATTATTTAATGTTATGATATTATTAAAATTATTTTTGGAAATGTATTGTAATATAGTCCTTATTTTTGTACATAAAGAGGTTCATTGTCGTGGCTCTGCGAAAGACAACGATGTACACAAAATCATATTTTATTATTTCAATAAATTTAGTTTGTATCATGTAAATATTTTTTTATTTTATATTTTTTTCTTCAACTCCTCCTACCTTTCTCCTTTTTAAAAAATGTTAAGTAGAGAGCACAATAATACCTACAATTGTTTTTAACTGTGATTTATCGAACGCCTACTTAGAGGTAATACATTATGTATGCAAACGCTGTATCCCGTGTCCCCGTACCGACCCACCTCTCTAAAATATATCTAATAAAAAATATAGTCTAAAAATATGTATACAAATTTTAGAGTTGATCTTTAGTTCCTTCTAATAAGAGTCTTTTGCTGTAAAAGTGGTCACATATTTTTGGAGTTGACTGTATTTCTTTATTTATTTAACATTTTATTGTACACAGAACAATTATACAGAAGACATAAATTAAATAGAAAGTACACAATGGGTGTAGCTTATTCCTAAAGAAAACTACCAGCCCACCTGCGATAGGAGATAATATGCCATGAAATATAATTGTCGCGTGTACACATAAATACATGTAAATACTATATATACTTAACATATTATATTAATATATATACCTATATAAAAATACATAAACTGTACTATCGAACAAGCATATTTATGATCCACATTGACAATATTCCGATTACAACTGTTTATTGCGCTTACGATGATTTTACGTACGTTTCCAAGGAAACCTGTAAACAGGTGCTACGGCAAAATGACGTTATGGTGAGTTAGAAATATTTTTTTTCGATAATAAATATTTAGTTAAAGAAATAAATTTCTTCTTTTTATATCATGGATAATAATAACCACTTCTCTACGACCTAGTTGGAACTGTGACGTAGAACACGTATCTTGCTTATGAGAGTACTGGCTTCATTAAACATTAGACAATATTTTATTTATTTCCACCTCGAAAACGATAGTATTTTTATTTTTATATCTGTTCTATTAAATATAAACTAACTGTCACCATATAAACTACTGTCACCGGCAAAAATATGACCATTTCAGTACCTCGTCATTCTAAGGTTTGAAGTAAAACTGTTTTGCGAACTAAATTGTAGAGATATGATATTGTGACAAGATACTAAGGTACTAAAATCGTCATTTATTTATGCCCTGTATTTCTTGGTTCGAGTCCTGGTGGAAGCGTAAGGATATATGACGAATTCTGTCACCAGTATTCCAGTTACTTATACGTGGTATATTTATATAGAAAAGTATTTTTAACATTTTTATGTACATTTATCCGCTCACAAGAACCTCTGCCTAACCCTTCGGGAATCGAAGCACGATGTTAATTATAAGTCTTCATAATTATTAAGTCTTCATGAAAACGGGTAGTTACTAAAAAGCTACTTATACCAGAGGCAAGATCGGGCCTACATCGTGGCAGTAGCGGGGAGCGCCCTAAATCACCTCTTAGATCGCCTCGCGTGTAGACAAAATCGTTACGATTTTTAGTGTGTAGAGTAGCAGCCGATTTATTTAAGGGACACGAGTAGATTCTTTACTTTGCTAGTTGATTGTTATATATTAGGTCCTTACCTATGAAATTGGTGTTTTGTATGGAGATTTTGGGGATGTCTGCATTTTACATACTAACATTTTATCAGTTTTCTTCACAACGACAAATCCAGAGATAATAATATTTGGCATCTATCATTCGACAAGCTTTAGCAATATGTGTGTGAACACGCTTGAAAAAATTATTCATCGTTTTTGCGTTAATGCAAATCAAATGATGTATTCGGGAGGCAGTTAAAAATAATTGTCTTTGTGTCTAATTTTAACACAATTAAACTTACAAAAAATTATCAAATTAAATAATAGGAGCTCAAATATATGGTCTATTTTTAGAAGAGGCAATTATTTTATAAGAATGTTCTGAAACTTAATAGTTACGGACAAATTGCTAAGACAGAATAAAAACACCAATTTCATAGGTAAGGACCCAATATTAACTAGCTGTTGCCCGCAACTTCTTTCGCGGTTACTGGTTTTTTACTATCTCACGGGAACCTTTTAATTTTCCGGAATAAAAAGTATCTAAGATGTTGACCAGGGGTATAAAGTATCACCATGCAAAATTTCATTGAAAACGGTCCAGACATTCGGAGATTAGCCTATACAAACACAAACAGACAGAGAAACAAAAATACCTGATTTTAAGCAGTTTTTTTCTATGTTCGACCTCTATGGTTTTAT
This sequence comes from Parapoynx stratiotata, assembly GCA_910589355.1. Lineage (NCBI taxonomy): Eukaryota > Metazoa > Arthropoda > Insecta > Lepidoptera > Crambidae > Parapoynx > Parapoynx stratiotata. Next base: position 6,850,833 of record OU342479.1, read on the forward strand.
TAATTATGTTGAGATGAGTCCTATAACGCCATCTCTTATATTTCCGACTTACTTTATGGGCCGCTATATAATAATATAACTTTCACTGAAATAGTAATGTTGGATGCCTTCACACGTGCTTTAGTGCTTTACCGCTAGATGGCAACTATATATTTGAGTAGTTGTTGTTAAAATTATTAGAAAAATAACACACATACATACAATCACGCCTGTAATCCCGTAGGCAGAGTCCAAGGAGCACTGTGTTCCTTGAGACCACATTTAGCCATACAAAAATTGGGTTTGGTCAGATGAAAAATCGTGAAAGAGTAGTAACAAGTGGCTAGCTCATCGCCTACACAATCACAGACCCAGTACCCAATACGCCCTTAGTCGCCTTTTACGACATGCTAGGCAAGAAAAGCAGTTGGTACATTCTTTTTTGTGTCCCGGACCAACACGAGACCGATTAGAAAAATTATTAAATTTATTTCAAAAATACCTGTCTTTTTCCTATTTATTATAGATTTGAAGTATTATTTTATCTTACCTACTTATCAATACAGGTATGTTGTTATTTTTGTTTTTTTTCGCAAAGGTTCACATTGCATACATCTTGTATTGCGGCGTGCCGGATCGTACGCGGTAACCATAGACTGTGAATACTTGTAGCACCTTGGGCACTACTCATGCATTGTCTACTAGACAATAAACCTGTCCAGTGAAAACGTTACATTGACTGAAAGCACTGGAGACGAGCCCAAGGTCCCAAAATGAAACAAAATCGACATCTCTCAATGGGCTCTATCGACTCTACACAACCTAGGAGCATGACATTACAGAAGTCTTTGCCATGCGAATGTCAACATGAAAACTAGGAGCAATACTAAAAGCTCGGAACAGATGTCGCTTTAAACGACTGCACTTTGTTTACTTGTAGTGTCGAGGGTGAAGTTGTGATTTTATCAGTTTTTAAGAAATTATTCGTTTGAAATGTACTCCCATATGTCTAAGTGAACTTCAAACATAATTTCAAAAACAAAAAATGTGTCAGCGATCGAAAGAAAAGCGTATAGCCTTTCTTTAAGCCATAGCTTTTTTACTGGCAGAAAGAATAACATTAAATATTTATGTTATTCTCTCTACCAGTATAGCTTTTGTATATAACCTTTACTGGTATATCGTTACCAGTATAGGTTATGTTTAGTTTTCTGTGATTTTCGGTTTAAAAATATAGTTTTTTTTTAGGTTATAGGCATGTGGTTGGAACATGAACTTTGGATTGAGTTTTGTATGAAAAATGGCCATTCGTATATTTGCTGGCCCCATGTTGAATTCAAAGACATCAATGTCGATTCGCTGCTTCCTTATATCACTTATCTAAATATTTACAACAATTCATGTTTCAAACATCATAATGTACTTCATGCAAAATATCACATTATTCATTTTTATTGCATTCAAATTATAACCTAAAAACAATTTTGGTTAAACACAATAAAACACCTAGTCGAAAGGACCTCTGTACGAATATGGGCAATACTGGGCATCTTGTGACGAAGTTTGTCTGCAAGAAATGCAGGAGTTTGTAGTTTTACTTCAGTAAAAACTTAAGATTTTTAATTTGCAAAGAATTTTCGAACTATTTCTTTATTTTGGGTCCTTTGAAAATACACAGATTCCTCTATTTTCACATAATAACCACTCAGTAATCTTTGCAATAAACAGAAATATCATGAGATGTTAACAAAATTTATCAGAAACTCTATACGTCTTCACATATATGAAATTTAAAAAAAGCGGGAATAAAAGTCAGTTTTCCTCCTCATTTCATTTGTATCTATAAAACACAAAAACCTGTACAGTTGTAACACTTAGCATCAATGGTGATTATGTAGAGCTTAAAATGTACATCAGGAGCTCTGTGGCGTAGTGATTGGTACGCTTTGGTTTTCGATTGAAAACAAAGCTGCCTTCGTCACGGTTAGGCCGTGAATGGGTGACCAAAACTTGATGTCGAACTCCTCAGTGCTTCGGAAGGCACGTTAAGCCGTTGGTCCCGGTTGCTATTGCGACTGTTTTTCCCATACTCCGTGCGTGTGTTACGGCCCATACTCCTCATGTGTTTTTCCACGAGGAAGGCCTGTGCCCAGCAGTGGAATGTATATAGGCTGAGGACAACAACGACAAATGTACATTAAAGTGAACCATGTTTCTTGGAAAGGTAAAAATAATAACAATATAGACATTCTTGCCTTACCAAAGAACCTTATAATTATTTTTCCAATTTCAATACAAAAACTCCGGAACCGAGCTATCTCTATAAGTATAGTTATTTATGTATACGACATGCACCATTACGTTCCCAGGTATATATTGTTCGGTGTTCTAAATTAAATGTATTCAAGCAAGCAGTGCGCTTTACTAACACTGCATTGCCTTAATTTATAAAGTTTTTAACAACATTGATTGTCAGATTTAAATCATAGTTTAAAATAATGATTATAAGTATTTGAAAGGTTTCAAAAACATTGTTGTCAATTTGTAAAAAAAAAATGTATACTTGGCATCTCCTAAATTGTTCATAAGTATAACGTCAAGAATACATAGAAAATAAACGTTACTAAGATAAAATTACATAATTTGGGTTACTAAAGTAAATAACTAGGTATTCTTTTCAATGGTATTCTTGGTGATAGAGTTGGCATTTTGAATAGTGAGGTCAACTGGTAACAGAATAAAATTTTATGTTGTGTTGGTAAATGCTTATTCGGCCAAATAAAATTCTGCGAAACGGCGAACCATTTTCGCCGAATAGACAGACAACCCTTTCCTAATATGTAACAATATTTCATGCAGTAAACTGAATTGATTTATTATTTATTTATTTATTTGTCTATTAATTAAACATGCTGGCTTACAGAAACAATAATCCAACACACCAGCCTGTTAGTCAACAATACATGTTATTGAACTAGAATGCAAATAGAGTTAAAGATACAAAAAATTATAAAACTTAAACTATCAATGATTATAATAATTATTTAAGTTAACGTATTTTACATCAACTTAAATAATTATGAATGGGTCGGAATGTTGGGCTATGAAAAAGATGGATGAAAATAGATTGAAATGCGTGTGTTAATATGGGTGTGTGGGGTGACGAGGATTGATAGACTGAGGAATGAGTATATCAGGGGATGCCTGAAAGTTGCTCCAGTGATAGAGAAGTTGAGAGAAAAGCGGCTAGCGTGGTATGGACATATTTTGAGAAGAGAGAATGAGCATGTCACTAGAAAAGTTATGAATATGAGAGTGGATGGTAATGCAGGGAGAGGAAGACCTAAGAAGAGAAGGTTAGAGTGTGTGGAAGAGGACATGGCTAGAATGGGAGTGAATGTTGAAATGGCGTGTGATAGGGAGAGTGGAGGAGAAAGACTCGTTGCGCCGACCCCAAATGAAATTGGGAAAAGGGCAGGCTAATGATGACGTCAACTTAAATAATTGAAGTATAAAATGAATTAAAATATGAATATATATTAAACTAGTCAACGGGTATAAAACGAGACACAATAAAAACATGTATTGTTTATACCCGTGTTCGTGGTGCCCGCCAAGGGGTTAAAAGACAAATCATGATATCTGCATGTTTTATGTCTTGAGCATCAAGAATATTTACAAAGCAAACAGATACCCGATTGGTAGAATCTCTGAGACATCTCAGATAGAGCAAATAAGTCACTTTCCAATTTAAGTCATTAGAAAAACAACAATATAAGAATTTAACAACTGCATTCCTTCTGAGACATGTTGCTAAACAAACATATTTTTACATATGCGTTGTAATTATGTCATACTAAATTGGTGCAATTTTTTTGTATACTGTAGTTATTTACCATGTTTAGAACGAGTGCTAAATATTGTAAAATTTTATTAATTTCCAATAACTACAACACAAATAAAGAGTAAAAAATATACATAATACAATCAATAGCTACACTATAATTATCACTTCATTATATTACTGACACTGATCCAATAAACAAATAAAGATTTTGTTATGTCTGAGTGTATAAATTCGCATATCAATATGATTGGTGATCTGGTTAGAAACTTAATAATAGGCTCTCGCTATAGTTATTCAAGCTTATCTAGGGCTGAAGTTGTCATTTGAATTTGAACTGTAGTCTTAATGGAATAAGAGTGATGAGAAGTCGTTGTAGCTTGGTCAAGTGTATACGGTACGGACAATCAGCGGATCATTAATAACCGTATAACGGATAAAGACTCTCAGGTGTTACGTAGACGAGGTATTTCTTACAGAAGTGACAGCTCAAGAAAATTAACTGTATTAATAAGTTAATAAATAAAAGCTCTCCTTTATACGCAGTGAACTCCTAATGAACACAGCATAATGCTGTGTTCATCATAGTATCTTCCTAAGACGGAAATTTAGATGAAAAAATTGAGAAGAAAAGTTACAGAAAAAGTTATAAGTAGTATTAAAAATAAACTGAAAAGATACAATTAGATTTTTTCCATTATTTACAGAGAATAGAGAAAATTATTATAGAAAAAAGGGATAAATAAATTAAACAAGAAAACTTTTAAAAGATTTATAGATTCATAGATAACGGACAAAATGGTACCTAGGCAAATCCTGTCCACAATAGACATCAACGCGTATTCGAGATAGCCGGGTGCATAGTTATTTTGGAAAGCTTATAAAAAAGTAAGAAAGTTAAACTTTATATTATAGATAGTTTTTTTATTATTTTTATTCATTTTATAAAGTAATACATGCGATATATTGCACCCGTCCCGTCACAGGTGTGTGAGATCTCGTGACACCAGTGCACAAGACAAAATATATACAAAAAGATATAAAAGATATTAAAAATATATATATTAACCCTACTTCTCAACAAATATATTTATAATATAATATTAATGCAATAAACTCATTAGAATATAAATACCTTGATAAGTTTGTATAAATAAATTCATAATACTTTGCCTGAACTGAGAAATTAATACAGATGATAACAGAAAGTCATTTCCAATAAGAGTCATTTACTGTCAAAAGTGGTAACATTTTTGAAGTTGACTACATTAAACACTATATTGAATGACTGCGAAATTCTTTGACTGTACTAGAAAATGTGTTTCTAAGCAAGTATAGTGTCTGCAACTAGTTTAGTCTATGGCCTACGTCACGCGTTCACAGTGATAGCGGAATCCCGCGCGTGCGCCGATGTCCACGACTCTCGGATGGAACTAAATATGATCGCGGCACACTCTCCGTAAATACGTGTAATCTTATTTGAAGGCTTGCCAATTAAAGCTTGTACGTGTTTGGTATGCGAAGTAATTGACGCCGATTCTGTTTTCAACTGTAACAACGATAGCGTAATTGCGTTCTTTCTTTTTAATTAATTCAATGATGATAGTCAACTTCTAATGCATCTACTTTTTTAAATTTCTGTACCGCTAATGTTCTGTACAGGAGTATAGTTATAGTTTATAGGCTCGGTTAATTCACTGAGACAATTAATATAACATATAACATAATAACTTTGGCCATGGTTGGAACTTGGATGGGTGACCGAAAAGGTATTTTTATCTCGAGCTTTGAAGAGCAAATTTTCTGTTAAAGCTTGAGTACATTAGAAGAACCTAATTTTTTTACATACTTCAGGTAAGCTCTTGCCCTACATCTCACCTGATGGTAAGTGACGATAAGACCGAAGGTGGAAGCGAGCTTTACCTGTAATCCTCAACAACTGAGGAACTGGCTATCTTACCTCTGATTGCCGGAACACAACAATGTTAACAACAATGTTAACAACAAAACAACAAAACAAAAACATTGTTATTATGGCGACAAATTTAGGTAAGACGGTGGTAGCTAGCCAGGCGGGCTGAGAAGCCCTACCACCAACCAAACCGAGCAGAAAAATTTCTGCCTCCATGGGGAATCGAACCCGGCCCTGCCGATAAACACCCGGTGGTTAGAACCACTAGATCAGAGAGGCGGTTAAAATTGAAAATACTGACCAGAACCCTCAACGGCCACTGCAAGAAATCAAAAATCAAAATCAAAAATAATTTTATTTCATAGGCCAAGTTCGGCACTTAAAATCGTCAACATTTTACATTATTATGCATTTTACAAATAAATAGTTTATTATGAGTTATTTTAAAATTACAGTATTAAATTAAACCATTGTATTAAACTTCATTACCGCGAGCGCTTGTAACAAGTAAATCCACAGGACAGTACAAGTACTTCGTTGACTGTGGTTGTAATCGATACAAGCGGCCGGATTCCGAGAGTAAGGCACGATCTGCAAACACCTCCACACTTTAGGATTACGTGAAACACGACTTGCATATTTTATCGCGTTAAGGAGGAAACACATATAATCCTATGCGAATGTCAGCTTCTGCCCCAATACAGAAGCCGGCACTTCGGAGGCCACCTGATCTCCCCTAAAGAGTCTTCAATAACATGTATAAGAAAAGGGAAGACAATTTCGAATATCTAACAACGGCCAAAAATCGTCATCGTACTTTCTCCAGCAGAACTGCTGATTATCATGTTATATGCTCAGCAAGGTGACACGGTAGGCTTTTGCTTTCACTTTCGATACAGTTTCACACAAATGCTCTTTATGGTGTATCCACTGTTAATGTGATAACGTCATAAAAATACTGTCTTGGTTGGAACATTTGGAAAGAATATGTAGAAAAATCTAGACCTTTCTAGCTACGTCAGAAATAGAATGAATGAGGGTAAGGTTTGAACTTGTTACTACCTTTTAAAGGGTAGGCGAAAGTGTTAACTCCCCAAATATCAAATCAAAATTGTATATTTGCACAGCGATAACTCGATAGAGAATGTTGGAGAGTGCTATGTAAGATCAATATTGTAACCATATTTTGCAAATAAATAAATTGAATTGAATTAAATATCATCTTATTTCAGTCTCTATGAAACAAGGGACTAGTCTCTTGCCGTTCACCGGGCTCACATAGCAAAGTACACAGTTCTATTATATTTTATTTTTTTATTCAAAATCAGTGGAACAAACGGATATATCTCATAAAATTACCGTTAGAAAGAAATAGCGCTATTCATCCCCACATAACGCCATCCTTTTCTAGCTGTGCTCAAGCAGAGGTGCTTGGGCTTCATTCTGGAACACTGGCCTTAAATTAAAAAAAAGTCCAGTAATTAACTTATCACTTGAAGGTAAGCAGTAGACAAATCGCCACTGGAAAAAATAATTCCCTTTTTACCACGTTTTTCTTACCTTGCTTTCTTGTATGGCTGTCGGTGGAGATCAAATATGGCGATCGATTTTTCGGCCACTCCCGACATCCGATTGAGCTGAAATTTTGCATACTGGCTTGCTTTCGGTGACAATAGAATATTAAATAAAAATATATAAAAACATAAAAAATTTAAAAAGAGTGAAATAAACACTTAACATGATAAATAATTATATCAATAGACAAATGACTGAAAATGCGCACCACGTAAAAATTTTCGAAAATTCTTTTAACCAAAATTTTTATTTTCCCTTTTTAGTTCAGTAAAACGTGTTTTTTATACAGTATTTTTTGTTACTTTTCCCGCCTCTTTTAATGGTGTGTGTTGACAGACCGAACGCGTATAATCGTATTATTTAATAATCAAATCGAAAGCAGATATTTCGGCGCAGCTTGATATCTAAAATATTCAAATTATACTTTAATCGGTATATCCGGATAATAGACTAAGTAATAATAAAGCTTTCGCGGCTATTGAAGTTTTATTTTTGTAGCCGTAGTTTTTATGTTGTAACGTGTGTACCTGAGGTGTGTACAGACATACAACATACAACAAAAAACAATTACATATTTTTAAGGACAAAGTTTTAGGATTAAGTGGGACGTTTGCCTGAACTCTTATATTAGAACTATTAATGTCCGATGTTAAAGTACCTACGAGTACTTTCTTAAGTCCCTACTTGCAATTTATTTTGGACTAAGGGAACGATCTGTGTTAAATCTTTGCCAGTGCGTAAATGTTAAGCGCGGCTTAAGAATGTGTTACATTTAAAAATAACATACCATTTTGAATGCATTTTAAAATTAGGCCAGTTCTTTTACATGATATGAGTACTAGGTGAAAGATATACATATTTAATAATAATACTATTCAAATATTAGAACAAATATCTAATACCTCACCTCTGTCTACTTTTTGATGTAGGTGAGATGAGATATGTTTTTTATTTATAAAAATCTATGTTTGCAGATGCAACGACTATATACGTATTATACACACAAATATTTTCTTCCTTCGGGATTCCAGCCTGGGACTTCAGAGATGACGTAAGCCACATGGCCACGAATGATGAAAGGATATTAGGATAGGGATGTAACAAATAATAATAGCACTCTCTCTTTCATTTAGTGTTCCTCTGAATCACTTTCCCAGTTCCCAAGGCGCTCTGCCGTTGGGAGTAACTTTCATTGAATTTCTCAGAGTAAACAGAACTGGAGTAGCCATTAGTCAATTTCTCAAACATTTTATTCTGCCATTTCTTGCGGGGGGTGAGGTTACCACTACACTCAAAACCAGCACAACGCACAACGTTTTTACAAATGCACACATGCATAGTTCGACACACAAATTTAAATTTCACGCACACACACGCTTAAAATAGTCACGTGGGGTGTGCGTTTTGACAACGTCACAGCCGCACTCCCCACGAGACTAGCGCTCGAAATTTGAAATCGTAGAATTCTATAACATGAAATAATGAAGTAAATAATCATGAAATCTTAAAAATTATAATTACAAATAAAAGGTGACACCATCTTTTAGCATACTCGATGTTTTCCATTTATTTTTACAACAAAAAACAGCACAGGCAGGCATTTTTGCGGGAGCTCTGTTCGCCGCAACGTTTATAATGTTATGGCTGTCAAAATGGCGGCTCAACTAGTTTTATTAAACGTGCAAGCATCCGATGCTTGTGCATTTGGCAGAGGGGAATGTTAGACAAAGGCTACTCCAGTTCTGTTTACTCTGAGTTGAATTTGCATACGCCCATCAGGGATCATTGACGCTAAATTTGTATTAACTAACGGACCTTCGGCCGTAAGAAAATCGTAGAAAGTGTCACCTTAAACTTCCAGATGAAGCGATTTTATCGCACTATTAGAATATTTTACATGAATGCACTGTGTTTTCTATGATTAATTGCCTATATTACACCCAAATTTACTCAGTTACATTTAAATACGGCTAACATCTCATTGGGACGACTATATACATAGCATTTTAGCTCCGCGCAAAATTAAAAACTGAGGGTGGCTGATGTCATGATGTGGCTTTTTTAGTACCAATCTACTCTTGTATCTAGACTGTACTCTTATTTAACATGAAATATGAAATCATTTGTAATCATAACAAAGAAAAGATTAGGGCTTAGTGCCCTAACCTTTTTGATTTCAAACAAACTAAACTGCTCTAATTGAAAAAAAATTTTTTAGCGTGGTTTACTCCACAGATTTCGATTGCAATTATCCCGCGGGATGAGTTGACTATTAAATTTGTTTCATTACGTTTGTTTTCGTGTGTTTAGAACTGTCTACTTTGTTAGAACTGTCTATGTACTCGTATATCATCACGCCTCTATCTTCGAAGGAGTAGGCAGAGGTGTCAAATACCCATATTCGCTTGATATCTATGTCCCCATGTTGCATAGGGCATAGCCTGTTGCCATGTACAGGGCACAACATATTAATAATAATAGGCTTTATTTAACTTAATTTCTATGTTTCTTCTTTACATATAACAGGTAAGCTATTGGCATTTATCTCACTTGATGGTAAGTGACAATAAGGCCGAAGGTGGAAGCAAGCTTCACCTGAAATCCTCAACAACTGAGGAACTGGCTATCTTACCTCTGATTGCCGGAACACAACAATGCTTAAAACATCGTTATTATGGCGACAAATTTAGGTAAGACCACCAACCAAAACCAAGCAGAAAAACTTCTGCCCCCATGGGAATTCGAACCCGGACCTCCAGATCAACATCCGGTGGTGTGACAACCACTAGACCAGAGAGGCGGTGTGCTCGAAACGTAATAGTTTTCATAGAATTTATTATGTTAGATAGTCAAAACAATACCGCTAATGGCATTGAGTCAGGGTTTTTTTAAATGTGATCTTTTTTATCGCTCTTGAATAATAATGTATCAAAACAAGATTTAAGTATTACAAAATATTTGAAACATTCACACAATTCCTGTTTATTATTTCTGAATACAATTTTTTTTAGTGTTTTCTCAGACTACTACGAGTACCAGTTACCCTTGGTATAAATTTACGAAAATTTTAATGTTTTACTCGTACCATAAAACTGTTATGTTTGTTATGTTATAAAAGTTTGTCACGCCAATAATTTCGATAAGATTGTAATATTACTGTTTTATTGACTTTATGAAAATAGAAATAATAATTTACTCCAGAAGGTAATGCTTGTAAACAGGGAACCAAGATAAAGTGCAAATCAGTATATGATTTATTACTTATCTCTCAGTTTAATCTGGCCTGTATCAAGTGTGCCGTTGGACATTCATCTTAGAATGGTTCATACATCACTTACTGCATTATGCGCGTCCGTTCTTGCGTTGTATGCACCCCTACCAACAGTTGACCACCGACCGGCGCGAAAACAGCACGCATCCACCGCCGCATACAAGCATACGCCTTTGCGCAACGTAATTAAAAAATAAAAGCTGACCTGTCAAAAATACCGCGCAAACAGTGATGTGCAAGAGTGGAACATCCGTGAATTTTAACTGATTGGTGTTATCTTTTTGTTGTTTTCCTGATTAACGGTATAAAAGATTCGGATTGGTATTGCAAAGTGGTTTTGTTTTTGGATTTTATTATGGTGAGTAGTTACATTTTTTTTGACAAATCATTAAGACTGATCTAAGAAACTCAAAATGAGAGTAAAATACAGATTATAGGAATATTGAGCGTTTGGTTGAGAATAGTTTATTTATAGTTTTTAAACGTCTTTTTTTATTTGTCGCTCATTTTCTGCTGTAATGATATTTTATAGATATTTTTTATTACGCCCGAATAAGTTTGTAAAGTCTATGTAAAGTCTTTAGGGTCTATAGATCTCTATATAATGCTGTCGGACTTTACTCAGAAGTTTATCTATCTTTCTGTTTGAAACTTTTTTCTTGATAAAGTGTATTTAGTATTTCAACTTGGCCGGTTTACGTGTTTCTACATGGTTGTGAAAGAAATTCACTTTCGTGTTTATGTGTAAGTTAGCTATAAGACCTCATTTTGTCCTTTCATTTAATTATTTATAGTTATGTAAAAAATAATTATATATCACTTTTTGGGTTTTGAAAATGACTATTTCACTTCTTGTGTTAAATAATAAGTATAAAATTCAGTATTACTATTTTTTCGTGACATTCAAAGTATGACCTACAACGGTAAATAAATAAAGGGTTTGTCTTTTAACATTTTGACAGTTTAAAGCGATAAATCTTGTATCATATTGTGTAAATAGTCATGCTTGTAGAGCAGATGGGTCGAAGTCACTAATCTAGTTCACTATAGAGAAAACTATATAACTGATTTGAATTATTGAATGAATGAGTAGAAATTTGCCAGAAATCGGATTCGCATATTGAATAATGCCGTATCGAGTTTTTTATATAATAGCCTACTAAGCCTACTTTGAATAATTTACATAATAATATTACCATAAAAAAGAATTGTGCTGCGTTTTGTTAAATCTCCTAGTTACCACTTGGTTTTAGTAAATTAGGAGTTTTATAACATAACATGCATAATGTATCATCACACCTTTTCCCCCGAAGGGGTAGGCAGAGGTGTTAACACTCACATTTCGCCAGTTAATTCCCCATGTAACAAGTGGCGAGCCTATTGCCATGCACCGGGCACAATGTGAGCCAAGCACATTCACAATGTACATAATATAATGTTCATAAGTTTTATTCTCGAACGAGTAGTGCTCCGTCGGGAACGAGTAGGAGTTTTATGGTACGAGTAAATCCAAGGTAATCAATTTCTATTTCGAAAATAATGTAATCCATACTGATATTATTAATGCGAAAGGAAACTGCATTAAATTGCGTCAAAAAAAGCGTAGCCGTTTCCAAAACTCAACGACGTAGCTTAAAAACCACTAAACATTGAAAAGATAAACATATATCGATCCCACTTACGCAAGTCGCAGAAGCTGTGACTGTACCGTCTTGCTCAGATTAGACTGGATTACTTATCGCAATGTCAAAGTTCAATGGTGTAAGTGTTCCCTGCTCGTGAAATTTTACCCTATTTTTATTATTTTATTTTTAAATAATTACATTAATATTTTTTATTTCTTATTGGATGTATTTAATCAAGCTTAAAGATATCGTGTTTTGGTAATAAGGTATTATGGGCTGGAGAGCAATGCAAATACTTATTTAAAAATGAAGTATAAAAGTATTAGAAAAAAGTGTCGTAAGTGTAAGACGTGTCGATTTTAATAATTAATTCATTAAGCAAAATTAAATGTTACTAATGCTTGATAATAAAATAAAAAAGATTTGCGTATTATTATTATTTATTATGCAAAAGTACAGGTGGCGAGTCTGTTGCCATGCACTGGCGACCATACGAGTAAATACGTCGTAATATACTTTAATAACTTGATGTACTGTAACATGTAAAAATAAGAATTCAAAACTGCTGATAATATGAACAGGTAACCTAGCTTTCTCTTTGTAAAATACTTTAAAAAATCGAGTCGGTAGATCCAGAGATTATTCCCTGCAACGTCATAAACTCATAAGATCGCAAACCTTACCTAAGTCTTAATAAAAGCAACACTTACAATAACGATTGTAATTGCCTCATGAGACAAATAAACACGACCACTTTTGCGGCATATTTTGTCTTCATCAGGAAAGTGCTTCGAACATAATGATTGTCGATTTTGTTGGAAGCCAGTCTGTCTCCTTCTGCAGCAATTTGATATTTTTAATCCACCTATCCCGGCTTGTTGCATTTTAAGGCAATGTGCAACATTGTTACTATTTAAAAACCTACATAAAATTAATAATTCCATTACAACATTCTCCCATAAATATGGGAAACCAAAAATGAGTTTTTAATGGCAGCACTGAAACATTTTTAAAACATTTCACAATTTAATTAGTTTTTACGTAAATGTGAGCATGAAAAAACAAACTCACGTGTGGAAAGTAACACCCATGGTTTTATTATGTTTTTGGAACCTGGATTCGCACGTTTTGACTGCACATTTACCCATAATTAATTTTTTTTTCGTCCCGCTTCACTTGGTTGACGTCTCACAAAGCACTAACTGACATAAGCCTCGTATATGGCTGTGGCCATATGCCGAGTGGCTACGCTTTTACGCGGTTACTACAGATCTAGTGTTATATACATCAATGCTTTCCCGTCAAAACTTCTGAACTGATTCAATTGAAATTTGTTACACAGATAGTCTAGAGCCCGAGAAAGGACATAGGCACTTTTTATTCCGATATTCCCATGGGAACGAGTACCTCACGGGTGTAACCGTGGTTAATAATATCTGCTCGACCGAGTATTATGTGACATATCCCGTCAAAATGTAACTTAATTTCGAATTATAAAATTTCTCGGCATTGTAAAATAATGACACGACAACAGACATTTGTCACCATGACGACAATTAATCACATGACACTGTTAACAAGAAATGTTATTTTCATTATTTTAATAATTAGAGGTTTTAGTACAACTATCAACATTTTGCCAATAAGAGGTAGGAATGCAATGTTGAGCACTTTGTAAATAAACAATGCAGTGTTAACAAACACACAAAAATTGTTTGTAAACTTTTATCGGCGTTAAATCAATAACCACGACGTCGCGGGCACAGCTAGTAACAATATAATTGACGATTGTTCTGCGAAAATACTACTGTTAACACATTACTAATCCCTTCGGGATAGAGGCATGATCTTTCTCCTACCCTGCTCCCAATTCTATTTGGGATCAGCGCAACATGTCTTGCTCTTCTCTCTCCTATCACTTCCATCCTCATACACAATCCATCCATCTTTTCTTCGGTCTTCTTCTACCTCCACACCCATCCACTTTCATGTCCATAACATTCCTGGTAACACGATCGTTCTCTCTTCTTAGCACATGGCCATACCAGGAAAGTCGCTTTTTTCTCAATTTATCAGCAATCGGGGCTATTTTCAGACTTCCTCTTGTTAAGTAATATATAATATTACGACACATTTGTAATTTTAAAAGTATATATCATACTTTTATATGGTAGCTCAGACCATTGAGGTCAGAAAACCAGTCACAAAAGAAACATTTATTGTTTGCGAACACTGGTGTTTGCGCTCACCAAGATTGACAAGGGGACAATTTCAATATTTTAGAATTTTTTTTATGGGATAGGTGGCAAACGAGTAGACGGGTCACCTGATGTAAAGCAACTACCGCCGCCCATGGACACTCGCAACACCACTGGGGTCACAAGTGCGTTGCCGGCCTTTTAAGTGGGAATACGCTTTTTTCTTGAAGGTTTTCTTTCTTGAAATAAAAATGTGCCGTAATTTTTACTGTCAGTTTACCTACTAGTTTGAAAACGGCCATTATACTTAACAACTTTAGCCACATAAACCACAAAAACAACACTTTTACTAAAACTTACGGTACATTAAGTTCCTGTGATTTACATGATTATATGACACGGTCTATAGTAACAAAAACTAGAATAATGAAGATGAAAAATAGATGAAAACATGTATTTATTATGTACGAATTCGGTACTCTGTTTAATAATTTCGGACAGAGTTCAATTAGACAAGGGTAAGGAATTAAAGATTACTAGCTTTTGCCCGCGAAATCGTCCGCATGGAGTAGACGTGCTGAGCGTGATGTTATATATTGCATTGCCAGCTAGAAAGAAAAGAAAAGGCTCTTTCTTTGCATCAAAATAAATTACTTCATGGTCAAGACTGCTTCAATACCTATAGACAACTTTTTGATTTATTGAATTCGGAAATTCCATTCGAAAGATATCGCGAGTTTAAAATGTAAGTATTAGAAAATCTTTACCAATACGAGTATTTTAAACAGGAAAGCTGAAAAATCCTTTTACTATAAGAATGCTGCATTATTCCAGATTAACATAGTCTGTAGCACCTTATGAGTTCATCCCGGAAGCTCACCCTGGGATTTCCACCCACTACCGATGTTCGAGGTGTTTTGGTGAGATGCGGTAGTTTTAAACACGAAGGAGTACGCCCCGTGACTGAAAAGTCCAGACGCTGGCGTGAGTGGGTTAAGCGAACCATCGTAAGAGCATGACGACAGCGGCTGGAGATGCAAAGATAGAGCTCTGGATCATAAAGAGATTCTCATCAAGCCTGGAGGAGCAGAGGGGCCGGCTGCATGGGCACCGGTCATTTCATCTGGTGCAGTTACTTACGGTTTGAACGGCAAAGAGCCAAGCCCTAGTTAACATGAATGCGGCCATGAGGAGGACGCTCGTGCTTGAGTAGTGTCCGGCATGAGCACCTGAATGATGCGGTCCTTCAGACGGGAGGGGTTGGAACGAACCTCGCACTGTTGATACTGGTCAAGGCCATAGTCATCAGTGAGATGTCCTGGGATGCCAAGGTCCCCTTTTGTGACGAGGTCATGGTCCCAATGGAGAAGCCGGAAGAACGCGGGAGGATAGTCTGAATGCACATCTTCGACGGAGACGGCATAGCCGCAGAGCGCGATTCTTCTCGCGATTATACATTTTCTTGTCACATTATATCGCAACAACACTGTTATAACTATGAAAATATTTAAAATATAATTATAAATATTTAGGAAGTTTTCACAAAATGTAGGTTTATCAGGCGATTCTGAAAGTTACAGCAACATAACTAGGTATAGCGGTCGCCAATACAATCCCTGTTTGTATAACTAAGTTTGAATCACACTTATGAACCAAAATATATGCAAAATAAACGACGGGTACCGTAACCGGTCGTTTATTTTGCATAATTATATTTTGTCTTAAAAATGTGCCCACTGCTGGCTTGCTCTTTAAGCTCTGTGCATACTTTTTTAAGAATAATGATCTGTGAATGAAATGAACATTAATACTTGTAATAAAAATTACATTTTTGGTAGGCAGGCCATGATTTAAAAAAAATATATTTAAAAAAAAAATATTTTTTTATTTAAAAAGATTCGCGCGTGCAGCTACGTTTATTCACGAATAAATTTATGTATGAATGTTGACGCGCATCTTCGGCGTCAAGCGCGGGATGCGTGCAATTCTGAAAGTTACCGCTCACCAAGTAGAAATGCACGTACCTATATGATTGTTTTAATATGACTTGTTATTATATTTAGTTCGATATCATCAAAAGTTATTGTGGTCGCTGATATTTGTATGTTAGCAATCAAGTTGGTAGTGCAGCAAATTCATAAACGGAAGCACGGAAGTTGAACAACTATTGTATGTTATTCCCTCCTTCCTATGACCTGCAACATAACATATGTTGTTTTAAAAGACATGCAAGGATCGGCAAGGTCAGGGTTTCCACACTGCGTTAGTAAAGAAAAATCTTGTTTTTGCCGCAACGCAATATTTCTGTTTCGGTAGTAAGGATTTCAAAACAAGTAAACGACAGTTTCTTTACATTTTAACTTTGCGTGTTTAACATTAGTGTCTTTTATAAATTGTCTTCCTAAATATGTTTTCATGCGATGGATTCTTAAAAGTCTAAGTTAAAATAGAAGCTCCTTTAACTAGCAAGGTGCTAGTTTATTTAGATTTAACTTATTCAAGTCGCAAGCAATTAGTCCATACTAATATTATAAATGCGAAAGTAACTCTGTCTGTCTCTCTTACCTTTACGTCGAAATTACTGAATCGATTTAATCAAAATTTGGCACACAGGTAGTCTAGAGCCTAAGAAAGGACATAGGTTACTTTTTATCTCGATATTTACATGGGAATGGGTACCGTGCGGTTGAAACTAGTGTTAAATATGTATAATGATAAGGCCAATGTAGTCCACACTCGTTCTTTGCGGCCTGCAATTATTTCATTACCTTTCCCTTAGTATTGGACCACTGCGAGTAATATTTTGACCGAAATACGAAACATATTATTATGCTGACTCGAACAGCCTTAAAAAGTAAGCCGGCAGACATTGCAAGATGTTTACATTATAATTTTCTCCATGAAGATTAGTAATGTCTTCATTACTCTTCATATGGACAATAAATGTGTTTCTTTCTTTCGTTATAGATTTTCGAAAATAACTTTGTTATTCACGTTATGCGTAGGTAAGTTTTTACTAAACTAAAATATTAGATAGATTAACATAATACAAGTATAATTATACTTATTTATATTATACTTATGTTTTGTTAATCTTACGACTGGAATTTGTCGAATATTACGACTTACGACCCGCGTTAAGGTACGCCTATACTTAGAAGTGACATAAATCAATAATTTTTTTGTGACAACATAATGTATAAATACTTACTTCAAAAAGAAAATGTCCAGCTATGTGTCCAGTTACATACACAGCCAATTTAAAATCTCGTCAAATGTAGAGTTTGGGTGTGAATATTCGTATACAAATTTCATCGGTTATTTCAACTGCTTATCCGAATAAAATAAACATAACATAATTATATATTGCTGTGAACGTCTCAGGGCTAATAAAGATGAATAATTTATCTTGATTATTACAACTGCTCTTGGGTATATTCTATATCTCAAGCCCCCTCTACACTGAGTTTAAAAAACTTAAGTTATAAAGAATATCCTTTGATTTACCCTTTGCCCGGTACATGTCAACAAGTTCAGTCAAAGGTTTAGCCTATGTTCCATAAATAAGGACATAAACATACCGAATGACATCATGTGGACAGAGGTATACCTCTGTCTTCGGAGATATACACGCATTGTGGGAGTTAACCACTCTACCTACCACTTCGGGAATAGAGGCGTGATAATATGTTGCGTGTGTTTGTTATGTTCTATATAATTTATTTTTGTACTGTTCAGACCGTTTTTTGATAGATTGCTTTAAATAAACCAGATTACCTATTCTTTAATGTCAAATACCGACAGTGAGTTAGCATAACCAAGTAGTTCAAAATAACTTTCAATATCCCAAATGATGATAACTTAATGTAAATTTAACCGCGGTAACGTTAGAGAGAAATGCCAGAAAGAAACGATAATATTGCACCGAATAGATATAGCCGAGTCATTGGTGACAATAAAGCTTTAAAATTTCATACGCATTACTCCATGCCAATTTCAGCTTTAAGATAAAGATATAGAAGTCATTGTCAGTATTATAAATAATAGAGTATACGTGTTAATCGCGCCCTGGTTTAAGTATACGTAGCACTTTCGAGTATTCATTAAATTTGAGTTTGTGTCTTAAGGTAATGTATTTTGACTGAATTTTCGCTGAATTTATATTAACCTCTATTTAAACAGTAGTCTCGTTGTCAAACTAAAATAAAGTGAAACGGCTATATTCTACTTAAAATGTAGAGTAAGGGTAATTAAGGACTTCATAATATTTAGTCTGATATTTTTGGTCTTTTTGTAACGGGGTTAGCTTGTCGATGTGACTTACAGGCTAACCCCTAACAGGCACAGTGTAATAAATCAAGCGAAAGCTTATTAAATGATATTGCTGTATTTGTTGCTATTATAATAACATCACATTTTCGAAAAGTTACTTATAAACTATACTTCAAAAAACTATGTAAAACAAAAATTT
The DNA here is from genome assembly GCA_910589355.1 of Parapoynx stratiotata. Lineage (NCBI taxonomy): Eukaryota > Metazoa > Arthropoda > Insecta > Lepidoptera > Crambidae > Parapoynx > Parapoynx stratiotata. Next base: position 6,869,708 of record OU342479.1, read on the forward strand.
ATTAGGAATGATGATAAATAACAAAATGAATAGAAATGTACAAGATATTAGCTTTCTGTTTAATTAAGTAGAATGCAGCAGTAAAAGTACCATGACTATTGTATCACGAGCATCGCCAATACCAGTAATTTTTATTTTAATGATGTATCGGTCATCTGACTCGCCATTAATATTTTCTACTATCGGATCGCGGTCTTTGACTGAAGGTAACTCTGACATGTACGCAGTAACTTTCGCGGTATGACTAAGTGCTTTTATAGTAAAAACTACAATTTCATTATTAGGGTCTGGGTTAGCAACCAAATGAAATGTTTACTAGAGAAATTTTACTGTAAATACTCGTAGTAACTTTTTAACTCTCGTATATTTAAAAGTATAACGCTTTTTATGGTGAATAGACAAGTGAATGTATAGAAAGATTAAACATAAACCATAATAACCAGTAAATGTTGTCTAATACTTACTTTAAAGACTTTATAGGTTCTATGCTTAAATAATTTGCAACATACACAATTTGGCGCCAACAATTATTTAATTAGATACACATTATATAAATAGTAATTATTTCATTTAAGGTATTTATTCTTCTTTATTCATTTTAACTATTTCTAATTTCTCCGCGTTTGGGTGTGTCAGACCGTGACGATTTCACATTTATCTTTTAAAGACAACTCTGATGTTACTGGGCAATATATTTACTGAAATATTTTACACATTTCAGTTTCATCATCACGGACACGCATGGAAAATTCCATGGCGGCATTTGTAAAAAATTGTGTCATTCAATGACTAACTGAAAAAAGTATGGTAAAGTAAAATGTTAAATGAAAAATGCGCAATAGGACAACATAAGTATGTATTTACTAGCCAGGAAGAAACAAAACCATGTATTATTTTCATACTGTTAATGGAATTCAAGCTACTTAAAAACACTAGAGTATTGTTTAAGTTATAGATGATTACTCGTTTGAGTTTCTCGACGTTTTGTCGGTGTTAATAAATATCCCGTCCTGATTCCTTCAGGAAAAAAGATATTTATTCCCCTATAACTATATTTCATTTTGGTTATGATTGTGATGTTTGTGTGTTTGTTTGTTGTGATGTGTGTTGTGTTTGAGGTGTGTGTGTATTTTGAACGATAAAAGCTAATAGAGGAAAATAGTTATATTTTTGAGTGTAAAAGTTGGCGCCATTAAGCAACTGTCATTGTGACAGCAGTTTTGGCTGCGGTCAAGGATCGGCTGCGTTCCGATGCGTTCCGATTTTCCAAGATCATGATGACGGGGCGGAAGTTATATTGTTGTTATTTCTTTTGAGTCTTTTGTGCAAACGTCAGTGAAAGTCGAGGTTATAGGTCAAGTTATCATGAATTATCCGAGGAGAAAATGGCGGATATTTTTTTTCATTTCATTTTTGTATTAACTAAACCCCAAGCTCACGGCAAACAGCCTCTTACGAATATGTAAAATAATACGTACATGCATACAATCACGCCTGTAATCCCCGAAGGGGTAGGCAGAGTCCAAGGAGCACTGTGTTCCTTAAGACCACATTTAGCCATACAAAAATTGGGTTTGGTCAGACCAAAAATCGTAAAATAATATTTATTAGCAAATTTAGCTCACGTAATAATGTTAAACAGATTCATCTAGTCTAATGGGGACTAGAGGCTTAGCCTGTCCTATGAATAAAAATTGCAAATTTAATTATGAATATGACACATAAATACTAATTAAGTCTTAATTGATCGTTAATTTAAAAACAAATGAATTGATATGTATATCTTGGTAATTTTATTCTTATGTAAGGATCGTAGCAAGTATAAGGCAGTTATATTATGTGCCTACTCCTACACCATGCGCGAAAGGCGTGACTGGGTATGTACGAGTATGTATATTCAAGTATAATGTATTCGCTGACCCACTGTGGGTTGGTGGGTAGAAAGGGTTGCAAGAGCAACTGGGACCAACGGCTTAACGTGCCTTGCGAGAGTGTGCTTCTTGAGCACACTCTCGCAAGGCACGTCTCCACGAGCTCGTCCCACCATCTCCTTTCTTCCATCGGCAATCCAACGTACCGCTGTGTATAATCCGTACTTGGTTGATATTCCTTTTATACGTACTAAGCGCTTTGCGTCATTAAAATACGTACAGCCAAGGAATGGAATTCACTGCCAGCGTCTGTTTTTCCAAGCTCGTATAACCCGGATTTATTCAAGACGCGAGTGAATAATCTTCTTCTGGGTAAGCTCGCTCCATCGTCGACATCATCTTTGCCTTCGGCTAGATTGAAGTCAAGATTTGGTCATCCATCCAAGACCTGACGATGGCGAAGGTAGCTTAGTTTTCGATATCGAAACCCAAAGCGTACTAACTACTGCGCCAGCGACCTTCTCAAATTAATAATATTCATTCGTAATTAATTATAACAAAACTAAGGAACTTTGTTTTATTGCATAGCATTGTAATAAAAAAGTTCATGGTACTAATATTAGGTCCTTACCTATGAAATTGGTGTTTTGTATGGAGATTATGGGGATGTCTGCACTTTACATACTAACATTTTATCAGTTTTCTTCACAACGACAAATCCAGAGATAATAATATTTGGCATGTATCATTAGACATGCTTTAGCAATATGTGTGTGAACACGCTTGATAAAAATTATTCATCGTTTTTATGTTATGTGTTTATGTTTTATGTTAATGCAAATCAAATGATGTATTCGGGAGGAAGTTAAAAAAAATTGTCTTTGTGTCTAATTTTAACACAATTAAACTTACAAAAAATTATCAAATTAAATAATACGAGCTCAAATATATGGTCTATTTTTAGAAGAGGCAATTATTTTATAAGAATGTTCGGAAACTTAATAGTTACGGACAAATTGCTAAGACAGAATAAAAACACCAATTTCATAGGTAAGGACCCAATATATATGTACGTAGGTTACATGGTTATTATATTTCATATACCTATACCTTTTTATGTAAGTTACTGTTGTTTTATGAATTTGTACGTGATGGTGCACACGTTATGCAAACTGTTTTGACGCCTCTTGTATTTCCACTTATTATATTACGAACTAGGAAATCCTTTTCCAACAATACTGCTGCAGTTTCCGAATGTGGTCGAAAAGTTATTTAATTTTGATGTTAGTAGTTTGCTTTATATTTTTTTTTCGGTGTAGTTACGTTCAGGATTTTAAACAATCATCACGCCCCTTTCCCCGAAGGGGTATTCTTTTAATGAGCCGCTACCACACGACTTGATTTTAAAGCAAGACATAATCGCTCTCTCATTTTATTTTTCTGCATTTTTACCAATTTTGTAAGTTTTGCCATTAGTTTCCCGAATATAAATAAAATAAAATAAATAATTTGAACCCATTTATGGCCCTAGTGTCCCACAGAAGAGTAAGACACATCACAATCCCAATGCCGATCGATCGGTATTGCGGTCATGAGTAGGCTACCTGTTTTCTTTATACAATATTACCTCACATACAATATTATTTCCACGGAGAAGACCAAATATTCAAAATGTTTCAATAATTACTTCAAGAAAGTCACAAACTGAGATATCATTAACAATATGGTTTTGTGAATTTGCCGTAAAACTAAATACGAGTAATATCACAAAAGAAAGTTGCCATAAACTCATGGTGTAAGATTTAATCAACTTATTAATAAATATGAGGCAATATAACTTCATACGTGTCTTATAATACCATTATGTTTTAGACTTTGTAATGAAATAGTAAAATATTAACTAGTTTGTACCACGGAACGAGTGCGAGTCGGTTTTAGCAAGTTTCTATTTAAACGAGTTCAAATCAGGCGGAATCTTTTCAAAGTGCTTATTATCTTTTTTAATTTTGACTTTATAGTACCTATATTGTAGGTATTAGTAGAAGAAGCTCGGTGGCGTAGTGTTTAGTACGCTTTGACTTTCGATATCGAAAACAAAGCTACTTTCGCCACGGTCCGGCCGTGGATGGGTGACCAAAACTTTATGATCTCGAACTCCTCCGTGCTCGAAAGGCACTTTAAGCCGTCGGTAGTCTTACCCACCAATCCGTATTTGTTTCCATGAAGAAAGCCTGTGCCCAGCAGTGGGACGTATATAGGCTGGGGACTGTTATTTTTTAATGAACATAAAGGTAATGCGTAAAATGAGTGTGGATGACTTATATAGTAGCCAGAATGAGAAACGTACAAACAAACTCACTTTCGCATTTAAAATAGTATGGTACATACATACATATAGTCTCGACTATTATCCCCTAAGGGTTGGTCAGAGACTAGGCAAAAGCACCGCAAAAGCAGTCCAATGCCGTCGCCGCTATTAGCTATTGGATGGTTGTGCAGTTCTAAGTCCATTAGTCGCCTTTTACGACACCCAAGGGAAGAGTGGGGTTCGTAGTATTCATCAAAATATATTTGTATTCTTCAAATAGTAAGATTCAATCTACTTATTATACTTCACTTTAGATTAGATAGTCCTTCTTTTGAAATACCTATATTATTTTCTCTCGTATAATTTGGTTAACGTGATTAAGATTGGATGATTGGTTCTAATGCGCGGTGTAAATATAATCGCTTTTAATAATACACACATGAAATATTGTAATGGGTTATTCTTGAGGTTGGTTTCCTAAAATAAGACTACAAGTCGACCATGAATTTTATCCACTGTGAGGTATAGGCCTAAGGGCAACGGTTTGAGATTATAAGCGTAATTAACTATATGTTGTTTTAAGTTAATGTACTATATACAACATTACTATTCCCATACCCAGAAAGGGTATGGACTTTCACCTCACACGTTTAAGGTCCTTATAACGAAGCGTGTTAGGCGATATTGATCAACGTATCAATAGTATTTAGATCAATAAAACGTATAGAGGAACAGAAAATGCATAAAGCATTGCAGTGTCCAGACAACTTTCTAGAGCGGGGGAAATTAATAGTTGCAGCTAGATCTCGACGGAATCGCTGCGAGGATGGATTACCGTAGTAAAAGGCGGGCCACATTGCGAGCGGGCTGGCGAACGAACATAGCGAGCGTTGTGACAACACTTTTCTTAATTTGCTTCACACAGCGAACCATAGAGCTAAGGTACGACAACGTAAGACGGCTCGCCAGTCTGGCTTCGCGTGGCAGACTTAAGATGCACCACTGAAACACATAGGCAAGCCTCGCGAGGCAGGCTAGCAATTAGTATTATTGAGTAGTCCTCGAGCATACTACCGTCCGCACAGCGTACACCGAGGCAAATTCGAGCACGCACCGTTCAGCCGAGGCACCGTGCGCCCGAGGCACGTCCACTCCGGCCGAGGCATTGGCTCGCGAGGCTGCCTTGTGTCGTGCTCTGTCGCGGATGCTACTACTGACAATTCCAGCGAAGCTACTTGCCCAAGTTGCGTGCCAATGTTTCGCATAATAAAGTTTCCATCGCTTCGATTCCTGCGCTAGTCCGCTCGCCCATCCGCTGTTAATGTGGCCTGTTATTGGTAGGAAGGCATTACCTTCTTACGGTTTCTAGAAGACACGTGCTTAATAGCCTGATAATATAATTTGAAGCACTACGTAACTCATGGGTCATTTTATTACCATTTGGTGACGACATTTAGACGTCTGTGTACTTAGATCGCCTTGGTTTGTTTGTATGAAGATATGGATAGTTGAGAATATTCGCGGTCACCGGAAGTTTTTAGGCTGTATTTAAAACTTTGTTTCAAAAAATAATATAATGTATCATTTTTAAATATCGTTTTAAATAAAGCTTTGCTGTGGACATTAAAAAAAGAAAATGCAGCATTTCTTTACTTTAACAAGCTTATTTACAAGCCAATCCCCAGCAATATGAGACACGATCTCTTTCACATTTTTTAAAGCCTGCAGGTCTAAAAATCTTAAATAATTGATGTAATTTATATATATTTACGAGACATGCTGAATGGATTCCAATAACCAGGCACATTTTCGGGATATTGTGCATAGCTACGAAAGTTTCTTTTTAATTTTTTTCTGGGTAGTTATCTTTTCAAGACTGCCATAACTGCAAATTGGATCGGTTCATTCGTACTGCAGTAAAAGTTAAATAAGTACAATTTCTTTTTTACTTTACTTTTTTATATTTGCCTTATATGTTGAAGTTTCCATATAACAAGGGACAAGCCTGTTGCCATGTAAGGCGCAATAAACTGTAAGCTTATTCAAATACAAACTCAGTGGTACAGTCAGCGGCAAAATGATACAAGCATTTAAAGCAGTTAAAATTATCTCATGTGCAATATTGCACATTGATCTACGCTATCAAGGTAACCTTAATTGTACGATGCATTCAAAGTGGTCAAAATATCTAAGCAATGCATCTGTCAATTTGTTAATGAACATCTTGACAGCACAAAATTGACAAACATTTTGCTAAGATGTTTTGACCACTTTGGATACCTCGATTAATATGGTTACTTTGATAGCTTGTTGCTATGTTTGGTAATCATTTCAATCTCAGTGTTACGATGGCACAGGCGGTGTGGAACGATCGAGTAACGAGTATAGTAAAACAACAACAAAAATAGTACATACATACATATAATCACGACAATTATCCCTTATGGGTTAGTCAGAGACTAGGCAAAGGCAAAACCACCAGCAGTGACTGTAGTACTCTACGTGACAGGTGGTGAGCCTGTCTATAAGCTATTGGAGGTTGTACAATTCTAAGTCCATTAGTCGTCGTCCTTAGTTGTTAGTAATACTTTTGATAATACTACTTATTTGTGTAGTACACTTATTAGGTGGCGATGGCTTTAAGGCTCGTACTTACGATTTTGAAAAAAATCTACTTTCTATTCTTCCGTGCTTTGATAGGAACGTTAAGCCGTTGGTACCGTTCGCTATTGCTACCATTTCTATCCACCAATCCCGTTCTGACCCACTATTTATCCCGCGTGGTAGTGTTACCGCTAGCACTCCTCATTTGTTTCTCCACGTAGGAAGGTCTGACTGAGCCCAGGACGTTTAAAGGCTGGTTACGACATATTTAGGTTTTTACCGTACATAACCCCATACCACCTGTTGAGTATTTATACAAGCTCTCAAATCATGAGATCATAACGAGATTACTATATTGTTCTAGTTAACCGTCAATAAAAAGAACACCTTTTCGTAAATCGGTCATTACACTTGGTATGTTTGTAGAATTTTACCAGTTTCTATATTTACTTACTCCTCAACTGCCAGAAGCTTGTTCGCAAATAGCACTCTCTCTAGTACCGCCATGTTTGCCTCGTGCCACTTATGATGTATCGTGGTTAGTAAAATTACTGGTATTAGTGCGCAGACGCATCGGCTTAAGTTACTAAAGCTTTATATGAACTCACACGCACATACAATCTTATTACTTAGTTAATTGTATGTAATCTCGTTTATGTGGGGATTAAGAAAGCTGATACACTTTAAGGGCGAGATTAAAAGATAGTAGTAAGAAAAAATAAATAGTAAATTGTAGATTTTCGACATGACCGACGAAGAAAGCGTGTGAATCGTGAATTTTTAAATTTTCCTGTCACAGTTCCCTCCATTCATTGTCTATGATTTTATTCAATACCGATTAAAAGAAAGAAAGAAAGAAAGAAAAACCTTAGTACAAAAAATCCTCTTTTTGAAGTTGTTCAGATAATTCTAACGAGCTCCTGCTCCAAGATCTGCTCAAAATAATATACGTAACATTTGTATTTACATATTTATGCGTAAATGTTTAGTTGAAAGTGTTCTGACCTCAGAATGAGGCCATCTGCCTGAAACAACGAACAAGAGTAAAAGTTGCCTTGAAGGCTTACGTGGCTAACTCGGAATTTTTGTTACACTTTGGTAATGTAAGTAGTTACAGAATTACCAGGTAAAACCACAATTACGCGCGTAATCTTCGTTACATTAATAAGATCCGAAATAAAAAGTATTCATTTAAAGCCAAAGGTGTTGGGAGAAACATATAAAAGTGAATGTTATTTGATATTTTGTATTTTTAATACTTGGTATTTTTAATATTTTAAAAATGTTGGTTTTGAAGAGGATTCCGTATTAATGAAAATAATCTGGTTGATTTCAAATATGAAAACTTTTTTATTTTAACGCTTATAGCAATTAAGTGAGCGGCCACCTGTTTGTTTAAAGTTTTTCTGCTACAGCCGCCACAAAAATGTGTTTAAGAGGCTGTCAGAGATAATAACTAAGATTAGTCAATAACCTAGGTCATTTAAACTAATCGTAATTTATCTGTTTTTATTTTGTAAGACGTAGCGTCGTTCCAAGGTGTTTAAAGCATTACGATAATCATGTTATATTGTGTTCACTTTTTGCGGTCAGATTTGAACAAAATTGACTAGTTGTTTTTGCCTAACAAAAAACATAGATTTTTTTTTTAAATAAGATTACAAATTATTTATCACAGACTCACAGTCTGTATCCAGTAGTAAAAGAAAATTTCTGGTGAAAAACCATTTACGTAGAGTTTCCCCGTGATTGTGAAAACGGCTACCTTCGTTAGCAAGGCCACGTCGAACATTCGCATAATAAACATGGTTTGTTATTTAATTAGTTTCACATTTGGTTTAACGCAAGCTGTCGAAATTAGGTACGCAACAAAAGAATATAAAAATAACGTTTTTACAAAAATATTAGTTTGCATTGCGTTTCACAGGTTATCAAATCTGATTAGCATCTTTATTAGCTACAGGGGTAGGACTCGGACAAAAAACTGTTAAGTAAATTGGTAACAATTTTTATCATTACATGTCGTAAAAGGCGACTAAGGGCCTGGGTACTGGGTCTGTGATTGTGTAGGCGATGAGCTAGCCACTTGTTACTACTCTTTCACGATTTTCCACCTGACCAAATCCAATTTTTGTATGGCTAAATGTGGTCTTAAGGAACACAGTGCTCCTTGGACTGCCGACCCTTTCGGGGATTACAGGCGTGATTGTATGTATGCATGGTTGTACATATTGCCCTTAATGCTGATCGAGACGTCAAAAAAGGATAAGCTCAGGATGGATGAAATGGCGGCAGGTTATGGGAACTGCTTGTGACCTAAGATTGAAGGGAAAAATTTACAAATCTATAATAAGACCTGTCATCATGTATGGATCGGAATGTTGGCCTGTGAAGCGGATGGATGAACAAAGATTGTATGTAGCTGAAATGCGAATGTTGAGGTGGATGTGTTGTGTGACGAGAATGGATAAAGTGAGGAATGAATATATTAGAGGAAGTCTGAAAGTTGCCGAATTAAATTACGTAATTCTGATTTTAATAACACATATATTTAAACACCTACAGACAAAGATATATTTATGTTTAACAGAAGTATATTAAAGTTATATAAATAAACAATTCCGTGAGCAGAAAATTCGAATTAACATCATAAATATCATAATTTTCTCTATGTTATTATAATATTGATTTATATGCACACATAAATGATATATTAGACTTTCGTAATTTATATCTTTTTCGGAATAACTTATGATAAATAATAATTATTAAACGTAATACTGCCTCTACATCGCTATCTTTGGTCTGGTATAGTTTTTGCATTTTATGATGGTGAGTAGCTATGGTCTTCGCTTCTTAAGATAGAGTTTAAAGCAAATGATTGAATCGCCTTCGTGAATTGCAATATTTATAGTATACATTATCAGTTGACAAACTTTACTCTTTGCCCTGTGAAAGGTAGATACCTAATATAATAATATTATCTTTATACATTCACACCTATCAACTAGCCCCATTTTAAGCAACTAATGCTGCTTGTGTTACGGACACTAGATGACGGATAAATATATTTCATAGATAAATACATATAAATATCCTAAATATATATAAACATCCAAGACTGGAGACCAAATGCCTGAAAATTCATCACCCCAACATTTGCCCCACCGGGGATCGAACCCAGAACCTCTCGAGATGACGACGCCTTGAGACCGGCATACAGACAGATGCTCTCATTCAACATAAGTGCAGGTAACATTTTAGTAAATGGTGACACAATTTTTCAAAATGAAACTTGTTATACTTCTAGAAATCACAATAAAACAATTTGACCTTTAGTTTCGGGTGAATGATACTCTACGGTCGAATCAAGCGAATGTTTTGGTCACGGGATCCATATGGTTTACCGTAAGGTTCGCGTGATTGGCACCAATAGTCTAGTAGGGATATTACTGCCGAATATAACTAGGTCAATGTTATTCTACACTCTCACTTCGAAGGGTTTTAAAAATTGCTAAAAGCGGTTTTACACAAAAACTTGCTTGAACGAAATTTCCAAACGCCATGTAGGCTCCTATTACAAAATAAAAAAAAATCAAACTTACTTTTACCCATGTAAAGAAATAATATGTTAAATATTGACAGCTACTATTTCAAGAATTAATGGATAAAGAAATCAGAAATATTAATTGGCCTTTGGGTTTAATTTCATCCGTCGCGCATAATTTTTTTTATTTTTTATTGGTGATCAAATATATTCTTTAATTTGTCACAGAAATATTTGTCTCTTTGGTTTTTCTTATAACAATTTGTATCGGCGAATTTCAAGTAGTAAAATCGAACCTATATTTTATAAGCGCTTCTAGCGATACTTGATGTAAGCTGTATGTAGGTACACTCCAGGTTAATAAAACTTATGTACAATTGTCAATATCGCTTGCCTCACATTGTGCCCGGTGCTTGGCAACAGGCTTACCATATGTTACATGGGGACTTAAAATATCTGGCGAAATGTGCGTGGTTACACCTCTGCCTACCCCTTCGGGGAAAGAGGCGTGATGATATGTTATGTTACCTCCTGTTTCGTCCTCAGCCTATATACGTCCTACTGCTGGGCAAGGCCGTAGCACCACCACGCTGGCCCAATGCGGGTTGGTGGGTAGAAACGGTCGCAATAGCTTAACGTGCCTTCCGAAGCACGGTGAATCCGAGATCACAAATATTTGGTCACCATCCGCGGCCTGACCATGGCGAAAGCAGCTTTGTTTTCAATCGAAAGCCAAAGCGTTCTAACCAGTACGCCACCGAGATCCTCCTGCTAACCTAACTACTATTGTTGCTTCCACTTTGTTTGGTGTGTTATAAACATACATACATCTAATATCTGTAACCACGCTGTGAAAAGCAATGAAGTATTGAGTATTGAATACATACAATCACGTCTTTATTATGGTGCAGCAGGCAGAAAATATAGATCTCCACTTGCCATAATCCTTGCACACATCTTTCGCTTCCACTGCTTATAACCAGTCCACCTTAGGATTTGGTAAAACCCTAAACCGGCCGGTTTAAATCGGCATGTAACAATTTAGTGAATTCACAATTACAAGCTTATCAAAACACTTTTTTTCTGAAATCTATTTCGGACCAATCGCAAAATAACTGTATTTCATATCACACGTCATCCTCACGTTTCGTAATATAATTTCTCTGTTAACGGTTCGCGAGGCATAATTCAGATGTCCCGTTCTTGCAATTTAAAATGAAATTAAAAATTATTGAAAGATGCCGTTGGGTTTGCAGCTCAAGATATGGGGATTACTGAAAAATGTCTTCCTTGTTTCTAAATATTTTGAAAATAGAGGACTAAAATGGACCCATATTATTATGACAATATAATTATCTATTTTATACAGTTCCAATTTAACATGTTTTTATAAATATGTCATTAATACAAGTCATATTTTTTTAAATTATACATAGATATTGTGAAAGCTGCATGCGTTAATGACAAATTTTACAAAAACATGAGCGAGAGCAAAATTTTAAATGCAAATTTTTAACACAGAAAATTGTAAACATATCGTTAGTACAGTATCTTTAGAAATTTCAATGATTTTAATAAAAAATTTACGGTTTTGTTTGTCCCCTGACCAAGGTTCACCAAGGTTCAAGGAAGTTCACGGGCAAAATAACATAAACTCGTTGAGGGCTATGCGAAAACGCGGTATTAGTACGCGGAATATGCGGTATTTGCGAACAATATTATTGTGACTCGTTTTGTGGACGTTAAGATGGTTTTATAAAACTCACTCACACGTCACGTAGTTTAAGTTGGTTTAGCATATCTCTGTTGTTAAATTTATATCATTAGTTTTAAAGCAAGATAACTTAAGTCACAGTCTTTATAATAGAACCCTACGCTTACAAGATTGAGTATATCTATTTATGATATCTAAGGAATGGATCAATAAAAAGCATAAACATCTTGACTTTTATATTTAAAAATTGTATCTTTTGTCTGTATGCTCGAACATAATATAAATATTTTTTCACGTGATTTGCAAGACCTATTTCGAGTGTTGAAGCCATTTACTACTTACATACAATTATTTTGACGTGAGCTCTAAGATTTCAAAGCAATTAAGTATACATAGTATCGACGTATGTGTTTTCGCGTCGATTATAAAGATCCATCGATCGATTTACACACCCGACTGAGTGTGGTGGCCACTGACCGTATTTATTAAACTGGGTAACCATAGTTTAAGTTCCGGTTAGTACAAATGAGAATAATCTGTAAACGTGTATATAGACAACACCAAACAATTGGCAACATATTTCCTTTTTTCTTTTTTTTCACTATCTTTGCGTTTTGTTACAGTAACAAAAACAAATCAAGAATCGCCGTCGCGGTCGACCAGTTTTTTATAAAGAAATGTAAAGAATAATAAAAATATAAGAAATCTAAATAAAAATACATTTATTTATTATAATAATATAGTATAATAATAAAAATATATTTATTTATTAATCCTGATAAAAAACAATTTAATTTAGAATCTTAATATCTTATCTGGTTAGAATGTTTGCTAGAAGTGCTGCGATTTTGAATCTTATTATTAAATTTTTTAAATTATTTATTTTTTGAGATAACAGAAAAATGTTACATTTTTAAATGCCAAACTTTGATTTAATGAAACTATGAAAACTTTAATGAAATTCTGATTTTTATTTTACGCGATGACGATAGTTACAAGTAGCGGCATATAACTTTGGTGTTGACCGTTAGCCAATCGGGGCTCAGCATCTCATCTCATCCATAATCGGCGGCCGCTGATTGGCTCTCCAGTCGTATTCCGTTTTCCTCATTGGTGACCTCAGTACCCCATGCGCAGCTATTGGCAGCTATCACCTCCACATAATGGCCACTCTACACCAAAGATAAGTGCCGTCACATAAACCACATATTACCTGGTGATCAGCTTGACTGTTTGCACAAAATGATGAAAAAAAGATCCAGTGCATACGCGGGGCCAGTATAAAGCGTGAGCACGAGATTGATGTTACGTTATAAAGTTTGTCTTAAAACAATGTTGTAAACAGATTTCTTGTAAAGAAAACTAGCAAGTGAAAGTGAAATTACTAGAAAAATACATATAAAACTTGTACAAACAAATGTTGATAAAATCACTTAAACAAAAGTCTAACCGGTAACATTAATTCAAGAACACGCTTATTTTTATTACTTCAGTATAAAATTGAAAGCCACATCATAATAAAGGATAGCAATAAGGCAGGAAAAGATGATCGTAATAAAAAAATAGTGAACATAATATTGAATGCTGTTATGTTTTTATGATTTGTATTATGAGTTCTTCTCTTAATACAAATTTAAGATACAAATTTTAAGACGAAATTGGCAGTCTAGTGCGTACCTACCTACTATCATAAAACCATCAGATCTTTATGATAGAGTCATATAGAGTCAAAGGGCCATTCTAATAACGTAAACGTAGATAGGTACGTTTACGTAGAAATGAGTGAATAGATTATAGTTCTCCAAGCAGGGTGACAGCTCTTTTTGGTAAGGAAGCTTGTGAATCCGGTAACCTCAAATGAATTTTAAACTTGACTGTTGAAATGATTATGATATTTCTGTAAAGAAGGAAATAACCAGATTTTTTGGCGGCATTCAACTACGGCGGACGTGATTTTTATTTCAGTGATTGTATTGTTTCGGAGTGGATCTTGTTGCTTAAAATCAGTGTAGTTTTGTGTAATAAGGGTCAATAATGATGAGCAATATGGAGGATCATTGAAATAATCGTCAAGTGGTATGAAAAACGATGAGATTTTTATCGTGGTAATCCATCGCATCGAAGCAGCACCACAGTCTCTCCCAAGACACATTGAAATGTATCATACTTGCATTTAAATGCAAACACTGAAGAAATATATACTGAAGAGTTGGCTGTATGGGCTTCGTTCCCCTTGCCTTCACTATATGGGAGAATTTTACAACTGGAAATAACCAATATTTTTAAATAATCTATGGTTTGAAAGAAAAAAAGAAAATACTTAATAGACACAGCAAATCACTTGTTAGATTAGTAGTTAGATAGGTAGGTTAGATTTATGGTAGAAAACGATTGCAGTCGTTAAGTCCGACATAATAATAAAATGAACACTCTCGTAATGGAAATTTATGTCAACATAAATTCCTATAAATATTATGGACAAATAACTAGGATTTTTAAACACAAAACATATATTTAGCATTTTTTTTATTAATATTATGCATTGTTTAAAAAACACAAGAGAAAAGCTTAAGGACACGGCAAAGGATATGCAAATATTTCCTTAAAGAAAAGCAAGTGATTTGCGTGTTTAAAAATTTTTTTTCATATTTATCTGTAGTAAAGGTATATTATACGATCAAAGTTTCGATTCATTCAAGTTTTATAAAATATTAATTAATAATCAGTTTCTGTCTTCTGTCAAACGATTATTAAAAACAAAATCGCTATAGAACATAGTGTGAGTATTAAATTGCATAATTAATTTCCATTGACAATCTTTCCAACACGATTGTACTTGCTATCAACCTATCACAACATCAAATGTATTAACACCTGATAGTAACGTTATTAGTAGCGCAATTAATTCTAATAACGTTTATCGTTACAACGATGTTATGACATGACACAACGTTAAAGTGTTATTGAAATTTATTGCCACCACTTGAGCTTTACCGTATATTTTAATGATGTAATATCGTTAAAGTTCTTAACAAATCTATGACCACCTTTGGCAATATCTAGCGACCTGAGTAAGAATCCTGGGAGCAAACGTATTTGTAATGGCGACAAGCATTTTGTTGTTGGATATTTTTGTTGTTGATAGAAGATAAGAAATAAAATTTTCAGTATATTTAAAATATAATAATAATATATTTATTCATCATCTAGTTTCCATAAAATAAGAGGCAGCGTTGATAGGTGTGAATTACATAAGGTAATAATTAATATATCTAATAACGAGGGCGTCTAAACATCTATATAGATGCATCCTGAGTAACAAAATGAGCGTTGCATGCCATTTTCCTTATTAGATTAACAGTGTAGTGTCCCACTAGCGGTAGGCCTGTGTTGAATAGATGTATCAGGGAAAAGCTTAACTAATTGCGATAACAATAATGATAAAATTATCTCTGTCTTCATAGTCTACAAATAATTTCATAATGTATTTTTCATGCTGTTTAATTTGTCATTTACTTTAAAGCTATCTGTGGTGACGTGTAAGTGATCTTTTGCTTTTATTGAACTTGCTATGTTTTAGTGTTAGCCGTAAGTAACCCAAATAATATAAAGTGAATAAAGTAATGTAGAGTGTAATGAGTTTGAATAAAACTTAAATTACTAACAAATGATGGTTACCAATATCACCGTACCCGGTGCAATGCAACAGGCTCACGCGACCTGTTATATAGGGACCGTGCGAAATGTGGGATATAGGTGTGTTAATGTCGTCTTCAGCGAATACATGTCCCACTGCTGGACACAGGCCTTCGTCATGGAGAAACACATGATGAGTATGGACCGTAACACCACGCTGGCCTAATGCGGGTTGGTAGAAACGTTTGTTATAGCAATCGTGATCAACGGCTTAACGTGCCTTCCGGACCACGGAGGAGCTCGAGATCACAAAGTTTTGGACACCGATCCAAAACCTCACCATGGCTTTGGATCGGTGTCCAAATATGATAAGATGTACAAATATGATAAGATGTCCAATAATAACAGAATTGCAGTTTCGGAAATTTCAGTTTTTACTTCTAATTAAATGTGAGAAATAAGGCTGAAATTTAAGGTTTTATTCGTAAAGATGGAGTATCGTTTTAAAGAAAGTGTGAAAAATGTACAGATAAGAAAACCAATTTCGATGAGACAACTTTAACTTTAAAGTGTATAAATTGCCTTCATACGTGGTGAGCAGTTAAACGTCAGTTATTAATAGTAATGATCATTAACTATGACAGTTTAATAGAGCGTTTTGAGATTAAAAAGCGAAAGTTGATGAGGTTTAAGAGATATAGATTATAAACAAATAAATACAATTATGTATGTATTATGATATGTTATGTTTTTGTCTTGTAAATCTTAGTTTTTGATAAATATTGATTGTTATATCTCAGTTCCATATAATATAATAATCATATTTACTCGGAGCTCTAGGCTCGGTGGCGTAGTGATTAGTTCGCTTTGGCTTTCGATATCGAAAACAAAGCTACCTTCACCATGGTCATGCCTTGGATGGGTGACCAAAACTTTGTGGTCTCTAACTCCTCCGTAAATCGGAAGGCACGTTAAGCCATTGGTCTCGGTCGCTATTGCAACCCACAAACCCGCATTGGACCAGTGAGGTGGTGTTATGGCCCATACTCCTCATGTGTTTCTCCATGAGGAATTCCTGTTCCCAACGGTGGGACGTATAAAGGCAGAAGAAATGGAGTCATTTGTCAAGTCCTTCTTTAACAAATGTTGTTGCTAATTGTTATTTACATGAAAATGGACCCGTTAAGGGTCCGGCGAACAGTGAATTTTTCATACAAACGTAATACCAAAATCATTTTCAATTTGAGAATATCTGGACATATCATCGCTGTTATTCGGATTAAGAAAGTATTTTTCTATGTTTCTGTTAAAAAAATTGTTCAAAATATTTATAAACTTATAAATATATGCAATTATATTTCGTAAATTTGTTTCATATTAAAAACGCAATTAATCATTATGTAGTTTTAACAGATTATATTGGTATTACGTTTGTATGAAAAAAACACTGTTCTCCGGACCCTTAACATGAACGTCTACCCGCCAAAAGTTATTCTTATTATTTCAACATTAAATCGATAGACAACTGAATTATGCGAAAATTATTTTGCATGGCGAACACCGTCCTCACGTTGTATAGATTATCATACAATATTTCATAGTGTCACGATTGAGTAGAAAATTGTGTTTCAGACAGAACATTGGGTGTGACAAGACAATCGTTCTACTTTTCATTTCATAATTAGGAAATAACTGTACAATCATTGTTGCAAATGCATTAAAAAGTGAAATTCTCATTATAAGCACTGACGAACTTTTCCCCGTTTGCTGGTAAAGATGTTTCATTTTATGACGGCGACTGCTAACGCTCTTAATGTGTTGAGACAGAGTTTAAAGTTGAATGATATAAGCGCCCTTGTGAATTGCAATATCTGTGGCTGATCAAGTTCTCTTGTTCGAATTGACATTACAATGAATTTGACTGGGAGGTGCCCATTGTCAATTATTCATAAGTCAATGCTGTCTTGAGAATATGATTCGACGTTTTTTCCTTACGGTAATTTCCTATAACACTTTGGAGCATTTGTGGTACGTTTTGGTTTCGAGACACTTGTAAAGGCGTAGAATTTGGGTGGGTGACCGTAATTTTTATATTTCAACTCAGATCGTGTTGTTCCGATCTGTATCGATCTGTAAACGCATCTGTGCTTATCTCTGTTTCGCAATATGATCGCAGCAATTCATAAATAATGTTTCGTCACGTCACTTTCATTTAGACATCGTGTTTATAACATTGCTAAGTATAAAAACCTGTCTGTGATTTTATCCAGACTAGTTTTAGCTCGAACTTTGCTATTATTATAATCTTTGATGAGATTTCACCATTTTCCAGAGTTATGATGAGGTATTCAAGATTCTGCCAGCATTGCTTCATACTTAGGCAGTTTCGTTTTGCAATATAACTTCAATCGGCTGATGCTATCACTGAGTATTGATAGAACCCCTTGTTTGGAATGGGAGGAATTTATTTACGCTGGCAAGGCGGTAAGCACTCCGATAGGATACTTCTACTGTATGGATACTTCTATCTACCCTTTCGTAGGGTATGTTAAAATATTCTAATAAAATTATTATAAACCGACAGAATTATCTATTGTTAGATCAAAGCCTATATAAGCGTATGTTCTATATGTATGTCCTCCAAAATTTGATTAAATCGGTATCACTAGTTTTGGCGTGAAACCGCGACCGGCAGACAGACAGACAGAGTTACTTTCGCATTTATAATTTAAGTAAGGATATCGTACCGTGTATCGGTGGCAGTGCTAATTAAAAAATGGTCCACAGCATCAAAAACATGTTCAGATGTCATTGCCTTATTAATTTTATTAAATTAACATACGCACCTTTGAAAAAACGCCCAATGTACGCTAATGTAATGTATGTCATTTACATATTATATTTTGTAGGTTAATATTATTGAAACTTCTTTGATGGATTATTATGAAATGCCTTAGATAGTACTCATAAATTATTAATTATTATGTAATTTTACAGCATGGAATCGAACCCAAATTAAATATGTATCTTTTGAATAGATATGTAGGTGTGATAAGAAATCAGGTTATGGTTTATTTATTTGTTTTGTAACAGTCGTATAAAGTTTAATGAAACGCAGGTCTAGCCACCTTCACCGTTCTGGCCCACAAGACGGCGATAAAGAAACCCATGTTGTTTATCGAAATATAGTTACTAAATGAAACAATTTAACTACTTGACTCTTATTTTGTTTTCATTCCTTATTCTCAACACGTTAGTTCAATATTTAGACGACAATAATATACTTCTTTTATTTATTTTAATTTTACAATGTGTCTTGCTTTACTACACCTAATTGGCCACACATAAATACCGTAAATTTCATTTATTGCTTGTTGTGCATTGTTGTTAAAGAGATACAAAATGTTTTTTCTCTTGTAATGTACCTATTTGTGTAAAAAAGTCTTGATTTGTATCGTGTAACTGTGTAATATCCCCAGTCGCGGGCAAAATCTAAGAACTTATTGAATGTAATTGAAGATTAGTTATAATATATTCTTGTAGTTGACAGCCTTTGATGAATGAACCACCTCAGGGGTACGCATTAAGGTTAGTTCATTAAAATCATTACTATACTGAAGTACTCATATTTGCCAATTAGTGTTACCGACACGTGGATTTGGTTATGGTTCTTAATATTTAATGATCTTTTGTAAAAATATTGATTAGGTGATTAAAGTAAAGTAGGTAGCTCAAAAAAGGTTCGAGTAATGAAATATTACCTACATTAAACATAACATAACATAACATAACATATCATAGCGGCTATTTCCCCGAAGGAGTAGGCAGAGGTGTTAAACACCCACATTTCGTCAGATATGTTAGGTCCCCATGTAACAGGTGGCGAGCCTGTTGCCATGCACCGGGCACAATGTGAGGCAAGCGATATTCACAATGAAATGTACATAAGTTTTATTCAAATTCAGCAGTACAGGCAGCGGGATCGAACCCGCGTTTCCCGCGGCTTCTCGGACGAGTAATGCCCCGTCCATCCCAACTCGTCTACCGCTGCCTTTTACCTTTTGCCTTTTACCTACATTATGTAGGTTTAATAATCCAATGTGATGGATAAAACATGTGCGATACGTAAGAAAGTCTTCTAAAATGCATATATTCTTACAACATTACAAAATTCCTCTCAATCCCTCTAATATACGGTCGATGTCTGGTAATCTCCGTTACTGTTACGACAAAATAAAAAAAAGAGATTTTTTTGATTGCAAAATGTGAAAGTTCAGATCATAAGCCTCTTTCTTATTAACTTTATACCGTGCAACAGTTAATTGGCCAATAAAAATCATGAATGGGATTAAGTCGTTGAAGGAGACGCACTTATTACACAGAATTTCTTTTGGGCCTACTTACATGAAAATGAAGGTTTTAAGGACATGATACGCATTTTGGAGCTTATATTGGGTACCTACATAAGTAGCTCTGCTGCTTCTTTCCTCTGAAAAAGATGTAGATGAATCAACTAGAATAAATAGATAGCTACAAATACCCGTATAATAATTTTTCAACGCACTTTTTATCTTCTAAATTCTAAGGGAAACTATTATTTAGGCAGAGGTTTCCTTCAGACAGGCACTTAAATAAAAAATAAAAAAAACTGTTTATTTTCCAATTATTCATACAACCTGAAAACATAACAACAGAGCAAAATCTTAATTAAAGATTAAGTGCACTGTTGCGAATGAGCCGTGCACACACTCGATAACACCATGGGGGCAGACGCTGAATCCTGAATTTTTATTCAAACGAAGTAGTACAAGTGGGGATTAGGTTATTCCAATTCGAGGTATTGCCTCATCTATTTTTTAGTTAATAGATAGCTTATTGTATTGTATCTTGTATAGATAGCTTATTAGAAGAGAGATGGTTAGTTAGAATAAAGCTTTAATATAATTTAACTCCTTGAGGGCCGTGAACACCGGTGTTTGCATACAATAGATGTTTCTATAATCTGGTTTTCTAAGAATTATTAATCTGTTTACTGTGCCAGTTGCAATGTATGGATGGTGAGGGCTTACACATGCTTACACCCTATTACATTTTGTTCCTTCAGGGATACAAAAGTGATGATAAAATTGTATTACAAACTAAGGCTTTACCGAATGCCGATGCACAATGCCATAGAGTTATGAATTGTACAGAAGTATCATTACCATTTTAATGATTACGCAGCTACGCCATGTAACAAATAGACGGATATAGTTGTCACGGATGATGTCTCGTTATGTGACTCCTTTTAATAGGCTTATATAATTCTAGTAATTCCATATGCACTGCTACCACACTACACACTAATTACCATAGGCACTGAGCAGATATCATCTATATTGCTTTATACAAGCAATGATTTTCTATCCCTCTAAAAATCTTTAAGGTTGTTTTATAGAAATGAAGTGACTTGCAAAACATATTGTATAGTTTTTATATTTTTATAAATTATGTTTATTTTCATTACTTGTATATTTTTTATAAAATAAACTGTTGACTTGGCTTTTTTCGCTTCCTTTTTCCTTTTAGTTTAAGAATCAGATAATATACGTAGCAAGACCCAAAGAAGATTGTTTCTTTTGAGTCCCAGAGAAGTTGAAGACTGTATTATATGGTATGGTATCAAAAATAAGCTGACAGAACTCATGATTATGAAGAATCTACACGAACTCATAGTCACCTATAAAAAAGGATGAATATCCAAACTCCTTCGTGCTCGTAACGCAATAGGCAAAAGCGATAGCCTTTTTCTAAGTGTTATGATACATGCACGCACGTATTCAAGTAATTCCAGTACCTAAATTATGCCCGCAATGCAAATGGCCTTGTGTCCAGTAATCGTGTTATGTTTAATCTAGTACCGAATGGCTGGCGTGTAACGGGTGACCGCTACCCTGCAACAGTTACACTTTAGCCCACTTCCCTGGAAACCAGTGACAGTTCTGTATCAAATTCCTCACGGTCTGTATCTTGATTATCTTGCGATTCTTGAAGAAGATCTAAATCTCCTTGTCATAGTAATGATAGTAATCTGTAGCTATCTTAGGTAATATCCGAATTAGATGCGGGCCATGTTTCTCAAACAGCCTACAAGTTCACAAGCTATAAGTTTTATGCGTCTTTAAAAATGTAGTTTCTCAAATAAATTGGTAACAAATGCAGAATTAATATAATAACGGTCGGTGATAAAATAACAAGCTCTATATTGATAAAAAGGTACAGAAATACACGACAAACTGTCTTAAACTAAGTAATTGACAGACACAATTATTCTAAAGAATATATGACGTTACAGCTATAGAGCGAAACGGCCAGTCGTCAATAGTCGGGCTTACCCTTTTGTCATATTTGGCAGCGCTTTGGTTTTATTTTCCTGTATGTTCCCTAACATGTAAACGAATTGAATTTGTTGAGCTATAGCATATTTTTGTTATTGCTTTGAGTACTTAATTGTTTGCTTTCTTGATAATACAAATACATACATATAATCACGACTATTATCCCTTAAGGGTTAGTCAGAGACTAGGCAAAAGCACCGCAAAAGCAGTTCACTGCCGTAGTCCGCGCTTCACCAAGCAGTGACTGCATTCAGCGTGACAGATGGTGAGCACGTCGCCGCAATAAACTGTAGAACCATGATAACATGATAATGATTATAATAAATATTATTATTCAAGAAATAATAATTTAAAATGTCAATAAATGTCCTTTAAATGTATGCCCGAAATCGATCGAATGTGTATTAAACGGTAATAAATGCATTTATCGGTTTTAACCTACAATAAGTAGTGCAGTCACAAAAACAAAATAATAACTCTTGTACCAATTTACAGTTAGCAGACAGACTACCACAAACTGCCAACTTCCTCAATCATTTTGCACTTTATCTGTTACGTGTTACGGTTTAAATTCTATGGTTCGTTGATAACTGTTTATAAAAAGTGAATTATGACTTGCTCAATTCTGAATAGCTTGCACAAATCGCTGAATAATTTTATCCACAACATTGGCACTCAAAATGTTCTAACACTAACCCCCGAAGAATTAACTACATATATAAGGGTGAATTTTTTTAAAACTAGTATTTGTAATAAGTTATTAGGTACAAGCCAACAAAAATAACGTTTGTCGCCAATGTGTTTGTTATTCAATCATATAAAATCACAACATTTTGTTAGTATTCTTCATCATTAGTTATATTGCAATATTATCTTAGTATACAAACAAAGATTTTTCAATGATATTCATTTTTCTTAAATTAAACGGAAAGAGAGCACAGGATAAAAAGAAAAGATGGTTGGATTGTGTGTAGGATGATATGATAAGGAACAGAGTAGCTGTTGACTTGCGAATGATAAATAAAGAATGGAAAAGGACTATAAATAGAGAAAGGACATGTTACGCCGGCCAATCCCAAAAAAAAAACGGGCAATGGGTAGAGAAGAAGATCACAAGATATGATTAGTTTGGGAAACTCTGATCGGCATTGCTCGGAGCTTTTGTAGTGTTTAGAGAAAACCAATGAGAGTGGGTGTGCTTGAAGGATACTAGGTACAAAATAAAAAGCTGTAGCTGTAGATTGAAAGGAACTAATAGGTTGGTATATCTTTTGTCAGTATAGATATTGCAATTCGAGAAGTTGACTAAATCATTCGACCTGAGACTCTATCTTAAGGCGTTAAAAGCAAAGATGCTCGTCATCATAAAATGCAACAACTATAAGAAATGATGTATGATAACCATGATAACATATTTCCATTATAATCTGTTCTAGCATGAATAATGTGAAACAATGGCAACAGCACGATAGAGATGTGACGGCATCGGTTTGTATTGATTTATAATGTTTAGATAAATAACTCGATATTCGCTATAAACTTTCTATGAAACATATCTGCCAATAATTTGTTACCCTTTATCAATTTAACCCAAAGTAAGCTTTCGCGCTTATGATAACGTGATACTCGGTGACAGATATACTTTATAACTATCCAATAGACGATAAATGCAAAAATAAATTTAGGAACATTTAGGCTCGCGGCTAAATAACTCTATTTTGTGTGTTGTTTACTGCGGGGTGTAAGGTCACCAGAGCTGATTGAGCGCGCATTATGATTAGCACAGAACTAACTAAGACAATAAGTTTTGATACTTATAGTATGTGTCCACAGTGTCTAGGTAACACATTTGTCATAATAACTCAACCTTGCTGTGCAAAATATTCAAAACATTGGTTGGCGGCATTGGCATTCATCAGTGATTTTTATTCAGCTAATCGACCACTCAACCAACCGGTTTCTCTTAGGCTAGGTGTGAATTTTAAGGTAATTTTTTTCGGATAATATTTTCTGTTCGTTAACAAATTGTCAAAGTATGCAAATATGTGATAAAAGCATTTTTATCGCATTTTAATTATGTTAAGATTTTATGAAATTAATCATGTAAAATCGGAGGGGTTTGGTGGCATATTGGTAACATTGGTTTCAAATGAAAATAATATCAAGAGTACGTGCATGTGAGACCTATAAGAAATACATCTGTTCTGTTCTCTTCTGTTCTTAAGCCTTGTTCGGACTTGGACTAGACTAGTGGCGACTAACTTACTAGCTAAACTGAACTCCAAAAATTTAGTCGAGTTGTTAAGTAAGGAGTTTAGTCGAGTCAATTCATTTTATTCTATTTTTTTAGTCGAGTGGCGAGTAATTTAGTAGCTAAACGTGTCTGAACACAAAAAAAATTAGTCGAGTAGTTAAGGTTAAGGTAAAGGAGTTTATTGTAAAATTTTTTGGGTAGTAGCGAGTATTTTAGCCCACTCGCTTTAATGTACCTACTAAAAACAGTGTAAACGATTTTTGGGCAGTGGCGAGTATTTTAGTTACTAAATTACGCGACACTCGACTAAAATACTAGCGTAGTCCGAACTAGGCTTTATGGTAATAGTAATTCCGCATTGGAAGCGAAGCATTGTAAGCACTGCTGTTTTAAGGCAGAGCAAAACAACATAGAGGTATCCATGCAGACGACGCAGTTTGGAATCCCTCTCTTTGTCGTCATCAGTCTCACGTTTCACGGCACTAGACTTCCTACATAGAGAAACGTCATCACTCTCGCCTTATGCGGATTGTTGGTTGTGTAATCTTATATTTTATTATTTATTTATTCCTAATAAAATTGCAAAATATTTAATAGACCTATGCCATTTTATTTTTCGAATGTCGATTTATGGAGGCAATAAACTATTTGACTTTCCATTGCTTTGATCCTTCTATTAATGAAGTAGCTGTTGCCCGCGACTTGGTCCTCGGCTACTATGGTTTTTTAACTATCCCACGGGAACCCTTTAATTTTCGAGAATAAAATGTTGACCAAGGATATAAGGAATGACCATGCTAAATTTCATTTAAATCGGTCCAGCCATTTCGGTGATTAACCCGTACAAACAGATAAACAGACAAACAGACACCGAACCAAAAAAATAAAAATAAATCATTTTTGGGTATTTTCCCTTTTTTTGCTTCGTAGTTTTAATAAAATACAAGTTTACCCAAATTCTTATTGTCCCATAGCCTAATCACGTTATTAAAACACCGAAGATCGACCTCCCAGGAGGCAAACATTCAGTGTTCAAACAAGATTTACCTATTGCGAACGAGTATTTAACTGCAAATATAACATCTATTACAACGGCATAAGCCGTACATGAATGCGCAAATATTACGATTATGAGTTCGAGGACTTACCGTGTCATAGTAGGTCATGTTTTGACTTAGATTGAATAGCTTATTGAGTAGGATGGTACTCATATAACGGTATCGGTAATTCAAATATGCCGCTCGTCGGTACATATTTAAAATAATAAAGATTAGATTTATTGATTTTATTTAGACACAATTACATGATAAGTAATTTTAAAATGCAGTTAGAAATAAAATAATCGTCAAATGTACAATTAATAATGATCTTTAAATATTGAGAAATAGTTTAAACAATGTATATAATAAAATAAAATTGATAATAATTTAAAAATCTTAAATATAGATGGTATAATAGAATCGAATTGTCATAATAGTATTAAAATTTGAAAGGTTCCGATAATAATAAAAAATGATTACTTAGTGTAAAGTTAAAAAAATTATAAAATATTAAAATAAATAATAATATCATTATGTCAATTTATAATGATTGTGTCCTTTTAATTGAATATGATGAGTTTCTTTACATTATATGAGTTTCTTTATGATGAGTTTCGGCGTTTCGCGTACATAGATTCACGCCTCTAATCCCGCAGGGGTCGCCACGGCAGAGATCGGCCTGTATGTTTCGGCTATATTTCGGAATCAAACTCAGGCGTTGATCTCTGTTTGTGTACCGAAATGGCGCTATTTATCCCCACATAACGCCATCCCTTTCTAGCTGAGCTCATGCAGAGTCCTGCGCTTGCGATTGATTCTGGAGCACGGGCCTAAGTTCCCATGTAAGGAGAGAGAAAGAGTATCCAATTCCTTTCAATTAACATGTAGGCTATTTGCTTGATTCTTACCAGAAATGTATTTAAACTATAATTTACTCTGATAAATTTATGAGTTAATAACAAGTCGCTATTAGTATAAAGGGCTCTTTGCTGTAATTGCTTCTCTGGCCATAATCTCTTTGTTTCTGTTTTTAAACTTACCATCTCTCTATTTTTTTCATTGTTTTGTTCTCGAATGTTATTCCTATCAGAGTCAGTGTGTGGAGCGGTTGTTTCGACGTAAATTATTTTAATTATTAAAATAACTATAAAAGTGATATTCTTCTGATCTTATCGTTTCGGCGTGCTTTGAGTTTCAAAATATATACAATATAAGTGTCAACATCTGCGGCTTTTATTTATCTCCGGAATCCTCTACGTCACAAGATGAATATAATAGTTTAAAGGCTGATGAATATCAACAAAAGGAACAGTTACACGTTAATTTATACGGCCTTATTTAATTGCGTAAGGCAATAACAATACTACACTCAATAAACAAACCAACTTATTAGCATTACAACGCTAAGCTTACGCCTACACCGAAGTGAAAATCAACCACCAACCAATGTTTGGTTCTAAAGGCACTCGTAGAAATCAATTTCAAGAAACCAAGGGTCTGTTCACACCAGTTGATTGATCGCTGATTGTCGATTTAAATACATACAGGTCAAACGAATAACCTTCTTTTTTTAAGTCGGTTAAAATGGCGTTATTCTTATGAAAAGCCTTACTCTCGGAATCCGGCCGCTTGTATCAATTACAATCACAGTCAAAGCGCGGTGGTTGCACTTGATACAAGCGCTTGCCGTAATGAACATCAATATTATACCCCTAATGATTATTATTTATATTGTAAAATAATTATTTAAAATTTTGACGATTTTAAGTGCCAAGCTTGGCCTATGAAATAAAGTTTATTTTTATTTTTATTTAGACTACTATACTCTGAAATTTTTTTAGTTAAGAGTTCCGTTCTCCAGACTTATCAGAGTCAAATTCAAATAAGTCTATGCTTGCATATAAATAATCTTAGTTTACGTCAAACTGTATGGAAATCTCGCCGGCGGCGGTGCTGTTGATAAGCGCTGGCCGCCAGTCCAATTTTGAAACCACCCAAACATCAGGTTAGATGAAGGCCAAAAAATTCCTGCCATGTAAAAAAATCACAAGTGAACAAGGCGACATACCATCAAGAGGGCAGTCA
The DNA here is from genome assembly GCA_910589355.1 of Parapoynx stratiotata. NCBI lineage: Eukaryota > Metazoa > Arthropoda > Insecta > Lepidoptera > Crambidae > Parapoynx > Parapoynx stratiotata. The sequence continues at coordinate 6,897,144 of OU342479.1, forward strand.
GTTTCTTAAACCAAGTAATTGATTTCTGCTTAAACATCGATTGGTCGTTTAATGTGAAGGCACCTCAACGCTAGTAGTGACGGTAGAGGCTTTTCTTGAGGTTGTAATGTGCTATTGTTGTAGTAACTTTAGTGTAAGAGCACCTGTTCAATTGAAACTCACGCTGTACAATTTCGAGAGTATTAACCGCTCGTATATTACTCGTCACGTCAAGGAGTTATAGCCGTATTAGTATTGTTACTGTGTATTTTCTGAAAGCTTTTAAGATTATATTGCATTGAGATTTTCTACATCATATTGTATAAGTGAGTAAAAAATTAAAAACCCCAATATCTCCTGGACTGGCACTAATCCTGTTTTGGATGAAACACAATTAATTTTTTATTGTGTCTTACATATCAGGTGATCAGTTATCGTTATTTACCAGGCAATTACGTCCCACTGCGTAAAGCCCATTAAAAAATATAAATAAAACACAATTGTTACGCTCACAACAATTTCTCTAGTCTAGTAGAGAGATACAAATCTGCCTCTTTGGGCCCGAAAGGATTTGAAACCGGTATCCAAACCCCCTCAAAAGCATAACACAACAGAAACGTAACAGCAAAACATAATAGATTTTGGGGATGTCTGCATTTTAAATACTAACATTTCATCAGTTTTTTTCATAACGACAAATCCAAATATTTGGCATCTATCATGGACAAGCTTTAGTAATATGTGTAATATCACACTTCATAAAAATTATTTATCGTTTTTAAGTGAATGCAAATAAAATGATGTATTCGGGAGGCACTTAAAAAGAGTTGTCTCCGTGTCCAATTTTAACACAATTAAACATACAACAAATTATCAAAACAAATCAAAAGAGCTCAAAAATATAGTCTATTTTTAGACGAGGTAATTATTTTTTAGGAATACTCTGAATCTTAATAGTTACAGACAAAATACTAAGAGAGAAAAAAACACCAATTTCATAGGTCAGGACCCAATATATCAATTTAACTTAAGAGAGTTTTACATACCTGCCTACCCCTTCGGGCATAGGGGTATGATACTCCAAGAGAGACACGTCAAATATCTGAGTAAAATACTATTATATTCTTGTCATTGAGGTGCTCGGTGGTGTAGTGGTTAGTGCTCTTTGGCTTGCGATATCGGAGACAAAGTTACCTTGCCTTGGATTGGTGATCAAAACTTTGTGATCTTGAGCTCCTCCGTGCTTCGGAAGGCATATTAAGCCGTTTCTCCCAGTCGCTATTTGCAACCGTTTCTACTCACCAACCTGCATTGATGGTGTTACGGCCCATACTCCTCATATGTTTCTTCATGAGGAAGTGGGACGTATATAGGCTGGACGGACATGTCGAAGTATTGATCAAATGGATTTTTATTAAAGGACGTATTTGTATGTCTAAACGACGAATGCGAACAAGTGTTCAGCGCAGGACCGACCATGGAGTTCTTTAATGGGGGTGTCTATGTCCACTGACCGGCGTCTCTACATACATACATAAAATCACGCCTGTAATCCCCCAAGGGGTAGGCAGAGTCCAAGGAGCACTGTGTTCCTTAAGATCTCATTTAGCCATACAAAAATTGGGTTTGGTCAGATGAAAAATCGTGAAAGAGTAGTAACAAGTGGCTAGCTCATCGCCTACACCATCACAGATCCAGTACCCAATACGCCCTTGGTCGCCTTTATGATGTAAACAATAAATAAATCAGTTCCCCTGGTATCCACAACGGGATGTCACCAGTAGGCCTAACACGGGCCGGAGAGAAAAAGTCCCCGGAGACATAATTACTCATTGCTTCTCGCTTCCGCGCGAACGAAGAAGCGAGAGGCAATGACGTTTTTTGGGGACTTTTTCTCTCCGGCCCGTGCTAGGCCTTCAGCTGCGTTGTCCATTGAAAGATATAGCTACTTTTATCCCGATGTTCCCCAAGATACAAACGGTAGATGATAGCAGGAATCGACAGTTCGAAGCGGAGAGAGACATCTATTTACTTAAATGACATAATATAAATAACTTATAAAATTAATTATGTATTTCAATAATTATGTAAAGAGAAACGACACATTATTATATCAAAACGGCACTCAATCTGAATAGTTGGGACGTCACTCTACTTTTTTATGGTTTGAATTAGATTAAATTTATAATATTTATAGCTCAGTGCTTAATGTAAATACAAAATATTTTATTTAACGCATGTTTTTTTTCAGCATAAAACTTTATTTTAAAGCTTAATGACATATAAATAGCGTCTATAATTTCTACAGATACAGACATGTTGTTATGACAAAAGCATGAATTAGTGCAGGCTATGATTTTATGCACTTATAAAAACTTTCTAAAAATAAATTGAAAAAAAAAAACATTGCTTTTGCCTCTAGTTTTTCATCAAACACCAAGTACGAGATTAAAGGTCGTGGACACTTGATTCCACATCAATATATGTTCCATTTTTGAATTTGTATGTTGTTGTATAGTGGCTATTCGGAGTTGTTGAAGCTGGCCGAATGAAGTCATTGTTTCAAGTTTCAACAGCCGTAACAAATTTCATCACATGTTTCTATTTTATATTAGGTATTACCGTTCTCACAACATAATATTCATTAATTATTTTCACACCATTTGAAGGAATTGTATAATATTTTGTAATAAAACATCACCTCCTTAGATAACGTTATGCATATCAGCAAACACTATTGAAATTAATCTTCTCAAACATTTAAAGCAACGGTTGAAGTTAACTACGTGTTAACACGAAAATTATCGCTAGACTGCCTTTATTCACTCAGTTTGCTAAGATTTGAAACAAACGGCTTTCGCTTTCCCTACTTACCACAAAATAGATACGCACAGAAGACAATTTAATGTATGTACTTCATATTCATACCTACGCTCGGCGGTCGCGGTAGGTCTGTGAGTATTCTCTTACTCACAATATCTATTTATTTATTACCACGTTTTTATTTAGTCCAACCGGACAAACAAAGAGACAAAAAGACAAACAAGAAAGTGATCTTGTTTCTTGTTTGTCTCTTTGTTTGTCCGGTTGGATTTTTGTAACTCAATTTTGGGGCACTTCCTGAATATCGGGCTGAAACTTTTGGAAATAGTTCAGAACCCGATGACAATGCAACTTGCAACAACTTTCAACAACTTTCAACTTTCTACGAGCGCTATCAAGTCGAAATTTCAACTTTCAGGTTTTGTATGGAGACTTCGCACAGAGTCATCTATTGATCGTTGTTAAACCACTAATTAATAGATGGCGCTGTGCGTATTTAAAAAGAATAACATAATAATATTAGATTAAAAATCTAAAAATACTACGTTTTAAAAAGAGCAAAATAACACAAGAATACTATATATTTAACGACGACGACGACGACATAACGACTAATATCGTCGTGGTAATGATCTTCTCCTCTTTTTCCTGCCCTGTTCCCAATTCTATTTGGCGTCTGCGCAACGTGTCTTCTTCTTCCACTCTCTTTTATTACTCGTCAAGTCAACACTCACTCCCATCCTTATCATATCATAGTAGTAATTATGTTGTATAGAATTACATTGATGTAATATTGAGAACGAAACAGGCAATACACGAAATATAAATCAACAAAGCGACCTGACAGGCTTTCCTCATGTAGAAAAACACAAGAAGAGTATGGGCTGTAACACCACCACGCTGGCCCAATGCGGAGTTCAAGATCATAAAGTTTTTTGATCACCCATCCAAGCCGAAGGTAGTTTTGATTTCGATATCGAAAGCCAAAGCTTACCACTATGCCACCGAGCTCCTCGTTTATGTTTGTGAGAGGTATTCTAGGATATCTTGTCGGTGAACATTGTCTATGTGTGCGCAGCTCGAGCGCGCTTTGTATGAATATTGTCATCTGTACATATCTTTTTTGTACAAACTCAGATTTGCGTTAGCAATTAAAATAAACACAAAAGATTAATAGTTTATTTGTGTTAAAACAAAACACAATCAGTGTTTTGTGCAATCGTCATCCAATTGTGTAAGGAAGTAATTTATGTGTTTAGTAAATAAGCCTGGGTGATTTAGATCACTTTTGAGATAAATCTAATCTGATTACACGTGTATTCGCCACATATATACAAAAGAAACTTGAGATTGTTAAGTACAATAAAATAGTTTAAATAAAATATTTACTTAAAATAAGGTCTTTTACTATCTAAAATTTTAGTTTAAAATTTTATTTTAAGTTTAGTGATAGAGAAGTTACGAATAATAGCAGAGGTAGAGATGATATCTATTATTTATTTGTAATCATTTTATTAAAAACCAAAACGTGTATGACCACTTTTTTGAATTTGTATGCGATTAGAATATAAATTTGAAGTAAGTCATCAAGTCAGGAAATTGAAATTGATTGCATATTGATTTTTTATGAAAAGAATCCAAGAAATAATAATAATAAAGTATGTTTATTTTTATTTAATACGAAGCATGTATTTTAGAAAGGTACCAACCAATGACAACACCAAACACAAAAATAGTTTTTTTATTGATTTATGATTTTTAAGGTCTCAGTATGCTTCAGCAAATATTTAATACAATTAAGTACCGCCAAAAGATTGTCTTCGAAATTCAAAGTCATTTTATGAATTTAATTCATAGTTACGATAGTAACCATAACAAATAATAATATTTTTATTTGTTTCAGGTGTTCGAGATAGCCGACGGCATATTGACAAAATGCTGAAAAATATTGGGCCCAGGGCCCAATACTACGGAGAGAAGTAAGGAAAATTTATAATATAAAGCTTAGCTTTTGAAAAAATTATATGCAAGTTACTTTTTGTTCATTACCTAATCGTTTATACTGCTTGTAACATAAATTACCGTAATATGGATATAAGTCCATAAGGATTTATAGCCGAAAGTTGGTCGACATATAATATATATATAACATAATACTAACACGACAAAATTTTTTTTTTCGGCCATTCTGACAACTGGTTCAAATTAAGCAGCTTATTATGCCTCTTGTGTATGGATACTAGATGATGGAAATGTCTCCATAATAGGATACGCATTCTTATTCATATTATACTTATAAAACACTAGCTTTTGCCCGCGACTTCGTCCGCGTAGAATAGTAACATTGAGATAGTGTGATGGTATGTAGCCTTCCTCAATAAATGGGCTATTCAACACTGAAAGATTTTTTCTAATTGGAACAGTAGCCTCAATTTGTGGAATTGAAAATTTACTCCTACTCTATTATTAGAAGCAAAGTTAATGTTGGCGTTAATTTGACATTCATTTTTAAATTTTTTGGGAGGCGTGAGATATTAAAATTTTATAACATTCACCCGTATGGCAGCCGTTCACATGAGAATATCGGGATAAAGGTAGCCTATGTCCTTTCTCAGGGTATAGACTATCTGTGTGCCAAATTTCGATTAAAGTGTTTCTGTAGTTTTGACGTGAAAGCGAGACAGACAGAATTACTTTAGCATTTATAATATTAGTATGGATGTTAGGCTGGCTAACGGGTGCCTGTGTCAATAATATTCTCTGGCAATCGAACCCAGAAGTTCTCAAGATGGCGACGCACTTGAAATTTTGTCACTAGTATTAGAATTCAAAATTACATTTTGTTGTCGAATGTTGCTGAGTAACAAAGTAACTGCGTGGGTAGGAGACGTAAGCAAAACATTAAATTATTTCTACTTGCAATTTGTTAGGATGAATTGAGAGCGTGTATTGTTTTATTTCCAAACGCGTCAGCCGCATGTAACAAACACGTCCTACATAATTAATTACACAATACATTTTATTACATGGTAGTTGTAACAAAGAGAAATTAAGGCAAAACTCGCTAAAACATTGCTGTAAAGTATTAAGACTTGAAGTTAGCGAATTATATTCAAAATGTTTAAATTAATTATTTAAATAATGTTTTGACATACATATGTACAGAAGTAGATCTTATATAATGAAATTTTATTTCTATAAAATTTATAGGAACGGAAGGATTGGCACAAAGAATAGGAGGCTTAGGTATGTCCTCCAGTGGAAAATAACAGGAGAGAGAGAGAGAGAGAGAGAGAGAGAGAGAGAGGGAGAGAGAGAGAGAGAGAGAGAGAGCAGAGACCATAATTTTTTTTTAATGGACTGAGCGTTTGAGTTATCCTCGAAAAAAATAAAAACCAATCAAACTAAACCAATAACTAAATAGGTCAATAGAGTTTATTTTCATTTCAGTGCAAAGATAAAATAGTACCACTAGAAAATGGTAATATTTTCTAGTGGCAACTACCATTACGACTAAGAGTGAGTTTCTTGATTCGTAGTCATAGTAATCACAATAGTTAAATTCACTAACAGCGTCAATGGAAACGCCAAAATGTGTGACGTCACTTGTCAAATTGTTAAGTTTGCGATGAAAATTGGAAGTAATATGACCTATATTATATTTCTGGGTCGTGTGTTTGTATTTCGGTTTATGGCGTTATTGATGTGTTTGTCCGACTTTGCCCAAATAACCCATCCATACATGGACCGTTATCGGGAAAACAACTCAAACAATCCTTTGATGTGTGATCAAAAACTGTCAAGTGGACGGAAACGCATGTTCGCTATTCGCGTTGTTTGTCCATGGTCGTTTTGGACAAATATAGCAAATACGCGAACACGATACGCCAAGTGCCGCCATTATACTCTCCCACTATGTCGCTCGCAATAAAGGATGGCTGCTCTCTGAGATTATCAACAGTTTACCCAAGACTTCACACATGCAGTTAAATAACTAAACGCTTTTCAACACCTATTAACAGCGAGCGCTGGTCGTTACAAAAACGTTGTTACGATACCATCACGGTTCCCTGCTTCCTCCGCAACATTGTTACAGATATAAGGTTTTGCGATTATGCTCTCTCGTATATAATTTAAAAACGACAAAAAAGTTTGGAAAATATTCCTGTAATTTCGTGGTACTCAAGAGTTGTAAATTAGCTTTGTTGAATGTTTGTAGGGTAATTTTTTTATTTTTATTGAAAGACATTTTGAGTACGGTCTGTAGTTACAATATATTAATAGTTAGGTGTGTTTTTGTACTGTTTAAACAGGGATGCTTCTTTTGGCATAATGTTTTTACTCATGATATACTTTGGCATATGAATATGGCATAATGTTGTTTGGCATAATATAGGTTTATATTTGTACTGTTTGAACAGGGATGCTTTTTTTGGCATAATATTTTTACTCATTATATACTTTGGCATATGAATATGGCATAATGTTGTTTGGCATAATATAACTTAAGCATAATTTTCTTTTGGCGCAATATTTATTTCGCATAATTATAATTTAGACTAATGTAATTATCCATAATATTATTCCGCATATTGGTTTACGGCATAGTTAATTATGCCTTAAGATAGTTATACCATTTATAATTATGCGTAAATAATTATACATTAAATTTTATGCCAAAATCAATAGTATATTTAGTGTAGATTTCATTATGCCAATTCATATTATGCTTTAAATTTTTATGCAAACAGATAGGGAATCGTTTAAACATAGCAAGCGAAAGGTGGTGTTAGTAACTCTGTCTACCGCTTCAACATTATCAAAATGTGCTTGCGACCTTAATGATCAATTTATATGTTATTTATGAATCTTTACATTTATTCTACCGCATTTGTTTTTTTCCTGCAATGTAAGGTATAACACTTCCTTAAGATTTGTTGATGAGCAGTTAAATATTAGGTTACCCGTAATACCTACGGTCCGTAAATGGATTCCTCCTCGACAAAAAAAGATTACCCGTAAGTCAAGATTGCAGCAGAAATAATCTTGACTTTACGCACAAATTTTGTGTGCATCAACATAATTTCAACAAATAAATTGTGTGTCAGAAGTAGCACGCAAACCATAGTACAGTCAGCATCAGATATCTAGGAGTATGTTAGTAGCGTGCTTATACAGGATGGAAAAATTAATGGGTCCTGGAGGAAGTACTTGTTTTAATGTTTAACGTAACATATCATCACGTCTCTAGCCCCGAAGGGGAAAGCAGAGGTGTTAAACACCCACATTTCGCCCGACATGTTTAAGTCCCCATGTAACAGGTAGCAAGCTGTTGCCATGGGCTGGGCACAATTTGAGGCAAGCAATATTCATAATCAACTATACTTATAATCTATTCATTTTGATCTGACACAAAAGGTAAACAACCCATGGAAAGGGTTCTATATGATGTCATTACTTCATTGCCGTAAAGTTTTGTCAAAAATATACGACTATTCAATGAATACAGCAATATTATATGTTTTAAGTAGGGTTGAGATTACTAAATTAATATTTGCCATTAGAAAATACCCAAAACGAATGGTATTCATAAACTTTTACGCATTTAAAATTTTACCAAATGGAGATGAAAAATCATGACATTTTCATGACATCTTGAACTAACATTATATTAATAATATGAATCACCTCATTGTTTTATTTATTATATTTATTTATATTTATTATCATTTTGATGATGTTTGGATGATTGTAATATAGGTTATGTTTAAATACCTGCTCTTTACGTAACACACCGTTAAACATAACTTCATTTCACAGACAAATAATGTTTACATTCAATGACGCTATTAGTATAATAATTATAAGAATAGTTCTACACCTTTTAATATTTTATTATAAAAAATCAGAGCCCACATTTTTCGTTTGTCCCAGAATTTGATAAACAGTTTGAGAACCACAAATTCTTGTTTACCTTTTGTCTCAGATCAAAATGGATAGAGTATAGGTTTATTTAAACTCAGTGCTACGAGCTGTCGGATCGAACCCGCGAGCTCTTGGGATTTATATATTCAGAATCGCCTAATTCTTATCCTAATCTCGCAGTTAAAAAATAAAAGACTGTCCATAAGTAAATTAAGCAATTACAAAGATTAAAATTTGAATTTGATCCCCTCCAGGACCTACTGCAACGTTTCTCTCAAAACCACGATCCTAACGAATAATGAGGGAACGACTTGAAAAGAGTGATATAGATATCTCTATGAAAAGAGATATATTGATATATATGCCAACTGTACATGCATACTGGTAGGGATAGTACAGTTTTTACTGTTGCTAATACTTTATTGCGTATTGCGTGCCTGCCCAATCAACGGACCACGAAAATGAATCGTCGGCAATCATTTTTGTGCTTACTTTAATATTCACTTGCAACACGACATCGCGTTAGCACATCGCGAATAATTCTAATTCTAGTGACAAAATTCCTGATGGAAGAGTAGCAAGATGATTTATGAAGGCATTTACAGGCCAAATAGCATGATTACTGTGATGTTTTTGGGAAAATTAGCGCAGAATAAAGTTAATAAACATTATACCTAGGTATATTAAATTCAATTAAGTCGGGCAGTTACAACTAAACTGCTTTTGCTGTTACTGCTGTGACGGGGCAGGAAAGGCACAAATGAAACAATTATATAAAAAAAGGTAAATTACACTGAACACAAAACAATTTCATATTTAACACTTAAACATATTATAAAAGGTAGGGCTACTTATAATAGTGCCTTAAAGAAACTTATAGACTTTGCTATTTATGAGGAACTGATCTTGTGGGTTGTTGTAACTTTTAGTATAAGCTTATTATAACTGATCAGCACTTTACAAATATATTAAAATAATTGTTAGCAGTGAGTCAACCGCTCTACGCGCTGACTCCGGTAAGAATGAACTTCGAGAACAAAACAAATAAAAAGAGACAGACAGTAAATTTAAAAACGGAAACCAAGAGAAAAATGACCAGAGAAGAGCGCAATGACAGCAACGAGTCGCTAATATAGCTATAGCGCCGCGTTACACTGCTACAAGTGTTACTGTTTTAGTGCGTTTCTTACGATATAAGTTTGTAAATTATGGTAGCTAATAAAGCAAAATTGATAGTTTAATTTAAAATATAAATCTGATGTTCAGAGAAGGAAGGTCAGTTTCAAAATTAATTATGATGTTAAAACAAATTAATTTGCAAATATACGTTTACTTAAATGTGTGTGTTATGTTAACTGAAAGTAACTGACGAATCGGTAAATAATCTCTCTGTGTCTCTAGCATGTGTGTGCGTGTGTGTGTGTGTGCGAGCTAACACCTAAAATAATAAATAACTTAAAAGACTACAAATATAATTAAACAACTATAAGTAATTTCTTTATTATATTTATTTGTCCGAATTAAACACAAGAGTAAACACTTTGTGTTACAATTAATAAATTAGATAAGCAATTGTAAAATATGATCCCGAAAACAGAAGTTTTAAATATGAATTGAAGAAACTGTAACTGTCTAAGTATTTATAAATTGCTGTACTGTGATCAGGAATATTGTATTGAGTAATTCTTTGTTGTACTCGTAAGACAGAGAAAGTATTATTACTGCTCTTTAATTAATGTTATATCATTTAAATATGACAGATAAGCTCTTGGCCTCACCTGATGAAAAGTGACGATAAGGCCGAAGGTGAAAGCGAGCTTGCCTGTAATCCTCAACAAATGAGGAACTGGCTATCTTACCTCTGATTGCCGGAACACAACAATGCTTATAACATTGTTATTATGGCGACAATTTTAGGTAAGACGGTGGTAGCTAGCCAGGCGGGCTAAGAAGCCCTACCTCCAACCAAAACGAGCAGAAAAACCGCTGCCCCCGAGGGGAATCGAACCCCGGACCTCCTGATCTACACCCGGTGGTGTCAACCACTAGACCAGAGAGGCGGTATATTACATGTAATAGGAAAGCTCTTGGCCTTCATCTCACCTGACATATATCGTAATTCCTATTACTTCACAGATAGCAAGACATTTATTTTCCGGTCGCTTGTATCGATTACAACCACAATCAGGCGCTATGTGGATGTTGCTACAAGCGCTCGCGGCAGTGAATTTTACTTAGTTTTTTTGTCATTAAAATGTTCTTTAAGTATAATCAATTTGACGATTTTAAGTGTTAAGTTTAGCCTATGAAATACAATTATTTTTGATTTTGATTTCTCATTTTCAACCCTTTGGCGGGGACCGCGATTCCCGGTGTTTACAAACAATATATGTCTCTATAGTGGCTCGTGTTGTGCCCGTTGACTAGTAAATTTTATTTTATTGGCCAATAATATAACAATAAATGTTAACGAAAATGATGATGAAGACAGCACCTCTTCCAGTGAATCAGAATCCGATGAAACATGTTATTCACACATGTTAAAAATTATATATTTTCATGATTGTTTTTTGAACTCAATATCGTTACATAATAAACTGACTCTTATTTTCTTTAATCCATTAAGGCCCACTTGCACGATCGAGAGTTAGCGCCTTACCCAGGGTTTGTCCATACATTTGCCCCGGGGTTAGGTGCTAACTCTCGACCGCGCAAGTGGGCCTTAGAATACTTTATTTCAACAAATCCTTTATTAATTGTTTATTTCTAAGGTCAATTACAAATATATTATAATCACTGCTACTTTTACTTGTTACTTTTTTCCCGTCACTAGTAATGACTAAATGACAGATATGAGGAAGGCATTCTCTCAGCAGCCAGAATATAATACCTGAATGATATAAACCTATGTAAGGACGTAGAACGTTTACATAGTAAAATACGCCTTGCAAAAAATGGGATGACATTGTAGGTTGGTTGGAGTAAGCTGGATCAGGGAAGACTAAATTATAACCAGCATAGGATGAGCTATTTCCTTGTGACACGAAGTTTTGAGCACTTATCCATGTTCCAATTAACATTTATCAACTGAACCTCTTTAATCATTGTCATTCAGCAATCTGAAAGAGATTGATTTAAAGCTATGATTTGGTATTTCCAGATGGTGACGTGTGAGCCCGACAGCGCGCCTCTCAGCGGTTTCCGTCTGGGCGCGCGCGACGAGGACGCGAGACGCTCGCGCGCACCCAGCGTATCTTCTCTGTCTCTATCACTCTACAAGCAGAAGATCGATGCCTTGTTCGAAGACAGCCGCTCCGTCGCCAGCCTGCCGCAGTATGGCCACATGACTGTATCAGAGTTGGGAAGAAGGGATAGTAAGGTGCTGTATCAGATCAGCTTCTAGTAAAAAACATACTTTGATTAAATGATAAAATAATAATAATTTATTTCAGAATAAAATTGTTGAAGTTTTGAAAATTTACTGCTATTCTTAAATACTCGCTATTTATTCTTTTTTAGAAACTGGGAATTATCATCCATATTAATTTTCGGTTCCAGGTCAGTTCAACGCACGATAGTAAAGCAACCATATTTGAAGATGAGGATGGCTACTGCCAAAACAAAATTAGTAGGATTAACAACACTGTGCAAGATAGAATAGAGAGAATGTTCGCAGACATGGCGGGTGAATCAAAGCAGTCCGCCGAAAAAATTGGAGTTCACTTATTTAGCGTTCATTATCTGGGATCAACCCCGCTCCAGAGCAAAGTGACTAGCCTATCGGGACTCCAAACACCATTGAAGGATTTATATTTTGCATACAGAAGAAATTATCGCCATAAGTGTGCCCTTACAGGTCGATTAGAAATATCAAAATCTGGATTAAAAGTTAGATATAAAGGCGAGAAAGGCGACCTAGAACAGTTAAATCCATTCCCAACGATAGCAGTATGGTCAGCAGTAAAATTTATAGTTCAACCCTCAGAAAGCAATCCTCATGACCTGAGCTATGCATTCGTTCCCTTAATAACTGATCCAGATAATATTGACCGCCATGCATTATTTAGAACATTAGAATCTCCTGATAAAAAATACATTCTCTCACACAATGAAAATTCCCATTCGCCGCTTTTCGCTGTTGTGATGAGGAAAATTGGAGTAGCCAAACAATTGGAATGTCATGGGTTTGTTTGTCATACAACGGAAGATGCTATTGTGATAGCAGCTACTTTATATAAGTCCCTAATGTCACATATGAGTAGACAAGGTCATACGGACAAAAATAAATTAAAGAATAGGAATGGCGTTAGCTGCATGAGTACAACCAGCAGTGCCTCTCCTAACGAGGTTCCGGTGAGACCACCACGAAAGAAACGAAGTACGTCGTCTATGAGTGGAGATAGCGACAGAGCAGATGGTTATTCTGCTACCGAGTCATTTAGCGAAAAACCCAAGCTAGAAAGAAATAAAAAGATCTCATCCGAGAGTTTACCTCAGCTTCCTCCACCTCCACTGATTCCTCCCGCCGAAGCGAAAAGAATAACGGTTGAAGAAGTGAAAGCCAAATTAGATTCAATAAAGCACAATGATACGAGTGGTAGTGATACGCAGGAATCCAAAAAATCTATGAGCAAGAAATTCATTAATCCGAATATAAGAAAACTCCAAAATCTACAAAATTCTCACAGCAGTAATGAATCATCGGTACGGAGTAAAGTGTCGGAGAAAATAGAATTGTTCAGGGAGTTGGAAAGACGGAAGAATTTACAGAGACCTCCAACTTTGCCACCCCCAATCCCTTCTAAACCTGCTTCGGATCCTGCAATCGACCCTCCAAAAGAGCCGTTAAGAAGAACACAGAGCGTGAGAAAATCTTTAAATGAATCTGGAGACATATTGACTAAAGTTGCAATTCCTCGCTCTGGTAGTTTCCTTAATGCCGGGGGACTGACGAGGTACAAATCCATTGGACACAGGTAAGAATTATCTTTATCATTATTGATGCATGTACGATCTGCAGTGTCTACATTATGTCGCTGCACTGCTTTTCTTTACGTTTTCATTTTAACGCATGAGTGATGTCATTTCCTTTTTAACCAACGCCGGCCGGTGACACACGTCTTTACTCGATCTGTAAGCTGATCATGAAAATAGCTTATTAACGAGAAGAATGGAACGCGCTTATTCAAGTGTTTCGCTATCTTGCATGCAAGTAATTGTGCCAACGCAACCGCGTCCGCAGCATTCCTCTGGCCCAGTATAACATTCGTGTTATTTTTTACCAATCATCGTTGTAACATTCGTATTTATTACTCAACCTCATATTCTTATCCTAATTAAATCTTATAATCGGACTGATTAATGTTTCAGGAACAACGGGAAGAAAGGAGGCGGCTCACCCTTAGGGTTCAACGAACTTTTCAATGAATTCAAAGTTCAGGAGAACTTACATTCCATGGATGAGATTCTTAACGCTATAATAGATGCAGAAGGAATGTCCTTCAACGACTTAAAGCCGATATATAAAGAATTTCTCTTAAAGTTAGCAGTGACATTAACGAAAGATGAAATATTTCAGCACAGTAAAGCGATTATGAAGAAGCAGAAAAAAAAGATATTGAGAAGGAATAGTATATTTTTAAATAAAAGACGAAAAATTTTCAAAGGGGCTAATGGTCTTCGGATGGTTTTTCGAATCCCCTTTGGTAAAGATATTCGTCAAAAGGAGAAAAAACAAATCAATTCGTTCGATTTTAAAAATGTTACAAGTGGCAAGGAGCCAGTGTCGGAAAGTTCAGTGTCCACGTCTAGTTACGATTTAAGACAATTTCGACCCAAGGAACCAGTAGTTCCACTTCCAAAGAGGCAAGTGACGCGTCAGAGGAATTCTAAGCGATCAGACAAAGCCGTTTACGTGTCAAAACGTAATGGGAAGGTATCCAGACCCGGGGAGAGAACATCGACATCTGAAGATTCAGACTTTTTGACATTAAGTAACAGACTTGGTTGTCAAAACAGGAATAGTTCTAGCGGATATGTATCATGTTCTGAATGCGAGTCTGAAAGTTGTATTGACCGTTGCTATTGCTCTCTCAAAGGAGGTAACTACAAATCCAAATGCTACTGCTCAGCGGTTGAAGAGAGAGATCCTTCAAAATCCAGACTATTTAGTAAAAGCAAAAGTTGCAAGGACTGTTCAAGGTAATTATATTCTAATATACTTATATCAGGCAACGGTTGCCGAGTTGGGACGGACGGACACTATTGCGGAGAGGCCGCAGGAAACGTGGGTTCGATCCCACCGCCTTTACCACTGAGTTTGAATAAAACTTATTTACAGTTAATTGTGCCCGGTGCATGGCAACAGGCTCACCACCTGTTACATGGGGACTTGATATATCTGGTGAAATGTGAGCGTCAACACTTCTGCCTTCCCCTTCGGGGAAAAAGCGTGATGATATGTTATTATTATTATACTCTTTATTGCCAAAAAAAAATGTTACATAAGAACAACACAAAGCTATGATGTTATATTCTAATAAAAAATTATCTTTGTTCTATAGTATAATAAATTTAACGACGTAATTAGATGTTTTCCTAATTCAATTGTGGCTGGCTACTTAGATCGTTTCTTATTTTTAGTATAATTTTCTGTTTACTACCCAAATTTCTCCACTTTCGTTAGATTACTCTGTATATTTCATCTAGTTTTAATAGAGACTCGGTGAAATTAGTAAGTATAACTTTAACTTCATTTACAAAACTTTTCATAATTTTCTAGAGGATTTCAGACCTTGTTTGTGATTATTTATGGTTCATTATAACACAAGACATGTTGCTCGTAGAAATGAAATGTGCGGTGCTAATCAGAGCGTGTCTCGTCTGCAACTGACTCCTCGACTAACTGCACAAAATTATAATTATTTACAGTTGAATATGAATTAGTAATTACATTGTCAATTATTGATCTTATTGTCAGCTTAGGCTGCAAATAAGGACAAATTTCAAAAATTGTTTTAGACAATTACTTAACACTATCTGTCTTGTGGTCTTTCTATAAATCAGTCTTGTCGCGTGTCGTTGATGTGTTGATTGATCAAATGAACGTGATAATGAATGTTTTGCATTAAATTCACTTTTCGCGCGTTTGCATGTCTAGAAGTAAAATAAGTGATATCCATCGCTTTTACTATTGAGCTATATACAAAACAACAATTTTTAACATTAACACGGCTGTGTGACTATATCCACGTAAGAAGTATTGTGTGCAAAAATTGATAAAATTAATAGTAATAGTAATAACATATTATATATAAAACGAGTAGGCCATAATAATAACATGTCGCCACGCTTCTATCCCCAAAGGGATGGGCAGAGGTGTTAAACACTCACAAAGAACGTAGAGCAAATTATACCTGAATTAGAACGGTGATCGTCATTTGCAAGTACATTTTTTTATTTGGACTAAATAGAATAATAAATAAATAAATATCTTCAATTATTCACACCTATCAACTACCCCCATTTTAAGCAACGAATGCTGCTTGTGTTACGGACACTAGATAACGGATAAATATATCGCTCATCCAAAAGAATATTGACGTAATTACGTTTTTGCGATTTTTCAGGAGAGCGTTTTAAAAGTTTGACATCGAAAATATTGTGTATTTCCAATCATTCTATTGATATATTTTAATAGTTATGTTGTGTTACTTTACTACCAATAATATTACATAAAAAGTTTGCTAGAAAACTCAAGATAACTATTTGAAAAAACGAAATAAAACAAACCAGACGTACATTTATGACATTTTATACATCAAATAATACAATTATGACATTAAACTAGGTTTGGATATGGGAATAAATCATGTATTTAAACAACATTATATTCAATTTTAGTTTTATTTTTATAAAGCTGTCTACATTTAATAAACTTAGTCGATGTTTCCCCGTATCCTTTCGAAGTACCTATAGGCCAAAACCATGACGGCAGTGACTCTCTCTGTCGGAAACTAATGGAACAACAATTCTGTCGTTTTTATCATGGATAAAACGTGCAAAACATGAAGTTATGGCATCAAAAACTCATCTTCGACTTTTTGGTAATTATGTCAATATTCTATTGGATGAGCGATATTTAATATATAAATACGTATAAATATCTTCTTACTCTAGAATTACTCTAGAAGTACATCTTTATCAATTTTTGTTGTTGGAAAATTCTCTAATGTAGGGAAGGCAAAGGGAACGAAGCCCATACAGTCATGTTTTCGGTATTTTAATGTCTTCAGTATTGGTATTTAAATGCAAGTGTAATACATTTCAATGTGTCTTGGGAGAGTTTGGCGTCAAACAATCGATGGCAGACGCTTTGATGCTACTTCGATGAGGTGGATTACCAAGATAAAAATCTCACCGTTTTTCACACCACTTGACGCTTAATTCAATGATCCTCCACATGGCTCGTCAGCACAGACACTTATTAAACATAATAAATAAATAACTACACTGATTCTACGCAACAAGATCCACTCCGAAATAATATTATATTACAATCACTGAAATAATAATCACGTCCGCCATAGTTGAATGGCCCTTATCTATTTAAAGAACGTAGCTTAAGAATGACATTTCCTAATATCTGCCGGTTACATTACCTAAAAATATGTGTAACTACTTGTAAATTGAATTTTGACTGTTTTAATTTTCAGAGAGGTCTATGATGGCGACTTCTCGTACTGTTCGTGCGATTCTGAGAGCTGTGCTGACAGTAATAAGTGCTATTGCGCGGGTCCTCACCGGACCAACATGCAAACCTCACAGAGTTTGGAATACCTGCGCAGTCCGTCGCAGAAGACGTATTCGGACAGGATGAAGAAGGCTTTCGAAGAATACGATGGCCATAAGAACAGAAGGTAAGTTGAACTTATAGTGCGTAAGTATGAAATCATAAAATTAATGACAAATAAATCTAGTCTTGTATACAAAACCTGAATAGGAAATGTAAAAGAAAAACTCATTCCCTAGAGATATTGAAACAAAACTACTTTTGACATGGTCTGTCCCTGGATGGGTGACCAAAACATCTTTATCTTGAGTTCCTATGCACTCAATGCACGATTATCCATTCGTCTCTATTACAACCGTCTCTACCCACCAAACCTATAAATCCAACCAGGGCCATGTTGGTGGTGTTTCGGCCCGTTCTCCTCGTGTGTTTCCTTGTAGGGATTCATGTTATGGGACGCATTTAGGGTGTCGAATAAACAAGTAACGTTGACCTGGTTGTAGGTCAAGTGGCATGTCAAGCCGCCGCCGCGAGGAGCGCAGCCGGCGCGCGCGCAGCTCCGACAGCCTCGCGCTGGACTACGAGCTGCTGCTGCAGAACCAGGCGCGCGACACCCGCTCCAGGAACATGCAGAGACTTACTGGTATACATTACACACTACATAAAGTGTTTTTTTTAAATTAAAGTTGGCAAACAATCAGGGTGATGGACGAACTGGGAATTTTAAAGGTAGTGTTTACGAGAAAAAAAAATCTAATGAAGAACGTTCATGTTCTTATCCGGTACGCTCTTGACAGAGTGGTCGTGATCTCTATGCAGTAGTAGCATCCTTCCGATGTGTAGCGCTTCACAACGTTTGGAAACCGCTGCCTTCTTAAGATCATCCTACTGCCCTCGTTTACTGAACTTTTTACACAATCCAATCAAAACCGATTTAAGCAAAACTCAATCCATAATATACTTCCATACAAATAATAGGTCTTTACCTATGAAATTGCCGTTTTGTATGGAGATATTTATCGTTTTTAAGTGAATGCAAATCAAATGATGTATTCGGAGGCACTTAAATAGAGTTGTCCCCGTGTCCAATTTTAACGCAATTAACAACAAATTATCAAAACAAATCAAAAGAGCACAAAAATATGGTATATTTTTAGAGGAAGTAATTATTTTTTAAGAATACTATGAAACTTAATAGTTACAGACAAAATACTAAGAGAGAAAAAAACGGCAATTTCATAGGTAAAGACCTATTATTATAAATACGAAAGTAACTGTCTGTCTGTCTCGCTTTCACCTCAGAACTACTGAACCAATTTAACCGAAATTTGGTACACAGATAGTTTAGAGCCTGAAAAAGGACATGGGCTACCTTTTATTCCGATATTCCCATGGGAACAGGTGCCAAGCGGGTGAATGTTAAAAAATTCAAATAACGTCTCCCAGAGAAATGAAGGACAAATTTACGCCACTATGAACATTGCTTCTAATATTAGGAGTATATTTTCAATTCGGTGGAAATCGGTGAAATTTTCAATTGGAGAATTGAGGCTACTGTTCCAATTTGAAAAATCTTTCAGTGTTGAATAGCTCTTTTTTCCTTTTATTTGGGACACACACATAGGTAAAACATATTATGTCGGACTGTGTTTACATAAGCAACCAGCACCATTATCCACAACAATTACCTTTAACAAAACAGCTGCTTATGTGATACACATATAATTTGTAAAACTACTTAAAAACTGTATGTGAACCATAGTTCTTTGGTATTATAAATATAAACTGAACATAGTGACTGTGACTACAAACCAGAAACAATTTGAAACAAATAATTTTATGTTTATTAACTGGGGCATAATTGAGATGAAATGAGATTGATAATTGTTGCTACTATACTAGAGGTAGAATATAATTTTGTGGGTTCCACCACCCAATCTGATGGTGTAGGTTTTACAAGAAACAGTGCTAAACATAATCATTTTTTTCAGTACGCAGCACCGGAGCAGGCTCACACGACGCGTTAAGCGTCAAAAAGTCGGCAGAAATGGCGGCGTTGTTCGCCGACGTGCGATTGTCGCAACGGACGGACGTGCGATCGTTAGCGGGTGCGGGCGGCAGTAGACGGCGGCCGCCGCCGCTGCCGCCCGCGCCGCCGCGCGCGCCTCCGCTTGCGAGGATGTTTGATCATCGGCCGCTCAGTCGGAACGCTAGCTTGGAAGATACTTTAGGATACTTACCTTGAGCGCTGGATCTAAAAAAATATTATGACGTCACAATTCAAATTATTTTCGTCTTCTCATAAAAATAAGTAATTTTGGATGTTGATTAAAACTTTACGGCGGAATTTTAAAGAATCTACACCCTTTTTAAATTTTAGTATGTATTTATTTATTGAAGTAGAGTCAGCCATTATGATGGCAGGTTACTAGCGGCGATGTTACGGCAAAAGAGGTTTCCCAACAAAGTAAAGCTAAGGGGCATAGTAGTCAAGTTCACTTATGCCCCATGTTGTTCTAAAGTCAGCTGCAGTGGACGGTCGTGCGATCACTTGCAGCGGAAGCGGAAGCGGGCGGTAGTCGTCACCGCCAGCCGCCACCACCAGCGCCCGCGCCATCGCCCGTGACTATGTTTGACCACCGCCCGCTTAGTGGGAACGCTAGCCTGGAATACTTTATTATACTTACCTTGACTATATAATTTTAAAAGGACCAAAGACGTCACCACTCATTGTTCAAATATCGTATTCTTAAAAAAATACGGCCCGTTTTTCAGAATCAAACTCTGTGTACCGTTAGAAAGAGATGACACTATTCATCCCCACAAAACGCCATCCCGTTCTAGCTGTGATTTACCCTTGAGATTGATTCTGGAGCATGAGCCTAAGTCATTTTGGATGTTATTAGATGTACTTTTTAATGATACATTCCGATATTTGAATTTGATACACATCAACATTTTAATAGGCCAGGTTAATGAATAACAGAATGAAGGTAATCAAAAGTAAATCACGTTGAGTCCAAAAAAGTTATGTACCAAACATTTCAAATTATTTGGACACTATCTGGAGACGTCACCGAGGCCAAGGCGTCCTAATGAGTCCAAAATAAAAATTTTATGCTTTTTACTTTACCACAAAATGAAAAGTACCTAAAATTTAATTCCTAACGTTTGCGTTACGTGTTTGACAGAACACAAGAAAGAGGTTTTTGACGTCATTACTTATAATAAATTATGTAGTGAAGTCAATGAAGTACATACTTAATTAGAAACTCAATGTTTATTTGGTTGTTTAAATTTTTTTTACAAATCAAACTGTGAGTAACTTTACAAAACTGTTAATGTAAATGTTTGAAAAGCAATTTATAATTCTACATTATTGTATCACGTCTAATAAAATGATTACTGATTTCAGAATTTTTTCTTATTTATTTTGTAGCGGGATTTAACTTGAAAATCTTTCCTTGTCTTGTCGTGAATTATTGTGAAATTTTTTGATCAGAAATGTTTCTAAATTATATCTTGATTTGACTTATGTACTTGTTAAAGCAGTTCAAAATTATTGAATGTTTATAATAATAATAACCAAGATTCAATATTAAATTATACAAAAGTTGCATTATAATTTCTTAATACAATAATTTTGAATTGCTTTGAACTTGAAGTATTTTTCGCTGGACTTGTTAACACGTATACCACCTTATTAAACTAAAATAAGGACTTAGTATATCGATTATTCGTATGTTAATCTATGTATGTAGTTATTTATTGTTATAAAATAACCTTTATTATGCATAGGTGCAAACTTGCTGAGTCAATAGATTATTTTATATCTTGGACTAGAAAATGGTTATGAAATGGTTTTATAATGACATAACGGTTATCGTACAAACGTTAAGTCAAATACTCGTTTTAAAAGACTGACGCTTGTTAAAGGCTTTGGAAAATATGTTGGTGGAGTAAATGTCACCATGAATTTTGACAAAGTTAAAGATTTTTTTTGGAAAATTTATGATAATTTCTACAACAGCTCATATGTTTATTATAATATAGAAGGTTTTCATCCACGTTATTACACATTTTTAATGCAAATTAGTTTTCTATCAGGAGAAAATTACGAATGCAGTATATATTTTTATTCAATTAATGTCTTAAAACTGTTTTATTTTTATTTTTATATATTTTGGGAGAGGATTCTTTTTACGTTAACTAGGGTTTGTTTTATAAGTTCCCCATTATGATTTATTTTATTTTCCTCAACCACAAAAGCCTCTTACCCGCGTTCGAATTAAAACTAGTATTTGATTTTCATTATTAAAACTTTGTTTCGTAGTAATCTTAAGTAGATTGCTAGTGTGTTCACTAGTTAAGCTATGTACACATAACAGCTCGTCGTGTTTCTTTTATGTATAAAAATTCTCAAAAAAAAATTCAATTCATGTGTGTTAGACATGAATTGAAAAATCTATTGAGGAATTTTGGACACTATTGTGTCTGTCTGTTCGTAAATGTTACTAACATACTATTCGAGCATTTGATCTTACCAATGAAATTTGTGCAATTTCCGTGCAATATAATTTTTATATTTTTTTATATGTTAAGTGCTGGCTCACTGGCCAAATGCAATATTATGCTGTAAATATTTTTAACAAAAAAATAAATATTCGTTACGAAGTTCGTTTGTTTCATTTATTTTTGTGTCAGGTAGTAATCACATTCTTTTAACAAAAACTTGAGTGCGTTTGACCATAATCTCGCCTGATGGAAAGCGGTGATGTAGTCTAGGCTGTGACATGGGGGCCCGGTGATAAATGAAAGACGCAGGTCGTCACTTATTATATTGTATTGGTAGTATATTTAATTAATAAAAACAAAGGCACTCTGAGACAATTTATAAAAGATGTATAACACAAAACACTGCATATGAAACTAAAAGATATTATCAAATGCTACTTACAATAGTGCCTTTTAAAAAGTAATAAAGTTCTTTGAAAACAATTCTCTAAAATTTAATTCCTAACGTTTGCGTTACGTGTTTGACAGAACACAAGAAAGAGGTTTTTGACGTCATTACTTATAATAAATTATGTAGTGAAGTCAATGAAGTACATACTTAATTAGAAACTCAATGTTTATTTGGTTGTTTAAATTTTTTTTACAAATCAAACTGTGAGTAACTTTACAAAACTGTTAATGTAAATGTTTGAAAAGCAATTTATAATTCTACATTATTGTATCACGTCTAATAAAATGATTACTGATTTCAGAATTTTTTCTTATTTATTTTGTAGCGGGATTTAACTTGAAAATCTTTCCTTGTCTTGTCGTGAATTATTGTGAAATTTTTTGATCAGAAATGTTTCTAAATTATATCTTGATTTGACTTATGTACTTGTTAAAGCAGTTCAAAATTATTGAATGTTTATAATAATAATAACCAAGATTCAATATTAAATTATACAAAAGTTGCATTATAATTTCTTAATACAATAATTTTGAATTGCTTTGAACTTGAAGTATTTTTCGCTGGACTTGTTAACACGTATACCACCTTATTAAACTAAAATAAGGACTTAGTATATCGATTATTCGTATGTTAATCTATGTATGTAGTTATTTATTGTTATAAAATAACCTTTATTATGCATAGGTGCAAACTTGCTGAGTCAATAGATTATTTTATATCTTGGACTAGAAAATGGTTATGAAATGGTTTTATAATGACATAACGGTTATCGTACAAACGTTAAGTCAAATACTCGTTTTAAAAGACTGACGCTTGTTAAAGGCTTTGGAAAATATGTTGGTGGAGTAAATGTCACCATGAATTTTGACAAAGTTAAAGATTTTTTTTGGAAAATTTATGATAATTTCTACAACAGCTCATATGTTTATTATAATATAGAAGGTTTTCATCCACGTTATTACACATTTTTAATGCAAATTAGTTTTCTATCAGGAGAAAATTACGAATGCAGTATATATTTTTATTCAATTAATGTCTTAAAACTGTTTTATTTTTATTTTTATATATTTTGGGAGAGGATTCTTTTTACGTTAACTAGGGTTTGTTTTATAAGTTCCCCATTATGATTTATTTTATTTTCCTCAACCACAAAAGCCTCTTACCCGCGTTCGAATTAAAACTAGTATTTGATTTTCATTATTAAAACTTTGTTTCGTAGTAATCTTAAGTAGATTGCTAGTGTGTTCACTAGTTAAGCTATGTACACATAACAGCTCGTCGTGTTTCTTTGATGTATAAAAATTCTCAAAAAAAAATTCAATTCATGTGTGTTAGACATGAATTGAAAAATCTATTGAGGAATTTTGGACACTATTGTGTCTGTCTGTTCGTAAATGTTACTAACATACTATTCGAGCATTTGATCTTACCAATGAAATTTGTGCAATTTCCGTGCAATATAATTTTTATATTTTTTTATATGTTAAGTGCTGGCTCACTGGCCAAATGCAATATTATGCTGTAAATATTTTTAACAAAAAAATAAATATTCGTTACGAAGTTCGTTTGTTTCATTTATTTTTGTGTCAGGTAGTAATCACATTCTTTTAACAAAAACTTGAGTGCGTTTGACCATAATCTCGCCTGATGGAAAGCGGTGATGTAGTCTAGGCTGTGACATGGGGGCCCGGTGATAAATGAAAGACGCAGGTCGTCACTTATTATATTGTATTGGTAGTATATTTAATTAATAAAAACAAAGGCACTCTGAGACAATTTATAAAAGATGTATAACACAAAACACTGCATATGAAACTAAAAGATATTATCAAATGCTACTTACAATAGTGCCTTTTAAAAAGTAATAAAGTTCTTTGAAAACAATTCTCTTCAACAACAAGTCTTCTTTGGAAACAGTATAAGAATTTATAAATTTAATATATTAATTATTATATGTAGAAAAGGAGACAGATGGTTCGTTTAAAAAAAGAAACAATAAGGGGAATGGCCAGAGAAGAGCGCAATAACAACAAAGAGTCGTTAATACTGCTATAGCGCCTCGTTACAAGGTGGACCACGTAAGCTCAAATAGTGCCCTTCCACGCTTGTCTTAAAAATCCCCAATTGCAGGGAGGCTATTCAATTTCTCTGCGGTTCGCATGAGAAATGTTGAGGCAAATTGGTTCAAACGTTGTCACATGAAAAAGACGTCCTCTTTGACCAAGTTGTTTGTCAAATACAAAACATGTATTGTCCCAACTTACACAATCGATCAAACTTTTCTTCGGTATACGAGTACCTATCCCTGCTTAACTTCCAGGTTTAAGTCGACATTTCATTCTATCTCCTAGATATTTTACTACTCAGAATAGAGGTCGGTCCCTTTTTTGGTAGAATCGCCATGCAATGAAACAACACGTGACTGCTGAATAACAAACATTGGATATATTTCATGGGACCCTAAACATATCAGACTAACACATATCAGTGAAAATGTGTATTTTAACACCTCTGTTTACCACTTTGAAAATTGTGTGATGAATGTTGCTTTTGTTTTATTTTGAACTAGCGGCCAGCCCCGGCTTGATTCGGGTACATATCATTAGAATTTTAGTAAGGAGCCCTAATTTTTCCAAAACCTCGGATAGTGTATCTTTCCAACAGTGAAAGAATTTTTCATATCGGTGTAGTAGATCCAGATTTTACCCACTATAAACGACACAAACTCACAAAACCTCCATATAATATTAGTATAGATACCATCGTCCTCGACCTATGTACGTCCCACTGCTGGGCACAGGCGTTCCTCATGGAAAAACACATG
Source organism: Parapoynx stratiotata (assembly GCA_910589355.1). Classification (NCBI taxonomy): domain Eukaryota; kingdom Metazoa; phylum Arthropoda; class Insecta; order Lepidoptera; family Crambidae; genus Parapoynx; species Parapoynx stratiotata. The sequence goes on from OU342479.1 coordinate 6,922,452, forward strand.
AGGAGTATGGGCCGTAACACCACCCACTATGCTGGTCCAATGCAGGTTGGTAGGTAGAAACGGTCGCAATAGCGACTGGAACCAACGGCTTAACGTGAACACAAAGTTTTGGTCACCCATCCACGGCCTGGCCATGGCGAAGGAAGCCTTGTTTTCGATCGAAAACCAAAGCGCCACTTAACAACGCCACCGAGCTCCTCGTGTGGATAGATACAATGACATATTATTATCCTCAATACATTGGCTTACCTACTGACTACATACATTTAATTTTTTTTACATACGACAGTTTAGCTCTTGGCCTTATCTCACCTGCTGGTATGTGACGATGAGACCGAAGGTGGAAGTGAGCTTTACCCTGTAATCCTCAACAACTGCCTATCTTACCTCTGATTACCAGAACAAAACAATGCATAAAACATTATTATTATGGCGACAATTTTATGTAAGACGGTGGTAGCTAGCCAGACGGACTTAGAAGCCCTACCACCAACCAAACCTAGCAGAAAAACTACTGCGCTCACAGGGAATCGAACCTGGACCTCCCGATCAACACCCGTTGGTGTGAGCCACTAGACCGGTTAAAACTACTATTACGGTTTAAACTATTAACGAAATATTTTGAAAAAGACTATGTAATCAAAGGAGTTATTTCATCATTCAATTACTTACTCTCTGTAGGTAGTTGTGCGTAATTGGCCAGGCGCTATGACCCGTTACGAAGGCATTGCGCAGATTCCGCACAAACCTGTAGAAATGTGACCAGCGAGCGTATGTGAAATATTTTACTTCAACATTACAGAACCAATCAAGAAAATAACGAAGCAATTGAAATATAGTTTATTCAGTATTATTTTCAATTAGTTAATTAGTGTAACAACTTATTTAGAATCCTAATAACATCTTGAGAAGGTCACCATAATTAAATTAAATAATCAAACAAAAAAGGATAGGAGTCAAATTTTATTGATTAAAATTAAGATATAACCTGACCATGTGCAAAATAATGGTTGTTACGTATATATATCTAGTAAATATAATAATAGTTTTAATAAAGTCATACTAAGGTTTTAAAATATTGTTGTTGGATTTAACGTTTGTTTTGGTTTGCAAAAAATTATCATTTAATAAAAATAGTGTGGTTATTGTAATTGAACAATGTTAAATGATTAAAGAATAACAAAGTAATTCAATTGATTATTCTCAATCATAAGTTCATTCGATTCCCAATCATTCGTTCATTCTCACGCTTCACCCAATTCTAATCACTTCCAAATTATTATCGATTCTGCTGTGCTAGGAATCAGTCGTATAAGCTTCCTAGTGAAAGTATTGAGAATATACTTTTTGTCGTCATAATTCCGTATTTTAATTTAGCCCCTCTGACCCATAAAAACCTACAATTGTAAATGGACTCTATATTTACATACATACATATAATCACGACTATTATCCCCTAAGGGTTAGTCAGAGACTAGGAAAAGGACCGCAAAAGCACTCTATTGCCATAGTTCGCGCTCCACCAAGCACTGACAGCACAGCGTGACAGGTGGTGATACTCTTTATTTAACTTTACGTGTATTTCGTAACTTTAAAAAACTTCATACTTGACACATAAATAAGCTAACATGGAGAAGGTATTGCAACATAGTTCTAAGTACCCGTGTACTAATGAGACTACATACATTTGGTCAGCGATACAAAAACTCGCAAACTCCATAGAAGTGTTGTGAAACTAGTTATAGGAACTGAATAAGGCGAGACTACTAAAGTTCCTACCTACATTCGCAATTTGCTAGATTGAAAGCCCTCTTTAAATCTGTATAAGATTCAATTTTAATTTTGGCCTTGCCTGGTATTGGTTCATATATACATATATATAATCACGACTATAATTATTATTCCCTAAGGGTTAGTCAGAGACTAGGCAGAAGCACCTCAACTGATATATTTATATTATATTTCTTTATATTTATATTTCTTCTAAAACTTCAATGACGTTGTAGTTTATGACATTAAAAAAAAAAAGAAAAACAATGTAAAGGAAGGATAGAACCTTGCTGAGTTTCTTGCCCGTTCTTCTCGGCGGCGTAGTCTTCATGGCGTAGTTTATCGCTTTCACGCAAATTTGTAAACTGCTTTTGACGTTCATAAGCATGTGCAAAGACGCATATAAATTGAATAAACGATATTGAATTTTGAATTTTATAAATGTATCTGGTATGTGGATTTTTATCGATGTAACCATCTTTAATTCAATAAAATTTATAATTTTGCAAACTGTATTACTATGTTGAATAGAAATAAAATTTTACAGGCAGTTATAGGTTAGGTGTGATAAAAAATAAATCTCTTGAATTATATTTCGCCCTCTGATAGATGCATAGACGTAGTGTACCTAAACACTGTCCAAATGACGATTTACAGGTCCCTTTCCTTCCTTCAAATTAATTTTTATATACAAGGATACAAGTGCGAAGTTACTTGTGAATAAATAATTATGTGATGGTGTTACTGAAATGAAATTTGCAATTGATAAAGAAGTTTTTATTTCATAACTATTTTACAAACATAAAATACATAACGGACGGATTCAAATTTAAAATGTCACTGGTACATACCTAGAAGTGTATAACTACTTAATATAAACATTTATAACATATAACGTTATATATTTAATTCATAATCTCATTATAAAAGAATGGAAATCCGCATAACCTTTTTTAATTGATTTCATATTTTAAACGTATGTAATACGGTGATTACAAGCTATAAATAAACTATTTAAAAATCAGCTATTGAAGGTTTGGCATTCTTTTGTTTTTGAACTTATATGTATATCTTTAACAATAACGTCAATAGTATTAGTCATTGTTTAACATTTGATATTCTTTAATATAAATTTTGATATAACGTAAAATACTCGTACATAATCATTTATACAGATAATGTGTTATAGTTACCTGCTATGTGATGTATAATTTATATTTACAAAATATTCACCGATTCACCTTTTATATATTGAGTATTTATAAATATCTTTATTAATAACGTTTATTTTATTGGATAGGTAGGTACCTAACCTATTTTAGTTTCTATGGAGCTAACATGTTATATGACTAAACCTCTCATTGAGGATATTTTGTTACGTTACTTAAATTTTATATAACCATGATAACACTTTAATTATAAAGTTCTTCTATATTTCTACAATAACTATTTATCTTTGACTTTAAAAGGATACAATGAATTTTTTTTATTCCTTAATGGAAACTTACTCTTTCGATCATTTTGTTAGCAAGTTATTAAAATATCTAATAAAAAACATAAAATATACAGTATAATTTGTTCAGAATTTAACCCTAATACAGTCAGCATCAAATATCTTAACCTATAAATATCAGAATCAAAGTACTATATTTATTTACTTTTGATTTTATACATAAATTTCAAAGCAGGCCTATATATATTTTTGATGCTGATTGTACAAAAATAATGGCCTCGTGGAAATTAAAAAATGATTAACCCATGCCCACATCAAGTGGATTTGTCAATATTTTACTAGATCAAGTTATATTACCTATAACAATAGGTAGTAACGGGAACAATAACAAAAATAACACTTTACGCGTAGTCATTATAAGGTCGCTTATCTATTATGGCTTGAAATCAGTACGGGCGGACGGTGCCGAGTCTTCCCCGCGGGATTGGCTCCGCGTAACTATGGCGGAACTTCGCCGGTTGTCTCTCAGCTAGGTCACGGAAATCCCTGAAATCTCTATCGAAGTACCTATCTCTATCGCCCTCCACATACGACTGACGCTGGTCACTCAAAAGTCGCGAGCGGCTGAAACCCCGCTGCCTGTCACCCCAGTCCCTCCGTCGGTCCTCGATCACCGGCTCAATAATCTCATCTTCGTCGATACGACGGTCCAATTCTCTTTTTTCTCTAAATCTTTCAAAATCATCCCTAAGCGGCTTCGGCTCAACCCTGTTCATATATTCCTCTGTTCCATAGTCAAATCTTTTAACTTCATCCCGTTTTCTTCCTACCCTAGGAAGCCTCTCAATTTCCCTGTGCACCAACTCTCTGGAGTCATCTCGAATCCTTTCGTCCTTGCGTCTGTCCGGCTCCCTGTGAGAACGTTCGATATCCCGATGAGAACGTTCAGGTTCTCTGCGGGAGCTCAGTTCTCGGTGACGCTCTGGCCGCTCCTCCCTTCTTTCCTCCTCGGGGGAAGAAGTCGAGCGACTGTTCCTTTCGAGCATACTTCTGCGTATCGCCATATGTTGCTCAAGCTCTCTGTTAAACCTTTCTCTTTCAAGATTCATAAACTTTTCTTTAGCGACATTAAACCGATCTTTTGGTGACGTTTCAGCTATTTTGAGACTTCCTTCGCTGGCTCCTCGTTGAAGTTTACCAAATCTGCGTTCTTCTACTCTTTCTATGTTTCTGTTTGAGGGTTTAGATTCTGCGATGTACCTTCGTCTGTAGTTTGTGGAATCGTCTATGAACTTTTCGGGTTTATCTTTGCTGAGGCGTTCCAGGGATTCGTGTCGGAACCTGCGCTCGAACGTGGCGTCTCGGAATGGTGCGAGCTGGTCGCGGAACTGGTCGGGGTAGTCGTCGCTGTACTGGCGGTCGTAGCGGGGGTTGGCGGGGTGGTGCGGTGGAGAACTGCGGCGCGGAGATGCCGCGCGGTGTGGTGGAGACGTCTCGAATGCCTCGTGCATCATGTACGCTGTGCTTTCTGCCCAATCCTCTTCTGAAATGAAAAAAATCTCAGTTGAGTACATTGTATCGGATATTTACTCTTCGTGAGTCGGATGGCATTTTGGCAAGCCAACACGCTAGATTTTGTTATTTCTTGGCTCGCTCTAGAAACTAGTAGTGGCTAAGCAATTTCTACATAGTTTTTCATTAAAGTTTTCAGTTTATCCAATTTTGTTTACATCTAAAGAGTGTCTTTTCCATAAAGGTCTGTATAATACTAAAAATTCTATTCGCTCCATAAAAGTAAACTAAAGATTCAATTCAACCATAAAACTAAGAAAACGGACGTCGTATTTTAACAAGCGGTCCATCCTCGCTCAATGGGAAAGCACGATAAAAACTAGTCACTACATCGCCTATAACCCAGTTATTTATTGCTTTGGACAACGGGTCTGTTAAAATATATGACAGGCCTACTTAAAGATAAGCAAAATATTTGTTCAGAAAATATAAGTTGGTCCGCTAGCCCAGATGTCGGTAATTTTATGCATACCACTTTGCAAATCGTCCATTCTTGTTGACCTATTGTCACATAACGTCATTGAAGGTGTTGCGTGAACACTCTAGTTTTAGATGATGGATATCTTCTATTATTTTTGTTATATAAATGTACTTTCAAGTAATTAGTGATAATTGTCTTCGCTCGTTGTAATTTGATAAGTCTCATAAAATTGCACCTAATTGCTAAGCGATAACAGAGATGGGAACTAATCCTGCAAGGTCGCCGGTATATTTTAAATTTTTGTAAGATATCATAATTACACCAGACGTTCACTGCTGGACAAAGCCCTCTTAGGATTCCCAAAACAATCTTTAAAATTAAATATTTCAAGTACACGATTAGGATATATCCACAGTCCTCACTAGACACTTGATACCGTCATAACGGTACTTAGCGAAACTTCTTTTCCAAACTTGTTTCTAAAATCAAATTGACATACAAACGAACCTGTCCGCTCCCACGTGCCACCATCTTGGAGAATTATCGGGGCATCTTGACTTAACGTGCGCGCGCGCCTTTTTAATTGTATGGGATTTAGGTAACGGTGATAAGTTTCATTTTATTGTTAAGCGCCGATCTAGTTCCCTTTGGAGTCGTGAAAACAATGATCTGTGATTTTCAATTACAGCTTTCATTTGTTTTTTGGTATGTCAATTAACGATGTTTTAATAATGAATTCTAGATTAAAGATAGTCAACCAGATTGGTTTTTATTTGACGTTGTATATGGAAAAGCTAAAATTGAAAACCCATGATAAAATTTAAATAAAAATCATTAGTCGTCAGTGTTTTGTTATTGAATTAACCTAAAATATTATCGCGCCTATATCTTGAAGGAGTTTGCCTAATATTTTACAGTGGGCCTATTGCCATGGATACAGTGTCAGCATAAAACTTAATAGTAACAGGCGGGAAGTGAACCGCCGACTATTGAGTACGTGTGGGATATCTCCAATTTAGGTATGCTTTGGATTTGATGCGAAATTACTAATTTAAACTAAACAATAAAGAACGAAAATTTATGTGCACGTATGTACAAATATGAGTGGCAGTTAACAAAACAATTAGCCCATCATTATGAAGGAAGGACGTGTGCTATTAAAAGGTTTTCCAAACAATTGAGATTTTTTCATGATGGGAAATCAGGCGGTCCTTCGTGTTGTGTTGTCCTATACAATGCATCATCCGTCCCTTTCTAGCCGTATTGTTTTAAAGGAGGCGTGAGAAGTTACCTATTTAAGAGCCCATCATTAAAAATTGACAAGCATACGTTTTTTATCAATTGTAGTCAAATTATCCATGGTTTATCTTTGGAGTATTAAACACATACACACTTACGTTATGATTTGTGTTAAAAAAAATCGTTGAAACAAATATTCACTAAAATACACTTATGTGTGACGTAGTGACAAGAATAGAGAAAGGAATGCTAAAATGGTTTGAACATGTGGAAAGGATGGATGAAAATAGATTGACTAAAGGTATATATGAATCGGGTGTGAGTGGAGATACGCGACGAGGCAGACCTAGGCTAACGTTCCTCGATCAAATTAAAGACGTTCCTGAGAAGGGCCAGGTCAAAATTACCAGAAACCGCCGAGCATGTAACCGGACTATGAGACTATGAGACTTATGAGAGTTGATGAAGCGAAAGAAATATGCAGGGATCGCAGCAAGTGGAGGGATGTAATCTCTGCCTACCCCCGTAGGAAAAAGGCGTGACTTTATGTATGTACACTTATGTGCAGTTGATTATGAATATTACCTGGATTATTGTACTTATGGCATGGCATCAGGCTCGCCACCTGTACATAAGGACCTAACATATCAGACGAAATGATAGTTAGGGTATGTAATGGCATGACATATCAGACGAACATCCTGGCTTACCCCTTCATTGATACGGGTGTGATCATGTCTTTTAAAAATAAAAATAAGGAAATCACAGTTGATTACGCGACCAGTAACGCTCATGATGTAAAAGACCTCGTTAAGTCTTGTGCAAAAAAAGGAAAATGCAAGAGAAAAATGTCGCAATAATTATCGCGGTAAAGAAGAGTTTACGAAGTAGCGAAGTAATTGAAGAAGTTTACGTAATTAAAGTTCTTTTATGAACATTCCTGTACCCATATGGTTATCGCTTATTACCAAACGTACTCATCGTGTATTGCCAATAGTTTTGTTGGAAATATAATATATTTTCTAAGTATGAAGTATCGAAGGCGAGCTTGAAAGGGGCAAGGTTCTATTCACACTCACAGATTGATATATCAGACTCTTTTAAGAACAGTATTAGCTCTTTTTGCTCGGTGGCGTAGTGGTCAGTGCACTTTGGCTTCGATCGAAAACAAAGCTACCTTCGCTATGGTCAGGCCGTGGATGGGTGAACAAGACTTTGTGATCTCGAGCTCCTCCGTGCTTCAGAAGGCACGTTAAGCCGTTGGTTTCGGTCGTATTTATGACCGTTTCTACCCACCAACCCGCAATAGGCGTGGTGGTGTTACGGCCCATACTCCTAATGTGTTTCTTCATGAGGAAGGCCTGTCCCAGCAGTGGGACGTATATAGGCTAATGACGATTAGCTCTTTTTGAGATTTTTTGATAAGTAAAAAAAAATAGGACACCAATACCTATTATGTAAGATTCTTTGTTTATTAGTGAAGTTTTGATTTTAACCTTTAAAAATGAGCTCTATATTAAAAAAAAAACTTCAAAGTCCAATATCTCGAAATTGATTAGTTTTGAGGTATGGTGTTCCATAGTGAAATTAGTCAGAAATTAGGGGTACTACAACCTCTTCAAGGATCTAGGTCGACTTAACCTGTAATCCTGTATATTTTATTACTTTTGTACAGAAACCTCTTTCATGTAAAATTAAAATATAACGAATATTAATGTAAAAAATTATAATTCTTCTAATTTGAGTATTGCTAAAATTTTCGAAATTTGCACTTCTAACAAATGGAAGTAAAAAATATTTTTGTCAACGTCTGCGCCTCGCTCTTGCCAGTTCATCTCGAGCCTTAGCTTACATAATCATACAAAACAATTACTGATTGAAATCTGCCATAGCACCTTGTTCTTTCTTTTGCCTTGTAAGTTAATTAAGACTTTAGAAGATAAGCCTAAAAACCATTTTCGTAAAGTAAGAAGTCTTCATGGCATCATCGTTACATAAGGTGTTAATTGTTTTATTTATTGTTATATGCAATTTGATGTTCTAGTAGGCTTCGCTAGTGATGTTTATGTTTTACTGTATTATTTCTCTTTATATGTTTCAGTTTTACTGTTGATTCTATCAATATTACTGAAATCAAATATTTTAACTATTTAACAATATCCTAAATAATAGAGGTTGGTATTGAGTTTAATGACTTGCGTTATACAATAAGTAGAATTGTATAATTTGTTTGTTATTTTTCTAATATTTTTAAAGCGTCATAAGTGTAACTACTCATTACCTAAATTATTAAATAAAGCATTTCATTTCATTTCATGAAGATTACTTTATTAAGAAAGCTCGAAGAATTCAAACTGGGGGATTTTTGTGATTTTTTTTAGTCTTTGTGTGATGTTTTGTATCTGAGAAGTTTACATTAATTTTCATTAAAATTATGCTTCTTCATGACTTAAAGCCGGCACGCAACATTCAACCCTTTTTTCTACCGCGTATTTCATAAATTAAGACTAACTAGAGAATCACACTGTCTCACGCTCTATCCCATCATTCATCTTTATTATATCTAATTACAAATTGATGATACGTTTTGAAACTATTTCGTATATCTGGCATGCCACGGGCCTCCTTAGATGGGGTCAAATGGATTCCGCTTCATTCATCATGTTAACGAATAATTAATTTGAATGAAGGCTTAGAGAGATGTATGGTTAAAGCAGATTCTGTGTTCAAATAGGCATCATTTTTAAACGTATAAATTAAATTGCATGACTAAGAAATTCTTTATAAGTAATTCAGTATTTTTTCTGTACGAACGATTATTAGAACTGGTTAAAGGTGAATACGTTTAGAATATCGATTGCGTAATTTCCTCATATGAATCGGGAGACGCCCATTTACCGAATAAACACATAGAGTAACTTTACTATACCCAACGCATTATTAGTCTTGTGCAAGGTTTCTGCTGATTGTAGTTGGTAAAGACGTCCATTAGATGTAGTATGTGCAAATGAAAATATGTGTATGAGAAATTTATAATAAATTTAATTTTTCCTCCTTTTTCTTATTTTTTAACCTTATCGCTTTTGGTTAGCAAATATTTATGAGGAAAGCTAGTAAGGTTGAGGTGTTTGATCCATAGATATAGTTAATTCAATAATTAAAATCTAAACTGATAGCGTTAACGCAAACGCCAAAATGTGTAACGATGAAAATTCTATTTATTGAACTATAGTAATAAAATAAAATTTTACTATGGTCAAACTGACATATCTCAACATCATACGTTTTCGCCATTAGACCATATTTTTAGCAACTGGTCAACCAACCATGGACCAGAAAAATTACCTTTTTACTCAGTCGGTACCTTGGAGTATAGATATACAATATGTTTACTTGATTGATGCTCTAACTCACAAAAACCGTAATTATTATTGGTATTACGAAAAAGTCATGAATACAAAACTGACAAAAGAGGTTTTAACATTTTTTCATTGTGTCAAGGTTGCGTTGGCATAATTGAGTCTTCGTTGGACGAGGTATACTTTAAGAGGTCAATAGAAAATATTAAATCTTAAAACGTTCGACATAAGGACTGATTTTGTAAGGTAAACTTTAGACTTTTCGGATGTCGTGACCAATCAATAAAATATTAATAGTATATGGATTATATTATTTCAAACTTAATATCATGTTTGTACGTTATTGTGTTCTAAAATTATAAAAGTGACATTTAAATTATTTTATTTGAACTATAAACTAATATGCAAAAAAAGAGCACGGAATCTTTTTAGCAATTTATTGTACATATTGTGCACATGAACATATTTTCATCTATATTAAATATATTTGGTAATCATCTTGTAAGAAAGTAGTATTTACATAATAAATATGATATGCATGACAAGCGTGTAAAACCACAGGTGATATAATGGTTCATGTGTAGTCGAAAGCATGTAAATTATGACATCAATTGCCTGAAACTTTCGATTGAACGATAAATTCTTATGAAAAACCGAAAAGATTTTAGATATGAAACTAAAATACTTTAATAATAAACGTGCTGATCCAAATATTTTAATTTTAACCCGCAGGCTTGAGTGGTGTTTAGGCCCATGCTTCACATCTATTCCTTGTAGGAATACCTGTAACCAGCTTTACGACGTAGGTACTCTTATACAGATGACGATGTTTTCTTTTCTATTATTTGATGTTTATTAAATGAATACAAAAAACTACAAACTACGACGTCGCTGCTTGGTGGTGCGCGGACTATGGCAGTGGAGTGCTTTTGCGGTGCTTATGCCTAGTATCTGACTAACATTTAGGGGATAATAGTCGTAATTTTATGTATGTATTTATGTAAACTACAATCCTAACGCTCAGTTGCACAAAGATTTTTTAAAGACGACATTTAGTAATGAGACATTAAAACTTTAAAGTTCATTAAATTTAAAATTGGAACACAAAATAGTTCTAGCTAATGTCTCTTTAGCATTGATAGGGTGCTAATGTCGTTTTGTGCAACGTAAAAACTACGCTAAGGTGTTCTTTTGACACTTCAATCAATAAATTTAATGGAGCATTAGGGATAATGCCGACATTAAATTTTAAAGTTCGTTTCTGCAACTGGGTGTAAGAGAATCAACTAAATGATATTTTAAAACTGTACGCGTAATAATTTTGCTACATAAAGGCAAAGTGTCGAACTAAGACAAAAATGTGCATATATTTTGACGTTGGCTGTACACGGTAAATTGTAAGTGATGTAAACATAGTGAGCGGCGCGGGCGCGTCACGACTGCATGACGACATCTACGGTAAACAAAAATACCACGACTTTTTGCACCTTTTATGTATACGAATACCGCAGATCTTAAATTACTGAGTTTCTTCTGATTTTTTTAGATAAGAAATAATTATATAAGAATGTAATGGATAAATTTAGTTGGTGATGGAACTTCAGTATTGCCTTGCCTTTTTACTATTAACCAGTACCCTTAGTGTAAATTTTCATTATAAAAATGCTTCACTTGGGTTAAAAAATGTCAAAAATGTAAATTTTTATGAGAAACGTGATTTAAACTAAGTTCCGAGCATATACTCCTATATGTTTCTCATACTGCATTCTTAACATTTCTTAACGCAACTCAAAGTGAGAAGTTTTTTCAATTAAAACTTAGTACCCGTACTATTTGCCCTACCTTGTTTCGTTTTACATATTGATGTGTATTAATTATATAATAAACCTCTATGTCCAAATCATAAAGTTATTAGCTTAATAAATAAATATAGAATTTAAATCGAGGACATTCCAGAGTTGAAAGAGTGGTTTCTCTATGGAATAGATTTATTATCCAGACTTATCTATCAAATCCTAAACAATATATTTATACAACATTCAATGTATTTTGTATCTAATCTTTTGTTACACTAATCAACAGATGGAGCATATTTATAATGTCAAATATTAGAGGTTACAAGTCAAAGTAAAGTGTAATGCCCGTTCTTTGAATTTTGCTTGCATTTTAGAATAAAGCAAGCTTGTTGCCATGCACTGCCAGTTCTGTGAGGGTTATTAGTGGAATGTAAAATAACAGTATTTATGGAGTAAATATAATAAATATGTAATAAGAAAATACAAGAGTAGAAAGACTAAACAACGAACACACAAGAAGTAGCAAAGACAGAACATCACATTGAGACTACATACATACAAAATACATACAATCACGCCTGTAATCCCTAAAGGGGTAGGCCGAGTCCAAGAAGCGCTGTATTCCTTAAGACCACATTTAGCCGTACAAAAATTGGGTTCGGTCAGATGAAAAATCGTGAAAGAGTAGTAACAAGTGGCTAGCTCATCGCCTACACAATCACAGACTGAGTACCCAATACGCCCTTAGTCGCAAGAAAAGCAGTTGGTACATTCTTTTTGGGACCAACACGGACACACACATTGACACTTTAATAAAATATGTATCAAAACCAGCCTATGTCGTGAGACCATGGAGATGATACTTCAACAAGTTCTTATGCCAGGTGAAATGTGCTAAATGCCTTTAAGCTTATAGCTGCCAATAGCTATATAATATAGCGAATGAGGTACTGAAGTATCACCAATGAGTAGAACCAAATGCGACTGGAGAGCCTTATTATTCATATAAAGATAAATAAATAATATCTTCAGACATTGCTGCTTGTTTTAAAGATCGACGGATTAATATATTTAATAGATAAATATACATATATACATATAATCACGACTATTATCCCCTAAGGGTTAGTCAGAGACTAAGCAAAAGCACCGCAAAGCAGCCGATTGCCATAGTCCGCGCTTAACCAAGCAGTTACTGCACTCAGCGTGACAGGTGGTGAGCCCGTCGCCGCTATTGGATGCTTGTGCAGTTTTGAGTCCATTAGTCGCCTTTTACGACACCCAAGGGAAGAGATGGGTTAGTAATATTCTTTTATTGAGCCGCTACCACACGACTCCAATAGATACCACACGACTCTAGTAGATAAATATCCAGAATATAAAGAATATATATTAATATATGAACATCCAAGACTGGAGAACAAATAGCTGTATTCATTACACAAACATTCGCCATGGAACCCAGAACCTTTCGAGATGGCGACGACGCTTTGAGACCGGCGTATAGAAAACCTGACCACGGAGGTCAAATCGTTATCTTATGATTCTGCTTACCACTAGTACTGTGATTGTCCTGCTGCCTGGTGTAGTCGTTCCTCTCCGGAGACGGCGCCAGGTCGCTCCCGATGCCAGAGCTTCCCCCAGAAGACTCCAGCTTACGCCTCGCGTTCACACCGACGATGTTTTGGTTTAAACATCTCCTAGTGTCGATATTGTTCAAGTTGCCCTTCTGTCTGTGGACGGTGTCGTAGTCTCTCGGAGGTAGAAGTATCGGGCTTTTGCCTGTAAGTAAGTTACAAGAAATTGTTAAGGAACCATATTCCAGTTCTTACTAAAGTTGCACACTTGTTATTAACCTTTTTATGGTAACATTTTGGAAGAAATGTCATTTAGTATAATTACATGTAAAAAGAGTGTTCCTTTTCTAATTACAAACAATACAACTTACGTAAGTTAAAACTGTTATTTTTTAAACATTTTAGTAATTGTTATCGGCAATGTCTTGGTAAATTCGGTAAATATTTTACCGTAGTTTTGTATTAGAAAGCAAAATGTTTTAGTTATCCAACGGCAAGCAAACATTGTGCACAATAATACTATTTAAGTATGGTTTCATAGCTACGCTGTCCGGCAGAGCGCCGGTGACTCGCACGCGCTTACAATTACACGGAGCTACTAAGCGCTCGCTTATTTCGTCAAAATGTATAGAAATCTGCCGGCGCTTTTGGCAAGCGCTGGCGGCGAACGTACGCATGAAATGTCCCTAATACAGGACATTTAAGAAAAGAGCTTATCATAACATATAAAACTTTAAATGCTTCTAGGCAGCTTTTTGGTTCTCTGAAGAGAAATTTATTAGGAATGTCGCTGTCTTCACATTTGTCACCCTGTGCAAGTTCGTCTCCTGTTATAAGTATGGTGTCGAGTCGGCGTGCATGACCGTTACTTGGAGGTGATAGCGGCCAATAGCTGTGCTTGGGTATTGACGTGGCACCAATGAGGAAGACGGAATAAGACAGGAGAACTAATAGGCGGCCGCCGATTGCGGATGAGATGGGATGCCAGGTTCCGATTGGCACAGTCAACACCAAAGTTATATGCCGCTACTTGTACATGAGGATTTAACATCGGCGAAATGTGGGTCGTAATCCCTTTGCCTACCCTTTAGAGTAAACGAAGCGTGACAACATAGCCTAACATATCATCTCGCCTCTTTTCCCCGAAGGGGGGGTAGGCAGAGGTGTTAAACACCCACATTTCGCCAGATATGTTAGGTCCCTACGTAACAGGTGGCGAGCCTGTTGTCATAAGCCGGGCACAATATGGGACAAGCGATATTCACAATGAACTGTACATAAGTCTTATTCAAACTCAGGTGGTGGGATCGAACACCCGTTTCACGCGGCCTCTCGAACGAGTAGTGCCCCGTCCGTCCCAACTCGGCTACCGCTGCCTGACATGTTTGAAAATATTATTTTTTAAATTGTTTTGTATTATTTATTTAATCATAAATAGATTTCTTTTACTGTTTGTAAGCGCAAAGGCCGTTTAGCACATTACCAAGGTGCGAAGTTATAACATACAACAAAAGCGTGCTTGTTAGATTGTGTAACTACCTACGTTGTGCAACTTTCATTGTTTAAACATTTTCAATACCATGAATATCCAAGTCTTTTCAAGTTTTATGTGCATATAACTCTATGGTATTTTAAACTAATTGCAGAGTATTTGGGTAATAGAGGATGAAGATGAGATCTAATACCGGTGAAAAATTACAGTCATTATGAGCTTTCATTTGTGTACATTAGTAGTTAGTATTCGTGCATTCTGGACCACCTACGTCATCTCTACGTCATACCAAAAATTCGTCATCGTACGTCAAAAAATTCGTCATCGTACTTTGCAAACCTAAAAAAAAAAAAAAAAAAAAAAGTTTGGTGTCAAATTGGGGGTTTTGAAGGGTGCTGATTCCAAATCTGTAATCCATTTTTCTCTATGATGCTTATTTACAGAGTTACATGACTTGCATTAATGTTAATTAAAACATAATTAGATATCTCATTAGTAAAGCATAATTAAGGAAACATTAACTAGCACTGTCAACAACAGTAATGATGACTCTAATTAGATGTATCATTAACGTCACACCATTATTTTAATTACCTCAACTTTCGCTAATTTTCTGAATCTTGGTGAGAAATAATCTATCCAAACAAACTCTTCATACATACATACACATACATACAATCACGCCTATAATCCCCAAAAGGGTAGACAGAGTCCAAGGAGCACAATGGTCCTTAAGACCACATTCAGATATACAGAGTTGGGTTGGACTAAACCTAACCTAACCTAACTATTTTCTATAAAAGAGCGACATGACAAATCTGGTTTTAAGGGTCATAAAAAAAAAGAACCCTAACCTAACCTAACCTAAACAAATTTTGTTTAAAGGGTCATAAAAAATAACTCTTACCTACTTATAAACCTAACCTAACCTAAACAAATCTGGTTTTAAGGGTTATAAAAAAAGAACCCTAACCTACTTATATCTATCTCCATCGTCGTCGTCTCTTAGTATGGAAAACTAAACCTAACCTAACCTAACCTCAACTTTCGCTAATTTTCTGAATCTTGGTGAGAAATAATCCATTCAGCCATACAAAGTTGGGTTGGGTCAGTTGAAAAAATTCGTGAAAGCAGAGTAGTGACAAGTGGTCAGCTCATCGCCTACACACTCACAGACCTAGTACCCAACACGCCCTTAGTCGCCTTTTACGACAAACTCTTCAGCTTTATAATTCGTGCATGGACTCGATAGAAAAACAAAGTAACCTTCACCATGGTCAAGCCGTAGATGTGTGACCAAAACTTTGCGATCTCGAGTTCCTACATACTTCAGAAGTCATGTTAAGCCGTTGGTTCCAAGCAGATTACTTATGCCATTAATGTTATGTATACTAAATATTTGCAGTACCTCTAATTGTCGTCATATCAAAAATATCTACTTTCCCTAAAAATTTTTCCAGAATCTTAATGAGTTTATTTATTACTTTATCATTTATTTGTGTAACAAGTTTTAATTACTTCTATTACTGGCATAGCTATGTCTTAATAATTGTCAAATACATTAGGTAAATGACCGAACAACTTTCCCTAAAAATTTTTCCAGAATCTTAATGAGTTTATTCATTACTTTATCATTTATTTGTGTAACAAGTTTTAAATACTTCTATTACTGGCATATCTATGTCTTAATAATTGTCAAATACATTAGGTAAATGACCGAACAACTAGTATAAAAACCATCATATCTAAGCATTTCCTAACAAAGTGCTATCGACTACAATTGAAAGACTACTTTCTCGATTTGTGCCTTCAACCGTCTGCATAATATTACTAAAACCATGGAGTATACCACTGTAGTTAGTCAGTTTTTTTCTACCAACTGTGAAACACTTGAATGGAACGATGAATCCAACGATCAGTTATTGTGTGAAATAGCTGAAGTTTATGACGAAGTGAATATGGATACTTCGAGAAACAACGAGATCTTCAACAGTGGTGTTTGGGATAGTGAATATGAGTCGGAGATGTGTCAAGCAGCAGATCTTTGTGAAAGAAAACATTTGAAACGAACCAACATTGTCCAAGTTGGGGGAGCAATGAAGAAGAAACGCACCGAGCTTCAAAACGTCGAAAATCTTCCTGGTCCATCATCAGTGCAACCACATGACATCCTATCACCAGACAAAACATTCTGTGAAATGTGCAAAATACAGGTTAGTAAACGATATTATAGTAATCATTTAAGAAGTACATTACATAAAAATAATATATTAACTGTCAAACATTCTGATGCCAATGTGTCTATCATAAATTCAGCATTCGGATCGCGTATTATTTCATATAAAATCACCTCGCCTAGGAAAGAAATGGATGTGTTAGAAACACCTGAAGTGTTTTTTGAATCTATTAAAAATACTTTAAAATCTTTGTTGAATGATTGTCTATATGAATTCACAATAGTTAAAGTAAATTTTATTATCCATGCCGATTTTGTTCAACAAACAAAAGCAGTTGAAAATACTTTCGATTTTCAAACTTCTAATTATACAATTGCAATTGGTGATGAACTAGAACCATACTACAATCAGCTAGGTGAAACAATTAAACAAAAAATGTCTGAATTTGAAAAAAAGGACAGTGGATGGACCTTAAAAAATATTCAATTCCTAGAAATGAATGTCAACAAATTTAATCCACTTCGTGGATCATCGTATATCGATTTGCCTTCTGATATAAAACTTAAGAAAGCTGTGATCAATGTAAAAAACAATGATCATGAATGTCTCAGATGGGCTTTGCTTTCTAGTTTATATCCAGCTTCACACCATACTGATCGAATCTCTTCCTACATTCAATTTAAAAACAGGTTAAATTTCGATAAAATATCGTTTCCTGTAAAACTAACTGATTTAAATAAGGTTGAAACACAAAATAATATTAGCATTAATGTTTTTGGCTTAGAATATAATAAGGTATCAAAATCTAACACAGTAATAGGTCCCTTATATTTTACTAAAAATCGTAAAAACACACATATAAATCTTTTATACGTTTCAAACGGTAGTAATGGGCATTATTGTTTTATCAAAAATTTATCGCGATTAGTAAATAGTCAAATAACTGGAAGACATCAGACATTATTTATTTGTGATGGATGTCTCTTATATTTTTCCACTGAAGAAAAGCTTTTAAGTCATAACCAAAACGATTGTCGACATATAAAAATAGAATTACCAAATAATTTACCAACTGCTAAAGATTGGAGTGGTCAACCAGTATCCACAGATAAAGTATATTTCAATGATTTTCAACGAAAAATTTTAATACCCTTTGTTATATACGCTGATTTTGAGGCCCTGCTTAAACCAATTTCATCATGTGATCCTCAACCCGAAGTTTCATTTACAAAAAATATACAAAAACATGAAGCTTACAGCTATGGTTATTATATCAAGTGTTCTTACAACGATAAGCTTAGTAAATATAAAACGTATACCGGAACAGATTGTATCAAACATTTTATGGAAAATATTTGCAAAGATGTTGTTAATATTACAAAGATAAACAGTTTTCAAAAATGCCCCCTTGAGTTAACAAATTTACAAAAATCAGAAACTCTCAATGTTAAAGTCTGTTATATATGTTCGAAAGATTTAAATAACGATTGTATTCTTGACCATGATAGGAATACGGGTTCTTTTCGTGGTGTTGCACATGAAATCTGTAGTAAAAAGTTCCAGGTCCCTAATTTCATCCCTATATTTTTACATAATTTAAGCAACTATGATGCACATTTTATTGTTCATGCGTTAAGTATTAGCGAAGGTGCCATAGACATTATACCACAAAACAAAGAGAAATATATTTCTTTCACTAAAAAACTAAATGTTTATGGTCGTCAAGTTCAATTACGGTTTTTAGACTCATTTAAATTTGTGTCTAGTAGTTTAGATTCTTTAGCAAAAAATCTAAAAGCAGAACAATTTCATGAACTTAGAAAGCACTACAAGGCCATTGAAGATTTCAATCTTTTGAGGAGAAAAGGAGTCTTTCCATATGAATTTATTAATTCATATGATTCACTGGAGTTTAATTGTTTACCAAGTTATGAAAAATTTTATAGTTCTTTAACAGATACCAATATATCAAAAGATGATTATGAACATGCCCAAAAAGTTTGGCATCACTTTAAGTGCAAAAATATGAAGGATTATTCAGATCTTTACTTAAAGACTGATGTGTTATTGTTGACTGATATATTCGAAAATTTTAGAAAAGTTTGTATGGATACATATGATCTCGATCCAGCTCATTATTATACTGCTCCTGGGCTGAGTTGGGATGCAATGTTAAAATATACAAAAACTAAGTTAGATTTATTAACAGATTTTGACATGATAGCTTTTATAAAATCTGGTATAAGAGGGGGTGTATCACATTGCAGCAATAGATATGCCAAAGCCAATAATTGTTATTTAGATACTTATGATAAAACTAAACCAAGTTCGTTTCTTGCTTATTTCGATGCTAATAATTTGTATGGTTGGGCTATGTCTCAATACCTTCCAACCGGATCCTTTGAATGGACAAGTGTTGACGTAAATTATGTAGTGCCAATAGATTCTAATGTAGGATATATTTTAGAGGTTGACTTAGAATATCCTGAAAGCCTTCATGATTGTCATTCTGATTTACCGCTTTGTCCAGAAAACATATGCATCGGTGGAAGTAAAGAAACAAAATTGGTGTCGAATTTAAATAATAAAACGAAATATGTTATTCATTATAGAAATCTTTTACAATGTATTGAATTAGGTATGAAAGTTACAAAAATACACCGTGTGTTAAAATTTAAACAAAGCCCTTGGTTAAAAACATATATAGATTTAAACACACAATTGCGTACTTTGGCCACTTCAGATTTTGAAAAAGATTTTTATAAGCTTATGAATAATTCTGTTTTTGGGAAAACGATGGAAAATATTGAAAAGAGGGTAAATGAAAAATTGCTAACACACTGGAAACACCATGGTAAAAGTCAAGGTGTTGAAGATTTTATTGCACGCCCTGAGTTTCATAGTCTTTCTATATTTTCTGAGAATCTGGTAGCGATTCAATTAAATAAAGTGAAGATATTTTACAACAAACCCATATATTTAGGTTTTTGTATTTTAGATATGTCGAAAACCCTAATGTATGACTTTCATTATAAATATATGAAAACTAAATTTAATGACAAGATAAAGCTTTTGTACACAGATACAGACAGTTTAATTTATCATATTTATACAAACAATTTTTACAATGATATCAAACCTGACTTAGAAAAATATTTTGATACTTCCGACTTTCCTATTAACAATATATATGGATTTCCCAGGCTAAATAAGAAAAAATTAGGTTTATTTAAAGATGAGACAAATGGACAAATATTTAAGGAATTTGTGGGATTAAGATCTAAAATGTATGCAATTGATGTGAACAAAAAAGTAACAGCGAAAGCAAAAGGTGTTAATAAAAACATTACAAAAAAAATGAGCATGGACGACTATAGGTCATGTCTCTATCAGAATAAAACTACACTTTCAGAAATGCACAGATTTAGATCGCTAAAACATGTAATATTTACACAAAAAATTAATAAAATTAGTTTATCATACCAAGACACAAAAAGATTTATTTTACCGAATTTGACAGACACATTGGCATGGGGACATTATAAATTAAGATAAATATTTTATATTACCATCAATAATTTTACTATAGAGGAAATATTTTATAATTTTTATGTTATAATTAACTTATAAATTAAGTGTAGTTGTAATTTTATCAATGATTGTATTGTGTAAACAGCAAAGTATTTGTAAATATTAAAATAAAATTGTTACATTTATTAGTTATTTAGATTTGATGAATATTTTATATCACCGTCAATCATTCTACTATAGGGGAAATTTTTTATAATTTTTATGTTATCAATATCATTGACTTTTATATAAAGTATAGTTGTAACTTTATTAATGATTGTATTGTGTGATAGTAAAGTATTTGTAAATAGTAAAACAAGTAAAATAAATTATATTCATATAAACCTTATTTTTCATTTTGTTACCTGTCTTAAGATAGAGCACACGTATAATATGATTCATTTTTATCATCCATTTACTACAATCGTCGCCGGCCCTAGTGGTTGTGGTAAATCTAATTTTGTATGTGATTTTATTAAAAATATGAAACAAATATGTAACATACAATTTAAAAACATATTATGGTGTTATGATGAAATGCAACCCTTGTACAATTTAACCAACGTAAATTATCATCAAGGAATTCCTAATTTAAGCATGTTTGATGGTAAGGAACCTCAATTAATAATAATTGATGATTTGATGAGAGAATCTGATGGACGGGTTGTTGATATTTTCACTAAAGGGAGCCACCACCGAAATATAAGTATATTCTATATTACACAAAATTTATTTCACCAAGGGAAAGGACAGCGTGATATGTCATTAAATTCTAGTTACATTGTTTACTTTAAAAATCCTCGTGATAGGACACAAATACGCTATCTTGCTCGACAACTAGTACCTGAGAATTCCAAATATGTTGAGGATGCATATAGAGATGCTACTAGTAACCCACATGGGTACTTATTAATCGATCTAAAGCAAAATACGGATGACATGCATCGCTTGAAAACAAATATCTTTATAAATGATTACACTATTTGTTACATTCCTAAGAAAGGATATAAATATAATAGCTCCAATCAATAACCTTTCATTTTGGAACAATGAAACATCGCGTCAAGACACATGAAGAGTTCTTAAAATCTTTAAATGTTTTAAAACCAAAATTTAGAAGAATAATATTAAAAGCCTGTGACGAGACAGAAATTAATGTTATCTGCGAGTGTATTTACAACGTTTTAAAAGGAAAGGTTCCATTAAAGGAAGAAAACAGAAAAAAATTACTTAAATATAAATGTTTATTGAGAAAACTCGTCTCTAAAGGTAAAAATAAATTAAGAAAAAAAATAATAGTACAAAAAGGTGGAGCTTTCCTACCAATTATACTTAGTTTAGTTTTGAGTGCACTGGCGGGCTCACTTTTTAAGTAATTGAAATGGATAATGCAAAGAAAATGATATTGATTGAACCAACCATAATAGAAAAACTAAAAAATGATAATAGTAATACAACATTATCACAGCTCGATGAAGAAATGAATAAAGTTTTGAAAACCAAATTAGAGGATAGAGAAAAATGGTCACTTTATTTACAAGCTCTTCAAAGATATTTATATTTTATTGGTAAAGATCGAAAACCAATAGAAATACCTATTGTAAACTTTGATGCATCAGTGGACAGTATAAAAGAAAAAGTTAAACCACAAAAACTTTTAGACATGAAAAAAGACCCTATTGAAACAGACGACATTGCTCGCCGCGAAGATAAACAGGAAAAATATAATAACTTTTATGATAAATCTCAACTACTTCAACTGATACCGAAGACATATAAAATAAAGGATGAGCTTTTGATTGATGTGCTGTTAAAAAATAAAGATAGAATTCATTGGAATGACAAAGGTACCGTTTTCATAGACAACAGAGAGATTTATAAGAGCAACATTATAGACTTAATTAGCGATGTTGTAAGACCACTTAAAAATAGTTCGCCAGAAGGTTGGACAGAGTTTGCAAATGTTTTAAACGATTTAAAAGTACCGATGAGCTATATAGGTAACCCAAAAAGAGCAACTTTTATGAATTTCGTATCAAAAAAGTCAGAGTCTGGGGATAAAGTTGAAAGTTTAACAGAATCTTCAGAACAATCTGATACTACTCCTCAGTCCAGTATAGCTGTAAAAGAAGGAAAAGTGAAAAGAAAATTTGATTGGGAGAGATGGACCCCTTATTAGAAATAAATAACATTTATTATGATGTCTCAAACCCCGCTGGATATAGCAGTTTCAGCAAATTATCTGAAGCGATGAAAGGCAAAATGACTAAAGAAGAAACAAAGAAATGGTTAGAATCACAAGAAACATATACTTTACACAAACCGGTACAACGTCGATTTCCAAGGAATAAATATATTCTATCAAATATTAATGAGCTTTGGCAAGCTGATTTAAGTGACATGCGAACTTATAGTGAACATAATGATGGAAATAAATATATATTGTGTGTAATTGATGTTTTTAGTAAATATGCCTTTGCTAGAGCTATGAAAAAAAAAGAATTCTGAAACTGTAAAACAATGTTTTGAGAGCATAATTAGTGAAGCTAAAACTACTCCTAGACATTTACAATCAGATAAAGGCACTGAATTTATATCAAAAGATGTTCGACAGTTTTTAAAAAATCACAACATTAATTATTATACGACTAATAATCCTGACATTAAGGCTAGTATTATTGAGAGATTCCAAAGAACTCTAAAAATGAAAATGTGACGATATTTCACTCACAACAATACTCATAGGTATGTTGATATTTTGCAAGATTTACTTCATTCATATAACCATAGCTTTCATAGAAGTATTAGGATGCGTCCTTGTGATGTAAATGATAGTAATATCATGACAGTTTGGCGTAACTTGTATGAGAAGTCAAATATTCAGAGTAGCGTCTTAAAAACTCCTAAATTAAACATTGGTGATCATGTGAGAATAACAAAATATAAACATATTTTTCAAAAAGGTTATGAAACAAACTGGAGTGATGAGATATTTGTGATAACATCAATCATAAAAAGGTCACCGTGGTTGGTGTATACTTTAAAAGATCTTAAAAATGAACCCATCATAGGAACATTCTATGAAAAAGAACTGCAAAAAGTTAATTATGACCCCACTTCAAAATATAAAATTGATAAAATTATTCGTACTCGTTATTCGAGAGCTAGAAAGGAATTGCTCGTGAAGTGGAAAGGTTATCCGAATAAATTTAATAGTTGGATATTAGCATCAAGCTTAGAGCCATGAATGTCGAAAATTTTTATTTAACTTTACCTAGTAACAGTTCTTTCACATACTTTCCTGATAATAAAACAACAAATTTTTCAACGAAGTTACCAAAATCTATCAAATTGGAAGGGGAATGGTCGGTAGCGGTTGTGGAATTTCAATATCCTTGTACCATGTTTACGGTACAAAATAATAATAATATAATGTACATAAAGAAAAGAATGATTGTTCCTAACGAAACAGATTCTGCTGTTGTTACGTATAAAAACCATATACCAGCATCCAGTTATGAAAATATAGATGATGTTTTATCGGCATTAAATTCAAAAGAAACGTTTAAATTGCGACATGATAAAATTTCTAAGTTTGTAAGTCTAACTGGAAATATTGATAATCTAATTTCTTTAAAATTTTCATCAAAATTAAGTCTTCAACTTGGATTTGATCCAAACACTGATGTTGCGACTAGACGTATTGGTAAATTTCCAGCTAACCTTTACCTAGGATTACCATCACAGTTATATATTTATTGCGATATTATACAACCTCAGATAGTTGGAGATGTAATGTGCCCATTGTTAAGAATTGTATCGTTAGATCCCGTTAAATATGTATATGGGTCAAATAAAATGCATGTTTTTTCTCCACCGCACTATATTCCAGTATTGCGTAGGGAGTTTGATACTATTGAAATAGATATAAGATCTAACACTGGAGAAAATATACCATTTGAGTTTGGAACGAGCTTCGTCAAGTTGCATTTCAAACGTAATTAATTTTAAAATAAATAATGTATACAAAACATGATAACAATATCTGTCCATATCAACACTACTATACTCATCAAGCTGGGTCGGGAATTGGAGTAATATATAAAGGTGTACCACACCAACGTGGACATGGTATTGGAAGTTTTTTAGGAGGATTGTTTCGATCAGTGCTACCTCTTTTTTCAAGTGGTGCTAAAGTATTTGGTAAAGAAGCATTAAACGCCGGCGTAGGACTTTTATCAGATATGGTGCATTCAAAACCTCTACAAGAATCTGTTAAAGATCGTTTTAAGGACGCAACCTTAAATTTAAAAAGAAAAGCTGATGACAAAATAGAAAGAGTAATGTCAGGATCAGGTTATAAAAGGAAAAGACCAAGTTTAAACCTCATTTCATCTGTGAATCGGAAAGGGAGAACAGTTAAAAAAGTTAAAAGAAATATTAATAACGACGATATTTTTTCTTAATAACAAAACAATAAAATGTCGTTCTTACATAACCATTCTTGTGAATGTATTAAATCAGAACTGGATTTGTTTGCTTTACCATCAACTCAGACAAGTATTGAAAATGGACAATGGATTTATTATAAACCAATTTCTTCACTCAGCGATGATGGACCGTTAGAATTTTTGATTCCTGGATCAGGGGATGACTATATTGATTTATCACATACATTAATTCACATAAGAGCTAAAATATTAAATCAAGACCATTCAAATCTCGCTGATACAACTTCTGTAGCGCCAGTTAATTATTGGCTTCATTCCCTTTTTAGTCAATTAGATGTTTATCTAAATCAAAAACTTATTTCTCCACCAAATAATACCTATGGATACCGCGCATATATAGAAACACTCCTTAATTATGCACCACCAGCAAAACAATCGCATTTAACTTGTGGAATGTGGTATGAAGATACTGCTGGTAAAATGAACAATGCTGATGAATCAAATAAGGGCTTCGCAGAGCGTCAAAAATATGTAAAGGAAAGTAAAGATGTGGAAATGATTGGACATTTACATGGTGATATTTTTAATCAAGAAAAGTTTATGATTAATGGAGTAGAAATGTGTGTAAAACTAGTTCGTTCAAGAGATTCTTTTAACTTATTGGCATCAACGAATGATATAAAAGTGAAAGTAGCAATCACTGATGCTACTCTTTTAATTCGTAAGGCTCGAATTAATCCAAGTGTTCTGCTCGCTCACCAAAAAGTTTTAGCATCTACAATAGCAAAATATCCAATCACTAGAGCCGAAGTTAAGGTTTTAACGATACCATCTGGCGTGCAGGGTAAAACACTTGATAATGTTTTCCTCGGACAGATACCAAAACGATGTATTATTGGATTCGTTAATAATGCTGCTTTCAACGGGAGCTTTAATAAAAACCCATACGACTTTGATAACTTTGGTATGAACTCCTTTAGTTTATACATTGATGGTATGCAAATACCTTCAAAAGCCCTGCAACCTGAATTTAATAATGGAATTCATACTATGATGTATCATACACTATTCTCAGGAACAGGTATCCATTTCTTAAATGAAGGTAATGGCATAAATAGAGATAGATTTCCAAAAGGATATTGTTTGATGGCCTTTGACCTTACACCAGATTTATCTGCTAATTCATCTTCACATTGGAATTTAATCAAACATGGAAGTGTGAGGTTGGAAGTTAGGTTCGAAAACGCTCTCAACCAGACAATTAATTGCATTGTATATGCTGAATTTGATAATTTAATAGAAATAGATAAAAATAGAAATGTAACCGTTGATTTTAGTAGCTAAATAAACTATTGTTATATAAGATTGGTATTTTCTTTAACTTATTTTAAATTAATGTGTGCTTTTGAATGTAGAAGACATATCATTATGTTGTTACTATGAATACCCTGGAAATAAATAAATATATGCGAATAATACATCATTCCTTAATCAATAATGTTTTTGCTGCTAATCGTTTACCGATTCATATGACAGCACCCATTTACTTGGTTAGTAATTTAGATCCTGATACAAAATCAGGAACACATTGGGTAGCTATTTACATAAGTACAGATGGTGTTGGAGAATATTTTGATTCTTTTGGTCGGAAGCCTAATACTTACCATTTAACATTTTTAAAACGGAACACATGTAGGTGGATTCATAATAATAACATTATTCAAAATGTTTTTTCATCTCTTTGTGGACAATATTGTCTAGTGTATTTGTATCTTAAGTTAAGAGGTGTGTCTTTTAATGATTTTATTGCAATGTTTAATGAAGACACATTGAAAAATGATGAATTGATTAAAAATATGTTTAAGACTTTTATGTTAGTTTAATAATTGTAAGCCTAGCAACTATTCTTTGTGTAATAAATATATGTTGAAATACTATTTTGTCTTTTTATTTAATTTAAAAATGAAACTAATAAAACATGTTTAAAAATATTTATTTGTTCATTGTTAAGTACATCATAAGCAACTACTGCTCAAGTCACTTCCAGACAACCAATATGGATTTTGATTCAATCTTTATGTTTGAATGTATATTTCTTGCAGTCAGGTGTTGATGAAATTTCTTTTGTTATATTGTAAATTAACGCTCGAGTTCGTTGGTGGTGGTTAGTCTTCGGTTTGTCGTAGTACTTCACTCTTACTTCTGCATGTTTCCAATGATCCGATGATGGGACATTAGTCAATTTTTTGAGATCATATACTTCGATTTTTATCATATGAGTTGCTGTTGACCCATCATCTGTATTTGTTGATATGTAAGACATCCCATCGTTTGTTGTTCGTCCCACAGTGGATGATTGTAGTTTAGATTTTTTCTTTTTTGGAGATTCATCGAAAAACTCGTTCAGAGATTCGCAGTCCGATCTGTCTCTCTTTTGGATAAGGCATGGAGTCGGAGAAGCAGCCTCGTCATCATCAGATGTTGGAAAGTAATAATTTTTGAATGTGTTTTCCTCGTAGTCAATGGTGGTATTGGCAGCAAAGCAAGATGTGAGCTATAACAATGATTACAAAGAATAGTAAGTACAACATTTATTAAATAAATGTGCACTAAGGAATGCACTGAAGATTGATGGCAATCAAGAAGTCACAAAATCAAAAACACAAGTTTGTATAAAGAAAGTAGATAATGCTTAATATAATACTTACAGACATATTGGTTGTCTTGAGGTGACTTGAGCAGTAGGTAGTCTTTCAATTGTAGTCGATAGCACTTTGTTAGGAAATGCTTAGATATGATGGTTTTTATACTAGTTGTTCGGTCGTTTACCTAATGTATTTGACAATTATTAAGACATAGATATGCCAGTAATAGAAGTATTTAAAACTTGTTACACAAATAAATGATAAAGTAATGAATAAACTCATTAAGATTCTGGAAAATTTTTTAGGGAAAGTTGTTCGGTCATTTACCTAATGTATTTGACAATTATTAAGACATAGCTATGCCAGTAATAGAAGTAATTAAAACTTGTTACACAAATAAATGATAAAGTAATAAATAAACTCATTAAGATTCTGGAAAAATTTTTAGGGAAAGTAGATATTTTTGATATGACGACAATTAGAGGTACTGCAAATATTTAGTATACATAACATTAATGGCATAAGTAATCTGCTTGGAACCAACGGCTTAACATGACTTCTGAAGTATGTAGGAACTCGAGATCGCAAAGTTTTGGTCACACATCTACGGCTTGACCATGGTGAAGGTTACTTTGTTTTTCTATCGAGTCCATGCACGAATTATAAAGCTGAAGAGTTTGTCGTAAAAGGCGACTAAGGGCGTGTTGGGTACTAGGTCTGTGAGTGTGTAGGCGATGAGCTGACCACTTGTCACTACTCTGCTTTCACGAATTTTTTCAACTGACCCAACCCAACTTTGTATGGCTGAATGGATTATTTCTCACCAAGATTCAGAAAATTAGCGAAAGTTGAGGTTAGGTTAGGTTAGGTTTAGTTTTCCATACTAAGAGACGACGACGATGGAGATAGATATAAGTAGGTTAGGGTTCTTTTTTTATAACCCTTAAAACCAGATTTGTTTAGGTTAGGTTAGGTTTATAAGTAGGTAAGAGTTATTTTTTATGACCCTTTAAACAAAATTTGTTTAGGTTAGGTTAGGTTAGGGTTCTTTTTTTTTATGACCCTTAAAACCAGATTTGTCATGTCGCTCTTTTATAGAAAATAGTTAGGTAAGGTTAGGTTTAGTCCAACCCAACTCTGTATATCTGAATGTGGTCTTAAGGACCATTGTGCTCCTTGGACTCTGTCTACCCTTTTGGGGATTATAGGCGTGATTGTATGTATGTGTATGTATGTATGAAGAGTTTGTTTGGATAGATTATTTCTCACCAAGATTCAGAAAATTAGCGAAAGTTGAGGTAATTAAAATAATGGTGTGACGTTAATGATACATCTAATTAGAGTCATCATTACTGTTGTTGACAGTGCTAGTTAATGTTTCCTTAATTATGCTTTACTAATGAGATATCTAATTATGTTTTAATTAACATTAATGCAAGTCATGTAACTCTGTAAATAAGCATCATAGAGAAAAATGGATTACAGATTTGGAATCAGCACCCTTCAAAACCCCCAATTTGACACCAAACTTCTTTTTTTTTTTTTTTTTTTTTTTAGGTTTGCAAAGTAAGATGACGAATTTTTTGACGTACGATGACGAATTTTTGGTATGACGTAGAGATGACGTAGGTGGTCCAGAATGCATGAATACTAACTACTTACATTTACTACTGATATTCTGAACTGATCGTTTAAAAACTTTAATTGTTCATTTTATTTTGTGTATAAGATTTTTGTTATGCTGAGCTGGCAACAACGACTAATTCGTAGCTATTTTGTAATAAGTATACTTGGAAAAACAAAGAATATTTTAATTTTTTTCAATTTTTGCTGCGAAATGAAAATTGAAATACAAGGAACGTTCCACAGTATTAAAAGTTACAGTTTGTGCATTACTGACTAATCAATACATACCAAGCATGTGCAAATAAAGCATCTACCTACTTAAAATGGAAAATGTAACTGACCTATGCCCTTTTTACCTGTCGACAACTTTTGCTTGAGCTCTGCGGCGAGGCTGTCGTAGAGGTTCGCCACGCATCTCTCTTCATTACTTCCAGAATCTGATTCCCTTGACACTTCACTGCCTAATGACGAGTCTGGTGGTTTCTTTGACGCGGGCAAAGCTCCTCTCATTTGTAGCTTCCTCTCGATATCCGCGAATTTCTTCTGGTTTTCAGGCCTTTCTATTAGTGCTTGAAGGTGGGTGTACAGCATTTCGGCTGTGTGGTCGGAGTCGCATCTGTGGAAAAAATATTTTGTTAGTTTTTTAAACAAAAAATGTATTCGGAAAATGTATAGATTTTCCGAATACTAATATTCCAAACGCGAAAGTAACTCTCTGTCTGTCGGTTTCGCTGTTACGTCAAAACTACTGAAACGATTTAATCGAAATTTGGTACACGGTTAGTTTAGAACCTGGGAAAGGACATAAGCTGCTCTTTATCTCGATATTCCCATGGTAACTTGTACCACGTGGATGAAACCGCGGGAAGCCACATGTATGACTATAAATGACGATAAACTACGTATAGTATGAATAGTTCATTCATAAAATAAGTAAGTACCTATTTTTCACAAAAAAACATATTTTATCAAAATTGTTATCGCATGTCTGTATTTATAGAAAAATATTAAGTGTGCTGCAATTCGATTGACTGCGATTGTTTGTTAATTATTATTATATTTTATTTGGTATTAACGTTAGTGCTTTATGAGCTCTAACAATTAAGAACAATAATAATTAATTAACTTGACCCCGTTAGTGGTTATGTTGATGGAGCACGTTTTTCTTAAATCATTCTGTTTCATTACTTACAAATCGTGACAAAATATTGTTTTAATGGCTTGTATAAAGTTTTCGAAAAAAAAAAGGTATTATAACGATTCAGAAATAAGTACTTTAAATATCCACATGCATATAATAGTGATGTTAGTCAGTTCTTTGGCAAAATTCTTAAATGGTGTCGATTTTAACTGTCGATATTTTTCTTTTTCCTTTAGACTAAATTACTCATTGGCTCTAGCTTCAACGCGAACGAAGAAGCAAGAAATTAGCAATAATTAATAAATTACCCATGTTTCGTTTCACGAATAAAATAATAATCAAGCAATATACATATTGATATCGTGTTAACAAACTATTAATGTTGTATTAAGTTATACAATCAACTGTTTCCGTATTTTAACATTATCGCAAAATATTTCGACATAAATTACAAACAAGTTGTTGGATAAAAATGTTAGCATCCATCCAAGCGTATTTTGACAACTATGCCCCAAATAACAAGGCCACACATTCTTCTTATCTTTCTATTTAATTTGTCTTTTAGAACACCAATTACCAACATGAGTAATGAAACGATAAAGCCCTCCTTTACTTTAATTATGACTTTGATTTATGTCTTTAACCGATTTTAATCAGTACATTTTGTTTAGCTTGCGGTGGTAGTTCAAGACTGGCGTTTAAAAAAATATTTCGTAATATTCGTGACAAATGTAACAAGTTTGACAGCAGCGTGCCAAAGGTACGCGTGCGAATGTCAAAGTTGAATGATTATCGACAAGGCCCTGTCACTTGGTTGGTTGAACTAGTGATGTACCTATCTAGGTTACTGATATCGATATCGTGGATCATGCCATGGTGTTACGTGTCGACTAAAGGTTACCATAGGTTTCTCGTTACACAATTTCAAAACTGTGACTGTAATGTGTTGTTCTATTTTGTACACACAGACATGTAAGAAAATTGTATAATTTGGAACTCGAACTGGGGTAGTACTTCCACCTTATAGAAGACCACAGTCCATGAAAATCTAGAGACCGGTTCAGATCAGATCTTGACGAGGTAGTGAAGAAGACAAGGGTTAGTTGAGCACGTGTGTCGTGTAAGTGTTGCAAATATTTTGACTAATTGATAACCTCCGCCTTTTTTTGAAGTCGGTTAAGAAATAGATGGGACACGTCTGTTTGCTTAAAATTATTAATACGTACTGAATATGATTTCAGATCAACGTTACGATTTGTCTCGTGATAAAACCTATACAAACCGCCTACACTATGCCCATTATCTGCCTTTAATTTATTTCACTACGGAATAAAAATAACACATGGAAGAGCAAGGATTATTCATAAAAATTCTTAACGTTAAATCTCCTAATATGAATGTGGGTCTAACCATAAACATTGTTATTACAAATTTGGAAATTATAGTATTAAAGGTAGTAATTTAAAAGTATTATTAAGAATGATGTCATGAAATTTGATCCTAGTTGATTGGATTAGAGTTTACAAAAAAACCCTATATATTACCTAGCCTTAAGTTTTACCTTTAGCAACACATCAATGGAAATTGTTACCGGAAATGTATAAAATCTAGGAAAAATATCGATGAATGATCAATTCCTAGGAAATGTATTCTGATATATATTAGGTTATGGTTATTTTTTAAGACCCTGAAAAACAATAATTGTGTCATCAAAACATAACAAAACAACATTTGGGTTGCTGCCCAATTAGTTATTTTGCTGATAAATTACAAATATCTGCTGCCCAATTAGTTATTTTTCTGACAAAATTTTGCAATATTTGCAGCCCATAAGTTGCTAACCAATTAGTTATTTTAGCTGATCAATTGTATTTTTTGCGATTCGAATATTTTGCTAACCGTTTAAATAACACATTTCATAAAACGAAAATGCGGACCCGCTCCGCAGTCGTCTTTGCATACATAACTAAGTCAAATAGCTAGTAGCTATGTGGTGCAATCACGAAGGCACGCACACACTTTGGGCGGTTCGATCCCATTCTATTACCATAACTTAACACTGCAATTAGCATACGTTACGTAATGATTATAAGCGGTATTAGCAGCGTAGCAATACACTACTTTTTACACTGACGTTGTCCGTGAATTTACAATAGACTAGTTGCCCACGATTTCGTCCGCGGTTACTATGGTTTTTAACTATCCCACGGGAACCCTTTAATTTTCCGGAATAAAAAGTATCTAAGATGTTGACCAGGGATATAAGGTATCACCATGCAAAATTTCATTGAAATCGATCCAGCCAATTCGGAGATTAGCCCGTACAAACAGAGCCCGTACGCCACATGTCCTTAGCCACATGTAACACTTATCGATGGAAACTTTATTGGTCTATGAACAATTTTTTAATTTCTAACAAGAGTATTTGTATACTGTTTGTTTTCTTATAAATAAATGAATGAATGGATGAATTAATGAATGAATGCACGAATGCATGAATAAATAAATGAATGAATGAATGAATGTATGAATGAATGAATGAATGAACGAATGAATGAATGAATGAATAAATAAATATACGTCTTCTGCTGGGCACAGGTCCTTCTCATGGAGACACACATGAGTATGGGCCCTAACCACCACGCTGACCCACTGCGGGTTGGAGGGTAGAAAAGGTTGCAATAGTCTTCTGAGGTACGGAGAAATTACAGATCCTAATGTTTTGGTCACCCATTCAAGGCTTGACCATGGCGAAGGTAGCTTTGATTTTGATATCAAAAGTCAATGTCCTCAACAATAAAAATATATTTTTTATAGGAAATTAAAAATAATAAAGTTGTTATTGGTAAAACATTTAAACACTCCATAATTTGATACAAGATTTCGATTTAATCGATAGGTAAATATTTAATTAATTTTTCAATTACTAGATTTATAAACTTGTAGCTAGTGCTGGTTTATTTACCTTGCTCGAAGACTAGTCTCAATGATCTGGCTGTGATAAATTGATTACCTAATTAGTTATATTATTAGTTAGAACTTGTAGGTACTTATTACGTGTCTTCACATTCCTTTGCATATGAGATCAATAAGGAATATTTGTAAGTTGTAAATACACTCGTTTTTATGTCCTTATTATATTGCCTCCCCTTGATTGAAAATCTACGAAATACGATAAAATACCTAATGTTTTAAAAACATTTTTGCAATAGTATTCTGTCAATAATATTTTGGAAATAGCAGTATTGAATTATTTTTTAATTATAGTGCATTAACATGTTTTTATAAATTATAGGCAAACTTTTGACCCCTTCCTATGGCAAGCTGAGATGAGCACATTTGTCTAGAAGATACCTAGTCTCGATTTGAAGGATCCCAAAATTATAGTTGTCAGGGAACACTGATTCAGGAGTTGTAGGGATAAACTTGTAGGGATAAAATGGGCTGCTACTCTACACACAAACAATCGTAACGATTTTGCCTACACACCAGGAGATCTAGGGGGCGATTTAGGGCGCCCCCACCACTGCTCTAATATTGCCCCGATATTGCCTCTGATTTTAGCGACG
This sequence comes from Parapoynx stratiotata, assembly GCA_910589355.1. Classification (NCBI taxonomy): domain Eukaryota; kingdom Metazoa; phylum Arthropoda; class Insecta; order Lepidoptera; family Crambidae; genus Parapoynx; species Parapoynx stratiotata. The sequence goes on from OU342479.1 coordinate 6,956,310, forward strand.
TGAGTAGACCCCTTAACTCGATATACATTGACGACTTAAATCTAATTAACGAATTACTTTTTAGCCGACTTAAAAAAAGGGGGTTCTCAATTTTACCTTTATGTATGTATGTTTTAATATGCACTTTTCGTGTTGAGTATACATTATAATCTAGCTAGTGTTCATCGCTGTAGTTTAATAGTAGATAAGTATTGTAAGGATTAAACAAGGATATATTATTAACATTGACATTAACATCAAGTGGTTAGTATTCGCGTATGAAATGACCAGCTAACCAATTCAAGATCAGTAGGTCGTTTAAAGGGTACGCTAAAACATCATAAAAAATTACATGTTTATGCTCGTTTTAGTATCGGTTGTACTGTGGTTTTCTACAGTTTTACCTAATATTTGTTTTTTTTTGTAATATTCTATAATTTTGAAATAGCACAATTTGGAATGAACGAAATAGTTAAAACCACGTTAAAACCTATTTAGAAGTTCATATGGCCCATGACAATGGGATAAACCTGAAGTTGCTGGCCCTTTAGATTGCGTAGGTATATAATAAACTGAAGTACAATAAACTTAATCATTATTAAACAATAACAAAAAATGCCCTTACCGAGTTATTGGTCGCCAATATAGGTCTTACCTTAAATAGAATTTTGCCAATTAACACGTAATATGTAAACAATGCCAAATAACACATGCCTCAATACATCTGCCTATAAATAGATGATGAGCTATGTGACCTTTCATGTATTGGTTGTTTGATCATTGTAATTAATAAACGCAGATGTACACTCGGGAATAGAAATGTAAACATAAATAAATAAATATCCTCAGACATCACACCTATGAACTAATTCCATTTTAAGCAACTAAATGCTGCTTGTGTTACGGATACTAGATGGCGGACAAATATATTTAATAGATAAATACATATAATTATTCAGAATATGCATAATATAATACATATATAATTAACATCCAAGACTGGAGAACAAATGTCTGAAAATTCATCACCCAAACACTCTCGAGATGGCGACGCCTTGAGACCGGCGTACAGACCACTCGACCACGGAGGTCGTCTTAAAAGATAAATAATTATGTTGTCAATAAAATAGCAATGTGACGGACGAGGCACTCGTTCGAGAGGTCGCGGGACTTGCGGGTTCGATCCCACCGCCAGCATCATTGAGTTTGAATAAAACTTATGTACAAGTTGATTGTGAATATCGCTTACCTCACATTGTGCCCGGTGCATGGCAACAGGCTGCCACCTATTACATGGACACATAACATATCTGTCGAAATGTGGGTGTGACTACTGCCTGAAAGAGGCGTGATATATGTTATAATTTCATTGCCATTTTGTGATGTTTACTTCTTTTTGTTTACTTACAAAATTCTTTTAGCTTTTCATTCAATCTATTATTTATTTCCTAGCTTGTGTCACCCGGATTCTTTTTCTCTCAGATGCTAGGGCTATGTTAATCTTAATATTCATGTAAAAAATTAAAAATCTTTAGCGCAATAGGCCTCTATTTTTTCTGCAATAAATATTAAGTAAATGACGTACTTGAAAAGATTATTCTTAATATTATTGCAGCCATAACCAATTGAAAAGAACGCCTCTACCTTTTAAGACTTCTCTGGTTCAATCATCGCTTTAACAACTGAGATTGAATTAAACGTAGGTAAGTACAGTTTAGTATGTATATCTCTGTGTCCTGTTGACGACAACATCTCTTATATCAGACAAATTAATATCTTTTGCCATCTACTACGAGAAGACATGCATATATTACGTTAAGTTTTATGGATCAAAAATTTCTTGCGAAATTCACACTGACCTTTGTAATCGTTGAGAAATGATTAGTGTTGTCAACTTTAACACACAATTAAGATTTCTTGTAACTCAACCTATTTCTTAACTACATAATTGCTTCTAAGACGGCATATTTTTTTTATTTCTATATGTGAAACAAGGAAAATGTTTGAACAAATAATAAAAATTATGAATAAGCTTTACGTGTGATCTCATCACTAAAATAAAAAATTTAAAATCTTTTTAAAAGACAAGCTTTTATTACTTTGTTAAATAAAAGCGTGTTTCATTGTGATTGCAATAGATGTTCATCAATGTTCCATCAAATTGTAACACTCTTTTATTTAACAAAGTAATATTTGTGCTTTTTAAAAGTTTTTTTTTATTTAATTTTAACTTTTTAGTATTTAAGCCAAAGTACTCGTCAAGGCGATTCAAACGAAGCCAAACTTGATGGCATATTTAATTAGTGAGTTCCTATGGCCAGCTTCATCATCAGATTAGCTCCAAGTCATAATAATATTGCATTGGCATCCGATTTACACATGCATGCAAAATTTCAGCTCAATTGGTTAAAGATATCTGCTGAAAAATTCAGTTGCAAGATTTAACCCGAATATACATAGGTACATACATACAATGCATGTTAAATAAAAGCTTGTAAAATAGCCGATTTTTCAATGAATTGTACAATTTGCTATTTTACAATTTAATTTTTTTTTATTTTTGGTTTGTCTTTATAATTAACGAAAAAATATTTTCTGAGGATAAATCATAAAGTCATCATCGTTTGAAAACCAGGGAGTTAACCACGACCTTTTCAAACATAATTAAATCGGCAGTGTAAGTGAGACGCCGCTATATGCAGCGTATATTGCGTCCCGCTTCGATAGCGGTTTTTAATATATGAATTCTTAAGAGTTTGTGAATAGACACAATCGTTTCGAATGTTGTTGGTACTTTAATAATAAAAACTTCGAAATGGCAAAAGATAAATAGTCTACAATAATAATACCCATCTCGGAAAGATGCAAGAGATAGGCAATCGGTGGAATGCTGGCATTTTAAAGTCAAGGATAAGGATTCGACGGCGAATTGAGAACACGTTTTGACTTCTACACCTGACAATTGAACAATGAAGAATTCACCTATTGAAAACATTTTTTTTTTATTTAATATGGTTGCATACTTTATGCTACATTTTTTGTCGCATCGGCTACATGTGATACGGAATGTAGCAGAGGATGACAGAGTACGTTACCGGCCTCTGATAATTAGGAACTTATATATATTTTTTTAAATCCATAGAGTAGTAGATGAAGATATATGCAAGTAGCTAAAACAATAAGAAAAAACATGCCTTTTTAGGCTCCACCTTTCTAGCCCACAGTGCCGCTTCACGCCTTTGATTGAATCTATGATTAAACAATCAGTAAAATCAATCTGAGATCTTTTCTTACAAGTTTACTTATTAGATGTCAAATGAAACCTCCACAATATGAATATCCGTAACAATAATAATATTCATATGCCGTTTGCCTAAAATATCGCAATTTTTACAACCTATTTTGTAATGAAACTTCGAAATATCAATGTCTATTCATGATATAATTACTACACTACATTGCCGGTTTATTTGTAAGGCTATAATTATATTACATGGAAAACTATCAATGATTGGCTATTACGCAGATGTTTTGTATTCAAGGTTATTGTATTTTTGTTTTGTAGGCCACGTATCTCACCTATGAACTAGAAATCATTTGAAATTTGCATTCTATCGACTCATTAGAAAGTCAAATGTAGATATTTCTGTTCCTGTTTACTAATTGCGACATAAACATAAATTATCGTATTTATCCAGTTAAAAAATATTTTTACAGAGTTTCGTAATCCAATATTTTTTTATTTTTGAATTTTGTTTAAATTTCTTACTTGACTCTACCAGAAAATCCTGAATATTTAATTTTCCTTGGCTTATTACATAAGGTAATTTTGCCACGTTTTATGGGCTTAGAATTTGCTTGAAATTTATATCCTATTGAAGTGAGGTTCCGGATGAAAGCTAATTACTTACAAGATACAGTAATCATGTTAAGTTCATAATTACACTCCTTAGAATAATTTCCATTGAAAACATTCTATGAAATTATTATTCGTGATCTTACATTACTTCTTACATCTTAGTAAGTCATCATTATTGATAATATTGTGATGTTACAAATTTACCTAATTATACCTATAGTTGGGAATAACGAAAATGGGAATGGAATTAAAAAAAGTTACTATTTTCTTGATAACGCATTCCGGTAGTGAACTGGCAAAGAACTTTAATGAAAATTGATCAAAACTATACAAAAATGTATTTTTTATGTGTTCACCACATATTCATACTTAGAAAGATAAGTATTGCTTTGATAAAAGCATTTTTATTCACATAATATTCAGGCAATAGTTTTTATTTTAACACGACTGACATAGAGCCTACATTTCCTCAAAAAAAGCAAGAAAATCGTAGCAGCCATCCCTTGACCTCGCCATCAATACCTAAGCTAATCTAGCTGGTGCCATACACGGTCGTCCATCACTCTCGTTAAGGCAGATGCCCTCCCCATACCAGGCAGTAACTGCCGCCCTGATTCTTTTAGCAATAGCTCCGGGTTGCGGTCGGTTTGATAGTAATATAGTAAACATCACAATTACTGATTAGTGTTTTTTAGAATTTTGTATACAAAAATAATTTTTAATATGAAAATTTATATCATTATCATTAACCTGTAACGAGGCGCTATAGCTACCCTTTGCTGTTATTACGCTCTTCTCTGGCCATTTTTCTCTTGGTTTCTGTTTTTAAATTAACTGCCTGTCGTCTCTTTTTAATTATTTTGTTCTCGAAATTCATTTTTACAAGAGTCAGCGTGTAGAGCCGTTGACTCACTAACAATAATTTTAAATATTATTATAATGTATTTAGTATTGTGTTAATCAAGTTATAAGCTCATCCTAAAAAGTTACAAAACCACTAGATTCTCGGTTATCAGTTTCAGCTAATTTATAATAAGTTTATTTAAGGCCCCGTTCCGTGTTGGTTCGGGACACAAAAAGAATGTACCAACTGCTTTTCTTGCCGAGCATGTCGTAAAAGGCGACTAAGGGCGTATTGGGTACTGGGTCTGTGATTGTGTAGGCGATGAGCTAGCCACTTGTTACTACTCTTTCACGATTTTTTTCATCCGACCAAACCCAATTTTTGTATGGCTAAATGTGGTCTTAAGGAACACAGTGCTCCTTGGACTCTGCCTACCCCTTCGGGGATTACAGGCGTGATTTTATGTTTGTATGAATATTATTTAAGGCATTATTGTAAGTAGCCCAACCTTTTATAATATATTTTACTTTTAAAAGTGAAATTGTTTTTGTGTATTTTGTAAAATTTACCTTTTTATATAATTGTTTCAGTTGTTTAATCTAAATATATCTACCTCAATATGTGACGACAACTGCCTTTTTATTTAAAACGATCTACCACGTTACAACTCTACTCCTGATGATGAAGAAAATATACATACATACATATAATCACGTCTATTAACCCCTAAGGGTTAGGCAAAGGCTGCCATAGTCCGTGCTGCACCAAGCAGTGATTGCATATGTGCTCAGCATGGTGATGAGCCCGTCGCCGTCGAAGAAAATATAGATGTGTTATTAAAGAGATATATTTCATAAGCTTATGCTTATGGCATTCCGGCATGCTAACACACTATAGATTTTGTTGAGGTCTTGTCTCCGCGAGTAGAGTGGTTAATATTAGGTCCTTTCCTATGAAATTGGTGTTTTGTATGGAGATTTTGGGGGATTCTGCATTTTCCATACTAAAATTTTCTTAGTTTTCTTCACAACGACTTTCGTATTCGGGAGGCACTTAAAAAGAGTTGTCTCCGTGTCCAATTTTAACACAATTAAACTTACAACAAATTATCAAAACAAATCAAAAGAGCTCAAAAATATAGTCTATTTTTAGACGAGGTAATTATTTTTAGGAATACTCTGAATCTTAATAGTTACAGACAAAATACTAAGACAGAAAAAAAACACCAATTTCATAGGTAAGGACCCAATATATTTCAAAGAACACACTGTAGTTTGTGTTATTGGATTATGGTAATGGATAGATTTTTTTGTACTTTTAGAATTTTACTTAAAAATAGCCATGAAATTACACAAATAGCCTCAACCAGGATTCGAGCCCAAATCATATACACGGCGTGCCCATCGTTCTCGTTAGAGCAGATGCACGCCCATACCAGGCGGTAACTGCCGCTCCGATTCCTTTAGCAAAGGCTCCGGGTTGCGGTCAGTATCCATTTCTTATGTTATTTAACTATTCTAACAATTACAATGAGGTTGGAGGAATTTTGATTGGAGTTTACATGCTTTGTTTGTCTTTGATTCTAACCTTTGGTAGGTGAGAATAGCATAGAGATACTATTATATTAGGTCCTTACCTATGAAATTGGTGTTTTGTATGGAGATTTTGGGGAATTCTGCATTTTCCATACTAAAATTTTTTCAGTTTTCTTCACAACGACAAATCCAAAGATAATTATATTTGGCATCTTTCATTAGACAAGCTTTAGTAATATGTGTAATATCACACTTCATAAACATTATTTATCGTTTTTAAGTGAATGCAAATAAAACGATGTATTCGGGTGGCACTTAAAAAGAGTTGTCTCCGTGTCCAATTTTAACACAATTAAACTTACAGCAAATTGTCAAAACAAATCAAAAAAATATAGTCTATTTTTTGACGAAGTAATTATTTTTTAGGAATACTCTGAATCTATAACAAAATAAATAAATTAAATAAATAAATAAAGTAAAGTTTTAGAAATAGTTTAACTGTATTTTATAAACTTAAATATATATAATAAAATATTTATTTAACAATTAATTGCACACACAAAAAAACACAAAAGCAATACAAAAAAAAACAAAAGGTAATTTAGTACAAAAGGTAGGGCTTATTCCTAACAGAAATGTCTTCCAACCCACCTGCGAAGGAAAAATGCTGAGGAGTAAACTGAGTCGCGTGTACTTAACAATATATACATATGAAATAATAAATGAAATAATATATATAAATATAAAATAAATAATATTATACCGATATATAAATAAGTAACAACACATAATACATAAATAAAATTTTATGGATGTGACAAAAACGATGATCGGGGAACGTAAAATAAATATAATATGTGCGATGATGAAGGTAGGATTTTCCGATATTTTATGTTAATAACGATTTAGTTATGTTGCAATCTAATTAGATTGCAACCTAACTAAATCGTTATTAACAGTGATTAAATTTAAGTATTTTATTTGTATAATATTATTTGTGGTGGTTAGTATTAAAGGATTGCCTAAAATTTTGCAAATCTTTGTAAATCAAATGAGCAAACATGGCAAATTTTGTATCTCTTTAAAAATTACACAATTTTATGACACACCTTATCTAACTGAGCTTTTGTGTCATTTTATTTAACACCTTGGCGGGCACCGCGAACACCGGTATTCGCAAACAATAGATGTTTCTATTGTCTCGTTTGGTGCCCGTTGACTAGTTAATATAAATGATAAAAAATTCACACTTCAATTACACCTATTTAGTGTACCGAAGTATTTAAGGAAACAACAAGAAATTGGCAAGCCAGTCCAATGACTAAGGTAAAAAATTATAAGACATTCTTTGTCGTCTTTATAGTAAATTTGTAGTAACGTATAGCGTGTATTTTGCCCGAGACAGTTAAACAATCATTAAAGAGGCGGATCATCTCCGTATCTTGCCCGAGTCAGTTAAATAGGCGGATCATCTCCGGCTGTTTATTACATATTAGATTGCAAATTACACTTTACTGTAGTCATGACAAGGATACGAATAAAAAACTAAATCTGAGCATTAATATTAATTTCTTCTTTCAGTATAGGCGAGTAATGACTGTAAATTGCATGCATTAACTGCATTGCGTTAATCTAAATTATAAAATAAATATGTATAATAAATAAATAGAGATAAGAAGAAATCTTTTATAATTTCAAATTGTGTGTTTGCTTTACTTTTTTCTTTTTTATAAAAAGCTTCCTACTAGAACTAAAACTGGTCGACCGCGGACTTCCTGGATTGTCCAAAAAAACCTCGTCATCATTCAGTACAGAAACAACTGGGACTGAAACCCAGAAGCCCAGAAATTACACCACCGGCGCCACCCGTCCTCGCAAGTTTATACCAATTCCTAATTTAAATATTTGTTTCAAATGTCCTTGTCACAAATTCCTGTGCCAATTGATGTCGCTCGCGGATGCGCCAGCGCAAACGTGATATGTCGCATTACGGTTGCCACATCTTATTTCTATTCAGTCATTTCAAATGTCAGCTCAATGTTCTATTAAATTAAGAAAAGGCTTTTCTGTATTAAAATACAAATATCTTTTCTTTGTGTAGGGAAAGGAGGCAAACGGTTGGAGTTCACCTGATGGAAAGTTATCACCAACCTTCAACTTCTGCAACACCAGAAGGGACAAAATGTACACTTTTTTCTTTATTTATGTTATGGTCGATTTTATGATCTCCTCGGTTCAATCTTTACCTGTACCACTGATTTTTAATTCAACTATGTTCAGTTTAAACTAAATCTCTGGCATTATGTGTTAATCAGTCAAGCCATTTCGGAGATTAGCCAGTACAAGCAGACAGAGAAACAAAAAATTTAAAAGATTTTTTTTGGTATTTTCCCTTTTTTTACATCCCCCTGAACTTTGTTTTAAGCATTTTTTATCTATGTACAAACATTCCTCCTCTACAGTTTTATTATATGTATAGATTACATATGTCATGTTATCGCCGCATTTGAGTTGTATGTTTCTGCTTTTGGTATTTGCTGTTTCATATATTATAAACAACATTGACGCACTCGGAAACTTTCTTGTAAGAATATCTTTAAGAAAATGTATGTGCTGTGTATTTTAGCGAAGAAATAAGCGGGGAAGGTGCATAACTTCAATGTCCTCATCATTATTCCGTTGGGAAGATGCTCCTAAGGCTCGGGTGCATTATAATGTTGCAAAATATATTCAAGCTTAAATGTCAGGTGAAGAGACCGTGGACCTTTGTTTATGTTTTGCAATCGCTTACCTCAAACGCGAACTTATTAGCAAGTACGATGACTTAAATAAACGGTGATAGCTTTATTGAATCTTAAAGGAATTGTTTGTTATATTCAAACGTCTTTGAAATAAAATCCGATAGATCTCTGCTTTGCCCTGTTCTGTGATCACTAACGTTATGTCTAAAATCATCAATAAAAATTCACAATTTAAAAAGAAATTATATAACATTGTTACACCGTTATAATTAAAGTATTTTAAAAAATTTGGTTTTATGTAATAGAAATAAGCAGAACTCCCAGACACATGAGTATTACAATTTCTTTTCGATGCAATATTAACTGTAAAAATTAGTAATTAGGCTATAAAAATAGTCCGAAATTTATATTTTCTGTCCTTGAGTTTGTACAGAGCGCTATCATTAATTAAAGAGTTAAAGGTTGCAAGAATCAATTTATTTTAATTCATCTAGATAATCAATAGTAGCGTGGAATATTTTAACAATTAAATTCCAATTCAAATACACAGTTATTCAAATAACGACCTTATTTCTAATTAAAGCGGCATGCTACTCGTATGTCATCGTTACGAAGTTCTTGTCACAAACAATGTGTCATTATTACTTTCCAGATTTATTACTGTACATTTTAATTTAAGATGCATTGTCTGCGAACATTCTCATAGCTTAAGGCGAAATCAGTTTCATATATTTTACAATATAAAGGTCAGACTATACCTAAATGTCAAGTGACTTAAATTGGCGCATCATATTCCAGTAAGCAAGGTGCCTACGAAATGGAATTTCCGAAATTAATTGGTATGGTGCTACATGATTTCACTAAATCTATTGTTAAAATAAAATAACACTATTCAATCGACGCTTTAGGCATTCAGGAATTATAATAAGCACTTGTTATAAGACTGAGTCCCTAAATAGACGTTTTTTATTATCATTGTATAACACTATTTCTGTCTTTGTAAAAATTAGTTCCGTGTGACGCCAAGAGATGGCGCTGTATGCTCTTTCATCGCGCTAACGATGTTTCTTTTATGTGAGATATAGGGCAAAGAAAGATTGTATAGAATAAGCTATCCAATAAACCTGTGTGTACTGGTTTTTTTTTTTGTTTTATATGGTTCATACCTAAGTACACTCGGCGTTGTGGTACCTTGACAACACGGTGGTTGTACAATCATTTAGTTGTTTTTTGAACTTATCCTAAGTTATTATTTTGTGCACTGGTGTTGCTCTTTCTCTTACTCCAAGGTAACACGTTTGAGAATGCATCCTTAGTTCTAAAATCTTATCACTTGCCTGTAAGCATGCACGTGGACCGGGCAGCCAGTGATGGGGTTGTACAGCAGCAGGACGCAGGCCACCACGTCCGCCTGCACCACGGCGCTGGTGATGCTGCCGTGCGGGATGAAGTGCTTGATGGTCTGCTGTTTCCCCTTCGCTGTTACATTCTGGACTATCTTCAGGCCCTTGTGGGAAACCTGTGAATTGAAAAACCCTCAAGTAAATTGTTTTTTTAACCCGTTGGCGGGCCAGAGAACACCGGTTTTCGCAAACAATAGATGTTTCTATTGTCTCGTTTCTTGCCCGTTGACTAGTTAAAGAATTTGAATCCTCTACTAGAAATGGTTGACAATTGCTGAGTAAAGAATTTCTTGTTTTTTTTTTCGACTATTTGACGATAATACTTTTTCTTTATATATTTCAAATATTTTTTATTTATTTATAATGTTTTAAGATATATAATGATATATTCAATAGAAATGCTGAGAAGTAGCTTCTGCTGCTGCTGCTGAGGAGAAGCTGACTTTTTAGCATTTCTCCTACAGCAGGTGGGCTGAAAGAAATATCTATTGGGTCCTTACATAGGTAACATAGGTATTGGGTCCTTACCTATGAAATTGGAGTTTTTAATCTGTCTTAGCAATTTGTCCGTAACTATTAAGTTTCAGAACATTCTTATAAAATAATTGCCTCTTCTAAAAATAGACCATATATTTGAGGTCGTATTATTTAATTTGATAATTTTTTGTAAGTTTAATTGTGTTAAAAAAACAAAGACAATTATTTTTAACTGCCTCCCAATGACAATTATTTTTAACTGATGAATACATCATTTGATTTGCATTAACATAAAAACGATGAATAATTTTTATCAAGCGTGTTCACACACATATTGCTAAAGCATGTCTAATGATACATGCCAAATATTATTATCTCTGGATTTGTCGTTGTGAAGAAAACTGATAAAATGTTAGTATGTAAAATGCAGACATCCCCAAAATCTCCATACAAAACACCAATTTCATCGGTTAGGACCTAATATTAGAAATAAGCACAACCTTTTGTACAGTCGAGTTCAAAAATATGTAAGCACATTTGACAGGTGACAGTCTTTACTCCCTTCTAATAAGAGTCAATTACTGTCAAAGGTGTATACTTATTTTTGAACTCGACTGTACCTACTCTTCTTTTTATTTTATGTGTTGTAAATTCAAAATTTTTCTTTTGTGTACATTAAATAGATAAATAAATAAAGACCACAGTCCTCATGTTTATTTTTTATTTATTTATTATTTATGCACGATAGTACAATGGCGGACTTAATATCTTAAGGTATTGTCTTCCAGTCAATCAGAAAGCGATGTGAGGAGAGGCTTATGGTCAATTTACGCGGTTTTTAGTCCCTAAGTGAAAACGTAACAAAAAGTTTGTGTCCACACATAAACTAAAGTCAATTTCGCAAATGTTGTGCACGTAGAACACGATTCGCATGTTTATAATGTTCTATGACTCAAGAAATATCGCGGGGACAGACTGTTAGGCGATAAAATATACCATAATGCAAATGTTGTAATGAAACCATACTACCATGAATAATAAAAATTTACTAATTTAGCAAGTCAATGTGCACTGGCAAGTAAAAGGTGCGGGTACACCGAGTTACTTAAAAAATCGATTTGTTTTGGTAATGGCCAGTTTATTTTGACACATTTTTAAATTTCAGCTAGGTATCACTAATGTATTTATGTTTTTATAATAATTTTATAATAATAAAATGCATTTCGTCATCATCATTTCAACTTCTGAAAATTTTATTAAAGACCCAAAATACTTTCGACTGTATTATTGGGTCCTTACCTATGAAATTGGTGTTTTTATTTTGTCTAAGCAATTTGTCCGTAACTATTAAGTTTCAGAAGATTCTTATAAAATAATGGCCTTTTCTAAAAATAGAAATATTTGAGCTCGTATTATTTAATTTGATAATTTTTTGTAAGTTTAATTGTGTTAAAATTAGACACAAAGACAATTATTTTTAACTGCCTCCCGAATACATAAAAACGATGAATAATTTTTATCAAGCGTGTTCACACACATATTGCTAAAGCTTGTCTAATGATACATGCCAATATTATTATCTCTGGATTTGTCGTTGTGAAGAAAACTGATAAAATGTTAGTATGTAAAATGCAGACATCCCCAAAATCTCCATACAAAACACCAATTTCTTAGGTAAGGACCTAATATAATCGACATAAAATTGGTTGCAGCAAAATGCACCTACGTCAATTTCTAGCAATCAGTGTATTGGAGGCTGGTACATGCTCATAAAATGTATTTCTCCCTGGAGGGACAGGAGAAAGTAATTATTTACGATGTTTTAATTGATTACTGCTAACCGACACCTGCCTCGTTATGCAACGGAAACTTCCTTACTGAGACAAGGTTGTCAACTGCACCGGTATTTACGGAGATTGCTGATTACTTGGTACCTTTTGAAGTTTAGATTATTTCGGACAATACTCGTAGTTATATAACATTTAAAGAAACAAAAAACAACGAAAAACCTATTTTTTTCTTAAAGTTGTACGAGACTATAAGTTATAGAAATTGGTATAGACAAATTTTAACAATTGCTTAAAAAATAATTAAATAATTAATACTTTGGAAATTTTGCTAACATAAAGTTTTGGCTTAGCTTTCAATTTGTATATTTATTCACGATAATTTGGATTTTAACACAATTGTCATAAAAGCTCGATTAAATTAGTATTAATTTAAAATAAAACTAAAACTAAAATTAGTTTGGCAGCCCTACCGCGAGTCTATTCTCATTAAACATAACCGGGGTAGGATTTCAGATGAAAGGCGATTATACTGATTACGTAAATATTACACTGGCCCGCGCATAATGAGAATGTTATATTAATGACATAACTTTGTCATATAGACTATTAATGTAATGTCTATATTTGGTATTACAACAACCTTGTTCAATAGATGAGTGGTTATCAAATACGAGGTTACAAAAATACCCGTATAGATAAATGTGGGCCGGTTTCTCTAAGTACCCCAACTGTAAGATTTTATTGTAAAAGCTTCTCACTTTGAGTTGCGTTAACTAGTTAACGGGCACAAACATCCATCGTTTGCGACCACCGGAGTTCGCGGAGCCCTCTAGGGGTTGAGAAATGTCAAGAATGAAAACTCATGTCAATTCATGTCTTCCCTTCGATGTCGTAAAGGCGATTAATGGACTAATGCCCGATTTCACCAACATCCTTTTAAAGGTTTAAAGACTTTTAATTTCTCATAAAAACATATTATGTTCACTTATAATGAGATATACAGTTCTTAAAATAAAGATATCATAAACTTTTTGCCTCTAAGAATGCCAGAAGTATAAAATCACAATGTAAATAAATAATTTTTAAGTTTTTTCTTGAAAGTAATTACATTATCACAATTCTTGATATTGTTTGATATTAAACAACATCACATAGCTAAAAGTCACTTAAACTAAGAGTACCCGTGAACGATCACCTAACTTCTTTTGGAATTGGAATTTAGAGGTCCCCTAAGTGATGGTGAAAAGGAAATAAATGTTAAGTGTCACCTAAAATATCGTAATTGACACCTAAAAGTTAGGGGTTGATGGTGAAATCGGGCATTAGAATCGCACAACCATCCAATAGCTTATAGCGGCGACGGCCTCGCCACCTCTCACGCTGTGCACATGTGCAGTCACTGCTTGGTGAAGGGTGGACTATGGCAGTGGACTGCTTTTGCGGTGCTTTTGCCTTGACTCTGACTAACCCTTAGGGGATAATAGTCGTGATTATATGTACGTAAGAATGAAAGTTTGTATGGGAAACATAATAAGCGCCCGTAGTGTATACTAGTTAAAATCATATTTCGTATAGAAATTGACATTTTTGACTTTTCTTAACGCAACTAAAGTGAGAAGTATTATTAATTAGAAAACTTACACTAGGAGTACCGATAGGCACAATCCTGCAGTTATAATAAAAATTTGGAACAGAACTAGTAGAAAATTATCGTTTCGATATTTATAAGAAACTTATTTGGAGTTGGTGAATCATGTAAATTTCGAGCCTCTATCTAACCAACCTGAAATGCATATGTACTACTGTCACCGAACTTATCTTAGTTGAAAAAGAGTACCTACAGCTCCATAAGTCCCTGACCCTCTTTTAGAGAATGAAAATTTCGAAGCTTTATAAAAGTTACAACTTGTGAACTTGTCCTGACTGGGTCCTGAGTATAGAGTATATAGTTCATTAGTAACTTACTTGTAAAGTAACCTTAAAAGGTTCCAAGTCCCTGGCCCTCTCTTCTAATATCCCAATGGCGGGGAGCGCGAACTCCTCCCCGCGGAGTCCCCGGGACTCCTGTGCTCCCAGGAACCAGACATAGTACGACGCTTTCTTTATATCTTTCTTCATTCTCAATGCCATTTTCGTCAGACTACTATGTCATTGTCTATGAGGTTGGGTTCCTGAAACAAAATAAAACTCATGAATAAAAAAATCTCAATTTATGCTTGGCATTGGTACTTATTACAGATATAATAATGGGATTTTTAGAACATTTTTTCACTCCTAATATGAAACGAAATCTTATTAACTTTTCATAATATTTACAAGTAATAAAATTCCTGACTGCGTTGTTAAAAGTCCTGACTAAGTAAATGCCAGTTTTACAAAAATATATAAGCTGATTCTTATAAGAAAAAGGAACATGCGTAACACGACACACATAACGTGTAATCTACTTGAGGAAATATAACTGTCTTGGTTTGACTGCATTATTACTGGTGTTAATCTACTAATTCATTATCATTAGATATTGATAATGGATATTAGTCCTTACGCCATAGTATTAAAGTGTAAAGTAACCTGCTTTGCTAACCCTACGTTACTGAACACCTGCTCATAACTTTAAGCACAATTTTCACTTGAAATATTAATCCTATACCATTATAAAAGTAATCTGCAGCAGCATTCTAGGGAGGATCCAGTATCGAGTTCCGCATGCCAATGAAATCAATCATAATCAATGTCGACTCGATATAAATCTGATACATTTCGAATTGGAAGTATCGATTAGCGAGACTTGTATACTCTGTTAAAATGTAATTTATAAACATGTGTGTGGTATAGTACGTCTCAATCCAAGTTGCCAAAAAAAAAAAAAAAATTGTAAACAAAAAACCGACTTACCGAATTTGTTATTCAATAATCACACTTTTTACATGGACATTGGCGTAGATATAATTCACGGTAACAATTGTTGTCCGTTTCAATTGATTTAAATTACCTGCAGTCATCACAAAACATTTTAGAGATGAAACATTACCTTTGTTTGTTTACCCTTTTGGTAACTTGGATTGAGACGTAGGACGTCGTTCGTTGGACGTAGTAATATTCGATTAGTGAAGGCTTGCATTATTTGTATATTCTCACTACTGGACCTTCCATTATAGAGAAATATATGAGTACGGGTCGTAACACAACCACGCTGGCCTAATACGGAAGAAAAGGAAGGAACACGAAATCAATAAGTATGATCACCCATCTAGATTCCAACAAAGGCTAAGTATGCTTTGTTTATATCAAAACTACGAATCAAAATATACGAATGTATCTTTTCAATGCATGTCCTCTGTGATTACCTTGAATTATTATTTATTTATAAAAAAAGCTTTTATTTTTAAAGAAAAAGTCAGACGTAGCAAAGTGATTCTTTCAAAACTTCCTCATGGCCCGCTTGTTTTAAATGGATGTGGTAAATAATAAAGTTAATTGACTTTTTATATTTTTCACGCTTCTCTGTGTGAAAACCTGTATTCTCAGCAAAATGAACTGCAATTTCTTAATGAAACCTATGTTTTTACAATAAAAAAAGAGCATTATTATTTTTAAAAAATTTAAGGACACTGTTTGATAAACAAATCCAGGAAATAAGAACAATTAGAATTATTTTGGATTTATTATTTTGGAACCTAACCTAACCTAATTGGAATTTACACATGTAATTGTAAGTCAGCCAACACCACGCGCGTCTCGACCTATTCCGTGTCTATTTTCAATTGTAGTTCAATTTCGTAATCAATTTCCATGAGTTGCATTATATATTTCAATCGCTATTTAGTAATTTCTCGAGACATTTGTATTCATATTGCGTGTACGCATTTAAATTCCACCCAGTGTTTGGTTGACAAATTGTCCATAACATTTGAGTAATTATTACGACATAAGGGCAGTGCACACTTTGGACATGTCGGTATTTGTTTTCTTTATCTCACGCTCTCATTGCATTAATAAGACCTTGAGTTATATTTTTAATTACTGAAACAATCGAAGCTTGAGCAAGTCGAATTTTAAGATATCTTCATGTGCTAACGCTATTTCGGTGTGAAGTTAATTCTTGTTGTGTGAATACGTGATGAGATACTTAAGGTAATTTTTAATGATGATGACTTGCCTAGTCTTATAATGTTTCATTGTCTTTATTTTTTTGATATTTGAATGGAAATCATAATGAAAAATGTTACTTAAGTACTTAAAAATTATACTTTTATCGTAAATGCGTAGTTTTTCTTTTTCACGAAGTTTTGTAAAATGCTTTTGACATTCATAAGCATGCGCTAAGGTATCTAAACCCAATCGAAAAATTTCATGGATAAGAAATTCCTTGCATATAGAAGAAAAAGACTATTTCACGCGTATACCTCCGAGTTGCATTATACGCCCACACTTGTAACATTATGTTTATACCGGTCCAGCAGCTAAAATGAATAATGAGCACATGAGTATTTTGGTATTTTTCCCGCTAATGACAATTCCGAATATAAATTTAAAAACAAAAACTGCTAAATGATAATAGCCAAGAATTCAGCTTTGGTGAGCGGACGGTGATCGGCATAAAAACTGTTCCGTTGACCCGAATAGCGGGTCCAAGTAGTGGTAAATCTTCTCAGCCGTCATTACGACCGCATCTCCAAACTGGCAAATTAATATTTCTTAATAAACAGCAGAGGTGCCACTTTTTCATTCGGTACTGTCAGCCAATAAGTTGTCAGACTACCTGTCTGAGAAGTGTTTACAGAATTTGTGATACAATTTTTTTTTAACTTAAACCCTTGAGGGCCACGCGAGCCCCGGTGTGGCCATTGATAGGGTATTAGGTGCTTTTAAAACCAATCGGTCTTCAGCAGCCTTAAACTTTTTTTATGTTGCAAATGAGATTGTGAATTACTGGAAATATGTTCATCACCTTGCAGTTCTCAAAATGTAAGTATATTATTATAGAATTCTTTTAAAATTATCGGTGGAACTGAACTACTTTAGAACACGCATACTTTAATTCACATAGTATTTAGTACAAGAGTCCGAAAGGGTCTGTTTATTGAACTTGGTATAGGTTCAATAAATGTAAATAAGTAGGTAAGGGATTGTTGTAGAAATTCAATTTAATCATGTTTAATTTTTACTTTTTTTTTCATCTCCTTAAAACGCTATCCGTTATGTTCGTGAAGTGAAGTAACGCGTCATGTAAACATTTACTACGCATGGTCAAAATCCGTCAAACACCAGTCGCAACCAATCAAACATGTCTGTCGGCATTTCGTGTACGATATTTGAATGATTTTTCCGCAGAACTTTTTGTTGCTGACCAAATAATTAAATGGCGGCCCAATTAATTACTTCCCCTTTAAATACAATTGCAGCTCTTCACTTGAACACTTTAAAAGTCATGTGTTTTAGAAATAAATAAACAAATTTTTATTGTTAACTAAATGAGTACTATTAACGAATAGTAAACTTATGTTACGACGTTATGGTCGTCTACGCCTTTTATTAAAGGAACCCATATTGTAGGACCCGATAATGATAATACTAGTATGTTGTTATTGGTGTTGTATATTGTTACAATTGTAAATGTCAGAAAGGAGAAGAGGAGGAGGACGCAATTGAATAAAATTCTAACTTATGTAAAAGTAGATGTCAAATTAGACTACGTTTTTATATATTGCGTTTGTATAGCAGGTTAAACTTTGCTCTGGTGTACAGTATCGTAACCCGAAAAGCTAAGCTTCTGTCATTACAAGTGTAGGTATAATTTTGCGACTGACGTCGGCGAAATGTATTTGTTACTGTTATTCGTTCTTTCACATCACGTTACGACAAAGTCGTTGCAAATGACACGGGCTCTTGCAACCAAGAAACTGTTTATAAATTGCATAAGCTTCATGTGTTTTTTATGTTATTGTCGATAATATCTTGTAGTAATGAGTGTGGGTATATATTTTTATTACAGATGATCGCGCACTTTGCTGCGGTGTGGTGTGGGGTGATTTTGTAAGACAATGAAAACGTTATACATGTTTGGGATTATTTATGAAATATTATAAAAAAAAATATAATTACTAGAGAAAAAAATATTTGCAACCCTTGTAAGCTACCAATGGTATATATATTGCAACTCATATCAGAGAAGCAAGGTAAGCAACATGTTAAATTTTTTTTATTTTGATTTAAATAGGTTGTACCCCAAAAAAAACATTACAATTTTTATTTTGGCTGAATGTAAATAAAAAAAAAGTAAAAAGGTTAATGAACTTTTTGAGGGACCATTTAAGTGCTTCATGGTTATTTTTATAAAACCGTAAGAAATTACATAAGTAAACATTACGACAAAAGTATAAGTAAAAGTAAACAAAAAGGAATAAATACGAACTTAAAAATTATATAATGACGATCTCCATTAAAACAAAATAATTTCGTTACCAAATGTTTCGTAGTTCCTAATCTAAGTGGTCCATCAATTAGCGAAGACGTTTAGTGATTTATGTGCAGTCATCTTCATTCAGTAAATAATTTTGCACTTTGATGTAGAGAATGAAATATTACACTTAGGAACTTAGTTTCAAGGAAAGGTGAAGATTTTAGATTTCATCATCTGGTATGTTTAGATAAATTATTTTCACAATAGGTAGTAAGTATTGTTGTAATTAGGGGTAGAGTATTAGTGTCATGATTATTGGTATAAACAATAATTTATCAGGGTATGAAATAATTTGAACCTCATTTATTTTCTCAAACAACGGTGTTGATCTCAACAAATTGCAAAGAGACAGTACAAATTGGGGTCGCCTTAACTCCCATGAAGATACTTTCTTCTTTCTTTTCATGTAAGAAGGCTTGTGCCTAGCACTGGGGTGTATACTATTACCAGCGCCAGGCTTACAAGTCTGGCATAATTCTGAACTGGCAACCTGTTCGTCTGCAGTCACGAGCTGTTTACTTAGCTTTTATACACTTAATCATTGTTATTTCTTGTAAAGTGTCTGTTGAGGAATAAATTTATTTTCCCTCTTTCTTTCTTTCTTTCTTTATTAGCTTGTAATGTGAACCTAGTACACACCAAGAAAAAATATCAAAATTTTGGCAAATCACATAATACCTAGATATGAGATCAGCTGTCCTACTTTCTAACAAAATTTCAATGGATATGTTTTGGATCTCTGTCATAAGGAACATTTTTTTTTAATTTTTCAAACTAAATGAAATTTGACGTTGCATTAAATCAATATTGATTTGTCAACATAACGTTACAGAGTAGGGTAGCTGCTGTCTGTATTTTTTGTATTTGGTACATTGTAGAATTTCAGCATTTAAGTAGGTAATTTCTTCTGTAAAAAATCCAAAACAGTTATTTTATCAATACATAAGTATTTTATTCATAAATGCAACGTTTTCTCGTTTACTTTTTATACTTCTCTATTCTCATCACTGAATGCCTCGAGCTGTTACAGTGAAGCGTCTGAGAAAGGCGGCCTTTCTGACAACACATTCTTAAACACTCTTTGTTCGTGATCTTATTCGTGACCGCAGGCTTTATAATTTGTACTTACTGATACGTTTAGACGCCATTATTCGTTACTTATCACCTAAGTATAACATTATAACATGTAGAGGGCTCGTGTCTTAGATTTAATGCGAATAATATGAGAAAGTTCTCCGTATATTTTCTGAACGATATAAAGTAAAATCAATAACAGAAAGATTTAAAATTACATGAGAATTACGAACAATTTTTGGTAGCTTCATAATTACAATCAGAAGATATTAACCTCTCAATGGAAATAAATCGGGACACAGTAGATGTAAATTGTTCTCGAACATTGGGTTAAGATAATGCTAATGTATTTTTTTATTAAAAGATATTTACACAAGCTGACTGGCCACCTGAGGGCAAGTGGCTAGTCTCCTAAAATACCACAACATAAGGTCTTCGATAGAATGAATTTTTTCAGAAGGTTACGCACCTTACTCTCACTGACTGGGTTATATGTCATCGGTGCGGTGCACATCAGAAATAATGATTAGAAGCTTTTCTTTCCTATTAAAGCTTTGAACGATGTAGCCTTCTTAACTTGTTGCATTGTAATATCGATAGTTCGAGCTTGCGAAATAGTATATCTAGCTAAAAAAGAAAACTCGATCACGACAAGTGACATTAATACCTGCATACCGAAGTAGTTTCAAAACCGTGTGACGAAAATCTCAAGTATCGATTAACGTACTTTGTATTTCATATGTTAAGCTATGCAAATAGTTGTACTACAATTGTCATTGTGCCTATTGCGTCATTGAAGCTTTGTTTTGATGTGTACAATGGCTATAATTAGTTTTTGCCAGGACTCTAATAGGCGATTGTAGAAAAACTTCGATGGTAACTACGAAGCAACGATAATTGGTCAACGTGTGGTTTACGGAGGCGTTTAATAGAGATTCGATTGTACAATTTCTATTAACACGGTTTCGAAATCACCATCAGGCTGTGTGTGTAGTACCATTATGTGTAATTATTTCTTCCAAGTAGATAAAATAATTTCTTACACCCGTAGCAATCAATTTAAGGTCACGCGCTCGTGTAGGTAATAGTGACGGATTAATAAACTAAAAATTATGGTACAAATATTAGTACATCCATATCTGAAGAACAAACTATAGTTTTTAAACACTTTATTTAAGCATTTAGTTAAAAACCGGCGAAGAGCGTGTCGGGCCACGCTAAGTATAGGGTTCCGTAGTTTTCCCTTTTGTAAAATTTATCAAAAACTGTTCAACTCTTGATGGGTTCAAAATAATTTTCCTGGAAAGTACTTATAAAGTTCTACTTTTGAGATTTTTTTCATATTTTTTGAACTTATGGTTCTAAAGTTAAAGGGACACATTTCTTTTTAACTTTCGGAGCGATTATTTCAGAAAATTTAAATTTTATCGTAAAATTATGTTAAAAAACCCGCATTCCCGTCAGGGTCCAGAGGAAAAAAAAATCAGTCCCTACAAAACGTGTATGGGCACCCCCCCTAATTTAATATTTTATTCCATTTTTGATCTGTGCACTTTGTCGGCGTTAATAATATACATATTTATTCAAAATTTCAGCTCTCCAGTGCTAACGGTCACTGAGATTATCCGCGGACAGACAGACAGACAGACATGGCGAAACTATAAGGGTTCCTAGTTTACTACGGAACCCTAAAAAAAATTAGATGATTCACCTGGGCATGTAAATAAAATCTTTGTTCTGCAGTCTTCCTTCTGTCATAATTCCACTTTAATTCTTCATAATATTTTCTATAATTTTATTCATTTTAAATTTTTTCATCCGCGTTATAGGTGGACGCAAGATCCCAGTGGATCTTGTGTCCACTTATCTGTTTTGTTTCTAAACCGAGATAACCATGACCCTATGGCCATGGGAGGTGGACAGTTAGGGCTCTCTATCATAGTTACCTACTTCACGTCGGCACTTAATTTTTTATCAAATTTATCATAATTCGAAAAGGAAGTAAGTTACGCATGCTTGTTATTATGATATTATCTGCGCCAATCAAGATCCCATAACGTTACACAATCAAGTAATCAAAGATTTGTAAATGTCAAGAATCTCCGTCTTATGCTGTCAAATATTACCACAAAAGTGCGAGACTCGATATTTGTTTAAAAAAAATTATGTACGAAAAAGTTTGACGAAAGAATTTGACAAGCTTTTTTTATAGTAGTCACCAGCAAAAAGATTTGACAATTGTAGTACTTTCTCATTGTAAGGTTTATAAGGCCCAATTGCACGATCGAGAGTTAGTGCAATAGTGCTAACTCTCGATCGTGCAATTGGGCCTAAATAGTATTTTTTTTTGTGATACTAGACAGTAAGGACGTGAAAAATGACAAGGTACTACAATAGTCATATATTTTTGCTGATGACTATACGTATCATCATCATTTAAGCCCAGAGATGCCACTACTGGATAGACCTCCCCTAAGGATATCCACAAGGACTGGTCCTGCGCCGTCCGCATCCAGCGACTTCCGCCTCATCAGTCAGTCCATAGTACTTAAGTTTACGATTCTGTAATTGTACTGTAGTTTTTCAATTTCCAATTAAAAAGAAAACACCCTCCCTTCTCTTCCTTTATTTAAGAAAAAAGTTCAATTTTTTCTTACCTTTTACCTTTACCTTTATCTTACCTTTACCTGGCCCTGCTACTGTATTAAATACTAAACTATCAATGGTTCTTTTGTGTTCATATATTTATTGTATGTATATATTGTATTTATGTACTTGTAGATTATGTATTGCATTTTATATAGGTATATATATTATATATTAATATAATATGTTAAGTATATATAGTATTTAATGTATTTATAGTGTACACGCGACAATTATGTTTCATGCCATAGTGTACCTATCGCAGGTGGGCTGGTAGAGATTTCTTTAGGAATAAGCCACACCCTTTGTACTTTCTATTTTATTTATGTGTTGTTTCTGTTTAATTGTTGTGTAAAATAAACTATTAAATAAATAAAACACTGTCACAAAATAAAAAAGAATCATTGCGTCATTGAACCACTATCTATTGTGTAATTAACAATCGCCAAACTATTCGGAACTTTCACTGCACCTTACAACACTGAGTGCCGGAACAGAACGTAATTAAATTCGTCTTATTGGTTAGCCCTATTCGAATTACTGTGTTGAATGGATAATAGCATCTATGAAATCGATTCGATGTGTTATTTTGAGTCAATTAATACGTCTGGCTTATTTTAACTATTTTGGGATGTAAGAAGCAGTAATAATTGACTTACGATACAATACAAACGAGCATAAATATGTACTCTTAGAATAATAACACTATGTATGTACAGTAATACGCACAGTACGATAGTTTAAGCGGACTGGCGAGCCGCTGCGGCCCGCGGCTCTCAACTCTCAGATGACAATCCAAATTTCTTACAAAGCAATAGAACATTCTTATGCTCGTGACTGTCCAAGTGGATGCTGAGCTAATAGTTTATTTAGTGACAGCGGAGATGAAGGAGGAAGACTTCGAAGAATAGTTTGAAATTATCTTTTGTTGTTTTCAAATAATATTCAGTTGTAAGTATATAATATAATAAGTAGCAGAGTTTGTGAAGACGACTACTCGTTAAGAGGTCGCGGGTTCGATCCCACCGCCTGTACCGCGAGTTTTATTGAAACCTTGATTAGTCAACGGGCACGAAACAAAACGCAATAGAAACATCTATTGTTTGCGAACACCCGTGTTCGCGGTGCCCGCCAAATGAAATGAAATGAAATTCTTTATTACAAGCTTTTATTTAACTTGCAATGTATGTTTGTCCGGGTAGAATCTTACAACCCAATTTTAAGGCACTTGCCCTTAACCGATTGAGCTGATATTTTGCATGCATATATAATCATTTTTTTAATCATTTAGGTAACAATTAGTTACACTTATGACACGTCAAAAACAATAAAACTTAAGGGGTTACGTACAGTTGATTGTGAATATTGCTTACAATGTGTCCCCATATGCGGCGAAATTTGGGTTTTTAACACCTCTGCCTGCCCCTTCGGGGTAGGGACGTGATGATATTTATTATAGTTGTATCGTGAGAAATGTATAATTAAAAAATAAGGAACCCACACCTTAGTCAGTTGTTTATGGGTGCTTTTCCAACAGAGCGAACCGGTGAGCGCATAGCTGGTTAACACTCCTAAAGTACAAGTTCTAGCAATTAATCACAGTTGATAATGGGTCGTGTGTAATCGCCATAAGAGTCATTGTTCCATTTGACCTCGAGCCGTGACTGCGACAGTTAACAGCTAACCGAGAGATTGGTCATTAAGATCCGCTGACATTGACACTGCTGGTCGTTTCGACACTATATTATGATCGTTAGATACTTCTAATGGGTTTTCTAAATAATTTTATCTACACTCATGTTATAATGTTCGAATTATGGAACTCAGACTCGAACTCATAATGACATACTATTTAACACAGATGATAAAAACGAAAATTTTAAAATGGAAACTGTAACATAATGACCATTATGCAACAGGTTGGACTCATTATGCAACACTTATTTTTCTTAAAAACGCACAAAACGTTTTCCAGACAGCCAACAATAAATAATTTTTTTTTTCTTTTATTTCTTTGAATTATGAGTGTAGATAAAGAAGTGTATGTAACTGCACTCGGTATTAAAACACGAGCGAGGATTTAAAAAACGAGCCTTAGCGAGTTTTTTAATAAAATCACGCGAGTGTACTATTAAAAAACTCTAAATAACCTATATTATGTGACAGTTACATAAACTATTGTAAAGCGTTTTTTATTGGCTCTTATTCACTTAAGAATAATAAACTATTCCCATAATGTGCCATGTGTTCCCATAAATGCTTTTGGCATTAAGTCCGCCATGTACACCAAATGTACTGAAGTTTTAAATAAATAAATAATGTTTAGTTTCACAGCAAGTCAAGTGGAGGATCTATAGTGGTTTTCCTGCTCGGATATAGAGCGCCTGAGTAGGTGCACGGGGTAGCATTTAGGGGTCTACTCTCATTGCTTAAATCAGAATAATATTGGGGCAGTAGTCTTGACACTAGAAATCTTAATGATGTGCCTACATACGAGGTGATTTAGGAAGTGATTTTGGGCGTTCCCCTGCCCCGATATAGACCTCTTTATACCTTTAAGGCCCACTTGCGCAGTCTAGAGTTAGCACCTAACCCTGGGGCAAATATATGGACAAACCCTGGGTTAGGCGCTAACTCTTGATCGTGCAATTGGGCCTAAGAAGACTTGATTTACATTTTTTTTAGGAGTAAGTGGCCACGCTATGACCTGTGAATGCAAGAGACTGCAGGCAAGAAAATTTAAATATTATTTTACAGTTAAAAATGTATATATGTTGCAGTCAAAACCCTTTAACCAGTCAAAAGTAGTTTTGACTAGCAAAATCAGTCAAAAGTATTTCTGACTTATTTTTTTTATTTTATGAATATAGTTTTAACTTAACTTAACTGCTTTTCTAACCATTTATATTTAGTCAAAACCACTTTTGACCAATCTGTTCAGTGCGAAGTACTTTTGACTGATTTTGCTAGTCAAAAATACTTTTGACTGGTTAAAGGGTTTTGACTGCAACATATACAATATTATTAGGAAAGTTAAGTTCCATGCAAACAAATATTACATTCTTTTAAAAATAATGCGTAGAATTTAAATAAGACAACTGCTTTAATAATAACGTATTTATTTACTACTCCGTATATGAAACACAGAAAGTAATTACAGAGATTTAGTTGCATTGCTCTCGCTGTAATTTGAAAAGGTTGCATGTACTGTGAAGTCGCGTAGCTAATACAACAACTGCTCATTAGCCAAACAATAAAGAGTAACGAAATAAAGGCTGTCAGACATTCAGGCCACCCGGTCATGTGTTTCACATGCTCGACTAATTCAAAATGAGGAGATAATTACTTGAAATATTTTTGGTCATATTTTTTCACGCTTTTTACGCATCAGAATTTTAATGGCGTAAATATAGGTGACGATCTCGCCTTAGGCGGCAATTATTAAGATTGAGAATAAAAACGTGTACCAACAAAATGTCTATGTTTGATGTTTAAAAGTTATTAGCTACATAAAGTTTATGTTTTTTCTCCGCCCATACTAGGTACTGAGTTTGAATAAAAGGGAACCTCCATCTTCATAAACGATATCTAGGTTTTAAGCGCATTTACTATGGTTAAACAATTGATTCAAACCTAAATAGCGTTTATGATTATGGGTGTAAGTGTTTCATCTGCATGACAAAATCGCTCTCCGTACATGTACATATGGAATTTAAAAATCTCGGGCAAAATCAGAGTGCAGCCCTCAGCTTGCAGACATTGTCATCATTATTGAAACCAAAATTTGACATTTTCAGTTCAGTTTCGTATAGCACGTTAAGCGCTTCGTTCCAGCTGCTAAATATACTGCAATTAACTGTTTCAGTTACCAACCTGCATTTGTTCTAAGCTGGTAATGATTTTCTAAGGTCAAAATTGACATTAATGTTAGTCAATGTATACCCAACGCATGTCAATGTATACATACTACCCAATCGCAATACTGGCCGCACATGCGCAATATGCACTATATTGACACTATTGCATGTCGTTTAGTCGTGTGGTAGCTGCTTATTAAAAGAATGCCACCAAACCATCTCATCCCTTGGGTGTCGTAAAAGACGACTAATAGACTTTGAACTGCACAACATCCAATAGCTTACAGCGGCAACGGGCTCAAACAGCTTGGTGAAGCGCGGACTATGGCAGTGGCCTGCATTTGTGGTGCTTTTGTCAAGTCTCTGACAAACCCTTGGGGGATAATAATCGTAATTATATTTATGTATATATTATGGTCATGATGACCTATACGGCCGTAGCCCCTTGCCTTAATCGTAAAAACACAAAAAAGGTATAATACCCTTTGATAAATATGGCTGAAGACGCAAATACTAACTAGCTTCGAAATTTGAATTCCGAAAAACAAAAGGTGCCTTAAACAAAAACGCGCGGTGCACATAGAAAAACTAATAATCGTGAAATCGGTGCGCGGCGGGACCGTTACCGGCATACCGTTACAAACGGTTACGTAACACAGGTTGATTGTGAGACAGCCTTGGTTTAATTGTCAATTGTAAAGTCGGGGAGGAATTAGCTGTTACCCGACCTATATGACCAACGTTGGACAACAATCGTGACGACATGTGGCGAATGGTAATGGAACGGAGGCGCCGCAAATAAAGCGAATGGTTGACGACCTGATTATGTGAAGTTTGGGGACGATTAGGGATCTTGCCAGTACAGTTATGACTGGTGGTTATGACCATCCAATGACAATTAAGATCGCAAGTATGGACATGTGGAAAGGCACAACAAAATCGAACAGTAAAGTTTTATAGTCCAGCCTACATGAATCGCCATAGAGTAGAGTGGCAAAGCCAAAGATGTACAAACTTTTTTCAAATCGAAAAATATTCTAGTCTGACAAAAACAGACAGAGGTTTATTTATGTGAAATATCAAAGACGATTTGTCTTTTTTTATTCTACGTGGGTTGAAGTTTGAACCATACAGCCAGATTCGTTGCGTTTCTAAATATATACAACACTTATAGGCAAAGTAGTCGTCTTTTTTTATAATCTTTTTTATATTAAATCTGCGCGCGGCCGTTTGACGGCCATTGCCAGACGCATGCGCAACAGTAATTCAAGGTTGGCCATAGACGGATACCGCCATACTGTGAATGTCTCACGCCATCACTTAGCACAGACTCTTAATTATTCTAGATAAGCCCAATGAGGGATAGACTAAGAAACCGATGCGGATAGACAAACGGGTTCGTTTACCTTCCGAAGCGCCGAAGAACTCGAGATCACTAAGTTTTGGTGACTCACAGAATCCAACCGACACGAAAGTTAAATTTGTTTTCAATATCAAAGACCTACGCCACCAATCATATATCATCATCATGTCCTAGCCGTTTTCGGCCACAGCGACTGTTTATAAGCCAACCGATATTTAAGGGCGTTGATCTATTTGCCCTACGACGGTGTGCTCGAATGTGGCGGACATACCAAATTTTAGCAGAAAAAGTTCTCCCGCATTCTTGGCATGTCAGCACACCGTTTTCTTTGTTATAGTTAATGTCCGCAGGTGGTCTGGCCTTAATATCTTCCCTCTGTTGGTCTAAGTCTGCGCGACGAAGACACTCGTATTCGCCAGCATGTACATTTATGAGGCGCCTCCATTCTGGACGCTGCGCTGCTTTTACTTCCAATCGTGATAGTTCTATCTGGCATCGCTTCATATGTCTTGTCAAACATATATAACATGACTCATAAAATATCACCTCTCTATCCCCGACGGGGTAGGCAGAAGTGTTAACACCACCATTTCACCTGGTAAGTCCCTATGTAACAGGGGACGAGTATGTTGCCATGTACCGGGCACAGTGAGGCAAGTGATATTCACAATGAACTGAGTCGAGGTATTTAAATTCCATACGTATGTAATATCGGTTATTTTTGTTAGAGTATCAAGGCATGCGCATGAGCATCTTAATTTCGGCTATACAATAGAAGTGTGCGTACGAGTATTATCATTATGCATCGTGATACAAATAAACGTAATGAGTTATAACGTAACGTAACTTTCCAACGAGGCAAAATGCAAAAAGCTGGTTGTTCGTTTGTTACGGTGAAAGTGTAAATAAATAGACCCGATATACCCTTACTTGGAAGAGAGCTTCATGGAGATAATTTCAAAAGTGAAATCTTAATTGCGAGATCTGTTTCTGCTTCTGCGGTCGCTAATTTAACTTCACATGTGATCAGGCAATGGAATTAATGCACTATTCTCAACACCGTCACGGGTTTGGTTCGGGGTTCGGTTGTGGAATGGTGATTACGTACGGTTGTCTCTATTTTTATTATTTTATAAATTTTTGGGATTTTTTTTTTAAGTCCTCTAAAGAACCATACAATTATCACAACTACGTCAATTTAAATTTCATAACATGAACGAGTGAGAATCAGTATATTGGGTCCTTACCTATGAAATTGGTGTTTTTTTCTCTCTTAGTATTTTGTCTGTAACTATTAAGATTTAGAGTATTCCTAAAAAATAATTACCTCGTCTAAAAATAGACTATATTTTTGGGCTCTTTTGATTTGTTTTGACAATTTGTTGTAAGTTTAATTGTGTTAGAATTGGACACGGAGACAACTCTTTTTAAGTGCCTCCCGAAAACATCATTTTATTTGTATTCACTTAAAAACGATAAATAATTTTTATGAAGTGTGATATTACACATATTACTAAAGCTTGTCTAATGATAGATGCCAAATATTATTATCTTTGGATTTTTCGCTGTGAAGAAAACTGAAAAAATTTTAGTATGGAAAATTCAGAATTCCCCAAAATCTCCATACAAAACACCAATTTCATAGGTAAGGACCTAATATTTACTTTGTTATACATTATGAATCAAAAAATAAATGTAAATTGTAAATAAACATTTATTTTTAAGAATAATTATTCTCAGATCCTTAATTTTACTGTAAATATTTATTTTTACCAAAAATGAACCCAATGCTTCTCATCCCTTAATACAACTCAGTCTTACGATATACAATCTAATGCAACTTTCTAACTAAAACCTGCGTGTCAAGATTTTAATACATTATTCTTATAAAGCACTTCGTAATAACTCAATTAATATTTAGTAGTTAATTTAATGTATAATTCTTTATAGGTAAGCGCTGCGGACATTAAGTATAGAGCTAAAATCATAATATAAACATGCAAGATGCGAAAGAATTTATTTTTTCATCTTCTAATTTATTGCACAACGAATTACTAATATTTTTACCCAAAGATTATTCCCCAGGGAGGAGCTCGGTTGGCGTGGTAGTTAGTACGCCTTTGCCTTCAATATCAAAAACAAAGCTACCTTCGCCATGGTCAGGCCTAGGATGGGTTACCAAATTTTGTGATCTCGAACTCCTCCGTGCTTCGGAAGGCACGTTGAGCCGTTGGCCCCGGTCGCTATTTCAACCGTTTCTACCCACCAACCCGCATTGGCACGGCGTGGTGCTATTACAGTCCATACTCCTCATGCGTTGCATGAGGAAGGCTTGTGCCCAGCAGTAGGACGTATTTAGGTTTAGATCGAGAACTAATTACTACGAGAACTAATTCATTTGAGGTCGGAGCTCTATTACACACCAAATCAACGTTCGCTCTATCTAAGCCAGATTTATGCTATGCTTATATTTCTTCTTCTTGCCCTTTTCCCATTCTAGGTGTGGTCGGCACAACATGTGTTCTTCTTCCATTCTCCTATGTCACTCGTCAGCTGAGTATCCACTTCTTTTATTCTCATATCATTCTTCACGCATTCAATCCATCGCTTCTCACTCTAGGCCCGTCCACATCTATGCTCAGCATCCTTCTTGTAATGTGAGATCATATACTAATTACTACATACTATTAGTAATCAAAACATTGTAGCTTAATCTTTTTTTAATTTTTATCTATTCTTAACTCTCATAATCATCTCGATGCACTTACAACGAGATCGGTTCGCGCTTGCTTCTTTCCTTTATCGCTAAATGAAAGTCGGAAACCGCGGAAAATGTCGTTAATTGCTGTCGTAATATGCCGACATTGTTTCTGCTTTTTGCTAATCTCCTACAATCTGTAATGCTCATAATTTTGTTCTTTACTCAATTATTTCTTCGTCTATAAAACGCATAAGTTGCTATCGCGATTAATAATGCGTGAAAACGTTTAAATTCTCTAGTTAATTACACGGTGTATAGAAAATTTACACATGAACATTGATTATCAAATTTCTTTACCTATTTAATTGGACGTACAAAAGTAATTCATTACGAAATGTTTAAGTCATAAGTAAAATCGAAAGTTATAACTTTATATCCGTCTTACATATGAAAGTAATGTTTGTGAAGTGTCGATAAAATATATTGAATTTACAATTAAAATATTTAATTCACATGGATATGCACGTTATCATAAAAAATTAACTATTGTTTCTTATGCATGCGTACGTAATTATGATACCTGTGCCACATGCCAACATCATATTTTTGAGTAGATAAGTCTATTTCAATATGTCTCCGAAATTATCTTTATGTGAAAAAGATTGTAGTACAGTCACGTGTAAAAATATGTAAACATTTGACAGGTGACGGTTTTTACTCCCTTCTAATAAGAATCACTAACTTTCAAAAGTGTATAACATGTTATTGCCCGTTACTGTACATAAACCGAGATCATCGTTCTCAACTAATATGGAAATTAATCCTTGTTTACGGATGAAGTGTAAGAAATATGTTAGGATCGGGTAGAAAAATGTATGGATCAAGGCTTGATATATACATAAACATAGATAGTAATCTATGTTTATGTATGTATTTAAAAACCATAACATATCATCACGCCTCTCTCCCCGATGGAGTAGGTAGATTAATCACCCACATCCTGTTTGGGTGTTTGTATTTATTAAGGAATCCTTAAGCATTCAAAATCATAACATCAACTTTATATATTGAATACAAACGATGCCATTTGAACATAGAATAAATTAAGTTGTGTTAGTTGGCTTCATGACATAACTTCCGTCGGAAATGACACAAATGCGCAAGTCGGTGAGCTGGTAAGCTCTCGCTCTACATGAAGAAAAGATTAAATAAATATTTTAATAGATAACTTAGATGTAAGTACTGTTGAGTTTCAAGCCATTGATAAAGTTCGAAATTTGGAAATTAGGTACGTCGTTAATGAAAAGAAACATAAATATAATGAAGTTAAATTTCAAACATAAATAATTGAATGACCACACGAATACTATATACAAAATTCGCTATATACAAAATTCGTACCAGATTCTAATAGCTATGAAATTATAGCTACAAAAATATATTCTGTCCTGTTTATTTACCTTTGAAAAAGTCTAAGACTCCTTATGAAGATTATCTGAAACAATACAAAAAAAAATTAAAACGGTGTACTATATAAGGTACTGTACAATCCAAAAATGTTTAATTATTTAGTTATGATCTACTACATTAAGGGATGTAAGGAAGATTGATTTAACAGTAGCATTTTAAAAAAGTCGTCAATTAATTCTAAGATAATTCGCAAGTACAGTCAAGTTCAAAAATATGTTACCACTTTTGACAGTAATTCACCCAGTTGCAGAAACGAACTTTAAAATTTAATGTCGGCATTATCCCTAATGCTCCATTAAATTTATTTATTGAAGTGTCAAAAGAACACCTTAGCGTAGTTTTTACGTTGCACAAAACGACATTAGCACCCTATCAATGCTAAAGAGACATTAGCTAGAACTATTTTGTGTTCCAATTTTAAATTTAATGAACTTTAAAGTTTTAATGTCTCATTACTAAATGTCGTCTTTAAAAAATCTTTGTGCAACTGAGTGTTAGACTCTTAATATTAGGTTGGGGAAAAAGTCTTTTCGCATTATAGTATGTATAATCTTGTAATAAAATCTCTTTGGCTATACTATTTGTATCTGGCTGGTTTTGGTATCATTGAAAGTTTAAATTTTAAAGAACATAATTCCAAATTCAAATTAGGAAAATGTGTGATTTTCATTTGTTTTTCGTACCGCCAAGATGAGTGAATCTAATGAAGAAATTCGATACATTTTAAAATTTTACTACAAAAATGGTAAAAATGCAACGCAAGCCGCGAAAAAAATTTGCGATGTTTATGGACCTAGTGCAGTGTCTGGGAGAGTAGCACAAATTTGGTTTAAGCGTTTTCAATCCGGAAATTTTGATGTCAAAGATGCACGTCGCTCTGGTCGCCCTATTACAGATAAAATGGATGCCATTTTTGAAAAAGTGGAGCAAGATCGGCATGTCAGTAGTTACGACGTAGCTGAAGAACTGGGAATTGACCACAAAACAGTTTTGGCACATTTGAAAAAAACTGGGTACACAAAAAAGCTCGACATTTGGGTACCTCACGAGCTCACTGAAAGAAACCTAATGAACCGTGTACTCATTTGTGATTCTTTATTACGACGTAATGAAACCGAACCATTTTTGAAGAACCTGATAACTGGTGATGAAAAGTGGATCACGTACGACAAGAACGTGCGAAAAAGGTCGTGGTCAAAGGCCGGTCAGGCTTCACAGACTGTGGCGAAACCCGGGTTAACTCGCAACAAGGGGATGCTGTGTGTGTGGTGGGATTGGAAGGGCATTATTCATTATGAGCTGTTACCACCAGGCAGGACCATCGATTCTTAACTCTACTGCGAACAACTGATGAGATTAAAGCAAGAAGTTGAGAGAAAGCGGCCGGAATTAATCAACAGAAGGGGTGTGGTTTTTCATCATGATAACGCTAGACCTCACACATCTTTAGCCACTCAGCAAAAATTAAGAGAGTTTGGCTGGGAGGTGTTAATGCATCCGCCGTATAGTCCTGACCTTGCACCTTCTGATTTCCACCTGTTTCGGTCTCTTCAGAATTCTTTAGGCAGTGTCAGGTTAACATCACGAGAGGACTGCCAAAACCACTTGTCGCGGTATTTTGACCAGAAGTCCCAAAATTTCTATAGCAATGGGATCATGTCCCTACCTACAAGATGGCAAAAAGTTATCGAACAAAATGGTACCTACATACTTTAGTTAAATGTAAATAAACTATATTAAAAAATGTTTTGAATTTTCTTAAAAAATGCGAAGAAACTTTTTCTCCAACCTATTAGAAGGAAATAAAGATTGACATCTCTATAATGTGTATGCATATATTTTTACTCTACTGTACCTGGCTACCAACAGTAAAGTAGAACTAGCAAACTGCATAACCATTACCTGTAAACTATAACTGCTAACTAACATATTGCTATCCTAAGCCGGTGGTAACTTTATCGGGTCAATGCCCTCAGATAAGCGTAGACTTGGCATATAAATAAACTGTTCGTACTAATGAGAACGACTTCAAGTTAGCCTGCTACATGAAGTGAAAGACTATTTCAAGTACGTGTGTCTATTAAAGACGATTTAATAGGAAATTATATGGATTTTAACCGCCTCTCTGGTCTAGTGGTTGACATCGGGTATTGATCGGGACGTCCGGGGTTCGATTCTCCACGGGGGCAGGGGTTTTTCGGTTTGGTTGGTGGTAGGGTTTCCAAGCCCGCCTGACTAACTACCACCGTCTTACCTAAATCTGTGATCATAATTACAATATTATAAAACTTTGTTGTGTTCCGGCAATCAGAGGTAAGATAGCCAGTTCCTCAGTTGTTGAGGATACAGGTGAACCTTCCCCTTCGGCCTTATCGTCACATACCAGGTGAGATGAAGGCGAAGAGTTTGCCTGTCTGTCATATGTAAAAAAAAATATAAATCATAGCAGAGTAATACTATTACAAGAAACATAAACCGTATTAGTTTGTGTTATGTATGGAAGGCGTTGATGTCCATAGGTTGAAGGCTGAAGTAGGTATTAGGTCCTTACCTATGAAATTGGTGTTTTGTATGGAGATTTTGGGGAATTCTGCATTTTCCATACTAACATTTTTTCAGTTTTCGTCACATCGACAAATCCAAAGATAATATTATTTGGCATCTATCATTAGACAAGCTTTAGTAATATGTGTAATATCACACAAAAATTATTTATCGTTTTTATGTGAATGCAAATAAAATGATGTATTCGGGAGGCACTTAAAAAGAGTTGTCTCCGTGTCCAATTTTAACACAATTAAACTTACAACAAATCATCAAAACAAATCAAAAGAGCTCAAAAATATAGTCTATTTTTAGACGCGGTAATTATTTTTTAGGAATACTCTGAATCTTAATAGTTACAGACAAAATACTAAGAGAAAAAAAAACACCAATTTCATAGGTAAGCACCCAATATTTTATTGCACTATACCAGTAAACTTTATAAGTCTAGAGTATATTATGGAGACAGTAAAATATTATTATAACACCACCTGCACGTTAAGTCCCATTATGTCAAGCAAACTTTAATGTAAGTAACTCTCATTTATAACACCCTAGGTGCATAATGTCATAATGCACCAACAAAATATTTAATTTTCTAGTAGTACTAAATTTCATTGTTTGTGTGAAATGCATATAATTATAATAAGTTTGCCTTCATTGAGCACGGATTTGATATTCTTTCATTAATGATACTTATTAAAAAACACGTGAATTTACTGTGATGCAACTAGTATTACGGTGAATGGAACAATTTAGATTAGTACATGTGCCATTTTTATTACGGTCCCACCCACGCCACCGTTACAAGAATTGTGAAATAACATTACCTACACCTTGTACAGCTTGCAATGTAAATTGAAGCATGAGTTGTAAAATAATACTTAGTAACATCTCAACGGAAAATTTTGTTAAAAATTATTACATGAAGTATTAGAAGTATGGAAGATGTAGGTAGGATGCCAATTCAAAATTAAGTGTAAGGAAAGACAAAATATTTATCATGGTTATCATGTAACCGTCATAGCCTTTTTTTTTAAACATCAACCAAGCTTCAATTTAAATAGAAAGTGAATATGAAAGGTTTAATATGTATATTTTTGGTCTCAAAGACGAGCCTAATATTCATTTACCACTGTAATAGTATGAAAATAAGCCTCAGGGTACATAAAGCACGCCCCGCTTCCATAATATGACCTCTTTTAATTGGAATAAACACCTTACAAGGTATAATTATTCTACACATTCAAATACTCTACGCTTACGTACACTCGATAAGACATTTAGCTTCACATTTAGATGTACGTTAATCTATTTTAATAATGACCAATTTTGTATCGATTAATAGGAAGACTGCATAAAAATGATTACCTACTTTTCTTGCTAACGGTACTTCATGCCACAAATTGCTCGCCCATTTTCTGATCGTATGAGCATCTATTGGTCCAAGGTTCAATACCTAACACGCACCATTCGCATTCCACCTAATGTTATTAAGCCAAGCTGTAATTTGAGGTGATTATGAGCAAAATCACGCGTCGACCGCGATGCCTTTTCGTTCAAATAAATAAATAACAATGGAAGTAAGTCAGTCTCGATTTAACTAAATATTGGGTCCTTACCTATGATATTTGTGTTTTTATTCTGTCTTAGCAATTTGTCCGTAACTATTAAGTTTCAGAACATTCTTATAAAATAATTGCCTCTTCTAAAAATAGACCATATATTTGAGCTCGTATTATTTAATTTGATAATTTTTTGTAAGTTTAATTGTGTTAAACTTAGACACAAAGACAATTATTTTTAACTGCCTCCCGAATACATCATTTGATTTGCATTAACATAAAAACGATGAAGATTTTTATCAAGCGTGTTCACACACATATTGCTAAAGCTTGTCTAATGATACATGCCAAATATTATTATCTCTGGATTTGTCGTTGTGAAGAAAACTGATAAAATGTTAGTATATAAAATGCAGACATCCCCAAAATCTCCATACAAAACACCAATTTCATAGGTAAGGACCTAATATCTAATTAAAGCACGTAGTTATTATTTAATAAACATAGTTTTAAACAAGGCTAGCCAATTAATTTGGCTTTCAGACAAATTAAGCATAACTTCGTAACGGTAATCATTGCGTTCGTATGGTAACGTTACCGTTGCCGTACACGTTTTACGGTCAAAGATTACAATATATGTATAAACGATATAACGATATAAAATGA
The DNA here is from genome assembly GCA_910589355.1 of Parapoynx stratiotata. NCBI lineage: Eukaryota > Metazoa > Arthropoda > Insecta > Lepidoptera > Crambidae > Parapoynx > Parapoynx stratiotata. The sequence continues at coordinate 6,993,287 of OU342479.1, forward strand.
TACAGCCACAGATTTCTGTGAATTAGAAGCCTTGGGAGTTCTACAAAAGGTTTTAGAGGCTGATATATTATAGAAGCAAGTAATAAGAATAAGCGAAGAATGTGTGCAATGATTGTTGCAAGTAGAGATCTGTATTCTCTACCTACCCCACATTTAAAAAGGGGTAATTATATGTACTATTGTGATAAAACAGGCGAAGAGCGGCGCAAGTTTTGTATATTTTGGTTTTAAAGCGATAACTAAGCACACTATGCTATGGTTAATCTCAGGATGGATGACCTCACATTTTGACCTGCATCCTCCACGCTTCAGAAAGAACTATGGTCTCGTTTGTTACAATCCTTTCTTCCAATTAACCCACAAATCTATAGCAATTGAATTCAAAAGAAAGTAAAAATACGTTAAATATAAACCAAGATATCCAAAATCAACTCATTCAACCGATTTCCAATATTAACTACAACTCTTAAAGATCAAAATCGTATGAACAAAATTGGGCGATCTATATTGCTTGTTGATTCGTTGTTATTTATAATACAATGCAACAAATATCAACATCTTCGATAGCAGATTGGATCGCCATTCCAATTCGCTGTCGATACTTATGTATACGTAATATAGTTTCCTTTTGCTTGGCAGTGACGAAATAGATTACAAATTAATTGTTTTTTTTTTCTTATTCTAAGAAAATCTTTAATGTTTGGAAAGACTTTTCTTCCCTGACCAAGCTGCTTTTTAACTGTAAATAAAATTTACTATACGAACAAAATTAAAAACTGAATAGGTTTTCATTTTAACTTCGTACAAAGAAAGATCTTTCTTATTACACACTCCCGCTATCATCCAGCAATTAGAAAGATAATTTTTATTACATTAATAAAAAGGTAAATATTTACTTTCGCTTAGAAAACGGACTGCCTAGTTTTTGTGCGTACCGCAGATAATATATTTCTATTACGATAACAAAAAAGATCTATGATAACTTGTCAATAGAACTTATTGATTGTGATCGGGACAAATCTTAGTTTGGTATGGAGCGAAAGTTAGAGCGAGACATCTAATAATCGTTATTCCACTTTTCCCGAGAACCATTTCTTGCGTTGTTTTTTGCTAATCATTATCAGTTTGGTAACAGCTTCTCGCATGATTGAAGTAATTGAATGAGTGAAAAATTTCATCTCGTCATGTTAAATGGTTGAAAAATATCATTTCGATAAGTGTTTTCTCGATTTTCAGCTGTATTTCAAGGTCTATAAGCCACTCGCCCCGAAGCACTGCCAGACTCGTATAAAGTTAATATAAACCATTTCAAACAAATGATTTACCGTCAGAATATAATCTCTACACAAATTAACCTTTTTATTAAAGTAAAGATACCAGTGGTACCAGATCTCTCGATAGAAAAATTTTTTTAGAAGACTCCTGGTTACGGACCTACCGCTGGCTAGGCAGTGAAGAGAAAGAGTTAATATTCGAATACGTTAAACAACCTTTTTTATTTACACAAAAAGGATTGAGTAACTCAAATACTTCAAAGCTCTGAAACATCATAAAAGAATTCCTCTCATACTCGAGGTCCTCGAGAAAAATTTATGCGAAGAAAAATTATCACAGCCACGACAGGAATGCAGCTACATAATCATAAATGCATTTTACTTGTATATACGTAATTTATGAAGAAAACGCCGACAAAGCGTATACTGCCCACAAAGGTGCAAATAGTTGGGTCTACCTAATTCAAGGTCCTATTAAACACTTCCTGCGTTCAAGCTGGCCGAACCGGTCGAGGCAGTAACGGGAAGATTTATTAAGGGCTAACAGTGATATTACTGCTTTTATTTACTGGCTGGTTGTTTACTTAACAGTTTTTTTAAAATAAATTAAGGAATATGCTATTATACCTTTTTGGTTATTGGACTTCTTCGCATAAAAAAATACAGAATTTGCTCGTTTTGTATTAATAAATTGTTCCAATCATAGTTAATGTTATCATTGTAAAGAACTTCACTTTTAAGTTGCGTTAAAAATGAAAATTTGTATGTGAAATGAAAAGCGCCCCTAGCGGAAATTTTCTGAAATCACATTTCTCAAAAATTTTTGTATAATCTTTAATTTCCCCTACAGACTGGACCTAGTGATAGTTATATGTTGATTGTTTTTATGTGTATTTTTCATGGTAATAAAAAATTTTTTTTTATTTATTTTTTATATCACAAATAATTTTGTTTATAATTCCTGTACGATCGCTTAGCACTTTTCATAAAAATAAAGAAAAATTATAGAGTAAATTATTCTAACAACTAAAGATTTATTTTCAACACAGTTAGCGAGCGCGGCCCTGGTGAGTGGTTACAAACGCCTCAAATACCTTCAATACCTTTCTAGGTGGTATCTACCTTCAATAGTAAATACTTTCTTACTTAAAATTTACACTGTAATTCTATAGATTCATTATTATTTAGTTTATATTACAAGAATGTTTTATATTTGTTTTGTTAAGCTTGTACGAGTATGTTTTATCAAACAACCCTAGCAAATAATTTCTATGACCTTTAGAACATGTTTCTAATGTAAAATCTTTCGCAATTGACACATACCTGTGTGTGTAAGGCTATTTGCGTTCCCGAGTCGTCTTCTAATACCTGTTTTTATTATTCATACTCGTAATAACATGATATGAGCATTGAGCATCTGGTATCCGGAGAGTTGTTGAATCTCGAAGATTCTGTAGAAACCATTAGGTACGATGCGATTTAATATTTCCTTCGATGAATAAAAGCTATATTTTAAAGCTATTTTTTATATGCGGATGGAGCTTGATGAAACTTGAAATTATGTGGAAATGTCTCAGAGTAAACAGAACTGGAGTAGCCTTTGTCTAACATTCCCCTCTGCCAAATGCACAAGCATCGGATGCTTGCACGTTTAATAAAACTAGTTGAGCCGCCATTTTTACAGCCATAAAATTGTAAACGTTGCGGAGAACAGAGCTCCCGCAAAAATGCCTGCCTGTGCTGTTTTTTGTTGTAAAAATAAATAGAAAACATCGAGTATGCTAAAAGATGGTGTCACCTTTTATTTGTAATTATAATTTTTAAGATTTCATGATTATTTACTTCATTATTTCATGTTTTAGAATTCTACGATTTCAAATTTCGAACGCTAGTCTCGTGGGGAGTGCGGCTGTGACGTTGTCAAAACGCACACCCCACGTGACTATTTTAAGCGTGTGTGTGCGTAAAATTTTAATTTGTGTGTCGAATTATGCATGTGTGCATTTGTAAAAACGGCGGGCTTTGAGTGTAGTGGTAACCTCACCCCCCGCAAGAAATGGCAGAAAAATTTTTTTGAGAAATTGACTAATGGCTACTCCAGTTCTGTTTACTCTGAGGGAAATGTGGATAATTTCAGTTTGCATAGGATGTTAATATTTTTAATTAATGTCGTGTAATATTATCAAGAAAAATTCAATTTACTAACATGATTATCACACGTATATATCCAGTAGAGTAAGATATTATAGTAAGTGACGTGCATAAAAACATGTAGGTATCACTTGTGAACGGAAGCCCAAACTTTTTGCCAACTTTAAAGGTACTTTGAACAACGCCAGAATTGTTTAGTTCTTCTTATAGCTAATAGCGGTTAACACCAGCTAATTACGTGTTTAATTTCCTGTTTGTCACAAAGATTTAAATACAATAAAGTGACAATTAAGTCGTAAAAAGTCGACTTGCTGTCATCGACCGAACCCGTTATAGTTCCACGAAGGAAGCCCTAGTGGAGATGATGTTTTGGTTCTTATCGTAAAGGAAATAAGAGCTACAGCAAGAAAACTTATGTATGTACTGTCAACAATACGCTAGACTACCTATACAAAAGAGTCAAAAGTTACTTTAAAAGGCTTTCAAACCTACTTTATTCATACAACGCAAAAATCTTTGAGAATTTATATGTAGAGGTAGATCGTAAAATTTTGCGCTTTTTAATATTGGGGAGGAGTTAAAAATAACTAGTATACTATTTCAAGGTGAAATACTATTTTAATATTATATATTTTCACAAGAACAGCGTCTAAGGCGTAGTATTCTGTTATTCCTTTCAGTTTTGCTGAATTTTTGTATAATTTTCTTCAATTCTCTTTTTTTGTATACAAACACAAGATGAAAACAAGTGACGGGAGCAGCCAAGGGCGCTGTCATCGACCTTGCCCGTTATGCCCACACAGCACAGACTAGCCAGACTATCAGAGGTGATACTCGTGACAAGCAATGTTAAGATTTGTCTTTGTGAGCCAGACTAATAACAATGATCCTTACAACTTATGTACTTAATTTTACATTTCCCAAAATCTTTACAGATGTATGAAGACAAGAATAATTTTGTATTAACACTAGTGGCTTCCCGCGCTTCCACCCTTTCCCATGGGAATATCGGGATGCAAAACTTTTGATTGAAAGGTTTGAAAAAATTTGGCAAGGAGGATTTCGGAAGGGTATGGGATGTACGGATCAGGTCTTTCTTAATAAATGTTGTTTAGACCGAAATCAAGCTTATAAAATACTTGCAATAGCCATTGTTCGTTCGTGGTTCAATTTTGTTTACAATACTCCTATGGTATAATAGTAAACTAATGAGATCTTTATTCAAGTCTGTATTAATTAAAGTGCAATATACTCACCGTACATTCTAAACAGTAGCTCGTATTCTCTAATGAGAAGACTAAGACTATCTTTTTGCTAGTTAATTAACCTTGTAATACACTTAAATCACTGTCATGAAATTAATATGATATCTTAAGCAATTATTATTTGCTAACATCAGCAGGTTTTCAAAATATTTTTACACAATATTAGGCATTTACTTTGTACCAATACCTATTTTTAATTTCCATTGCCTATTCTTTGATTCTTTGCTCTTTTAAATTTGCACTCACGAACCGAAGACGTGATTCGATTTGAACGGTTTTTTCAGCTTATTACGAAATAGTATGCAATTTGTAGAACATAATACAAGTCAATTGAATTTAAACCCTACTTGGAAGATGTAGATTTGTATTTTGTACAAAAATTCCTTAAATTAATATCACATTAAAGATATTTTGGCAAGGACACAACACAACAATAACTTAACCATTGTTGATATCAAATGAATGCCATTACGTTGGTGTGATGATTTTATAATTTGTTGTAGTTTGTTTGACAAGGACGCTAAGCCGTGAAAAATAAAATATGTCATTATGTTGATATTATCATCAAAATATAATCAAAACGTATTTATTTATTATCCTAGTACTTGCCACTTAACCTATACATTTTCTGCTTTTAATATTCTTTGCATTGGACTATTTATTAAAATATTTACAGAACTTAAAATAGATAAACAACTTAAATTCAAGAAACAGACGGTTGTTGTAATTTTAGGTTTTGTCATCTGATTATCATTATTACCATTATTACACTACCAAACTGCTTTTAAAAATATACCAAGAATAACGCAGTTTTTTAGAATAATCAAGGTTACTCTTACTAAACGTTACTAAACAAAATATCTACTTTAAATATTTAAAAATATTACCTCAAATTGTAACAATGTAAATTAATTGGAGAAACCAATTCGATCCGTTAGTTATCGAGCTCTTACATATTTTTTTCAATTTAGATATGCTGTGTAAACATTGCTAAAGATTTTACTATCTTCAAAATAAAGGATACTTTCACGAAGTATTTTAATGTTGTTTTTTTACGATAAGACGCCACGGAAAGAGGCATACGTTGTAGTTTTATCAGAAGACTTACGTAAAAATGTCACGAACTCAATCACAAAGTAAACAAAGATAAAACCCTTAAAATGTTCGGTAAATTTATCGAACATTCCTCAAACTGAGATAATCAACTTGTTTCGCAAGTTACAGATATTGCAATTCACGAGGGGGTGTAAATCACTCAACTTTAGACTCTATCTTAACGCAGGAAGAGTGTTGTCAACCGTCATAAAATGTATTTAAGATGCAAAGATCAACATGGAGACCTGTATTTAAGAACCGACATTTTCTTACTATAACATGTATATATTGGAATAATGTTTATTCGAAAAAAATCGGACTGATATTTTTTATAAAAAATAGCCACTATCAATAATATGCGTTGTCAATATTAGGACGACTTAATTATCATGTGAAGCATCTAATAGTCACATTAAGTTAAGTTCTAATAGTTATCCGTCATCTAGTGTCCGTAACACAAGCAGCAATAGTCGCTTAAAATGGGGCTAGTTGATAGTTGTGAATGTTTGAAGATATTTATTTATCTATTTGATTTATTTATTTTATATAGACAAAAGTATGTATGCCTGGATACACCAAGTCTCTAGATGGATATAAGTTTAACAATCAATGAAAATATGGTTAATAAATGTTTTTAAAATTTTAATGAAAAATTTGAATGTAAAGATAATGCTGACTCTTGTTGTGAATGGCTTTAGTTTAAGTGCTTTGTATGACATAATGTTTTATAATATTAATATTGTACGTCCAAAAATGGACAACAGTACACACAACAGCTTAAACAATAAATGCTTATTATATTCTATACTATCGTAACAATGATGCTCCTCAGATTTGAAGGCGGCATTCCTCAGTAATGACTGCACCTTCCCGTTGTCAATCAATCACACGCAGTATTATAAGAATACCTTCTTCAGTTAAGATCGCATATTTAATTATAATCGTGATCGATGGTTCAATGACATTTGGGAGTGGTCCCTAAGAAATTTTGTACATTGAGTCATCACATCAGAGACAACATTTTCGTTAAATAAACAAATATTAATTAAATTCGATAAAATGAACATACGAATTTAAATTATATTGACATTTGCGCATGGACCAATGATCCGGAAAAGGTAGCTGATAGCACATAAGCAATCGCTGTGATGTCGCTGTGCAGATCATTAGACAAATGTCCAGCAGTAGGCATCTTTCGACTGACATGATGACGCTCTTGTACTACTGTATTTATCAAGTAGAAAATAAAATTTAGACCACCTTTCCGTCCATGCCTTATTAGGGGTGCACTTGCACGTTATATTTTTAAGTCTCTAACATAGTACTATTGAAAATATACGAACATGTACAGTAAACAAAACAAAAGAAATTCTATATTTATTTTCAGTTCAACATTCACAACACAATATTTGCCGTGATGCCTATATTAGCCGTGGTGATTCATTCGAATTCACAAATGAAATTAACATTCAATCAATATGGGATGGATATTTAAATATAATGCGGAGGCCTCTCCATTATTATATCATCAATGTCAATAGCATCGCAAAAGGTCACGTATAAAATTGTATTTTTAATACCAGAAGTGTGAGTGTAAATTCTATTCAATATTAAATATTTATTCTTAAGCCAATTATGGACTGTATTAAAAAAATATTTACGGTGCAGAATAAGCATTTAACATGAGTACCAAGTGTTCATAAGTTTTAATATTGGGTCCTTACCTATGAAATTGGTGTTTTTTTTTCTCTTAGTATTTTGTCTGTAACTATTAAGATTCAGAGTATTCCTAAAAAATAATTACCTCGTCTAAAAATAGACTATATTTTTAGCTCTTTTGATTTGTTTTGATAATTTGTTGTAAGTTTAATTGTGTTAAAATTGGACACGGAGACCACTCTTTTTGAGTGCCTCCCGAATACATCATTTTATTTGCATTCACATAAAAACGATAAATAATTTTTATGAAGTGTGATAATACACATATTACTAAAGCTTGGCTAATGATAGATGCCAAATATTATTATCTTTGGATTTGTCGTTGTGAAGAAAACTGAAAAAATGTCATTATGGAAAATGCAGAATTACCCAAAACCTCCATACAAAACACCAATTTCATAGGTAAGGACCTAATATAAGTGTATATAAAAACTTAAACCTCTTTAATGACACCATCATACCTAATTAATACTTTCATCAGACCCTTTAAGGTATGAATGAAATTATTACAAGAGCATTTGCGCATTTGATTGCTGTAATATTCCTCGATAGGTACAAAAAATATTATACAAATACAGACCTATATATTTTTAACAGCTACTGGTCAATATTTTAACATATTAATGAAAATTTAAAAGCAAACTCACTGGATACTTGAATTAGCGACGTGAAGTAATACCGCTTTAGCTGTCAAATTAGTCCGTCCTTACAGCGGATTCGACCAATGAAATTTAAGCATTTATTGTTGACCGAACCCCAGTGTAATAATAATTGTCCTCAGCCTATATACACCACCACGCTGGCCCAATGCGGGTTGGTGGGTAGAAACAGTCGCAATAGCTACCGGGACCAACGGCTTAACGTGCCTTCCGAAGCACGGTGGAGCTCGAGATCACAAAGTTTTGGTTACCCATCCACGGCCTGAGAATGGCGAAGATACTAACCACTACACCACCGAGCTTCTCAATGTTATAATAATCCCCCGTGTAATAATAATAATAATCTCCGTGTAATAATCTCTAATACTCTTGACTGAAGGCATATAATTCTGTTAATATTATCTAGAGCATTTCGCGGAAGTGCTGGAATGCTTAGAGAATAACACACCAGCTTATCCCGTCCCCGCCTAGCACACTTAATATTCACACCACACTGTCTAGTCCCAATAAATATACCGGGCGACCCCCGTTATAATTACGAATATTTTAACGGTATCGGCAGGTTTGCTTCGAGGTTCGCATCACTAGGATCTACAAGTGAACTCGATAGATACCGGTGTACCTATCAGTGATCGGGTGGCTACATAAATACCGATTTAAAATATAAATTATTCAGTGTCAGTCGCAGTGGTTGTTATGTGTTATCAACATAAGGTATCGTTTAGGATTTATTAATAATAGCAATCCACAATATTTACTTGATTATTATTACATAATTGAAATTGGTTGTTATTATTTGGGAAAAAGTATCCTATTGAATTGATTCTAGTCGTACTTAAAAGTCCACTATATTTCGTTACAAAAAATGTACTATATGACCAGTGTATGACTGATTACATAAATCCTTTTCATGTGGTTTGTTATTTATTTATGATAACACAAATATTTTTCTTTTTAGTGTTGTAAGCCGTTGTCCTTTTTTATTTCCAAAAGATATATTTTCTCAACATAAACTGATAAAGAAGGTAAAATTATAATTTAGCTTTATGGTTAATAATGCTAAGAATGTAATAATTGAAAGCTCACAGAATCAGCCAGCTGGTGTGTTCATTACGTCGATAATTCAATACCATGATTGTGAATAATGAGCCTTATGCGCAACACTTCGACCTTGTCACTTAGCACGAATACCGATCACTCTCCGTCATAAATCTGCACACGATGCATTTGAGAAACACGCGTATTTACTAATTACATCAATATAAACTGCGAAAAAATATATGTATTTTACTAGAAAATATTTTGTTTAATTCACAATATGATTTATTTCTTTAAAAATACTGTTTTTCTTACTTTTATTTGCACATTTCATAGCATAACAAGATAGGTAGTTGAAAAACGCTATAGCGTATGCAATTTATTATTGTTGAAAATCTGTAAAGATAAAAGTTGTCAAAATAGAACTTTTATTTTGTGACGAACTTATACAAGATAGCTTTTAATAATAATAATACTTTATTAATAACCTTGTAACAATAATTTAACATAATTATTTGCATTGCAATCTAAACTTAGGACTAAGCAAAACAATTGAGCCTGAAATAGGTGACCCTGTTTTTCAGTCAATATTACATACTAGACTTCATACTTTTGCTCGTCATAAACTTTCTACGTATTAATTAAGAGCCGTAAATGATGTACAATTACCAATATTAGAAGAAATTGTTAGTGTCTAACTGTATTATTTATATTCTTCATAACAAAATTAAATAAAACCGAATAGTTTATAAAAAAAATCATCTTACTTTGTTTCTTTGAAACCAGAATATCCACATTCGGCTTGAGGGATAGAGAAAGTTAATATACATGCTGGTCTTATCATAAACATATTTCAGGCTAATAACCTTGCCCAGCTATGAATTTATATTGGACGTTAACACATACAAATTCCACGTAAAAGCTGACCCATTTGATAATTTGATGAGGTTGTATAACACGGGAACTATGTTTCTAAAGCTGCGGTATTTATATACACGTTAATGGAATTCTTCACTAAAATCTAATCTATCTTTTTATATGTAACTTTGTGGAAGTACACAATAAATTAACAAAACATAAACCAAATCAAAAAAGATACGGATCAAAAGAGTCTGTGGAGTTTGACTTTAATTTAAAAAAACTGTGAAACTTGTCCACCATGATAAACCTAACTTGTACACCTGGACTAATACACCCCACTAGTTATACCGGTAGTCCGCATGTTTTCCACTAGCTTGAAAATAATTAATAAATATATATCCTCAGACATTCACACCTATCAACTAGTCCCATTTTTAAGCAAGTAAATGCTGCTTGTGTTACGGATACTAGATGACGGACAAATATATTTAATAGATAAATACATATAATTATTGGGAATATACAGAATATAATACATATATAATGAAAATCCAAGACTGGAGAACGAATGTCTGAAAATTCATCACCCAAACACTTGCCTCCACTGGGGATCGAACCCAGGACTCGGCCACGGAGGTCGTCAAACTAACAATTAACACTATTGTTTATACACTTAAGATTTAAATATTCAAAATAAAGATGTGGAAGAAATTAAAAGAGCCGTATCTCCTTATTATTTTCTAAAAAAATTCAAAACACATTTCATCACGCCTCTATTTCCTACGCGGTAGGAACAAGTAGGACACCCACATTCCGCCTTTTTAGTCTCCGTGTAACAGGGGTCGAGCCTTTTGATAAACGTTATAAAAACAACCTGTAACAAATAGGTACATTCCTCCATGTTTAGTTAATACGCGTCTCAGTGACCTCAAATAAGAGAATGCGAGAGAAAACATCAGTTTACGCATGCATCTGACAAACACGACGACGCCTAGATTACATTCACTTGTAAATACGAGCCTTGACGATGCTTCATTATATTTAATTTGATATACTGCCTACTTAGGTAGGCTCGAAGCCATTGTACGCCTTGAAACACCGGAAATTAACTAAGTGTGAAAAGTTATACAATCGCAATTACTATCAAATTGGATTAGAGACTGAGAAACGTATTTTTTTTATGTAAGAAGGGGCAAGCGGGTAGACGGCTCACCTGATGTGAACATCAGGAGATTCAGGAGACCAACAACACTGCATAGGAGGAATTGCAGATGCGTTGCCGGCCTTTAAGTAAAGAATACGCTCTCTTACACTTGTTACGTGAGTGATTCAGAGTATTCCTAAAAAATAATTACCTCGTCTAAAAATAGACTATATTTTTGAGCTCTTTTGATTTGTTTTGATAATTTGTTGTAAATTTAATTGTGTTAAAATTGGACACGGACAACTCTTTTTAAGTGCCTCCCGAATACATCATTTTATTTGCATTCACTTAAAAACGATAAATAATTTTTATGAAGTGTGATATTACACATATTACTAAAGCTTGTCTAATGATACATGCCAAATATTATTATCTCGGGATTTGTCGTTGTGAAGAAACCTGATAAAATGTTAGTATGGAAAATGCAGAATTCCCCAAAATCTCCATACAAAACACCAATTTCATATGTAAGGACCTAATATAATTAATCAGTGTTGTGTATGACTAGCTGCTGTAGAGTGTGTACTGTTTACCATAATCCACTCAGCATCTCACGGATATCATAATATTAGAATTATTTTCAAATAAATCAGTTGACATTGGTTTTAGTTTTAACCACAACTAAACATTCGTTTCGGCACACCCATGGGCGCACCAAAAATTCTTTGCTCTGCGGTTTAAGTGATTTGAATACTGGCTTATTATGTGTATTTTAACTGTATGTTTACATAATTTAATTGCCTTTATTTAATAACATATTTATACAAGATAGCATTTGAAAATTAAGCATAATTATGTGTATTGATTATTTTCCATGTAATATTATTAAACTTCAAGCAACCAAGGGCTACATTGTCATCCTGAATAAACTCTTAATGTTCTGACGTAAGGTCGTTCCAAAGGTCAACGAACATATAATATTTAATACCCGTCTAAGTAAACATGGCCGCAATTTATCTGCATAGTCAGCAATGACAGTAGCTGTCAATAATAATTATAATAATCTAGTCAACGGGCACAAAACGAGATACAATAGAAAGTAATAGAAACACGTATTGTTTGCGAGCACCGGCGTTCGCGGTGCCCGCCAAGGGGTTACAACATGTTTATAACGTTAAAATTGTAATCACATGATTCTAACAACAGTGTTTGCATTTGGCTTTTTGAATTCTTTTGCACTTATACCATAATAACAAAAAACACTTATCTACCATAATAAAATCAAGAACGTTCTTGAAAAAGGCCACATAAAAAGAACCTTCAATCGTTTGGAAAGTTATTAACGAATGTAGATAAACCGAACGATGAGTGCCGGGGACGTAGCAAGGGGAAAACTGTAATCTCTGCGTCCACTGGGATAAATGAATAAATATCCTCAGACATTCACACCTATCAACTAGTCCCATTTTAAGCAACTAAATGCTGCTTGTGTTACGGATACTAGATGACGGACAAATATATTTAATAGATAAATATATATAAACATTCCAGACTGGACAACAAGTGTCCGAAAATTCATCACCCAAACACTTGCCTCCACTGGGAACCGGACCTCTCGAGATGGCGACGCCTTGAGACCGGCGTACAGACCACTCGACCACGGAGGTCCCACTACATAGAAAAACACATCAGGGTAACCACGTTAGCCAAGCGGGACCTTTAGCACAAAATAGATATCATGGTGTGTGAATTGTGTAGAGTAACCGTGAATGTTACGTGGAGCCAATAGCGGCGCATGGGGTACTGACGTGGCACCAATAATAAAGACTGATTACGACTATGGTAACGGATGAAATGAGATGCTGATCGGCGATTGGTTGACGGTCAACACCAAACTTATATGAAGCTTCTCGTATGCAGTTTAGAAATCACGACAAAAGTTTGTTGACTCTCTCATAAACTAATAAGATAATTATCAAGTAAGTAAACTAGCAGTCATAATTTTTTTATTAATAACAGCTCGGTCCGACACGCATTCAATCGATTTGAATACGATTATTAGTTTGATACTACTGGACAGTGGAGCTCAGTAATTAATTGTAAATTACTAAACATAATGAATAATGTTATTGTATCTACTAATTATTGTAACAGGTTTTGTCTACAGGGTTTGTAACTACTTGTCATGTATATAAGAGCGTGGGCGAGTTATTCTCGGGTGTCTAGATAGGTGTGAATGTCAATTCTTTGATTTTTTTGGTCTTGCACACGATAACGAATATATATTTACCCTGAATCCCAAATAAAATGCTAACAGCCATATTTCAATATAAGCAAGCGCGCCTAAAGATGTCTAAAATTATATTATGATTCAATCATTTTAACGTGTGTTTTTGAATTGATACTGTAGTATGTTTCCCATATGTAGTTAACGAAACATGTCACCAGTGCTATTACTAAAATCTATTAACTCCAAATAAACAAATGACAATGAAAATTATGAATGAAAGTGCATTGTTAGACAAATCTGAACGTAAAGGGTGTGTACAATGATAGAGACAAAGTGGCCGGAGGAATGCGACCGGTCAGACCACTGTCTTACCTTGGCAAGGGGCGAGCGCTCGCCGACCGCTAGACAAAAGTTAGCTGCCCTATTGTATAACTATGCTATCGCTAGACCTTTCAACATACAGAGTACATAGATTTCAATATCCTATCTCAAGATTTTGGATAATCCATGATTGGACGATCAGTGTTATTTTTGTTTTGTTTTCTATTTATATAATAATTTACTCGTAATAGCATTATATTATTGAGCTGGTCTCAATCGCGATCTTTAATTTAACTTTACTTTATATTTAAAACGTTTTATATTTAATATTAGATTAAATTTTTGTACTACATTATGCGACATTTATCGTCTAAATGTCGAATAATGTAGTACAAAAATATCGAATGGTCAAGTCGCGTCGTCATCTCTAAATTCTGGGTTGGGCAAATGTTTGTGCTTTTTATCGTATATGATGGTTTATATGTACGTTATATACGTTCCACTGCTGGGCACAGGCCTTCCTCGTGGAGGGTGAATGTCAAAAGTTACATTATTATTGGCACTGGTAAGTACCAGTGTAAGATTTCATTATAAAAATACTTCTCACTTGAGAATGTTATGATAAATGTGATTTCAACTAGTTACCGCTAGGGGCGCTTTTCATGTTTCCTATACTTTTCAATCTTGACATTTCATAACACATCTCAAAGTGAGAAGTTTTTTACAATAAAACTTTTATCTAGGGTTACCTTAAATTAAGAACCTTGGGGGTACAGAATGTCAACATGTTTTACGTCATGATTTTTAAGACAAGCCTACAAACCATAAGGCACCGTGTGACCAACGTCCCACGCACCGATAAGTCAATGGTAACAAGTAGCCCTTACTTTTTACGACCATGACAAAAGAATAGATTTTATTTTCTTTTACAACGAACTAAACAAATCTACAAGTGAATAGAATATTAAGTTACTTTGTAGGATATGTTAGTATTTTATAATAATATACCTACACGTACATTCATGAATTCAGAAACCATTATTGTAATATTATTTACGACTTTTTGTTATGTAAATTTAAATTACATTATTTATAAAGTTTAAACTTTTAAGAAAGAAAAATACAGAAGTGACGTTTTTAGGCATTTACCAGATAGACGCAGTCTTGATGATAGGTATTCATAATAAACATCAGACCGCCACCTTGGCCGCGAACGTAGGCCGCGTCTGTCTGGTAAAGGCCTTAAGATTTTGAAAATCACATGGAAATAAGAATACAGCTTATATTGCTTACCGTTTGCCATTACACTGTGTACGGTACATGGTAACAGGCTCGTCTCCTATACTTAGGCCCGATTTTTACAATCCTCAGATAAAACTATCTGTCAGTAAAATTTTAGCTCTGTCCCTTTTCTTTTTATGACTTTAGAAAGTGACAGTGATAGTTTTAAATGGCGGATAATTTTATCCGAGGATTGAAAAATCGGGCCTTAGTGACCAAAACATATCCGACGAAGTATATATTGTTATCACTTCCGACGCAGATCGTTCTCATAAATGGATTTAAGAATTTTTATCAAATAAATTACACATAAACTCTGTGGAATCTTTCTTTCTTAGTTCCTATGTTTTTTTTATATTATTTATCTGGATTTGTAATAAGTTACAACTTTACTGGACTTACGGAAGTTAACCGTTTATGCAACGAAATGTTGTAATAGAAATAAATAACGTTTTCAATACTTATAGCAATGCCGGAATCCAATAAAGACGATGATTAATCATATTTTAATATCTGTTTAAGTAATCTGTGTAAATGCATATCCGCAATTTTCATGACACAAGCATTTTATTTGCAACCTCACGTTAATTTTAATAATGTGTACGTTTAACACATGCTCTTAGAGAACATTATGTCGGTTTAATTGTCTAAGCACATTCGTAATACAAATTGCAAGGTTAGCAAATTTATTATGTTAACCTAGTAATAAAATATTAGCCTTTTTTAGTTCGCAAAAAGTGTGGTAAGAATGTTGATCCCCTTGTTGATCGGACTCCAGCCGCCATATTCTAAAACGTGGACTTAAGTTAGCATTGGTTTCAAACTAATGCTGTCATTTTCATTTGCTTACAGGAAGACAGGGACAGCATCAGTTTTAAATCAGGTCCAAGTTTAGTCAACGTTTTGGAATAATGCGGCAGGCAGGAGTCCGCTGTCAAAAAATACCCAACTGTGTAGCGGAGTCCTGCGCCCCAATTCTACTATAAATTTACAATTGCGTAACTAATGCCCAATGCGTTTGAAGAAAGAATGCTTAGCAGAATAAACATTGATGATTGAAATGTAACTTTTTGCTTGACATTCGGTTTGCTATTTTACATAAATCAAAAGCTTTCATTTCAATCATCAATGTTTATTCTGCTAAGCATTCTTTCTTCAAACGCATTGGGCATTGGTAACGCAATTGTAAATTTACAGAAGAATTGGGGCGCTGGAGTCTGCTGTGACAAGCGGTGACTATTTAAAAAAAAGGTCAACCTGATTTCGATAATTAATTTATTACAAGACAAAACTAGACTATTATTTTTATTAATGATAGTGACACAAGTTTTACATGTATAAGCTGCCTTTTTATATAGATATCGTAATTCTAAACACTTGCGCGCGACAAAGATGCGTCTATTCGCGCAAAATGGCCGCCACACTTGAAAGGGTAGTAAATAGTGATAAGTGAATAAACATATCTGCAGACTGACAAATAATCTCAAAACTGTTTTGACGTATATTTCTGATTTGAATCCTAATTTTATTGTGGTCAGTCGTAAAACGTTCCTGAATTGACAGTGGAGGTTTGACCATTGCAGCATAAGCCGATGTCCTATGTCCTGCAATAGTTAGAAACCTATAGTTTTTTATTTATGTACTAAAGTCAGACTATTACAGTTTGACTATACGAATCTATCTATAGGTATATCGCAGACACGTGCCGTGCAGACACTTTTGACTGCTTAGTTCACAAACGACAGGGACCTGTATCCAAGGTTAAGCTCTTACATCACCAGTCATTGCTGTAAGAGCAAACCGTAGACTTATAGTGTAAAAGGAAACCTTAGACACATTCCATTGTACAATTCCAACTGAAACAAAATTACACTATTTTTTTGTTGCTAATGTGATGTAATTACTGTCATCAAAAACATAAGTTGTTTGGAGACGTAATCGTCTTTCCTTACGTTTTTTTTATATTGTTTACGAGTAGAAAGTAAATTTATATAAAAATACTTTTTCTTGCTTTGGTGAGATATTTATTGGTTTATTTCCAATAATTTTTGGACATGGGTTACAATTTTATCATGACAATTTAGATACCTGTCGTGACAGGGATTTATTGTCAATTTAATAGCAAATAAATAGTAGTTTATATGTAAGATATCTAGTACAGTCACAAGTAAAAAGATGTCGTAATGAAGCCGTTTTGACATTTGTTCACATTTTAGTCGTAATATAGACAAAAAGCCGAGTCGTATCGTCGTGATTTTTCTGAAGTAATTAAGAATTACATTTACACCAGTCTACATCTCCGTGAGTGACATTGTAACATAATTACTTTGCAATGCTTGCATTCTAATCCGCTCGTAGCTCAATAAAATCAGAAACGTAACAAAAAATTTGACTTACACATGCAAACTGGCCTTAGCGACTGTACGTGACGCGTGTCGGCGCCTGCGTGTCAGACTGTACTTACTATGTAAGTTTCACAATCACGGAATTTTCTCATAAAGTGAAATGTATACCTCTTAAGAATAGAAGCTATTACTTAACTACTAAGCGTCTTGTTAGGCTGTCGAGAATAATTTTAAGAATTTTACTGTGACATCATTTACAAAAAACGGGTCTCATGAAATCTTTACTGCGACAATTTTATTTACTAAGTTCTAAGCTTTTCTGAAATAGCGGTCATCATAGTATTTTCAAAGCGAGGCAAAAATTGTCAGCGTATAACTTAATTAAACCCGCATAGGGCCGGCGTGGTAGCGTTACGGCCCATACTCCTCATGTGTTTCTCCATGAGGAAGGCCTAATTAACTTAATTAAGAATAGCTTATAATACAAATTTAGCTGACTATCTGTATATTATGTATGTACTATCAACGGTCATAAGTGGCGATCCCTTTAAGTGCGAAACTAGCCTGCGCATGATAATCGTAAAATATCTATGTGTGCACGCTAGAATTTAGGAGAATTTATTTTGACCAATACAGTACATCTAAGATTTATTATTTTTATAGATTAATTCGGGCGAAAATATGTTTTTCTGTATTTTTCTGTTTTTCTTTTTTTTTTCATGCTTGGGCGATACGAAAAACGATAACAAAAACGATATATTTTAAGAAGTTAGGTAATTAAACTACATGCGCGATTTTAATATATGGTTCTCAGATTCTAAATTCCACTGAAGGCGCACAAGAATTAGTAAAAAAGAATAAGTGACAGTAAAAAATAACAATTCATTATGTCTCTAGTCAATACCATACACGGTTGGCGTAAATTCTGAAGTACTGATAGCTGACCTTGCCCAGCTTTCGCTGAGGTGAGGGGTCAACCTCGGACACTGGGAAACTAGTCGCCGAGCCGTGGCTTAGTAACAGCGGGGAAGGTAGCGGAAATAGTAATAAGCGATTTCCTATGATTAAAAGAATTATATATTATTTGTGAATATCGCTTGCCTCAAATTGTGCCCGGTGCATGGCAACAGGCTCGCCACCTCGCCACATGGAGATATGGAGACCTAACATATCTGGCGAAATGTGGGTGTTTAACACCTCTGCCCCTCTACCCCTTCGGGAAAAGAGGCGTGATGATTTGTATTATTTAAAAAAGTGTTCTCTGTTGAAATGCTTGTAAGGTTTAAAAATATATTCTTCATTGGAAAGCACAGCGTTGATAACCGCCTAAAGCCGGAGTAATACGTATGGAAGTCTTATGTCCAGCAGTGGACTTTTCCCGACTAATGTAATGTTATGATATTTTTTTAGGTAATGACTTAGACAACCACTTTAATGAAATTGTTTCAACGATATACCTATCGGCTATAATATTTTTTTAAACTATAATCTACTTCGATCGTTTGGAAGGGTTTTTATTACCGGCATTAAACATGCTAATTTGGTTGTAATTGTAGCATCATTGCCACGTTTAAGGTAAGTAGGAAGCTCAATAAAAATTCCTTTAAGTCCGATGCAATCTATAGAGTACGTGCCTTACCGGCATAAAGCAAATTATTTTAACAAAAAAAGAAACATTCTTGTTAAAGTTCGTAACAAATTACAGAAAGGAATCTGAGATGTACTGCAGAAAATTATATAAAAAGCTTAAGCAATATCCTTTTAAATTAAAAGTAATTATAAGATAAAAGTACCTCTATCCTCTGTCTAATCTAAAGGTTAGACAGAGGATAGAGGTGTTAACACCAGAGGAAGACTCGATACTGAGTCACTGACGTACGATTATTACTTAGGTATTCACAATATTCCAGGGCCCCGATCGTAACATTTTCGAGTGAGATTTGGTTGTGGTAAATACGTTCGTATTTAGCGCGCCTAGGTGATTGAACTCACCGTCAACTCGGTGGTAAAGTGAAGTTTGTTTGCAAAAATGTTGAAATAAAATAACTACATGTACCTATTAAAGTGGATAAGACATTTACCAGACTCACACCCAGTTGCAGAAACGAACTTTAAAATTTAATGTCGGCATTATCCCTAATGCTCCATTAAATTTATTGATTGAAGTGTCAAAAGAACACCTTAGCGTAGTTTTTACGTTGCACAAAACGACATTAGCACCCTATCAATGCTAAAGAGACATTAGCTAGAACTATTTTGTGTTCCAATTTTAAATTTAATGAACTTTAAAGTTTTAATGTCTCATTACTAAATGTCGTCTTTAAAAAATCTTTGTGCAACTGAGCGAGTGTGTTAAGAATGTAAACATAAATATTTTAAAAATTTAAGTTAAATTTTCCGCTGACTATCGAACCACGCGTCAAGACACGTTTCGCCTACTGAGCGGGAACGTTATTTGTGCACGTACAGAGTATGTGACAGATTATGTATTGCCTTGTGGGCTACTTGCTGTAAGTGCTGTTTGGACCTAGAGAGTATTATTTGATCTCTGACCGATGCTTGCGCCTTGTATACACGACAAAAATTACCGTTCCCGTGGGAAATACAGAGAAAACAGTTGTTTTGCCCAAAATCAATACTCAGTCTTTTTACTGAAATAACTAGAGTTGGAAGACCGTTTTTTTTTTCTGAAAATAATATAAGCTTATGTTAATTACTATCTACTTTATTTACTAATACGTCATTTGATTTAATATGTAAATACGGAGCCTTGATGGATGACTATACCCCTTTCTTTAGAATTTTGCAAGTTACAGTTGATTGTGCAAAATATGAGGACACCATTCTGTAAATAGTTTTGAACTTAGAGAAGCTTGCAGATTATAATTCTGAATGTTGCCAGGAGAGATTTTCTATCTTCTCCTTTTCAAAAATCACCTGGCAACATTCATAATCATAATCTTTTCTCAATTCAAATATTTACAGTATGCGGTCCTCATGTTTTGAATGCTCAACTTCTTTTGGCGCCTGTTGAATTTATAATATAATATAAAGAATTTATAATATAAATTAATATCGTCAAACATTCACACCTATCAACTAGCCCCATTATAAGCAACTAATGTTGCTTGTGTTACGGACACTTGATGATGGAAAAATAAATTTAATAGATAAATGCATAAATATCCTAATTATATATATAAACGTCCAAGACTGGGGAACAATACCTGAAAATTCATCACCCAAACATTTGCCCCCACCGGGAGCGAACACAGACCCTCTCGAGATGGCGACGCCTTGAGACCGGCGTACAGACCACTCGACCACAGAGGTCGTCAAACGTTAAGTGGGTATAACGATAACATTAAGTATAAATTAAGTAAATAAAATTTCTATTAAACAAATGCACACTTACAAATGCAATACAAAAAATGTGTTATACTTTTAAACCCTTACTAGTAAACCTTTGTACCTCACAAAGGTTAAAATAGTTATTCAGTGTTTTGTCTTCGTCAGACATTCAGAAGACAGTAGTTGTCAGAAAGTGACAAAACACTGAATAACTATTCCTTCCTTATAACTCGTTTATTAGTAAGGGGGTTATGGTAAAAAGAAAACAGCCTTAGTTCACGTTCACTCTTAAGTACAAAGGTAATTGCGATTACTTATTTTTGCAATATATTGTGCCATAGCGGCTAACAATGGGGCAGAACGGACATTACTATGGTTAGACCACTTTGTACCTTCATCTGAACTGAACTTGAGTTTATAGATCACGAATTGTTATTGTGTTGGGAAAGCGGTAGAGTTAAAAGAAATATGTAAATACTAGCTGTGCCCACGACGTCGTTCCCGTGGCTATTGATTTAACGCCGAAAAATTTATTGTAAACTTCTACAAAATTGTGTGTGTTTGTAAACACTGCATTGTTTTTTTACAAAGTGCTCAACATAACATTCCTACCTCTTATTAGCAAAATGTTGATAGTTGCACTATAACCTCTAATTAATAAAATAATGAAAATAACATTTCTTGTCAGTGTAATCTGATTAATTGTTGCCATGGTGATAAATCTCTGTTGTCGTGTTATTATTTTACAACAATAATTTTTAAAATTCGAAATGAAATTACATTTTGACGAAATATGTCACACAATACTCTGTCGAGTAGATATTGATAACCACGGTTACACCCGTGCGGTTCCCATGGGAATATCGGGATAAAAGTTGCCTATGTCCTTTCTCAGGCTCTAGACTATCTGTGTACCAAATTACAATTGAATTGATTCAGTAGTTTTGACGTGAAAGCAAGATAAACAGTCAGACATAGTTACTTTCGCATTTATAATATTAGTATAAAGTTTTTCCAATTTCCAAATCTTCTTCCAGCTACTTATAAAGGAACAATGTTCACACCTCTCTTCCATTGACATTGTACTGTACTGCATTGATCACTTCAATTGACATTGTACTGCATTGATTACGCAACCGCTTACATCGATTTTCCGGAAGAATCGATTCGTAGTAACTGAATCGATACCGTAAGTGGGCCAAGTGCTTGACAAATCGGACAACGTTTCTTAGGCCAAAGGCATTTCACTGATACAATAGGAATTAACGATAAAATCATGCAATAACCTATCTCAATCAGTAATCGGATTTCTAGATTTCCTACATTCTGATTTTGCTAGCGTAAGAAAAGTTACTAGGTTTTAGATAATTTAAGCAATTAAGCATGCCTCACATCGGTTTTTGTTAATATTTACGAAATTATCGTTTATTATCGTTTTTGTAAATACTTTAGTCATCATCATCAACAACCTATGCTCGTCCACTTCTGGATAAGTCTCCCCTAATTCACGGCAACGCTCTGGATTCGGCCGTTCTCATTCAGCCCACTCCAGCGAACCTAATTCACCTTTAGTCAACATATTCTTATTCATTATTAGCATATGCTTTATCTGGGGTCCACTAACTAACATGTCTTCCTTTTTTATTCTTCTCTGTAAGTGACCTCTGTATCCACCGCCTCTCTGATCTAGTGGTTCACCGCGTGTTGATCGTGAGGTCCAGGTTCGATTCCCCACGGGGGCACAAGTTTTTCCGCTCTGTTTGGTTGGTGGTAGGGCTTCTAAACCCGCCTTGCTATCTACCACCGTCTAATCTAAATTTGTCGCCGTAATAACAATGCTATAGCATTTCTTGTGTTTCGGCAAATAGTGTTAAGATAGCCAGTTCTTCGAGAAAAATCGAGATGTAAACAAGGTTTAAAATTTCCTGTATGTGGCCCTTATTGTTAAATGAATTACTTTATAACTGCCATGCTTTTAATTTTCTCGTATCGCATTTTGTTCTATATTTCTTGATACTAAGAGAAACTATTATTAAACTACAAGGTTTTCCTTAAAAGTGGTTGAAGTGTTGTAATTCCACAAAAAATGGTGGACGTGACGATAAGGTGAGAATTTTAAACCGATTTGAGTTACTTCTAACATTCGCCACGGTGTATAAGTAGCTTAAATGTTAAGGGAATGTTTCCTCCAATAAATCGACCAAGCACAAAATCTCCAAAGCGTAAATTCCTTGCTGCTCAAAAAAGGGTCGCAAGAGCTTCGTAAAAAATAAAAAAGGGTGGCATTAAAATACCAAAACACGGGCACGCGATCGTGAATCGAACCTGCGCCATTAACGCGCCGAGCACACCTACCTGTCAGGAAAAAAATAACCCGTTTGTACAGGCGATGTCAGATATATTTACGAGATTTAGATGTAAGGCTTTCCATAGTAAGGTTAAGGTCTGGTGATTCTTTTTAATAATCCTAGCAAATGAAAATGAGATCAGGAATGCAGCATAAAATCAAACAATATTGTTAATAAACAGGTATCAATCTATCCAAAGTCATTCCCGTGAGCTGAGTTTAGGTGGAGTAGTTTTAATAGTTTTCACTGAAAATTTCCTAATTATATTTATTTTAATTATATTTATAATTTCCTTAATAAAATAATACCACAATAACCTACATAATTATTTTAACAATGTGCAACCTTTTGTTGTTACTTCTTCATGGAAACGCCAATAAGTAAAATATAATAATATTTTAAATTACCCAAGTGATATTATTTGTTCTCGACTATACCAAAACCTAAGTTAAACTTGTTGTATGAACCATACTCGATTGGAATTTTAAGATAAAAGATGACGGCATACATAATATCCGAGCTCTGATGTTGAGAACTTTATTTATCCTGCTATTGCATTGATTATATGTAACAATAGATATCATTGAACTCATCACGATTTTTATGAATCTACATATAATCTACATTAAACTAGCTTGGTGAAATAATCCTGACATAAATTACCAGTTTAGAAAAATAAGAGTTTTTTGTGCAGTATTTTCGTCTATTACACTAAGTAAGATGATAAAGAATTAATCTATAATTCAATAAAATGTGTTGTCTTTTCAAGGACTGAATTCAAATTTGTGTGTATTCAAACAAAAGTTTGTGTGATAACCAAATCTTTATGACGGATATATATGAATGATGCAAGTAATCCAGCGGGCCGCTGTATCTTATAGTTGTAAATGATGTCAACTATTTTAGTACCAATAAGCATGACTAGTTTATTTTAGATTGCACAAAGTATGTGTATTATAATACACATAGTCACGATTTTATCCAGGGAGTAATAACATGTCTTATAACATGCCGGTCCCTTCATAAGCGGAGGTCTAGTTTGTGACATGGTGGTGTTGATGTAAATAAATCTTGAAAAGTTGTTACTGATGTAGAATTTAATTTAAAAAGGCACATCTGGAACAATTTATAAAAAGGTAAATAAGACAAAATAAAAGATAGGGTTACTTATTACATTTACTGTTATTTATGTTTATATGTTGAAATGTTATTAGAGCAGTTATAACAATTTATATATTATATATTTAAGCGTCGAGACAACCGCTCCGCTCCGTCTTTGATGGGAATGAAAATTGATTGGAGACCAAAAACAATGAAAAAGAAAATATTAAAAACAGAAACAAAGAGACAATTACCAGAGAAGAGCGCTTTATCAGCAATGACTCGCTTATACTGATATAGCTCCTCCTTACACGTTTAGTCAGCAAAAGTCATGCCAGCTGTAGAAATCGGAATATCTTAAAATTTTTTAGCGTAAATACTTAATTCAAATAATAAAAATGATGGCCAAATGTCCTGCATTCGCTCAATTATTGCACAATGTTTGAAAAATATAGAAGAGACATAATGACTTTATATAACCCTACTTTTTAATGATTCTGATACGTAATCAATTAAAACAATATATAACAATGTTACTAAACTAAGTCACGGTCAAAATATTTGAGAAAAAAATCATCAATTCATTCAATAACGAAACATCAAGTTAATGTAAATGATAGAAATAGGTTACTAAACGATTACTTAATAGATTAGAAATTGGTTTTATTGTTTGGAAATTAGATTCTTAATAGGCAAATCGAAATGTTCGATATAACACGTAATCGTATCGCAATTTGTTGTTCAATATATTGCCGCGAGAATTTGTTTAGTTTATATTAGTTGTGGCAAAATATAAACTTGTGAAGAAATGTCTTGGTAGGTCATAACTGGTTTACCAAGACGAAATTTTGTACACCTTTTGTAAATTTATAATGTGTTGACATCTACTTTAGTTAAAATTTTATTTTGAAAATACGAATAAATATCTTGGCTAGTTTACTAAGATGAAATTTTGAATACAGGTCGAACAATTACGATTCCAATAATTCATTTGTAGTTTTGAAGAAGTCAAAGCAAAGAAAAAAAAATTCATTCTAGAAAATATACTTCATTTTTACCTAATTATTAAATAAAATGTAAGAAATAACAAACCATTCCTGTAGTGCTAGCGTGCTCACACAAATGCGATTTAATTAACTATTTCTTATTTTCATGTGATATTTATATTTCAGATGTCAAATCGGGAGGCTGTTGCAAATATTGTATGATTCATTCATTTAGTTTCCTATATCCGAAAGATTTACCGTATTGTATTCAAACCAAATACCTACAAGTCAAAAACCAAGCTGTCTGGCCCTCAGCAGGAAGTGCCTGTGTCTTATTGGCACGACAAATTTGTTCTTTTTTTCATATAAAACAAGCGTTGTGGTCACTTCTTGCGTTGAAAGACATTACGCAATTACGACATACAAATTCTAAGAAATAACGTTTCTTTATCAACACAGCTTGTTTGCCAAGCAAACTGCCCACTTTATGGTAAAAGGCCGCAGATGCCTAGATTATATGTGCTAGTAGATACATACAGTCACGCCTTTTCCCAATGGAGTAGAAAATTTACTGGATAGTAAATACAGGCGATCTCCAATTGCTACGATGCTGGTACACATCTTTCGCTTCCTTTACTCCCATATTATTATATCTTGTGTATGTTATGAATTGCATCTATTTACAACTACTACAGGGCACACAATCTATCTTGCCACCAATCTTGCCAACAAACTTTGACTTGCCTCTAATTTTTATAATGTAGAACAAAAGACAATTTTGCGTAAAGGGAGGATGGAACCCTTGCAGAGTTTCTTGCCTGTATCTTCTCTTGACAAGGCCTCCCGGTAGCGAATAGGAAGAAAAAATGTAACGGTAAACAAGTAGAAGTGTACTTCGTAACTTTTGTTCGTTCGTAAACTTTTGTTTTTGACGCGTCAGATGTGTAACTACTTGTAACCTAAATGATTTAATAAAGAATTTCCTTTCATTTCTGCCTGTTTAGCTTAAAAGGACTACTCACACATATTTAGCTCCATTCAGCGTTTTTCTATTTAAATCAACGATTTTATATGAGATGCTTACGCGGCTGATCAGACGCGAAATGCTAAAAAAAGTCCATACACTGGCGTTTTCTATAGAGAAACGTTGAATGAAGTTGAACAAGTGTGAGTAGTCCTTAAGACGGCACACGAACTACAAGCACTATTGCTTTACGGCTAGTTGAAATCTATACAAAATTTCAAGTAAAAAAAAGTAAAATCTGCTGTCAAATATTTTCAATACCGTCTTTGTTAACTAAACAATTTTGTATACGAATTATAGAATGTAGATTCCTTTATTTGTAAACTATATTACAATATTAACATAACCCCATGACCTGAAGAACATTGCCACCGAGAAAGTAAATACATAATACATACAAAACCGATTGTTTTCACTCGACTCTCGAGAATGTTAATTCCAAGTAAAAGTGAGCGAGCCGCATATCAGGCGAAATAAGTTAGTCACGTGTGTGTCCATAGACTATAGACAGGCTGTTATTACGCGGCAATTTTATTGTTTAGGCTGTACCGGCTTTTTGCGGTTTTAAAATGGCTGAACAGTCCTTGAGGAATTTTGAAACAATGGGGAGAGTCATAGTCTAATTAGAATACTCTTATTGACAAGCCCATAAGCTTTTAAAAACACAAATGAAAGCCGATTAACAATTCATTACTGAGGCTTATACCATCATCTCTTCAGATGCTAACGAGTCGGCGCGAGCACCGGTGTCCGCAAACAATCTTTTTCTATTTTTCTGATCATTGTCAGGCTACACTATCTTTTCACATGTTCCTTGAAGATTCCGATGTTCTTGTCTTCTAGGAAAGCTTCGGCAGAGAGTACATTCAACCACCAAATGACAATATTTGTCAACCTGTGTTATTTTTGTAAAATTTTTACAGTAACTATAATGTTACTGTTGACATGCCTTACAAATTCTTTAAATATAAAGGCAAAAGTAATTTCAACCAACTAAAACAATGCGTAAAGCCCAAATTATGTTCCTATTGTCAATGTACTGTTACACAAAAAGAGCCTTCAGCGAAATAGAGATTAAAGAAAGGAAACCATATTGTTTTAAAACACAGGTTTGTGAATCATACCTGTTGTTTATAGATGTTCATGTTCACAAACAAATCTGGTTAACCGCGTATACAATGATTTGAATCCGGATCTCCACGTATTGAATAAAAACGCGCACCGTTTTGCATACATTTATAATTGATCTGATTTCACTTTCGATTACATACAGAATTCTTCCTATAAGGAGTTTCCTATCGCGAACTGTGTACCAATTAATAGCATTCTTCTTTACATTTCCGTTGTCACTTCCTTCGCTATTAAAATCAATGATACACAATTAGTCACTAGTTGTGGCAAAGTCTTTATTGTAATAGCGACAAGAAAACTAAAACTATTGGTAATTTTTAGTTTTTCCGCGAAGACAATAGAGTCTCATTCAATGTGATACAATCACTCTTGATAAAGATGCGTGTGAGTTTTACGTTACAAATAAATAGGTGTCTTGGTGTTGTATAATTAATTTGAACATGAACCTACTTCTAATACAACTATTTTAATTTTCTCTGTTCATTGACTCCATGACTTTGAACTCTTTATATATACTTCTTTCTATCTTACAAGAAGAAAAAGTTTTTACAGTGTAAAAGAGTTTTAAAAAATTATCTGCCTTTAAATTCAATGTTTAGATAATCTTATAAGTGTAGAGTAGTAACGTTTCTAATGAATAAATTATTGAATTATTTTCGATTTCATTTCTTTATTTTTAGACACATTCACTTGTTTATTTGACGATCTAACGTTTTTAAAATACTTACTAATGGAACTTAAAACGTAAATCTCAAGAAAATCCGTATCATACGAGCTTGTATTTACAATATCTTAAGGCCACTCTCGCTTACATTATGGTTTGATTGCACAGCATAGTTATCTACTGATAAGCAAGCTAAACTTTACACTTCTCAGATATTAGCATTTTATATTCTCATTAACTTGGCTTAATTAAATTGAACGTAGATGAAAAACCATAAACAAGGATTGAAAACTACAAAGATTATGAATTTTTAATCGGTGAAAAACACGCAATGCTTTTCATAAAACGCGTTTTACTACGACTCAAATGTGTATTTGATTGTTTTGTTGAGAATGGAATAGTTTTCTTATGGAATAGGGAGAACTGAGGTCACCGACATAGCCCAAAGAAATACCTAACCTTTTGGGAATAAAGGCATAATGATAATATTATTTTACGTTCAATCAAAACGTTCAATCAAAACAACGATTTATTACCAAAGATACAAGATTTAACGTTTTCAGTACCAACTCGTCACAAAAAAATTTTGTTACACGTTGATTTATCTGACATGATAGTGTTCAATGAACGACGCATTGATTGGTTGATTGATTGATTGATGAACATTAATACTTGAGAATTAATTATCTACTTTATAAAAATCAACCACAATGCACATCAAGGAGCTCGGTGGCGTAGTGGTTAGTACGCTTTGATCGCTTTGGCTTTCGATTGAAGACCAAGCTACCTTCGCCATGGTCAGGCCGTGGATGGGTAACTAAAACTTTGTGATCTCAAGCGCCACCGTGCTTCGGAAGGCACGTTAAGCCGTTGGTCCCCGTCGCTATTGCGACTGTTTCTACCCACCAACCCGCATTTGACCACCGTAGTAGTATTACGGCCCATACTCCTCATGTGTTTCTCCATGAGGGCCTGTGCCCAGAAGTGGGAAGTATATAAGTTTGTGACGGGGTGAAGCCAGGGATAATTAAAATTCAGTTGGGTCGTCACTTAAGTATCGTATATTATAATGAAGATTTAAGGCACAACTGAAACAATTTTATAAAAAAGGTAAATTACACTGAACACAAAACAATTTCACATTTAACACTTAAATATATTATAGAAAGGGTAGGGCTACTTACAATAGTGCCTTAGAGAAACTTATAGTCTTTGTTATAAATTAGGAACTGATAATGTGGTTTGTTGTAACTTTGTCTCAGCTTATAAAAATTGATTCACTTTATAAATATTTTACAATTATAGTTAGAAGGAAGTCAACCGCTCTACGCACTGACTCTCGTAAGAATGAGCTTCGAGAACAAAACAAATAAAAAGAGACGGACAGCAAATTTAAAATCGGAAACCAAGAGAAAAAAGGCCAGAGAAGAGCGCAATGACAGCAACGAGGCGCTAATATAGCTATGGCGCCTCGTTACATGCTGAGGACAACAATGCACATCAAACGCATCAAATGCCATGTGATGACTAAACTAAATTCAAATTATTATAAAACATTGCTTTACGTTCCATCGATAGTATTTTTATAGTCGTCGATTTTTTCTAGATATAACCTTTACAATTATGTCAAGGTGTAGAACGTGCGTCACATTGTGTTAATGAAATTGTTGGTTTGTAACAAGAAGACATGTAAGGTTTTGTTAAGACATTTAAGATATCGCATTTTCAATTAAACATTTCATTGCAGTTCAATTTTGTTTTACATTGAAGTAGTTATTAATTCGCTACGAAAGCTAATTTTTTATATTGGGTCCTTACCTATGAAATTGGCGTTTTTTTTCTCTCTTAGTATTTTGTCTGTAACTATTAAGATTCAGAGTATTCCTAAAAAATAATTACCTCGTCTTAAAATAGAGTATATTTTTGAGCTCTTTTGATTTGTTTTGATAATTTGTTGTAAGTTTAATTGTGTTAAAATTGGACACGGAAACAATTTTTTTTAAGTGCCTCCCGAATACATCATTTTATTTGCATTCACTTAAAAACGATAAATAATTTTTATGAAGGGTGATATTATACATATCACTTAAGTTTGTCTAATGATACATGCCAAATATTATTATCTCTGGATTTGTCGTTGTGAAGAAAATGAAAAAAAATTTGTATGGAAAATGCAGAATATCCCAAAATCTCCATACAAAACACCAATTTCATAGGTAAGGACCTAATAAAATTTTATATTGAATGAATTTGATGTGTATACTTCACCTTGATGGTCGAAAATTATCCACCCGTCAATGGCTTATTTAAGCCGGGCGATTTTCGATAATTTAAATTATAATTTTTTAATTTAAAATACCTAAATTAACAAAATTTTTATGTTGAAAACAAAACGAAAATAACTCTTTGTTATTAAAGTATTCCGACACAAACAAATTACAAAGACACTTCTAAATTAACATTAACAATAGCATTTGAAACATAAACAATGACAATAAAACTACGTCAAGCTTTAAAAAAAAGGTAATTTCAATAGCATTTCAATGCAAACTACTGATGAAATAAAATACTGAAGACTTGGCTGTATGGGCTTGGTTCCCTTTGCCTTCCCTAAATGGGAAATTTTACAAAAAAAAAAAGGTAATTTGACATATGTCAATAAAACCACGAGTTGAGAACGAAAGCCTTAGACAATTTTTCGTTAAGTGCATCGCCAATGGTGCACTTTCACGTGTTTATGTTTCACACGTTTTCGTACTATGATGTACCCAGTGATATAATAAATGATTGCTATGAGAAAATTTGTGAATGCGTCTATTTGAACGGCAAAAGTGTAAAAAGATTTGTTTGTCATGGTATCAGCATTATTTTACGTAATTTTTATTGTCTATGACTTATTGTATCTTAAATTTTGTTATGCGTCTTGTAATATTGTTTTGTATTCTTCCACAGATTAATATTTTTTATAAAATATGACAAAGAGCAAAGAAAATATAAAACAATGTGTATTTTTGGAATCATAGCCATGTAGGTGATATGTCGATATTTAAATAGCCTTATTAACGCCATAGCCTAAAATATTGATAGAAAACATTTTTTTACAAGACTCCTGGATAAGGACCTACCGCTGGCTAAGCAGTGACGAGAAAGAATTCATATTCGAATACGTTAAGACCGATCAAAAGTAATCTACTTATATTTGATAAACTCACCATATACCAATTTCGAACCACTCAAATCAATTTGGTTAAAGCAAGTTACCGTCGCATTAAAATGCTTTTGTTACTAGCATGCCTTGCAAAAGAATTAAGTTAAATTCACAATTTCTGTGTAGGTACTACCTGTACAATTGTAGTTATTTGTAATCGGTAACAAAACAGGCTCATCTCTACAAAAGTGCCAGAAATGGTTAAACATCTAAGAAAATAAACGAGCAATTTGTTCGAACATCTTCGCCAGTGACAGACAGACCGACTCGTCATTATTTATAATCGTACCATTTACACTTACGTTGTTGCTAAGTATATTTATCTTTGTAAGTGATCATTCTTATGTCTAATTATGAAATTAGTGTAATTATTATATTGTGCTCTGGTCTCGCGTCGGTCACAACACGAGATCTCGCGCATTGTTGACGGGTTAGCTGGAAGAGTTCTGTTAGAGATAAGTCCTCCCTTGCATACTTTTAAAAAATTGGCTGTGTAATTTTGTTCTTTGGTGCAAGAAAGAGTTAACTTTTTAAAAGTGTTCAAGGTCGCTTCAGGTAGTCGTACAAATGCAATCACATCTGAGACGACCCAAAACATAGAAGTATTTACTCCTAATTCCATCCCTAAATTTTCGTATTCCGCATATGGCAGATCTCAGTGATAATATATAAGTAACTAGACCCAGTGATATACCTGTACGTCACAAACAAATAACTTTATTCCAAAAAACTTACCCCTAACACGTAAATTCAATCTGAAAAGAAAAAAAGATTTTATTGAAGTTTGTATACTTACTAATTAATTTACATAAAAATTCGAGGGTATAATTGCAAATACATTGTCTTAGCCCCGAAAGGGCATGCAGAGGTGTTACCACCCTTTTGTTAAGTTAGACACCCGTGACAGTTCATTAGGCCCCTACAGTCACGCTCAGACCCGACATCGATAGTTCATTAGGTCCCTCTGATCACGAACAGACCCGACAGTAAATAACATGTCAAAATAACAGTCCTAACACCATTAAGATAAAACTATTTTCTTATCCCTATGAACTGTCAAAATACGCTCAATTTACGTCCAATTTGATAAATACTAGCAACAGGACAGCGGAAAAAAACAGATTGAGAAAAGCTTTATAACCATAACATCGTTCCTGTAACCATACAAGGGTACTGGAGTGTACTGTTTAATGTAAGAAGTAACATACCCACGCTTACGTTCAACACAAAATGAATGACCTACATCTATACCGGAAAATATTTAAAATATGCACATAAAGCATTTACGCTTTCCGTATTAAAACCAAACTTAAACTAGAAATACTCTTTCCTAGTTTATGTAAAAACAGTTGACTACATCACGTATTTGATAACAAAGTTGCACAAAATGTTTTTTTCAATTGGCGACAGAACGTTGTTAGATAAAAAGCACAGCAGAAAAGAAATAGGTTTTCAACAGGCCATATCGCTGGCGGGCGGGCGGGCGAGTTGGCGATGAAAATCGATGAAAACTATGATAAGCTTTTAACCGCCTCCCTGGTCTATTGGTTAACACCACCGTGTGTTGATCGGAAGGTCCAGACTCGGTTCCGCACGGGGCAGAAGTTTGTCTGCTCGGTTTGGTTGGGGCTTCCAAGCCCACTTGGCTAGCTACCACCGTCTTACCTAAACTGTTGCTAAAACAATGTTACAAGCATTGTTGTGTTCCGGAAATTAGAAGTAAGATAGCCAGTTCCTCAGTTGTTGAGGTATACAGGTCAAGCGCGCTTCCACCTTCGGCGTTATCGTCACTTACCATCAGATGAGATGAAGGCCAAGAGCTACTGTCATATGTAAGAAAAACTAGGCGAAGCTTTGACGAACAAGTGGCTTCGCTGGAATCGTTCGATGTTTCATTTGTTTCTTTCGCATCGCTGACGTAACTTACAGCTCAGCCACGAAGACGAGCGGCAGGCTAATTCGCATTTCATTACTCGCTCTCTCTGGACGACATTTGTGACAAATGTCTTTTGAAGGAGCGAGCGGTGAAATGCGAATTCGCCTGTCGCTCCGCTCGCCGCTCGTCCTCGTGGCCGAACCGATAACTCTTTTCGCGGTGTGAACCATAATACAAAAGGAGATGATGCGATACTCGTTTGTCTCGCTCCTCCGTTGGCGATATGGCCTGCGCTGCCGGCGTGCTAAATGCCGGAGACACAGTGGGTCGAGTCATCAGTGCGCCGTGCGGTGAAAGCAGCCGTGCCTTTTACGTACACCACTCGTAACAAGTGGAGGCTTACAGAGTACTGTAAAATACTCAAAATGATATTGAGTAACAGACCCGTTTTGGTTGAGTTCAGTGGAAAAGTTGTATTTCTTGTTCTAGCAAAAAAAAAGTAGTTTTTAACTCAAAAAGATTTAAAGTATTAATATTTTTTGGTTGTTAACAAACAACAAGGAGCACGTATAATATACCAAAGGAAAACGAATAGACGAGATGTATGTTGTTATGCATTGGGCACTAGGTAATTGATAGTATTTGAATGTTTAGCTACTTTTACTAATTAAACACTTTTTATGTATATTTTAACTTAATTTAACTTTCCAAAAGAAAATTATTTTATGGCTAAGTGATTGACGTTCGAAAAAAATAAACAAATAATAATTAAGACTTTCACTTTCTTTAAAATATACACGAGCTCAATTCAAAAATAATATTAGGGGACACAGGGAGAATGGCGCTCACGGGGTAATAGCGCTCACCACTGTGAGTGTCAAATACAACGTATCAATCAACACGCCAATTCCCGTAAAGTACCCGTATAGGGTAAGGGCAGACAGATTTGCAAGCGGCCAGTCAGTTCATCTCATGTGACCGTGAAGTGAATTATTTTGTTTTCAGCTGCCCTGATTTATATATTAATTCGGTGTCTTTGTCGGTAAGTCTTAGGGCTACTTGCAGGAAAACCTGGTTTAAATCTTGATTTTGTAAATTTTTGACATAAGAGCTATAGTAAAATTTCAAAAATGACAAATCGAGTTTCAAATCTCGATTAAAATTTTCTGCAATTTAATTTTTAACAATATAAATTCTCATTCCAACTGTTCTTTTTGTGATAATTCAATTAACTTTCAACAATATGTATTTATTTTTTTATTTCAAATTAATTTGCAATAGAACGTTTGGGGTAATACCGCTCATATGAGGAATAACGTATATTTTTTTTAGATATACCAAGAAATTGTCAAAGGACCACCGCTCAGCTGGTTTGGACCTCAACAATCACAGCATCAGCTAGCTGCACTCACCAGATACAACTATGATATATCTGTCCCAAAGAAATTTGACTTTTTATCATTTATCTTGCCTTTAATAATAATAATTATTTTATTTTATGTTATAATAATTGAAGTTGATTTGATATCGAAGACTTTATTATTATTTTTAAATTTAAAAAGGATTTATATTCATCACCTCGTATCATGGGCGGCATTACCTACAGTCTGGGGTAATACCGCTCAACAGTGTTTTTTTTTATCCTTCCCTACGAATATTAGGTTTAATATATTATGCTTTTGTTTTTTAAATGTTGTTTACTCTTTAAAGAAATTATGTGTTACTTTTATTTACTTTTTATTAATTTAAGTTACTTTTATTAATTTTGATTTATAATAAATAATTTTAAAAAAGTGCGATTTTTTCCTTAAGTGAACGCCATTCCCCCTGCTTCCCTTAAAGAGGATATACAGTTATATGGCCGCGGAAGCATTTCAAAACGATTATTTTCGATTGGAAAATAAAATTCGAATTTCACTTTCCATAACCTTCATTCAAACCGAAAACAAGTTTGTCTCGTCTGAGTTCATTATTAATATATTCATCTATAACATCCTAATATTTAGAAAATAAATAAGAATATAGACATTTTGGTGCGAATGTCTATGCAGACATTTATACGAAATGAGCCAATAGTAAGATAATAATAATATTATACCTATCCCAAAAATTTTGACACTAAACAAATTTTTGTTTTGTATACAATCACGAAAAAGAAGAAGAAGAAGACATGTTGCATCGACCCCAAATAAACTAAGGAAGAGGGCCGGAAAAAGAGAGATAAAATCGGCCCTATTTATTCTAAATTCTCATATTTCATTGAAGAACTATTTATTTTATGTGTTTTTTTCGTCAAAACAGCAATACATGTGTAAATAACGGGTATCTTATAGGTCGTATTTCCTTATTTAATTCAGGAATCTGAAGAAGGTTACAATCATATTACAACCGATTACAAATAAAATAGGTCTTTTCTACATCTTGAGTCACTTAAAAAGCATGAAGATAAAACGATCAGCGGTTACTAAGCATTAAGTTCATCACAAATTGTTTCCATTTTGTAGTGATATGGAGCGAAACGTCACCGAGCCCGTTGTCAACGATCGTCTAGTCTAGATCTTGGTCGGAGCTCTCGCCTAGTCGAGCAAACATGTCACTAACATAAATTTCTCAAAGGTAGGTACTTCAAAACCCCATGTGTGATGAAGATGAGAACAAAAACTTAAATAGAAGATGTTAAGGACTGTAGAATGTAGTTGAATTGTATTTATATTGTTCCTCCGTGGTCGAGTGGTCTGTACGCCGCGCCGGTCTCAAAGCGTCGCCATGGCGTCGCCATTCCGATAGGTTATGGGTTCGATCCCCGGTACAGATGTTTGTGTGATGAATGCAGGCATTTTATCTCCAGTATTGGATGTTTACATATGCATATGATTTATGCATTATGAATATGATTTTTTTCCTCTTTTTACATCCCCCTGACTTAATTTTAAGCATTTTTTATCTATGTACAGAAATTCGACCTCTACAGTTTTATTATATGAATAGATAATTAAAAACGCACGTCTACAGAAGAAGCTATAAAATATGCTCATATAAATGTCTATTTACGCTAGCGGAACGGTGCGCACCTTATAAGCCGACTGTCATATCCCTGTGTCACAATTCCTGCGCGCGCAGCATACTGAGCGCGCATCCGGCATAGGAAGTATACTTATTTACATAGTCTGAACTTGGCTTAATGACTATCGTTATCAGGTTAAGATGTTTTGACCTTAAATCTGATTTGAAGTGGACAGGAATTCGTACTACTGTGAGGGTAGAGCTGTAGTTTACGTTTATGACCGCTTTTAAGAAACGTACATACATACATACACATATAATCACGACTATTAGCCCTTAAGGGTTAGTCAGAGACTAGGCTAAAGCATCGCAAAAGCAGTACATTGTCAAAGTCCGCGCTTCACCAAGCAGTGACTGCACTCTTCGTGGCAGGTGGTGAGCCCGTCGCCGCTATAAACTATTGGATGGTTGTGCAGTTCTAACTCCGTTAATCGCCTTTTACGACACCCAAGGGAAGAGATGGGTTGGTAGTATTCTTTTAATGAGCCGTTACCACACGACACAAGATAGTTAAAGTTAATAATTTATATTATTATGTTTAACATTTTACTGATTATACGACCTATATATCTGAGTGGCTTGTACGGCAGTTTGAAGGTGTCGTTATCTCTAAAGTTCCGCGTTCACATTCCCAGTTGGGACAGCTTCGACCTGTGTAAAGGTTATTCATGTTTCCTTCTGATACCTAAAACAAGAAAACTAACAATGTTAACGTATAAAAATAATTTTCTGTATCATGTATTTGTGTAAACCAATCTATTTGAAGAGCTATATCCAACAGTGAACGACGATATTAATCTTGTGTTACATTATTAGTAAAAAAACTCAATTACTTCATAATTTTCATCTAAAACACCTTACTGACGATCACGAAATCTACGTCGTTTATATTTATTAGGAAACATAAATAACTTAATCTTAATAACGTATCTACAAAAAAGCAAAGTGCATTTGTTTACTCTCAACATAAAATAATATGTAACCTACATAATGCACCTATAAATTACAGGTTATGTAACATCTTTGTTTGATATATGATAACTACCGTGTTTACTCGTACTGATGAAACATTGGTTCTGTAAAGCAATTGTAATAAAAAATGCAGAGCGGAACTTAGTAAACGAAATTTTTGCTCTGTGTGTAAAATAGGTTACTTTCAAGATTATTTTTTTATTTTACCTATACTTTACAGTTTAAAAAAATCATTATATTTAGTCAGTTGAAGCCGGGAAATTAAAGGTAAAGGTTCCAAACTCCCATACCCATTTTGTAATCAAAAAGGTTCTTCCACTAAGTTTGGAGACCCCTAACCATTGATTAAAAAAAAAATTGT
Organism: Parapoynx stratiotata; assembly: GCA_910589355.1. Classification (NCBI taxonomy): domain Eukaryota; kingdom Metazoa; phylum Arthropoda; class Insecta; order Lepidoptera; family Crambidae; genus Parapoynx; species Parapoynx stratiotata. The sequence continues at coordinate 7,030,755 of OU342479.1, forward strand.
AGGAAGCGTTGGGAGCTAATTTCACGCTTTAATCATGAATGTAGATATAGATGTATGACGTGGTGGATCCGGTGATTAAACGAGACTCCCAACTCACGTCACTTATTGTATATTTGGGAAACTAAGGCACACTGGAATAATTATATTTAAAAAAAGGTAAATTTTACAAATCACACAAATGCAATTTCACATATAAAACTTAAAGGTATAATCAAAGGTAGGGCTACTTACAATAGTGCCTTTATTAAACTTATAAACTTTATAAATATGGTTTAACTTGTAACTATGTAACTTGCAAATATTGTAACAGTTTTCAATAAAGATTTATAATTTTGTTAACAACACGTAACGTTTAGTTATAGTATTATAATATATTTATAATAATTGAAAATGAGCCAACCGCTTTAGACGCTGACCCTTATAAAATGAATTCGAGAACAAAACACCAAAGATAAATAGAGACAGACAGTAAATTTAAAAACAGAAACAAAGAAAATATGGCCAGAGAAAAGCGCAATAACAGCAAAGAGTCGCAAATATTGCTATAGCGCCTCGTTACAGGTGGATCCCAAACTCTCATACAAGAACACGGGGCAAAATATTTTCTCTGTTTGATATTTCATTATCACTGTACTATCTTTCTATCCATAGTGGGTAAAAAGAGGACAACAATACGGGTAAGTGATACGGAAATGTCAAAAGGAGAAAAATTATTGCCTTGCATTCTTGTATTTGAGTTTGGGATCCACCTGTACCTACAAATTCATGGTTAAAGCATGAAATTTCTTTTTTAAATCCATTGTTAGGGTTCTCAATACTTAAGTGGAAGAACATTTTTGATTACAAAACTATAGTTCTCTCGATGATTTACACCATTTTAACAAAAACTGTGATTTAAAGACATAAAAAGCAGTTTAATACTTTATCGGCGATAAAGAGTTCTTATCTGTTATTTACTGACCGCAATGTTGTGGTTACTTGCGACTACCATAGAGCCACGTTCTATATTTAGATCCAAAGAGCGATCACCCCGATTGTGTCGATTGTATCAAATGGTTTTTCGATTCCTGTTGATAGCGCGAGACGCGAGTAACTACGCGAATTTATTTCTTAGTTTTATTCTAGTTACCTAGTTAAAGTGCATATCACAGATTTAATTTCAAAGATATTATAATATAGGTGAAGATGAGTTTACATGAGACGATGTCATTGTGTCAATTACAAACACGACCTACTTGTTCAGGGTCGAATATATTGATGAAAATCTCATAACCAACGGACTCAAAAACGAGGTATCTAAATGGTAGACAAAACCACATGGTTCATGTTAATTTGACCTTAATTCTTGATTATACAAACTTAAGATGAGTGTTTCCTTATTACAAAATAAACTAAATAAATTATATCTATCTGTTGCAGAATAAATAGGCGAATATAATATTTTACAAATTTATTTCACAAAAGCGTTGCACATAGGTGCAACTCAGAAACCAGAATTATGTTGCAATTATAATAAAATAATTTTGCACAATCAAATTAATTAAATCATATAAAAAACAGGTTTATAAATTATATTCTTGTAATTCTATAAAATCTCTATGTTCAGTACAAATTGTGTACTTAACAATATCAGTGGCAAAATAAACATGCATATAATCACGACTATTATCCCCTAAGGGTTAGTCAGAGACTAGGCAAAAGCACCGCAAAAGCAGTCCATTGCTATAGTCCGCGCTTCACCAAGCAGGGCAAATATGCATTTTAATTCGTAAAAACCTGCTGGTATACAGGATGGTAAGAAGTGCTGTTTCGTCAATTTATTACATCAAGGGTCATGTTACATAATACAGATGTTAAAGACTTATCAGTTATAAATCTTCAGTTACTTTCAAATCGATACGATCAATATATTAAAAATGACTCGAAGAATTTAACCGATTACAAGTGATCGAATCGACAGTTTAATTTGATGACAAAAAATACCACCACCACCTCCTGTACCACTGAGTTTTAATAAAACTTATGTGCAGTTGATTGTGAATATTATTCATTATGTGCATGGTAATAGGCTCGCCACACCCCTTCGGGGGATGGTATGTATGCCAAAAAATAAACATTTTTCATTAAAACAAGAGTAAAAATTAATAAGCTTGTATGGCTGCGTTTTATTTTGAACGGTACCACAGGCAATGAAAAGAAAAAAGCAACATAAATACATACATATAATCACGGCTATTATCCCCTAAGGGTTAGTCAGAGACTAGGCAAAAGCACCACAAAAGCAGTCAATTGTTATAGTCCGCACTTCACCAAGCAGTGGCTGCACTCAGCGTGACAGGTGGAGAGCCCGTCGCCGCTATAAGCTATTCGATGGTTATGCAGTTCTAAGTCTATTAGTCGCCTTTTACGACACCCAAGGGAAGAGGTGGGTTGGTAGTATTCTTTTAATGAGCCGCTACCACACGACTACTGAAAAGGCAACTAAAAACATAAATTGTTTCCGAAATATTTTCATTTTAAGATTTACACTTCCGTGCAATAAAGATGGCTAGGAATAGGCAGAAGATGACTACTTATATAAATGGAATGTAAATTAATTATTGTATGAGTTACAGCTTGTATATATAATAACATGTTGGTATTGAATAATTTGATATCGCTTGTTGAGTTAACATGCTTAAAAAATACACAACACATATTACATTAAGTCTGATGCAACGAGCATTCTATAATACAACTTTTTTCTGTCTTCATTCATCTGTGTTATTTCATAACTTAATTTATGTTTGGCGCAATATTATAAAGAGGAAAAACTTGCAGTGATTGGCAAGTTGAGAATCGCCTTTACTCATGCAAATAGTAGGGCGGTTCCATTCCTGTGTATATCACTGCTTTTGCCTTACAGATTGGTAACTGCCTCGCCCCGTTACATAGGCATCTAACCTCAACATATTATATTATAAAATTTCAAGCGAAATATGGGTGATAATGATAACAGACTGCCTATTTATTTAGGGATAGAGGTATCATGGTATATTTTTTTATATGTAGAGTACTGACGAATCTGCTACTGTCCTTACACATGAGAAAAATAAATGTTAGTTTGTTCATTATCAAAAAAAAAGCCTTTTTAAAAATGCTGTCTTAAATATTTTGTAAAGATCCTCTTTTTTTTACTTCTGGAAACGTATGGCTGTTCCACAGCATATAAATACATAAATACATTGTTCTTTTTAATCTTTATTCTGTTAAATGACTGAAACCAGGCTTTTATCTTGATTATATGTGTTAACAGGAAGACTATTGTAAAGCCTTCCATAATTGTTTGCATCCGATACGTGTGAAGCTCAGAGCTGTATATTCTAAATGTTTTCCTTATTGATCAATCAGTATCGGGTATAAACAACAATAGTAAGAAAAGATAATTGTTAGGTCTATTTAATGATATGTGCTGTTGTATCTCCTCAGATTGATGTTGAACATGTCTCTTTGAAGATGACGCCATTTCCTATTGAAAGTAATCTTAGATTTTTTATATTGCGTTAAGTAAGAGGAAAAGTGGCTAGAAAAGTGAACAGATTATTTGTATTTCTATTCTAAAGAGGTCCGCAACAAACAATGAGTTTTTAAGCGGTTAGCAAAATATTCGAATTTTGGTCAGCATACAAATACAATTGATCAGCAAATTGGTCAGCAAAATAACTAATTGGTCAGAAACTTAGGGGCAGCCGAAATTTCTTCATCAGCAACTCCAATGTTTTCTCTGCTGTCAAATTGTTTAATATATGTTTTGATGATACAGATATTATTTTAAAGTCATAAAAAAATAACCATTACCAAATATCAATCAGAATACATTTCCTAGGAATTGATCCTTGATCCTTCATTGATTCTTTTCCTAGATTTTATTAATTGCTTCCCATTTATATATGGAATTGGTGTTAATATTAGGTCCTTACATATGAAATTGGCGTTTTATATGGAGATTTTGGAGAACTCTGCATTTTCCATACTAACATTTTTTCAGTTTTCCTCACAACGACAAATCCAAAGAAAATAATATTTGGCATGTATCATTAATCAAGCTTTAGCTATATGTGTGATATCACACTTCTTAAAAATTATTTATCTTTTTTATGTGAATGCAAATCAAATTATGTATTCGGAAGGCACCGAAAAGGAGTTGTCTCGGTGTCCAATTTTAACACAATTAAACTTACAACGAATTATCAAAACAAATCAAAGGAGTTTGAAAATATGGTCTATTTTAAGACGAGGTTAATATTTTTTAGGAATACTCTGAAACTTAATAGTTACGAACAAAATACTAAGAGAGAAGAAAAACACCAATTTCATAGGTAAGGACCCAATATTTACGCTAATGTTAAACTAATATTTTTTTATGATTAAAATATTAATTTGTAAGTGTAGGATGTGAGATTCGTAAGTAGGACGACGCAGAAACTGCTTAAAGGCAAAAGAAAGTGGTAAAAGTTACTCCTTAATAGTTTAGAAGACACCTACTGGGAATTTATGTCAACACTTTTACTTCATTCATTAGCATCTATTAAACGTAAAAAACAAAATCTGCCGTCTTGTACTAGTTCAATCGTACTAGTTAATTAAGTTCACTTTACAATATCGGCCCCTTGATCACGTAATATAAAGATATCGATCTATCATGAACTTTCCACTGCATGAGTTGATTGTCTGCCAACATTGGTCATTGCGCGGCATGGATGATTAAGCATGTTACGTTCATGCTAATTATAGATTATGCATGATTTTTTTAAATAGTTACTTTAACAAAAATATGTGCAAACAAAAACAAATTAAGAATTGTCAAAATTATAATTATTTACAACGCATGTGAGGAGCTCGGTTGCGTAGTGGTTGCTTTGATTGAAAACAAAGCTAACTTTGCCATGGTCAGGCCGTGGATGGGTGACCAAAACTTTGTTATCTCGAGCTCCTCCGTGCTTCGGAAGGCACGTTAAGACGTTGCGACTGTTTCTACCAACCAACCCGCATTGGGCCAGAGTGGTGTTGTTACGGCCCATACTCCTCATGTGTTTCTCCATGAGGATTGAGGAAGTTCTATGCCCAGCATTTTTACGGTTCATGCATCGTCACATACAACGTTATTAATATGCCTTCAACGAATTATTACGTATTAGTAATTATGCTATTGATATGGCCTAAGTATATTTAAGCTTCAGATCAATTTCGTATTCGTCGTCATTAAAAATTTGGGGTAAAAATTTCCATGGGTTCCGCACCATAGTAAATAGTGATTTACTTTGCCGATGTTTAAATATTCGTAAACGCACGAGCTACTTCGTTATCAGACTCATTTTAATACAAACATTGCATTCGAATTAAATAAATTGAATAATAAAAATAATTATGACTGAGATTGTTAAAATAGTTACAATGGGTTGGTCTCAGTCTGCTACAACAACACTACTTTACAATAACTTTAATCGTCAACAAAAAATAGTCCTGTATACTAAATGACTAGAAAACACATTACACAATAAAGGGTAAAAACGAAAAATGTTACAAACAGCAGGTAATTGTTATTCAACGCATTCTACTCAAAATTTGTATTCATCGAAGAGATTTTTTCTTTTGAATTCATGTCGAACGAAGCACTTGCTACAACAAAACCAGGCTTTTTATGATTCGCACGTGACGCAACTAAACGATACTTGATTGATGAAGAGTTACATAACTGACTCTGATAGGAACTATCACAGACCTTTAGCTTTTAATACCAGAAATAAGGTCCTGCAGAACATAATCCGAAATAGAAAAATAAGTTATTGCTAGAGGCAATGAAGAAATGAAATTTAATAGAATAGCTGTAAGGCGCAATCATAACAAGAAGAACTACTAACCAGACGAAGAAGACTTATTAGCGACTTTAATCTTCAATTTAATTTTAATTTTTAATTTTATCTATTAATATAGATGTATAGTGTCGATAGAACCTAAACGGTGTCTGCCCAAAACTATGCCACAGAAATTGCACTGTCAGTGGCAATCATGAGATCCTCCCGCGTGCAGCTGGTGGGGCACGCGGGGCAGGATATTAGGTGCTCCATCGACTGCGGATACCGTACCGTTTGAGAATCCCCATCTGAACATGTTCTCTTTACTTCGGCCAATCTGCGTCCGAAGTCTATTTAAAAACTTCCAGGTTAGCCATGGCAGCTCGTGTCCAGGAGGAGGATTCTCAAACGGAGGGACAAAAGGGTTGGGAAGATTAACGCTCTCGCGCTACAACCTGCATCATTCTCTTGACTGATCGGTGGTCGAAAGAGGCGAAATACACTGACTGAAGCTATGTAAAGTCGTGATTATTGTATATGCTATATCCACCGCGTATGGTCAATAACGCCAGGCAAACTGAAAGATTTTAATGAAGCCTCTCTTTATCAATTCGACATCTAAAAGCTAAACAAATAATGATTCAAATGTACGAAAACGACTTCTAACCCAGTGACTACAAGCCAGCAATTACGTGAATCGACGGAGCGTATGCATGACCTTTCCTTAATTAAAATCTAGCATAATCGACATATTTTTTTAACTCTTAAAAATTACTTTGTGATATCATAGCTTTGGTTATATTGGTAATCCCCACAAATAAAAAAAAATGAACATCAATGTCGAATAAAATAGTGACCAATTTGCTTCAAAATGGAAATATAAAGTTTATGTACCTCCTACATTTGCCATAATTATGATCATTTGAAAATGTATTTAAACTTGTAATAGAATTTTAGATCCGCCATCATGCATTTAAAACGATACACAACTATTTTTATTACACGTCAAATATTTCAAGGGTATAACAGTTGGTTTTTATAAGCTAGGCTTTTAAATTATCTAATAAAAACAATTTTAATATTATGATTAATTTAGTGATTTATGAAAATTAAGATGTGTTGAATGTGTTTTATTTACAATTTATTATTTTATTTATTTTATTTTATTTTATTTAGATAGCTTATATTGTTCATATCTTTTTCAAACTTTGCTACAACCTCAAAAGTGAAAAAGATATGCAATATAAATCCACCATTAATGTCAAAATAACAAAAATAAAAAACCAGTCCCTTTTTATTCGGCTAAGGTGACAAGGAGCAAGTCTGTCAAGCGTCCAATGTTTGGCTCCTATGTTTTAACGATTATGGAGCTTTATTATTAATTTTTTTGTTAAAATTCAATAAATTATATATTATAAAATTGGTCACCCATCCAAGGACTGACCGTGGCGAAAGCAGCTTTGGTTTCAACATCGAAAGTCACAGCGTATGAGTCACCGAGCTCTTCATGAAAATATATAAATATTGTATTACATTTTAGCTTTGAATTTTCTCTTTAATAAATGATTGGTCAAACATACAGCGTTAGAGCTTTGAATTACATTTAAACGTAAGAGTACGTTGATCCTAGACTTGAACCAGTTTGATGCCTCTAAAAGCTGTACCGACCATTTCCACAATATCCAACTTTATCTCAAAGCGTATACGACTCATATTAGTTTGTGAGTAAATGGAACATAGTTTCAGATATGAAAGTGTTTAATACAATTCTTATATGGAAAAACAAGTGTTATAAATGGCGTAGCAAACTTTTAAGTTGGCCGGCTTCCATTACTCTTTGTAATGTAACGAAGTATTTTAACTAGTCAAGAGGCACAAAACGAGACCTGAAAGAAACATCTATTGTTTGCGAGCACCGGTGTTCGCGGTGCACCCCAAGGACACCTTCCTAACAAATATCCTAAGAGTCTATAATTTAAAAACCATATTTTATGATACTGTCGTTGCTTTTAAGAAAAAAAATTAGGTACATCGTGAGCCTAAAGAAATCCCTCTGCTGGCCTTCCTTCATAAATAATTATAAGGAATAGAATATTATGTGTCTGAACACCTTTAATAATAGTCAAAATGATTTTGAAACATGCAAATTTTTTTATAAAAAGCTCAGCAAATGACTCCACACTACCTGATGATAAGCAGTAGAGGAGTACATATCTGAAGAAAGTTGTTGCAGCATGCTGACATACTGCCCTAGCCACCCTCACCTTGCCGGCCCAAAAAATGCTTTTCCACTCACCTTTTGAAGGAAGCCATATTGTGTGAAAGAGGGAATACGTGTGCCGGGAATTTCGAAACCAAACTACGGCTCGGAGAAAGATAAATAATAGTAAATAAACTTATTAATATCAATTGCCATACATTTTTACTTTAAGTTACTTATTCACATTTTACAAATAAAAAGGTAAATGTAACATGAATATATTTTACGAAAATGACGTCGTTAATAACAATAAAAAGGTTTATTTGAATGAAAGAGAAATAAACACTGCTTATCTGTGGTAATATTTTTGGCGAGTGGAAAGCTCTGGTAATTAAAAACAGATGCTTTTATTATGTACTTTATTACCATATGTAATAAAGTTTAATTCGCCCTGCCGTAATAGTTAATCTACACTTGTCTGTAAGCTTGAGTTTCGCCCAGACATCCACTTTCAGACTTTCTTTCAAGCACCTTATACCGAATGTAGTATACTTATTAATTATTTGATAAGGTGATTTTAAAGCCTATATGTTTCTAGAGTCGTGTGGTAGCGGCTCATTAAAAGAATACGACCAACCCATTGCTTCCCTTGGGAGTCGTAAAAGGCGACTAATGGAGTTACAACTGCACAACCATCCAATAGCTTTTAGTGGTGACGGGTTCACCACCTGTCACGCTGAGTGCAGTCACTGCTTGGTGAAGCGTGGACTATGGCAGTGGACAGCTTTTGCAGAGCTTATGCCTATAGTCTCTAACCCTTAGGGGGTAATAGACGTGATTATATGTATGTATGTTTCTAGATAAGTACATTAACATCATTTGAGTAACAAACAGCAATTTTACTACCTACCTCCTGTATTTGATCAAGGATATGTTTTGACGCAGTAAATAGCGCTTTTAATCTATACATATTGTATATAATAAAATTGTAGAGGTCAATAACTGTAGATAGAAAAAAAATGGCTGGACCGATTTCAATGAAATTTTGCATGGTGATCCCTTATGTCCCTGGTCAACATCTTAGATACTTTTTATTCCGGAAAATTAAAGGGTTCCCGTGGGATAATTAAAAAACCATAGTTACCGCTGACGAAGTCGCGGGTAACAGCTTGTTTAACCTAAACGTGACAGTGAAACTTGAAGAAGAAGAAAAAAGCAAAAACATACCTATAAGGAAAAATTAACATAACAACAATTAACAACAAGGATAATAATAGACATTACCTAGTCTTTTTATTTTATGTTTTGTATAATGTTAGTTTTTCTTTTGTGTTCAATAAATACTTAAATAATATCATATGCATATAAATGTAAACAATTTGCCAATATAGGTTCATTTTACTGCAAATTTCTTAATTCCCCTAATACGATACAAAAGTTTTAAAATAAGAAGTAGAGCTTAATGTAAAAATTAAAAATATCAACAAAAAAAAATTAGGGCGAAAACTTTCCACCCTCAGTTTCTTGCCAATTCAAGGCCTTTTGGTTGTTTTGTGAACGAATAGGGTAGTTTTCTCTTCCAGGAACTTTGTTATATGATTTTGACATTCATAAGCAGCACAAATAATGAAGCACTACTTAATTATTCATCCTGTTAGTTTAGAATATCGTAGTTTATTTATTTTTATATATTATTATATATATTATTATGTTTATTTATTGATTTATGTATTATATGCTATCTATCTACATATGTCTACATTATTGTATTTTAAATGTATAGGTATTATTTTAGTTTTATGTTTCTACCATTTTTTTAAATTGTTTATTAGTTTAATTTAAATTGTATTTTGTCAAAAGATCTTTGTGTTTGTGCACTTCTAATGTAATCCCACTAACAGCTACTCTTGGACTGGTTGTTGGGTTGACTGAAAGTTATCTCTTTAGGGGATTAGTTCGCCTTTGCCAACTATTGTTTCTTTTATGTATTGTGTTTTTTTTTCTGTGTGCTATAAAGAGTATTAAGCATGCGACCCGCATAGGGCCAGCGTGGTGGTGTTACGGCCCATATTCCTCATTGCGCTTCTCCATGAGGAAGGCCCGTGCCCAGCAGTGGGACGTATATAGGTTGAGAACGACGAAGCATGCAAAACGCATCCTACCAAAATAAACATTTTTCTTTTATATGTTAATAAACTTGGTATCATTTTCTGATTCTAACTATTAGGTCCTTACCTATGAAATTGGTGTTTTGTATGGAGATTTTGGGATATTCTGCATTTTCCATACTAAATTTTTTTCAATTTTCTTCACAACGACAAATCCAAAGTTAATAATATTTGGCATTTATCATAAGACAAGCTTTAGTAATATGTGTAATATTACACTTCATAAAAATTATTTATCGTTTTTAAGTAAATGCAAATAAAATGATGTATTCGGGAGGCACTTAAAAAGAGTTGTCTCCGTGTCCAATTTTAACACAATTAAACTTACAACAAATTATCAAAACAAATCAAAAAGAGCTCAAAAATGTAGTCTATTTGTAGACGAGGTAATTATTTTTTAGGAATACTCTGAATCTTAATAGTTACAGACAAAATACTAAGAGAGAAAAAAAACACCAATTTCATAGGTAAGGACCCAATATAATCATACCAAACTTGTATAAACACATAAATTATAAAACAAAGCAATAAAAAACTTCCTCCAATAAGTATGTTATCCACACATACCTGACGTAATAAAGGTAGGTGCGTTCAGTCAGCGGATGAAAGTTGTTTTACCTTCGCAGAGATGAAGTTACGGAGTCGGACATTTATTAGCTAGGAACTATTGTAATTAGAAATAAATGGTCAATAAATGATTCTAATCAGTTACAGTAAATATATAATGGTTGTTCATTAGTCTTTAGGTATAATAAATTAATGGTTAAATCTTACGCACACTCTTGCAGGAAAAATTAATTATTTTGTTTTCAAATATATTTTCAGACCTCTAGTAGGTAGTCTATTAAATTATTTTTGACGTAAATATTGTGTATAAGACACTATTTTATATATTTTATAATAGAAGATGTACGAGTATGGACAGCCATTAAATATTATTTAACTAGATAATTGAAAAAGCTTAAAATATATTTCAATTTCAAGCAAAAAGGAAAATTTCATTTAATTTTATTCATTACGGTTGTCACTATTCACTTTTGAACGTTAGAATGTCATTGCGTTGATGTCTTTTGTAAGGGCAAAAGATTCTATCAAAAATATTGCCAAATAACAAGGAATTTATCGATTCAGCAACCTTGGTACATCGATTCTCGATTATAACAATGTTGCCTACCACAATGTAGCCAAGAAACATTCGCACATTGAATGCATTTCGTAAACAAACAAACAATCTTTTGTTCCGTTGACACTTCGGCGATTGTTGAACATTTGTTGTTTTATTTATAGGTTAGCGTTATATTGCGAACAAAAGAAAAGGTTTTCTCAAACAATAGACATGTTTACACTCGCAGTGATCTATTAGAACCCTGAACAACCCTCTATTTTATGAAATAAATATCATTTTGGGTGCTCAATTGGATGCTGATTAAATGCAAAATATTATTCAAAATTTAACGAAGTAAATGTTTTAGATGCACATGTATTTATTATTAGGAAACATACAGTATACAAATACTTATTTGAAATTAAAAAAAATATACATAGACCAAAAAAGTTTCCACCAATAAATATTACATGATAAACTGTTATACATCTGAGCACGAGCATGAATTTACAATAAACATGAAAACACAAATTAATTATGTTATATTTTAATTTCATAAAATAATATACCTAATAGTTTATTAAATAAAAAAAAACCTAAATTATATGACATTCTAGTTTCAAGGTGATCGTAAAGATTCCCTTTGAATTTTCTAAGGTTTAAAGACAAACTCCGTAAAGTTCCAAAAAAAAGAAGATAGTATTTTACACATTTCAAAATTACAGTTTTAGATAACGGAAGGTAGGTGAATGAAACTTGAAACAATGCAAGAAAAAAAAACGTTGACTTCCCGTATTGACAAGTGACAGGTCCGCGTGAAAGTCACCTGTCATTTAACTGATTGAGTGCGCAGGAGTGTGTTATCATGCGTAGCTATTTATCTTTGGATCTTGGTATTCGTACGCTTCATATGACCCTCAATTTGTATGCTTTGCCAGCAAAATTTACGAAAACATCTTGATATTCCACGAATGTCGCATACAAATGAGTATGCCGTTATTTTTATCCCAAAGATATTTTAAATGTATAATATGTAATGTAGGTATAATAATAGGTCTTTACCTATGAAATTGCCGTTTCTTTCTCTCTTAGTATTTTGTCTGAAGCTATTAAGTTTCAGAATATTCTTATAAAATAATTACCTCCTCTAAAATAGACCATATTTTTGAGCTCTTTTGATTTGTTTTGATTACTTGTTGTAAGTTTAATTGTGTTAAAATTGGAAAAAAAGACAACTCTTTTTCACTTAAAAAGACCCGAATACATCATTTGATTTGCATTCACTTAAAAATTATGAATAATTTTTATGAGGAGTTATATCACACATATTGCTAAAGCTTGTCTAATGATACATGCCAAAGATTATAATCTCTGGCTTTGTCGTTGTGGAGAAATCTGAAAAAATGTTAGTATGGAAAATGCAGACTGCCTCAAAATCTCCATACAAAACGGCAACCTAATAGTACAACATTATCATCTCGCATATAGCCCCAGAAGGTCGGTGGGGTAGTGGTTAGTACGCTTTGGCATTCGATATCGAAAACTAAGCTCCGCCGTTTGTCCTGGTTGCTACTGCTACGGTTTCTACCCACCAACCCGTATTTGGCCTGCATGGCGGTGTTACGGCCCTTACTCCTCATGCGTTTGTTTCCATGCTGCTGGGCAGGCCTATGCCCAGCAGTGGGCCGTATATTAGCTGAGGACGATATATCCCCAAGGTTTAGGCGGAGGATCTAACACCCACATTTGGTTGACATGCACCGGGTGCAGTCTAAGGCCCGTATTACAGAACCAAACTCAAGCGTAGATCTCTGCTTGAGCGCAGTTAAAAAGGGATGGCGCTGTGTGGGATCAATAGCGCCATCCCTCTCTAACAGTGCTCAAGCAGAGATCTACGCTTGAGTTTAGTTCCGTAATACGGGCCTAACACTCAGTTGCACAAAGATTTTTTAAGGACGACATTTGTTAATGAGACATTAAAACTTTAAAGTTCATTAAAGTTAAAGTTGTTACACGAAACAGTTCTAGCTGATGTCTCTTTAGCATTGACAGGGTGCTAATGTCGTTTTGTGCAACGTAAAACAACGCTAAGGTGTTCTTTTGACACTTCATTATATACATTTAATGGAGCATTAGAGATAATGCTGACTTTAAATTTTAAAGTTCGTTTCTGCATCTGGGTGTAAGACAAGCGATATTCATATGAACTGTACTTAAGTTCTATTTAAATTAAAATGTTATATGCAGGCTGATCTTTGTCAAAATACATTAACTTCATTCTGTCACTTTACAAATGTGTTAGTTCAAATCTAGAATTTCATTTGGAATAATCTTTATTTGTATTGGAATAGAATACAAAACACACTAATTAGAATACCTTAATAGCCACCAACAAGTATCACTAAAATATAGACACATTTACGTCCCTTTTACGTATATTTGTTTGAAGGGAACTTTTTATAATTGATATTGAAACTTAGTAGCTATTTAACGTAATTTGAATGTAAGGAAGATTATGCCTACATAATATTAACGTAAAAAAAATTACCCCACCAACCAGCATTGGGCCAGCGTGGTTATGTTACGACCATGCTCCTCATGCTTGTTTCCATGAGGAAGGAAAGGCCTGTGCCCAGCAGTGGGCCGTATGTAGGCTAAGGACGAAAAAATTGCACTTTTTTTAATAATATTCAGAGAATACAAATTTATATAATAAATCTGTAGAGGTCAAATGTCTGTACTTTGAAAAAAAATGCTTAAAATCAAGTCAAGGGTTAAATAGAAGGAAAATACCATAAAATACCAACCAAGAGCTTACCTATCATATGTAAAAAAAAAGGTTTTTATTTTTTTTTGTTTCTCTGTCCGATTATCTGTTTGTCTATTTGTACGGGCTAATCTCCGAAATGGATAATGCTAATCAATGAAATTTTGCATGGTGAAGACTTTTTATACCGGAAAATTAAAGAGTTCCCGTGGGATAGTTAAAAAACCATAGTGGACGAAGTCGCGGGCAACAGCTAGTACGATATAAAACACCCGATCAAGGAAACAAACCAATATCAATCTTCATTGGTTTATTTCATTACAACGATGAAACTCGCTTGTGCGTTTGTAAGTGGACTCGTATACCCTGCGTTTAAATTACATTAGACTTAAAAGTACTTTCGTTCACAAGTTCCATGCGGGCGAGCGGACGTTACTTGATATGTGTACCGAAACATTTAAACAGGTGTGAAAGCTTCGCGGTCTGTTCGACTTTGCCACCATGTAATAAGACTCTTTTTCGTTTGTTTACAAGACTTACTATCGTATAGTTGAATTTAAAAAGGCAAGAAAGTATTTTTACATCAAAAAAAGTTCATATTCTATATGTGAACTATGAAAATGTTGACTCCGACTATAGTCTACAAACAACACATTTTAATTTTGCAGAATTTTAACGTTTTAACATCAATCTTATAACAATAAGCAAACTTACAATAATAGATTTAAAAAGTGAATAATTTTCATCAGTTATTCAACAATTATAATATCGTTCTTCCTACCCAAGCTTGAACCGTGTTTCGTTTTTACGAACCATAAAATCCAACAGGGCAACTGAACCACAATCGTGCACAACACTAACCGAAAAAGTCTCCTGACAAAGTTCAATTAGCCACAACCAATCACTTACCTTCTAATCGGTTGAAGCACGCAAAAATCCCGAAATCGTACAAATTTTGCCAAAATAAATCACTTTTAAAACATAACTTTCAAACACCGTCCTTGATAAACTTCGTAACTAGTGACGACTGATAATATTAAATTGAACAGTTTGTTACACACTCGGTATTAAAACACAATTAAGTTTCATACGCCAGCACAAGACGTCTGTCTCGTGCAGCGACCCGCGGTAAACTAAACGAAGTGAAGGAAGAGAAGTGAGAAGAGACACGTCACTGCGCCCGCGCACGGCTCACCTTTACTTGGATATAGAGCGAAATAACGCCTTGATACTTACAAGACGCGTATGTTTATCTCAAAATTGCTTTGAATTTTGCGTGTGTAAATATAATATTACCCAATAATCTTTAAGAAAAAATTAAAAGACTGTTTCTAAGACAAACAGGAAATACATTTAATTATTGTAAAATTTTGTTTAGAAAAATATTTTTATAGAAAAATTTACTTAAAAACCAAATGGATAAAATTATCATTTTTTTGTTTTTTTTTTGGCCTCCTTAGGCCCAATTGCGCGGTCGAGAGTTAGCACTTAACCCTGGGGCAAATATATGGGCAAACCCTGGGTTAGGCGCTAACTCTCGATCGTGCAATTGGGCCTAAGAAACCTGTAGTCTTTTTGTCGAAGTTTACTTTTATCTGTTTTATTTTATGTCAATATACGATCCTTCTTCCTTATGCCTGTAACCCCTGTAACTGGATGAGATCATGCAATTTTGCTAGTTACAGGCATGTACATTTGGGGCTCATATGACAGTGGTAGTTGTAATTAATATTTTTTTTTATTATGTATTATATAATTTTTACGTCCTTGCACAAACAGTCGTCATATTCCATACTTCTCTGAAATTACACCTGTAAATTAAATTGATTTCTTCAGTTGAAACCAAATAAATAAATACATTCCAAAAACGGACAAGGTTATTTTGGTATATTTTTAAAAGTTTGACTAGATACCTTTAAATACATTCGAAAAGATGCAGAACTGGAAACAAAATTTTTTTTTGGTTTACGCATAAATATTGGTAATTAGGTATGGATTACTTTCTGCAAAAATCTCATTTTATGAAAAAATGAAGATTTCCGAACAAAATGTAATAAAATGGTTTGACAGAAAACCCAAAATGGAAATCCAATTGTAACTTCGAATATACCCTTGGTTTTATTCAAAATAAAAGCAAAGTTACAAATTCAAGTATCAAAGCAATAGATCGCCGCGTAACCTCCAACATCCCGCGGTATGGCCCCGATATTCGGCGCAGCCTCTCTACGATACGAGCATCTAAGCATCGGTCCTCTCGCCACGACCGGTGTCAAAGGTCTAATGACTGGAAAAATATTGGAAACAAATTCGTAAATACCCACCTGTTTAACTTTTCAAATTTAATCTTGTTAATTTTGCTATTAAGCAAAGCATTTTGCATTTTTGCATTCTTTTTGTTTCCCGTGTTGGTCCGGGACACTAAAAGAATGTACCAACTGCCTATCTTATTGGGTACTGGGTCTGTGATTGTGTAGCCGATAAGCTAGCCACTTGTTACTACTCTTTCACGATTTTTCATCTGACCTAATATTTGTATGGCTAAATGTGGTCTTAAGGAACACAGTGTTTCTTGGACTCTGCCTACCCCTACGGGGATTGCAGGCGTGATTGTATGTGTGTAATTTTGCTATTACCTGAAAGTGAAATTTTTTCATATCTAAAGGCAGAGACCTTTTTTCCACTGCACCAAAGCATGCATCGGCCGTACTACGCTTTTAGGCAATAACATTCTTCGTATGAGGCAATCCACTGACTCCCACTAGATTGTCCATCAACGACCGTCATAGTTCCATACATTTCAGAGACCTTCTTCATTTCAGAGAGAATTCTTTCAAATTCTTATTACTTAATTTATGGTCCTTTAATAAAACAGAAAAAAATGATATTTCACATTAGTGTCATTATTGGAAAAAAATATTTTTCGTTCCAGTTTCAAATGTAGGGTACCTACCTGCTGTTGATTGATGTTTAATGATATTTTTGCTAATTTATTCTTAATTTTACAAACAATTACAATTCTGTATTTCCGGTTATAAAGAAATATGATTAAAAAAATAGGTACAGCAAAAATTATCTCTATTAATTGAAGGCAAAAGTCAAATTCTTGCACGCACGCATTTCACATACGCGCTTATTATATTATAATACATACAATAATAATTTTAATAATATACAATAATACTTCTTTAATTTATTGTACCAACTTCTACCTCTTTGCCATGGGATGAAGAATTATAACTTTTTTAAATATCTAGACAGCGGGCACAAAACGAGACACAATAGAAACATCTATTGTTTGTGAGCACCGGTGTTCGCGGAATTTTTACTTTAGTATATTATTATTAAACATATTTCTTAATAGTAAAATAATAATCGTTATAAACAGTTTACCACTTAATTACCATTAGACTGCATTTAACTCAAACAACAATTAAAGTTTAGAAGTTTTTATAATTACTAGCACCTTAGGTACTATATAGCTTGATACATTTGTAACTCATATAAAACTACCAACTTGTATATTTATGCAAAAGTAATAATAGATTTTGGTGAACCAGTAAAGTTTTTAACAAAGGTTTATTAATGCCATGAGGATCAACCGAACACCGGTATTCGCAAACAATATAAATTTCTAGAGTGTCTGTTTTTCTGACCATTGATAGGTTATGCAAGTAATAAAAATTAACTGCGTTGTGAGGTATTATATTGCATGGAGGAAGAAAGATCCCGTTTCGTCCTCATTATAGTTGGCTGAAAAAAAATTTAAGTCTAATCTAGTCCCTGCCTTAGGTACTTATTAACACATTATTTTGTCTAAAAATTTTGGGTCCTTACCTATGAAATTGGTGTTTCTTTTTCTCTCTTAGTATTTTGTCTGAAACTATTAAGATTCAGAGTATTCCTAAAAAATAATTACCTCGTCTAAAAATAGACTATATTTTTGAGCTCTTTTGATTTGTTTTGATAATTTGTTGTAAGTTTAATTGTGTTAAAATTGGACACGGAGACAACTCTTTTTAAGTGCCTCCCGAATACATCATTTTATTTGCATTCACTTAAAAACGATAAATAATTTTTATGAAGTGTGATTTAACACATATTACTTAAGCTTGTCTAATGATACATGCCAAATATTATTATCTCTGGATTTGTTGTTGTGTAGAAAACTGAAAAAATTTTAGTATGGAAAATGCAGAATTCCCCAAAATCTCCATACAAAACACCAATTTCATAGGTATGAACTAATATGTATATGCGTACATTTCTATACATACATATATAATATAACTGTAGAGGTCAAATGTCTGTACATAGAAAAAAAATGCTTAAAACCAAGTCAGGGGATGAAGAAACCGGGATAATACCAAAAAAGTGTTTATTTTGTTTCTCTGTCTGTAGGTACAGGCTTTTCTCTGAAATGGCTGGACCGATTTCGATAAAATTTTGCATGGTAATACCTTATATCCCTAGTCAACATCTTAGATACTTTTTATTCCTGAAAATGAAATGGTTCCCAGGGAATAGTAAAAATACTATTATAACCACGGAAGAAGTCGCAGACAACAGCCAGTATACAATAAAACCGTTATAACGCTACCATAATTATAGACTTAAAGGGATTGGATATTCTTAAATTTCGCTGACGCTTTTTATTTATATGTCATCCACTTAGATTTTCGTTTTAGCTGCAAGTCTCCGCAATAAGCAACATGATAAAGGGTATAAATATGTCAGAAGTTAGATGCCTTTCACAAAGGTACAATCAGACGGTATCTCTGCAGTCCAAAAAATTGCTTACTTATTAGGTCATCGTATAAAAACTAGTTTTCTAGCTATAGACTCTTTAAACCTGTTGCGAGATCAAACCAAACCGGTTACACGTGAAACATCTATTAAAATAATTATTTTATGATTAGGGACTTTATGAAAATATCATCATTAATCTGATCTTTGTGTGTGTGTGTGTGTAAGTAAGTATACACGGTGAGTTTTTTTTCGGGTAAGTATGGGGAAATTCTAAACTATAAGAGATAGAGAAATGATGGTGATAATGGTCTCTATACAATTTTTAGTTTGTATAGTGATATAAAATCAAAATAACAAAAAAATTATCAATCAAAATAACAGAAAAGAAAACGATTTCTCCAAATCTATTAAGATTAAAAAAATTTAAATACCATTTTTATTTTATCTTAAATGAAGATCACGATTCCTAAGAGAGTTTTTCTCTATCTCTTATAGTTAAGAATTTCCCCATACTGATCCGAAAAAGAAAACTCACCGTGTATATAATATAGCAAGGAATACAAGTAAAACCTATACTGTATGGTTCGTAGCAAATGCGTTCGGAGCATCGAAAATTTACAAGATTTTACAAGGCAAAAAAACATATTTAACAGCAGCGGGCGTGTTATCAACTCTACCTACCCCTTTAGGGATGTAGGCGTGTCGATATGTGTGATATCTGATGTGGCTTATAGTGGAGGAGCGTGAGAATTTATTTTATTTTATTTAATACACGTAGGTTACGTGTCTCTAATAACAATATTTGAAAACGCCAATTTCCAGACTTACACAATAACGTATTATGCAATAATAAAAATATTGTGTGTGTAATATCAATGTAATGTAATAGAATATGCACAACAGCCATGACTCGCATATTGTTTGATTTTGTTTACGTATAACATACAAACAGTTACTAATCAATTGATAAACATTGACATGTCATAAATGTATAAATAGTGGACATCGTTGGACATTAAGTGCCTTTATAAGACCTTTTTAATAATAATAACTTTATTTGAATTCTGCAACACACAATATTAAAAAAAAAAACAGACAATTTACTGAGTGCATGGTGTTATTTTATCTTGATATGCTTGTGAAACCACAAACAAATCACTGATTTAAAACTTTGACCTCGTCCTACGAAAATAAATTTGCTCTATCTCCTCGTACGCTAAAAAGAAATAGAAACAGAAAAATTAATTAATATACACTTTTACTGCAATGCTAAATTCCATAAAACACCACCAAAGCATTCATAGGATATAGCACTTTCTACCCATAACATGTTTTAAAACAGGGCTCATAAAACCGATTTCAAATTAAATTTCCGTAAAGACTGCTTTCTCGCAAAGATTTTATGTATGTACCTATTTAATATGTTTTTAAGTAACTATGTATCTTACATTGACACGATCGTTTTCTTTTAATTGGGCGTAAAATAAACAGGCTTTGATATCAGCAAGACATTTTTGAAGTTGTTTTTTCATTTAAATTCAAATATTATTTGCAAGCTTAAGTGGAGGAGTAAACATACGCTTTCACAATGTAGCCATGTCATTTTCTGATACAAAAAATATAAGTTAACTAAATTTACAGCTTTAAATACAAACAAAAATATATTTTCTGCTTAGAGGATGAATCTATATTAAAGAAATTCAATGATGTGTAAAGAAAACCTTTCGCGAATCTGTGACGTTCTTGACTAGTAAAAGTTACCAACAATTTCAATCGACAGCATTATGCTTCCATGAGAATAATGTTGAATGAAATTATACCCTAAATTCATGCTGGTACCTACTGTCAGCATTAAGTTCCTAATATTTAAGCGACTCGCTGCTTTCTATGCTCCTATCTCGCAATTTTTGTTATATTTAAAAAATTTTGTCATTACTCTACATGGACGGCAAATCCTAAATGATCCAATTATCTTTCTCTGGCATATTAAGTGAGCATCATCTGACACACATATTATATTTTATGTGAAAAAACCAATTTAAACCACATTATTAGATGCATAATGATTTGATATTTTAAATGTAATACAAGTACCTCTCATCCTACTTTGTAGTAATACAATAGGTATAAGAATAATAATAAAAAATAGAAAAAATACTTCCTTGATCTAACAAGCCAACTCGTGTGATGTCCATTAGGACCGCCTTTTCGGCGTATACGTTTCTAAAATGAGTCCGTTTAGCGATTAGATAACGTAAAGCAGGTTGTGCTTCAGAAGGTAGATGTTACGGCTTCGTTACGGATCATGTAGTAGTACGTTAAACTAACACCTACGAAAAAAAAACTATTAATCAATTGAAACGAATTGGAAACTCAATGCTTCATTGAAACTTTTCTTGAGGAAGCCACGATGTCGTTGTCGTAACGAATTAGACTTAAAATAGCATGTTCAGTATACACGTTATTTTGTCTAGCATTAATTGTTTTTAGACAAAGTATATTATAGAGAAGATTTTCGTATAATAATAACCAAGTAAACCAAGGAGTACAAAGTAAAATAGAGATGATTTTTTTTAAACACTTACATTGGATAATTATTATTATTTTTGTTTGACAGTATGTATGTTTTACACTCCCAAATTAAACCAAATGTACACATTTTACGTGACAATTTGTTTAAGTTCTTAGGAACATATCTATCTACACATGGAAGGATGTAACCCCTATGGGAGAAGTGCGTGATTTTATGTATCTGCTTCATAAATACACAGATATTGTCATGCATTCTAAAGATCCCGTATTGGTCCGGGACGCAAAAAGAATGTACCAACTGCTTTTCTTGCCTAGCATGTCGTAAAAGGCGACTAAGGGCGTATTGGGTACTGGGTCTGTGATTGTGTAGGCGATGAGCTAGCCACTTGTACCTACTTAATGGCTAAATGTTTTCTTAAGGAACAAAGCGTTCCTTGGACTCTGCCTACCCCTTCCGGGATTACAGGCGTGATTGTATGTATGTGTATTCTAATGATTAACCCAATACCACAAGAAAATCACAATAGTTATCTTGTATACATAATTTATTAAAGCAGCAGCACTCTTGTGCAGATTTCACCGGTGCGACGTTATCCTCGAATCTGTCATGCGATTTTTAAAGAAAGTCCGCAATCATGTGGGTCGCAACCTGTGCTTGACCGGAACCGGTCGACACCCGAAGCAGGTCTCGGATATTGGTGTTGCATCCAATAAACGAGAGAATGATTTGGGCAGGTTTTTTGACATGTTAATTAATAACATTGTAGACAATCGAAATTAAAATTGAGGTTAAAGTTATTAGTGTTTAATTAAAACTCACTATTGAAAATCAAGTCTTAGTTAATGATATAGCAGTTTGCTTTATTATTAATTTCCATTTCAATGATTACAAGATAGCATATCCGCAGGATTTTAATGTTAAATGGAATAACTTCTGGGAAAACTAGCTCCGTGTGGATCTCATCTCTGATATGGGTCAGATTGTGATCAAGATCATATATTAAAAAACAAAAAAAATATGACAGCATACATACTAGATCATGAAGATTGTTCGGATATTGGGAACATTTATAGATGTGTTTTTGAATTTCTATTTCTTATTGCTAGGAAGATCAGGAAAAGTTGTGTTGGTAAAGGAAACACATCCGCCTATATGTAGTTAGTGACTTTCGGAGATTATATAAAGGTATACTACCTTCACCACCTTTTATAAGTTTAGGTGCTCAGTTGCGTACTTGTTCGTAAATTGCGGATTCGACATTAAAGCAAAGCTAGTTTTGCTTCTCTGTGGTTTGTCTTTGGTTGGGTGACCAAAACTTGTTATTTCTAAATCTTCGCACTTCGGAAGGCACGTTAAACGTTAATCTCGGCTGCATTGGGCCTGCGGGGTGGTATCACGGCCCGAACTCCTCAAGTGGTTCTCCATAGAGGAAGG
Source organism: Parapoynx stratiotata (assembly GCA_910589355.1). Lineage (NCBI taxonomy): Eukaryota > Metazoa > Arthropoda > Insecta > Lepidoptera > Crambidae > Parapoynx > Parapoynx stratiotata. The sequence continues at coordinate 7,053,542 of OU342479.1, forward strand.
CCTGTGCCGAACATGCAGCATAAAAAGGATGGAGATGAATCCATTCTTTTTTTCATTTCATAATTTACTTGTGTATCAATCTAACCTTCCTCAATATTATTATCATTCTAGGTCTCCCATACGTCATTCATATAAATAACCAAACAATAAAAGTGGTTTTGTGATTCAATCATAATTTATTTAAATAATATATTAATAATTTTATTTAAATATTACATTTGTTTTATTTAATTGCATCTTGTTAAACTAAATGCGCGCAACCACAGTTACCGGTGAGCAGCACCTTGCCGGTGGCGGGCAGCGAGCCCTCGAAGGAGACGGAGCCGAGCACGGGCAGCTGCCCGCTGACGGCGGAGGAGCCCGCGGCCGTGACCGTGCCCGCCGTCTTCAACTCGCCCTCGCCCTCGCCGCCGAACTGCCCGCCGCCCGCGCCCGCGCTAGCCGCGCCGCCGAACCCGCCCCACCCCGCGCCCGCGGAGCTGGCGGCCGCCGCGCTGGCACCCGCCGCCGCGCCGCCGTAGAAAGGCGCGTACCCACCAACACCTACAGCGTCGAGGCTCCCAACACCCAAGCCTGCGCCACCTAGAGACAGCTCGCCACCAGGTCTGTAGTATGCACCAGGCACGTAGCCATCTAAATGTCTTGAGAAGGCATTCTGTAAAGGTAAAGATAGTTAGTCTTATCTGTCTTTTGTCTCTCATATTTATCTTCACACAAAGAGCTTAGGCTTAGCCCTACCAGGGGGACGTATCAGGCTGATAAGCCTATATACGTATCCCGGATGGGCCCCGGCCTAGGGTGGTGATAAAGACTCATAATTCTCATCAAAGAAAAGAATCATACTTCTCATATGTCTTCCATGTATAAATCGTTATCACGGAAGACATACCAAAAAACACCATGCCTTACAATAAGTGAAGCTATCAAAAAAGTAATAAAGAATAGTTGTGAACAGAAAAGTATTTACCTGAATAAGAAGAGCCTGAACGCAGAAGAACAAAATTCTGTATGAAGACATTGTGTTATTTTAATGACAGTCGAATTCCTAATATATTTACTGATGATATGTTGCAGTATTTATATGCAAGCATTTCAACATTTTTAAGATAATAATAATCATCTCAGCAATATCTATCACATACATTACTTTCATGAACGTGCTTAAATCAAGATAAGATTTTTATATCAAAATTAACATTCAACTTATCTTAACTAAATATTACCCAGGTAGGTACTTTTCTTCATAAAATAGGTACATTTTTAAGGGGGGTTTGGTACAGCCGGCGAAGTTTGCGGTCGATCAGTAAAGGAATTAGCGTTATTGAAAAAAGTAAGACAGTAATTTTAAAAGTTTCGATCATGTAAAAAAGACCAAATAAAGATGTTTCACTTCAATCATAAATTACTACTTTAATTCTATTAATTTTTAAAATAATGCTTTCCAAAAACTCTTCTGGTCGACCGCCAACTTCCCCGACTCTACTGTGTACAATTATCTATCGCATAAAGTTGTTAACAAACAAATGTATTCTAAATAATATTTGAGTAGAGCGCCGTAGCGTGGTGGTCAGTACGCTTTGGCTATCAATATGGAAAACAAAGCCATGGTCAGGCCTTGGATGGGTGACCAAAACATTGTGATCTCGATCTCCTCCGTGCTTCGGAAGGCATCTTAAGTCGTTTCTACCCACCCCGCATTGGGCCAGTGCGGTGGTATTATGACCCTCTTCATGTGTTTATCCATGAGAAAGGTCTGTTAAATTAGATAAATATATATAATTACATGTCTGCTGTATGTGTTCATTTCAATTATACTGTCAATAGATCTTTGGCGAGTCGATAAGTAGACTCGCCATTTGTAATTTTTTTAATGGACCTTGAAGCTTAATTATAAGTATAAGGCAGTGAGTACCTCCATCAGACGAGAAAAGCAACACAACACCATTCTGACACTATAGTTCATAGTAGCTCATAGTCCACTTCGTACTAAAACTTAGTTTATTTATGGCATTTCTGCGGTACCTAATTGTCAGTGCCTTGTGTTAGGAGCCAGGGAATCTCTTCTCCTATGTTGTCTGTCAACATTTTCCCTAGATTTCATAGTTAGCTTACGATAACCTTATAATGAACATGAAGATGGCTTTATGATTGTTTGCCATCATTATCATATGAAAAAAAACAAAAATATTTTTTAAATGTCGTTCAAAGAGCGTTAATTTTATCTTAATTTGAAAAGCGAAGCAAGTTGACACCTCCGCTGTCTATTATTTTGCCCAAATAATTATCTTCCTGTCCAATTCATAATTCTGCTGACCAAACTATTATTCTGCTTACCAAATAATTATTTTGCTGCCGAAATAATTATATTGCTGACAAAATAATTGTTTGCTGCCCAAATGATTTTTCCGCTTACCACCTTGTTGCTGACCAAATAATTAAAGAGCTGCCCAATTCATTACTTCCCATCATTATACAATTGAAATAAGTCTATGCAATACATAGTTATCTGTCTAAGCAATTCTAGGCTCATCACACGTACTTATTAGATAACTAACATTGTTATCTTAAAGTATATATATTTTAAAATCGTGAAAATGGATATATAAACTATGACTTTGATCGGAGGAGCATTCTGAATCCAACATTCACACAATAATGTCTTCAAAAGGATTTTTATTACTGTGCGTACAGACCCTTCTAATTCAGGTAAGGATAAAATTTATACAACATTTAGATATAATGTAAATAATTGCATTTAGATATAATGCAATTAATTAATAAATTTGTTTTTAAACTGCGAAATGCTATCGAGATAAACGGCTATATATTTATGTAATTACCGCTCAGTCTGTACTGGGATTGAACAAAGCTTTTTCAGTTTATTCTGAATATATCACTTGCCTTACACTGAACGATGTGCACGGCAGCAGGTTAACCCACTATTACAGGGATATGAGCCTTTTTTTTGATTACGGGGACAAAAGGTTATGGGACAAATATAACAGGCCGAATTTTAGGAATTCAGAAATATGCCACCCTACGGCTCACGGCAAATGCTGAGCGGTGCGCCTTTGCAGTGGTTATTGGACACATAATTTAGTCTTTTTTTTTACTTTTTCTATCATTATTTTATTGTTTGTCATTTTTCTATTTCTATGTAAGGAGGTAATTGTATTCATGTTTTAAAGAAATGTCTACCTATTTTCATATTCCAGAATGCCTTCTCAAGACATTTGGATGGCTACGTGCCTGGTGCATACTACAGACCTGGTGCAGAGCTGTCTCTAGGTGGCGCAGGCTTGGGTGTTGGGAGCCTCGACGCTGTAGGTGTTGGCGGGTACGCGCCGTTCTACGGCGGCGCGGCGGCGGGTGCCAGCGCGGCGGCCGCCAGCTCAGCGGGCGCGGGGTGGGGCGGGTTCGGCGGCGCGGCTGGCGCGGGCGCGGGCGGCGGGCAGTTCGGCGGCGAGGGCGAGGGCGAGTTGAAGACGGCGGGCATGGTCACGGCCGCGGGCTCCTCCGCCGTCAGCGGGCAGCTGCCCGTGCTCGGCTCCGTCTCCTTCGAGGGCTCGCTGCCCGCCACCGGCAAGGTGCTGCTCACCGGTAACTGTGGTTGCGCGCATTTAGTTTAAGTGCTTATAATTTATTTACGTATTTAATAAATTTTTGTACCTACAATATCGTTTTTATTTAACCCCTTGGCGGGCACCGCGAACACCGGTGTTCGCAAACAGTAGATGTTTCTATTGTTTCTCATTTTGTGTCCGTTGACTAGTTAATACTTCCTCCTGTCCGCAAATTCTACTAGACTGTTAGGTGGGTACCTACCTACCTACCCACGTGCCCAACCCTGATGCAGGGAAAATTCACGTTTCTTTCCTGATCTTTTGCATGTTTTACATAAGTATAGGTAAGTATATAATCCCGCCTATTTCCCCAAAGGAGCATGGACAAAGGTGTATTACATACACCCACCGTTTTTTTTTTCCAAGTTTTTGCAATCAAACTGATAAATCTAAATTTGAAACAAAAGGGAAATCAGCATATTTTATGCATTGATCATGTAAAAAATTCTATACCTACATTTTGGTTGATTTTTTGAGCGAAGCAATTTATCATGCTACCTATTTACCTATCATGAAATCAAACCTATAAATTATGAAACTCTAAGAAACTTTATTGTATATTGTATACACACAAAGAAAGAATAATAAAGATTAGAATTACTTTCAAGTTATAAAGGCCAATAATTATCGTCACACAAACGAAAACCAACATTACAAGTACATATAATACCTAAGTATAGGTATATGGGATACAAAGCGAAGTATAAATAAGGATTTTTGGTCTCTATTAAACCAATGTAAATAATAATTTTATAAGAATAACAATTGCCATTTACTATAATATAAATTTCTCACAACAAAAAGTCAAAAATGATTTTCTCTCCGGCGGGGAATCGAACCCCGGTCTCCCGCGTGACAGGCGGGGATACTGACCACTATACTACCGAAGACTTGACGTGGAGTGTGAAAAATTGAAACTTATGATTACGTAGTATTAAATGTACAAAACAAATAAACCAGAAGCAGATTTAAATAATTTCTACATATTTATAATCACAAGATCACAAGATACCGTAAAAAATATCAATTTCGCTAGATCTAAAATACTAAAATTGTTGATTATTCGTTTTCAAATAATAATTATTCATCCAACATTCACGATGTTATGCTATGTTCTACAGTCTTTGTTATTCGTCACATTTTTTATCTAGATTAAATGTAGTTAAATTATTAATTTAATTGTACGGTCAGCAATAAAATTACAGTCAGCATCAAAAGTAGACGATTTAAGTACAGTCAGCGTCAAATAGTTAGTGACACTCAAGATGTTCAATAAAAAAGACATTACCAAAATGTCAATAATATCGGTACAAATAAAGTTTCCATATTGCTGATAACACCAAAAAGTTTCGTTATATATTATATGGAAGCTCTTTTGTGTGTTTAAGAATATGGAATCTTTATCTGTACCGATATTATTGACCTTTTGGTAGTGTCTATCTAATTGAACACCCTGAGTGTCACTAACTATTTGACGCTGACTGTACCTTGTCGAATTAAATGCTGTTTCCATGTACACGGTACTAAAGTTATGAGTTACTTCTAGTGCTGACTGTGTCTATACTTGGAACTATTATGTAAACAACTTCCCGCAGATAACTTTTCTAATGTATGTGCATTAGAAACGTCGAACAAACACAGTACGTTTCTGCTCAAGTTTATATGGGCCTATTGTATTTATTACGTTTTGGCCAGTGAACGAAAAAAGATGTTATTGCACATCGTACAATTAGGTACCCACGTATGTAAATAGGTTTTAAGGCCCGTATTACAGAACCAAACTCAAGCGTAGATCTCTGCTTGAGCGCAGTTAAAAAGGGATGGCGCTGTGTGGGATTAATAGCGCCATCCCTCTCTAACAGTGCTCAAGCAGAGATCTACGCTTGAGTTTAGTTCCGTAATACGGGCCTAACGCTCAGTTGCACAAAGATTTTTTAAAGACGACATTTAGTAATGAGACATTAAAACTTTAAAGTTCATTAAATTTAAAATTGGAACACAAAATAGTTCTAGCTAATGTCTCTTTGACACTTCAATCAATAAATTTAATGGAGCATTAGGGATAATGCCGACATTAAATTTTAAAGTTCGTTTCTGCAACTGGGTGTATGTGGACAAAAATAAAACAAGTAATTCTTAATATAAACAGATATATAATTTATTTTGACACGGTCAACTTATAAAATAGATTAGGTACCAATAATCGCTTTTACAACAATAATTTATATCTACACAAGTGAAAGACCATTTTGGGTACATTAAACAAAATATGGTTAACAATGTATTGGAAATTCTAATTATTTATAATATAATACTATCGTCAATAATATTTAGGTACTTTTCTTTTACCTACGTGATATCTTTATTCATTCATTCGTGTTGATTTTTATAAAAAAAACATATAATTTTCAGATTAGTGTTCCCAATAACCCTTTGAAGTGAAGAAACGAAAATTAAATAATTAATTTACATAGTTTTTATTCTGTATATCATAAATATTATAACATAATCTGTGAAAAATCATATTATAATTCTATATTTACGCACATACCTATAATCGTAACAGAGTAGTAGTTCAATATAATACTTATTATAGTATGAGCTATTTATTGAATTACATTCAACATTTTATGATTTCGAAGAATTTTTTACAGTCAAATAATGTTTTTTTGACATTAGCCTTTCTTCTTCTTGCCCTTTTCCCACTCTAGGTGGGGTCGGCACAACATGTTTTCTTCCATTCTCCTCTGTCACTCGTCAGCTCAGTATCCAACTCTTTTATTCTCATATCATTCTTCACGCATTCAATCCATCGCTTCTTTGGTCTTCCTCTCACTCTAGGTCCATCCACATCCAAGGTCAGCAGCCTTCTTGTAATGTGACATTCATCCCTCCTCTTCACATGTCCATACCACGCTAACTTATTGCTCCTTATCTTTTCTGTCACTGGCGCTACTTTCAAACTTCCTCTAATAAACTAATCCAATTATACATCTATCTTGTCCATTCTTGTGACTCCACACATCCATCGCAACATTCGCATCTCTGCTGAGTGCAGTTTTCTTTCATCCATCGCTTTCGTTGCCCAACATTCAGATCCATACATTACGACAGGTCTAATGACGGATTTGTAGATCTTCTCCTTAAGCTTATGGGGTAATCTAGGATCACACGTTGCTCCTGAGGCCTGTCGCCATTTCATCAATCCCGCATTTATTCTATTTCTTACATCCTGGTCAATATCGCCATCGTTTTGAATTAATGATCCGAGGTACCGGAAATCGGAGCAAACAGGTAGGGATACACCACCTAAGGTAATGTCCGTGAAACTATGGCTTGTAATTAAAGTTGAAAACAGATTAAGATATCTTTCTATTAACAGTACAAATATGTTTTTACACAGATTATTAAGTGAATTAACTGAAATATACAATCTAATACTCAGTTGTAATATAATACACTGACTAGAGAACTTACACACATTAAACAATAGTTACATAAGTAATACAAAATATAATATGCATAAGGAATGAAATAACCATACTTCCAGTATGAATACAGCCCACTTCACCATAAATAAGAATATCAAAGGTTGTCTTTTTTAATAAATCGTCATATACAAGTTAATATCTTATAACTAGAAACATTTCACGCAGTTACTTGAACTTGCGAAGATATAATGATTGATATAATTGTAAATTCAAATGGCATGTTTCATTATTATTTTGTTTATTTTAAAAAAAAATTTTGCCTTTTAATCATCATTGCGTAATTCAGTTTCGTGCAAATTGCCATCATTTTAATAATTTGAATTTGGTCTTCGTCAAAAAATATTCACATTTTTTGACAATAAAATCACATTTATACAGCCAAAAGAATTTTGGTATTACATGATAAATTATCACTTAACAAATAATATACTTCAATCAAAAAGTAAGAGAAGTAGATTTTAAAGTTCAAATGCTTACTTACCTTATTCTATTTCCTAGTCTCAATCTTCTAGTCTATAGACAACGACTATCTTTATATCATCGAAGACTATTCCCAGTCTATGACTATTCTAATGAAGGTAATGCATAGATTTGAATAATGTATCCACCGTAAAGGATCGTAGACAACAACACATCAGACTTTACAAATCAGACATTATTTTAAATAGATTGTCAACTTTATACATAAAGTGTAAAAATGATTGAGAAAATTTTACAGTTCGTGGTAGTCTGACGAATTGTTGACTGTACAATTAAGAAATGAAAATGAAATCGCGACTTTATACAAATCATATAAATTTTATTTTAAAACAGTATTTATCTGTATATTTAAAATAAATAAGGATTTTAAATTATAGGTATTGATCGATCACTTACGGTCCAACTTATTTTCAATATAACAAATACTTTCGAGTTAGAACTTTATACTATAGTCCATAATTGATATTTCAAACTAACTTGCCAATTAGGCTATATTGGTAACTAAATACTTATATGTAAGTGTTAATAAATTTTCATTTTGAGTGTAGAATTTAGGCCATAGATGATAAAATGAATAGAAGTGTCATCAACTTATAGGATAATACCATTTTGGCAGCTGGTTACGTACTTTAAAGCTAAGGCCAAACGAACGCGTTTAAATGACGTCAGCGGACAGTGCGCGGTGACGATTAACTGCTGTGTACAGACTTGTAGGGGCGTTTTGATGCGTCGCGAGCTGAACGTGTTTGTTTGGCCTTAGCTTAAGACCAATATGAAATGAGTGGAACTAATGACAGATATGTATTGCTACATTGGTCCAAAAGATAGTGTGCATAAAATAAAAATACCTATAATGGCACTCGCGCTTCCCAGCTTAATGTATAAAAGTAGACATTTAATGAAAAGTAATGTTGTAAATATGATGTGATTGTAGTTGTTCCACATATTAAGAGTCTTGTCATTTATAATGATTACACAAAATAAACTTAATATCCAAAAGATGTAATTATAAGAATAGTGAAAAAAATTGATGAGTAGTTTACCTTTTATTAGAAATAAAATACACTGGCAAACCAAGAGTATTATAATTTTAAAATAAAAATATTTGCATTTTTTTAGAAATGTACACATGTGGAAACAGCCTTAGCTTACAAAGACGTTAAACTTAAATTAACATTTATCTGTCGCACCATACAATCTCTCATGCACAGCCACTCGCTTCAGTCACATGGACTGTAATTGCGAACTTCTGAAACGACTACAAAAAATATAGTGTTGTACCAACACAACCAACAGTCACGTGCAAAATTATGTATACACTTTTGAAGGGAATAACGTCAGTCACCTGTCAAATGTGTATATATTTTTTTTGCACGTGACTGTACAGTAGCATTCGGTGAATATCGACGAATTGGCGGGCACACGTGCGCTGCGTCGACGCAGCATTATTCATATTTAAATGAGATTTATCGCTGCGTCATTACAACGCATCCCTTCCCGCAACGTCTCGGACATTGGAAGTCCGTTTCGTCACCGTGTAACATGCCACATATTTTTTTAAATGACCCAAACTGGTAGCTTCACACGGATTTCTAAAAGAAGGAACTTCGGCGGATCTCAAGCTTGTAATGTCGAGCCACCACTGGAGGATTTCTCTCTGATAGGCTACGGGGGATATCTCCCTATGAAGTCTAGGGCACTGGCGCCGGATTCGAGCAGCGGCAGTCCTGAGGGTGCTTCTAAAGGCCACAGACATTTGTATGTAATGACACAACGACACCGCTGCAACGGCGAGCCGCCGACGCAACGCACCATGTGCTCTTACATTTACTAATATTTAGGTATATAGTTCATCAATACAAATCTCTAATACTTGACTACTTAAATGTTCGAGTCCAAAATTAAAATACAGTTTCAGTAATCATTCATTTACATACTAAATTTTAGTACAAATTGGAAGCCTTTAACAAAATCATCACAATATGTGTATTCCATTCTAGTGTTGTACTAAGATTCAGTATAAACCTAGTACACACAACAATCATACAATGAAGGAAATTGACAATTGGAAATGTATTCGTGTAGAGAGGCAGACCGCAACTTAGTTAAGATTAGAAAAGACAGATAAATCGAATAACTCTTGCAAAAACACAGATATATGCTGGATATTGTGTAAACACATCACATCCCTTATTACAAATCCTAGGACAGAAAACAGCTAAGTTAATATAACAACATTATCAACAATGACAACTTTTACTATTGGAGCAACTATTACTGCGAAAAAGCCACACATTCGCTTGGTCAATACAATTCAGTGCAACAAATCTATCCTCGAAGCAAACAACGCCTGTCCCCTCATACCCTACACACTATTAATTGTGATCTAAATGTCTCAACCAAAGACCAAACATTAGTTTCAATACATGTATAACACAACTATACATCTCCCCTTCATTCATGTTGTTATTTTCGTCCCAATATGTCAAACTCTTGCCACTCCTACACGAAACGATCTTTACGAAGACAGAACTCAATATCTGACAGATTGTTGGTTTTTTCTCTTTCACAATTCTGTCTTCCATACAAATTTGGCAGTCACATTGGCGACCCAGTATCTCAGAGACTGTTGCTTTTTTCTCCTTCACAATTCTGTCTTCTTCCATACAAATTTGACAGTCACATTGGCGGCCCAGTATCTCAGAGACTGTTGCCTTTTTCTTCTTCTCAATTCTGTCTTTTTCCATACAAATTTGACAGTCACATTGGCTATTAGCTTCTATTTCGATATTAGGATTCTCAACAACATATTTGGCATCACCACTTTCGATGCTATTGACATCTATATGTTGAGTTTTGTCCTGTATTGGATTCTGGACATTCTGGACCGCATATTCAACCTTGTAGCTATCCTTCAGCGACGTAAATCCTGGAGCTAATTCAGTGTTACGCGAAAACCGACTCTTTTTCCCCTTAGTAAAAGTGGGAATATCCTCACAACTCTGAAAACTCACAGATTGTTTTAATACCTCTTTCCTCAAATTACTTTCAACCTTCCTCAAACCTTGGTAAGATAGGTTCCGCGGTAGCCCAAGTTTACGCGGAGGAATTTGATTGACATCACTCTCACTGCCTTTATTAATTTTAATCTCTATAGAGGTTCTTCGGTATAGGGTTTTCGTAGCAACCATATTTTTAAGATCATTAATAGCCTCTTGTCGTCCGTCCTTGGGTTTCAAATTATCCGTGGAACTCTTATATATCTTCTTCATGTGTTTTATTAAACTCGGCACACTCCCCGTTTTCACATTAACATCTTTATCCGACTCGTAACCTTCGTTTGTTTTATCATATTGTATTACTTTGTTCCTGTACTTTGGTTGCAAACTGTCGGCTTCGATATCATCCCAATGCACTTTAACTAAATCGGTTTTTGGTACTTCAAGATAATTTGAGGAGTTCCTAAATGATATAATAGTGCCGGCATTATCCGGTTTAAGTTTATTAGAATCTGCAGATATGCTCCCAGCATATTGCCTTTTACTTGTGGAATCAATGACGTTCTCATAATCATCGTCATTACCTTTGTTTTCCAGCATCGTAAACGAGACATTCTCTCTTAACTTCTTGAGTTGGGGTGTCAGACCAGCGCTCTCTGCGTCCAAGCCTTTGTAGCTGTCCCTTAGCGCCCAGAAACCTATATTTCTTCCAAAAGCCGTATCCACATCAGACGATGCGCGCCTGCTTTTCACTTTGTACTGAGAAGCAGGGATATCGTCGTAGCTCATGGAGTGTTCCAAGCGATGGCCTTCGGAGTTGAGAGACCAAGCGGAGCCGACACTGCTGCCGGACCAATCTGACAACGTCTGTAAGTACTCAAAGATGTCTTTACCTCGGTCGAGCGAAACGGAGCGTTGCAAGGGGATGTCATGTTGGAACTTTTTGTGTAGTTCGTCAGTTTCTTCGAATTTGTCTCCGAGCCAGGTGTCGAGGTCTCCGTTGACGTTGAGCAGTTCCTGCCTGAGGTCAAGTCTGGATTGTGGTTTGTGTGAGTGCCTGCGGTGGATGTGTTGTTTGGCGATGACGTGTGTGTGGGGGGCGGAGTGCCTACGCGGGGGCGGAGGGGGCGCCACTGGGCGCGGACATCTTGTGTGCGAGCGAGGAGAACGACCGGCGCGGGAATGATCCCACGGTGATATCAGACTCAGCAAAGAGCTTGCGAAAACTGCGAACAGAAACGTACGAAATTATTGTAATTTAAATTCGTATATGTTTACATAAAGTAATAGTGTATTCGCTTATTTATATGTACTTAATCAAATTCTATGTAAAAAATTAAAAAATTTATTTGTATTGATATGGAAACTTAAATCGTTTCCAGTTTTTATACCTACACAAAACCATTCACTGAGGCATTATTCTGAGAAGAACGAGCAAGAAACTCAGCTAGTTTATAATACAACATACAGTACAAAATTTTAAGATTGCGTTTGGGGAAGGTTAGGTCAGTGCTTTATTGCGAAACTACCAAACGTGATGTGTTAAATACTAAGTTACATTCTACTTAAAATTACTCCTACACAGTATGGTTACGTGGAAAACATGTACTACTTTGAGTCGAATGAACAGTCAATTAAAAGTCAAAACTACATACCTAGCAAAAAATATGTGATACTAACTCCTATAAGAATTTCGACTTTATCGTGTACATACTGTTGCACGAAACAATCAAACTATATAATGAAAAAAACAACTTATAACATTCTCATGAAAAATATATTTTCACTATTAAACAGGGTAGTATTCAGATCTACACTAATCGAGCAAAACAACACAGTAACAACAATGAACACCAAATTAGCTGTACGCCTACATCAATAACTACACAAAAAAGAGCGTACGAAAATAGCCTTTATTGCCTGAAAAATAGAGGCGGTCTCGAGGTCAACATGTGTGATCTGACTTGTAGTAATACCTACATCATATTTATGTTTCTTCCTGCCGACATACCGTATAAATCTTCAGTACCAAGGGCCGAAAGAGATCCGAGGCGGCGGCGAGCGGCGGCCGTGGTCGCGACGCGTCAACGCCAGCCAGAACCTAGGCACACACTCGTTACGGAACAACACAAAAGGATAGGCCATAATAAAATAAAAACAAATAAAATAAATATCACGAAATTATAGTATGGTAATGAAAGAGAATACTGCCTAACACATAATATATCATCATTACGCCTCTTTGCCCAAAGGAGGCAGGGGTGTTTTCAGAATATTCACATAATTGGATTTATATACCCCATTAAAATGGCAATAATATTTGTAACATTTTTATAAGCATGTAAGTGTCAGAGAGGACGACTATTTAATTAATATCATCACCCTTATGTAGGCATAGGTACACTCTGATATGTTTACCTAAGTCGTGTAAGAAGAGCCAGCTTGTTGACTTAAATCAATATTCATAATAAGTAATGTTCTTTAAATTTGATTAAAAATACAGATGGAAATCGTATCCAGCGACCTCTAGCATAAGTAGAGGCGCTTTTCTAATGGGACTACTGATTAAAATTGAAATTAAGGTTCAAAAAGTCAATAATTTCAAAAAAATTGCTTCAATATATACAAGGGCCATGTTAATATAAAAATTAAGCACTAAGTGAAGATTTTTCAAACATTTTCATAAATTATGTTTCATTAAAATAATAATTGTAAAATGTTAATCACAATGTATTATAAATTTTTAGATATATATAAATTAAAACATAAAATAAATTATAACTATGTGAAATGAATATATAATAATAATGAAAATGATGAATAAAAATGTGAAAGTAAAATATAAAAGGAACAAGGAAAAGGTAAGGACGTAAAAGGAGGGTAGATCAAAGAGTGAGTGTCGAAGCTTTTAGCATCGTCGTGTTTACTGTAATCCATGCACCGTGCTATGTATCGATGGTCGTGTCGTGATCGGTCTCTTTCGGCCCTGGTGACATTTTCTTAAAAATATTAAACCACCTAAAAAAACAAAAACAATTTTGAATGACGTCTAAATAAAGTTCTCCCATGCCTTTAACACTACCCAAAAGAAATGAGAATGTACCAGAACCAAACAAAGCGGACGTGATAGGAAACTGATAGGATATGAAGTGACATACGAGTGACCTTAACCTTAATTGAATTTACTTGAAAATAATATTATATTGCGTATTGCTATGAGTCTTAAATATATAGCAAATTTATAAATACAGTTGTATTTGTGTGTATGTGTAATAAAATATCCGGTGTCCCAAAAAGAGTGTACTTTTTCGTTTAGTGAAAAAAACTGTTATTAAGACACCCTATATAATAGCAATATGCAATATCAAAGATCAATATCAGCATAAAGTTGCCCGTTCACAATAAAACCGTCACCAAAGCGTACTTCAATGTATTACAATAACCATATTTGAAACCCGTATATTACATAGGTAAAGTAAAAATCAAACACCATAAACATGCATGTTTTCTACCCAATGTGGTGGCACATGCAGAAACAAAATATGGATGTTTCTTTAAATATTTCCGTGCACTATATTTAAATTCATTACCAAGCGAAAATACAAAACATGCTTCATGCCTAGTGATGTCGTTTGACACTGTCGATAGATATCGATATAAGTTTGGTACGCCATTCATTCATTACTCCTTAGGACGATAATGTTACCAAATATAATTTATTGATGCACTATAGATTATTCAGTACCAATTTTAAGATAAAACAGTTGGTAATCATGCAGACTTGATGGTAAGTAGCCAGTCGCCTAGAATACACGTGACTCTTGTAAGAATTGCATCTGCTTGCAAATTCTACAAGGATCACAACAAAATCTATGTTGCCAAACTGTGAGTACGGATCAAAGTGCCCAATATACTCTTTAAACTGGAACAATGCAAGCACTGCGAAATCGATACCCATACCCGTGCATACAACTCAGTATTGACTCTGGTATTAGTGTGCAAAAATTTCAAAGTACAGTGTACCATTTTACGACGGCACCTGTCGACGCTCTTAATGCCTTAACATAAAGTCTGAATTCGTGAAATCGAAGCGCACTCGTGTATAGTAACAGTACTTACAACTTCCTGATTCCGCTATTTCTCTTCCATGGCGCGTCGTCGGGTTCCGCTGGCAATGGACCTTGCACGGGAGCCTCTTCCTCCTCCACCGCTGCTGTGCTTATTGAGGGGGATGTGTCTGAACTGCTGCGAATAATGAACTTGAATAGATTATTAAAAATAGAGACCGGATCTCGGAATTTGAGAAAAGCTGATGGCAAATGCTGGTTGCAACAGTACGAAGACTAGGACTAAGTCTGTACCAATTTTTGTGCAAAAAAATTTTATATTTATTATAAGTTTGCAGTTATGTAAAAATACATAAGCATAGGAAAAGTTTAAACTGTGTGAAGCAGTGTGTGTGTGAAGCATGCTAAGGATGCCAAAGAAATGTCATGGATCCATAAAAAGCGCCATGTCTGCACCTAAAAATTGCGGCCGGACTCGGGTGAAGGACAGAAACTGATATATCAGGGAGTTTTAGAGAGTATTCTTAGTTTTTACTGAACAGGTCCCACGCACACCTACCGCTCAGCTAACGGTAGGCATACAAGGGTCAATTACTTTACTAACCTATCTGGTAGTGGTTAACCTATCTATTACCGATGTGGTTATGGTCAGCTTACCTATCTGGTTGTGGTCAACTTCTACTCATGTGGTTATGGTCAGCTTATCTATCTGATTGTGGTCAACTTCTACTGATGTGTTAATGGTCAGCTTACCTATCTGGTTGTGGTTCAGCCTGCAGCGCCTGTAGTTGTTCCTCAGCCCTATTGAGCTTCAGTTTGAGCTCGTTCCTCTCATGCAAGATTGCGCGCAGTTCGCGCACGCTAAACGTTGGCTTAGAAGACTGGTCTTCGTCGTCGCCGCCTTCGGGAGTCGCCGCGCCACATGCCGCACATTTCTGCAGGGGAATTTGTGCTTTAAGGATATCGTGATAAGTTATTCTTTCATACAACACAGGTTCCCATAAGTTTAGGGTTCCATTCTATTAATATGAACGTAAAGTCTAAGATTGTCTAAAATGCTTACAACGATAACAACATTTTAATTTAAATACTTTTGGTAGAACTACACAGGCGCAATCCATATCTGTAGTTCGAAGCACGGAGCATGTGAATCCTGAACTCAATCATTTGCTTCAGTTTTATCAAAACCTTATAAGCAACCCATTGTCTACGACTATTTTTGTACCTGCTTCTTTAACAATAAAGAATCTCAAGTGATTGCCACATCGCAATATCAAAATGTGTTTATTTGCGAAATACCTTCGCCTTCCTTTCAATCAGATCAGAATTTCCCATTTACAGTAACTGTCATTCCAATTTTATATTCCATACATTACATAATAATTACCTTGTCCTGTGCACTGGCTTGCTGTAGCGTGGTGATGTCCCTCTGCTGTGCCTGGACAATCGCTGTCAGTTCGGAGCGCTCTTCGCACACCAGCCGCATCTGTGTATACGCAAAATACTTATTAGTTATTTATTTGGGTTAAAGTAAGCAAGTTTTTTCTCACTTTTCCTAGAGATCGAGTGGATCGTGAATTTCTCATAATCCGGTTTCAATAAATAATCTATACATGTAATAAAACTGTAGAGGTCGAATGTCTGTACATATGAAATGTTGCAGGATACCTTATATCCCTGGACAACATCTTACATACTTTTTATTCCGGAAAATTAAAGGCTTCCCGTGGGATAGTTTAAAAACTAGTAACCGCAGACGAAGTCGCGGGCGACAGCTAGTATTCTATATAAAGTAAATACTCTACTGTAACACAGAATTAATGATGAAATAACAAAATGTAAAAAACAAATTTCATTCACAACAAAACAGTAGTAAACTAAACAAGATATACCGAAGAACCTAAATATTTTAATACCTATATACAATCTTAAGATTTTTTATCGTTTTACACAACAGGATTTAATATATTTATCAGCAAAATCATTGAAACCTAAAAGGTTTACCTTCAGTATTAGAACAATTCTTTCATTCAGTATAATTTATAGATATCTATTGATGCCTATGTGAAATATGATTTTTAATACCAAACGAATATTTTTTTCTACGAAAAAAGTGATTTCAAGCTTAAATATCGAAAAAGAAAAATGAAAAATAATGACCGATTTCATCTGAAGGTGGTTAAACCGCCCATTAATCTTGAAAAATCACATTATTTTATATTCATAAAATGTGAATTTCTGGTACCAAAATGTATGGGTTCCGGAAGCAGGCTTCATAGTCATTGTCACTGTCAAATACTGTTTACATACACACTCATTCCACTCTTTTGTATTAAAAACAGACTAGATAAAGAAATACGCACCTGATTTTGCAGCTGCTTGTGTTTACGCCTGAGGTCACGGCTCACTTGCGCCAATTTCTCCACTTGGCTCGTCAGCTGCAAAGTGTCCAAAATTGCCATTTTAATGTACAAAATCACTTAATGTTTGCCTTAGAATTATCGATAATGGAGGTTACAACACTAAATAAAAGGGTGCACAGTCTACAATAAGTACTATAAGTCACTCGCGGGAAAATTTAAACCTTTTTGGTAATTTCAAAAGTTTTTAGTTGAGTACAAATACTACAGTTAATCTTGACATAGACGTAAAGATTACTGTAGTAAGGGTTTTGTGTTATCATTGTTTCGAAATAAAACATTTAGTAAAAGATAAGTTTAATCGAAACTCAATTCAATAAAATGAAGATTAGATTGGAGTTTTATTTAGGTTTTGGTTTGTGCAACCATATACTATAGTGGGTGTTACTGTAATCGCTATATATAATAATTTTATATAAATACACAGTTGAAAGAGTTTTGATACGAATAAAAACACAGCCATGCAGATTAAGCCTCCAGACAGCCTAGTTCGGCATAGAGATGCCCACTGCTAAACATAGATCCCCAAATGATCTGCACCATCGATCGATTCTGCGACAATCCCATCCCGCAAAGAAAAAAATACTTAAATCCTATTAATGTCCTGTGACATCTAGAATTTAAAATAAAAATAACATCAAATGATAATAATAACTTAAAAATATTATTATCATTTGGATTTCGATATTAGATTATTTTCAAAGTCGCAGTACGTCGTATCAAACAGTAATCAGCTGCTACGGATTATTCTTTCAATTGCTTTTCATCTATCTTTGAAAGACTGACAGCCGATTCCTCAAAATGTTTCATTCAAATCCGATCTGAGATATCGTTTAACGTGATGAATTCTATATTTGGACGACATAAATAAACAATGTAGGTGCTGTATAAATATTCTATAAATTAAGGACCTTTGTTAGACTAACACCAAGACAATAGATCTTAGGTGATGGGCAGATTATATGTATTTTGTTTCAGTAACTACAACTACATTGCCAGAAAAAAAACTCTTAGTTATAGGTTGGTAGAAAAGTTCCACATCAGGAACACGAGCTTACAATTCATTTTTTCCCCTATTCAGGGAACAGCCGCGGCGAGAGTTACCTACTATGTTTTCAATATCAAAATCAACGTTTAAGTCATTACGCCACTAAGCTCAAAAAATATTTAATATTCATTCATTTTCTACATATTACGTAAATTACTCCTCAGTTTATTTATAGCAATGAGAATTTACATACCTCTATTAACCATCCTTTAAAATTCTAAAACGACCGACCTTTAGCAATGACGAAGATGAATCACTTATTGAATAATAAGTTATTTATAACACAACAAGCACATATCAACAAAAGGATATAGTAGACACCTTTTTTTTTCAAAATCATAAATGCAAGCGATGTTAACATATCGGGTATTGAACATGCGATCTTTTGCACTAGTAGTGAAGTTTTTCCGACCATGGTTACCGTTATAATTATAATCATACCTATGCGAAAACTCGTCGAACAATATTCAACAAAGTGTAAGTCATAAAAACATAACTCTTTTAGTTACGTTAAGAAGCTCGATTTCTATGGGAAACGTGAAAAGCGCTTGTGCGGTAAGTATCAGAATTCACGTTAAGATATTTGCATTATATGGTTCAAATAAAATTACATCATTTTAAAATATTTGAGCTAAACGATAATTGTTAGTTTTAAGTTTAGGTCAAAACGGTTTGGTAATGTAATAATACGTACTTGTGACTTAGAAAAAAAAAAGGAGGAGCTCGGTGGCGTAGTGGTCAGTGCGCTTTGGCTTCGGTCGAAAACAAAGCTACCTTCGCCATGGTCAGGCCGTGGATGGGTGACCAAGACTTTGTGATCTCGAGCTCCTCCGTGCTTCGGAAGGCACGTTAAGCCATTGGTCCCGATCGCATTTGTGACCGTTTCTACCCACCAACCCGCATTGGGCCAGCGTGGTGGTGTTACGGCCCTTACTCCTCATGTGTTTCTCCATGATGAAGGCCTGTCCCAGCAGTGGGACGTATATAGGCTGATGACGACTTAGAAAATGTAGCAAGAAAAATATAGACTGTAACAGATATTTTATATTGACTGATGTTACATAAACTATTTCGGTACGAGATAGAGAAAAAGCTTAAAATTATTCAAAGAAAACCAAATTCATGGCAGCCCTTTATGATATTGATAATACACCCTAAAAAGGAAAGTGAATGAGTTTTTCTCTGTTAGGTACTATAAACAATACTTGGGACTTCTACGAGCACTTAAAGTGTCTGTCTAACATAATACAGCTAAAGCCATTGTACATACTAAAAACCAACTATTATTACACAGTAGTTTAATCTGAAATTCGGTTTGACTGACCTATATGTAATACATATAAATCAAATAAATATATCCATGAACTATGTAAGAGTAAGATCAAAAATATATCATTAAATAGGCAATAGAATTTTAGTAACAGTAAGTCCAAGCATTTTACTTAGAGCAGAGCATTAAACGCTGAGATTCAAAGCAGTAACTGCTCATAAAATGTTGGAAATGTTCTGCACTTCGCAATATTTCTATAAACTCTCGGCACTTAAATCATAAAAGTGACAGAATTTTCTAAAAGGCGCGGAGTGAATTCTGCGACGGAGACTATTATTTCTAAAGGTCTCTACGCACTGAAATGGGGCATGTCAAGACCGATCTGGATGTTGTCAAGAATACGTTCTTATTTAGCGCGCTTGGGGCTCTGGTCGGTGACGAATTGGTCTAGTACGTATGCTTTTATTCATCATACATTTCTATGTATACAAAATACAAAAATTTTTTTTTTTGCTCCGAGGCGGTGTTGTGGGCGGAGACCTTTACTTCTATTACCTAGAAACAGATGACGCATCTCGACGTCTAGGGGTTGAAATGCGTCATCTGTGGTGAGCAATAACCTAAGATAAGGCCTGCAAGTATTGCAACTGACTAACTGACAGTTTGTATAATATTAATAACGCTGGAACGCATTAGAAATATCTGGTAGTCTGGTAGTAACATTAAAATCAGATCATTTGATTTGGAATCAGAACGTATACTATCTTCATCCCGATCGTTGACAAGCTAAAGGAAAGTAGTGGTATAAAGTTTATACTATAAACAATAAATTTACATTTTTATTTTATTTTGTATAATATAGTATAGATCTATCATCATATGCATGACTAAATAATTTTGTTTTACTTTAACGATATATTTTCAAAGTTTTACTAACATAGAAAATACTTCAGGTGTGTACCGTCAGATATTATATTACAAAACATCTATTCTTCAAGATCTTTGATGATACCACAATGTACACTCGCGTCAATAGACGAACAAAGGTAGGTATATCACATAACCATATTGTCAATATTGGGATATTGTTTGACGATACATATAATTATGACACCTTGATTAATATTTTAGCTTAGCGAAACGAAATCAATATAAGTAAGTAAGAGTATAAATTAAAATATTTAGAATTAGACCATAATTTACTGAGGAATCTTCGCTCATTAGTTTTTGTGTTCTTTTGTTTAGGTTATTTTGTAATTGTTTATTTTCTAAAAACAGATACTTACATACATACATACATCACATACGAGAACTCATACATAATAACACACACACACACATCACACAATAATCACACCTATTTTCCCCTAAGGGTTAGTCAAAGACTAGGCTTTTGCCTAGGCAGTCTACTGCCATAGTCCGCGCTTCACATTGCAGTGACTGCACATTTGCTCAGCGTTTGCTGCGAACAGATACTTAAAGAACAAAATACAGTTTCATACCAAATTTCTTTAAAATTTTACTTAATATATTACTGGTGGTTATTGTTAACCCTTATTTATTATTTTATTCATTAATCAATTTAAATATCCATCAACCTTGTATAATGAACGTGGAAATCGTAGATTTACTATATGCACTAAATGTATTAAAAAAGGACTAACTTTTATTATATCCATAAATAACTCTACCATTAATTTGATAACTCGATAACAAGAGATAAAAATTGGTGCGTAGTAGGTACTATCACAATAAACAATTATATAAAATACTACATTACGTGATTTGATCCAAAACGAACATAACATTAAAATATAATATTATGTAACAACCTACACAAGGAAAGCTGAGTATGAGTAGATAAGAAGTTTCTCCGACTTATCTTTATACGAAACCACGCATTTCCTTTTGACACAATTCAACCCCTTGAGGTCTTGCGTCTCACGATTGTCCCCTTTAAATATGTACAAATATAAGCTTAAAAGCTAAGCTGCCAAAACATAAATAGCGCCTGTTTCTACAAACCATCTAACTTGTTAAAATGAAGGTTATTTGAAGCACGTAGTTCGTAAGTTACTGTACTTAATAGATGTACCTACAATTTAAATTAATTTTATTAGTGGAAAATATTTTGATATGCTAGGATTTCTGGGTTTATTCGATCCTTATTTGTCTTTAATATGAATAATTTTCTAAATAAACCAGAAATGGTAACGAATTACAAAGTAAGTTATAAAAGAAAATTGCCCTTAAATTTTAATATAATTCCTCTACCAAAAGACCGCATGCTATCTTTCTGAAATCAAATTTCCTCGAAAATAAACGACAGAGAACATCTCAGCAATCTTTACTGAAGCATCTCGCATGAAATTCCTTTCAAGAAAAATATCACAGAGAATTTTTCCTTCAGTCTGTTAAAAAATCAAAATGCTTTCGGAAAGATAAATTTACTGCGAAATATTATAGTGAAAAATAGTAGGCTGACTATTAACACCTTGACTCGGCAAACCACGTTGTACATAATCTGCATTTAAAACAGGTGACTGAATTAAAAAGTAAAATTCCCACAAAGCCGAAAGCGACCTGAATAAAAACCTAAATTAACGAAAGTATGTAAATTTTAGGCAGTACTAAAATTCAGTGGTTAAGCATGTAAAAACTGTTAGTACCTAACATGGGTTGCAGACGCTCAAAAATCGGCCGAGTTGGTAGGGTTACCATCTCGGTCGTTTTTTGAGTGTCTGCATATAATTATGTACATACAAAAAATCACGACTATTATCTCCTAAGGGTAAGTCAGGGACTAAGCGAAATCACCGCGAACGCAGTCCAGTCCCCGCTTCACTAAGCAGTGACTGCACATTGTGCTCAGCTTGACAACAGGTCGCCGCTATAAGCGTCCATTAGTCGCCTTTTACGACAACTAAGGAAAGAGATGCGTTGGTAGTTCTCTTAATGAGCCGCTACCACATGACTCGAAACGATTTATAGATTTGTGAAAAAACTAAAAACGAGATACATTCGACATCCTCCATTTTACTTGGACTTTATGCCAAAATCAAGATTATATGTAGCCGCGCAAGAATCGCCTCCCAGTAATAATGCCAGGTCAAGAAATAGAAGGTTCGTTTACAGGAAACGATTGGTACAAGTGTTTGAAATTCATTGTTTAATCGGATTTCACACAAATTATACGTATATTTCAACTGTATTATTCGATCAAATTAAGAGATAATTAGAGGTTTGTATTTGATTTGACGCGATTTATTATTGTTTATTAAAAATGTACTAAGCAATAAGAGTAATATGATTTATGTATCAAAGTTCCTGTTTAATCTTTCCTTCATTCAATTATGGAACAAAAACACTAACTTCACATGCCACTTCAACGAATGAATATGTAAAACATCTACATAATTATTATGTAAAGTTTATACTGCTATGTTATATAAAGAAACATCATTGCCTAAAAGTGTATGTTTAGTATCAAGTAAAGGCCGTACCTACCAAATAAAGTTGACCGTGACCGTAACTACCAGCTGATTTCGATCCCAAGATTAGGAGGTCGTTAATTAAAACTTGGTTAATTAGAAGCCTTTGCGAATTAGCCAGATTGAATAGGGTTCTTGTTAGACAACAATTTGGGGCACAGTAGGATGTATTTTATACAGGAAAGAAATAACGAATAGGTTTGTACAGACTACATATAATAAAACTGTAAAATAAATACTGACTTTCTAAAATACAACTTTATTCATAAAATAAAACTGTAAAAGTCGAAGGTCTGTAGAAATAAAAGCTTAAAGCCAAGTCAGGATGTAAAAAGAGGGAAATACCAAAACATGTTTTTTTTTGTTTCTCAGTCTGCTTACGGGCTAATCTCCGAAATGGCTGGGCCAATTTCATTGAAATTTTGCATGGTGATACCTTATATCCCTGATCAACTTCTTAGATACTTTTTTTTTCCGGAAAATTAAAGGGTTCCCGTGGGATAGTTAAAAAACCACAGTAAGCGCGGACGAAGTCGCGGACAACAGCTAGTTCTATATAAGGTGGGTTACAGCAATAGGCTTGCCCTATTACGTGAGACCAACAAAATTACTAGCAAAAATATTATTAACATATATTGCACTTCTGCCTACCCCTTCAGGGACACAGGCGTGATAATAATAGGTCTTTACCTATGAAATTGTCGTTTTGTATGGAGATTTTGGGGATTCTGCATTTTCCATACTAAAATTTTTTCAGTTTTCTTCACAACGACAAATCCAAAGATAATAATATTTGGCATCTATCATTAGACAAGCTTTAGTAATATGTGTAATATTACACTTCATAAAAAATATTTATCGTTTTTAAGTGAATGCAAAAAAAATTATGTATTCGGCACTTAAAAAGAGTTGTCTCCGTGTCCAATTTTAACACAATTAAACTTACAACAAATTATCAAAACAAATCAAAAAAGCTCAAAAATATAGTCTATTTTTAGACGAGGTAATTATTTTTTAGGAATACTCTGAATCTTAATAGTTACAGACAAAATACTAAGAGAGAAAAAAAACGCCAATTTCATAGGTAAAGATCCAATATTATGTACGTAATTCTGGCTTTCAAAACGACCGCTACACAGACGTTCCGCAAGATTCCCAAGCGAAGTTTGAGGTTAGTTCTCTGGGAACTCGTCTAGGAGTTTAAGGCGCATTGCAGGGTTTTCAGCGTTTAGTACCTTCCTTACTACCAAAAATATTTAAGAGTAAGTACCTAACCTACCAATGAGTTTTTTCGCGGTCTTTGCGGCAGATACATGCCATATTTGCTTGTAATTTTAGAAAAATCTTTCTTTTGCCGTTTAGTGAAACGGGCAGTGGTAGATACCCAAATATATCCCGATATCCCCTGCATCGTATAAGGCAATGAAAATACTTCTAGAAACATCGTCAAAATAATCAGATTCATAACAATTTGGAGAATGCACGGTTAGCGTTGACCATTTCATACATCAAACATAACAAATTAAATTTGAAAATAGTACTTGTTAAGTAATAACGCAGGTGCAACTTAAATTGTACAGAACGGTTAGATAAAGCGGCCATGTTATAAATTATCAGGGGAATGATGATGGACGAAGAATTTTTATTGCTGTCTTAAATAATGTTACACAGACCACTTTTATCTCGTGATAAACAATAAGATTAATAGGAGTTTTTTTATTACTTAGACTGACTTAGGCCCACTTGCGCGATCGAGTGTTAGCACCTAACCCTGGGGCAAATATATGGGCAAACCCTGAGTTAGGCGCTAACTCTCGATCGTGCAATTGGGCCTTAGGGTCAGAGGTCAGGGTCAGGGTTAAAGTTTTTTGATCCGTAGTGATAGTAAACACAATAGTTACATTCTAGACCAATAGCGTCAATGGGAACTCCAAAATGTGCGACGTGAGCTTGACAAAATTGTTAAATTTGCGATGAAAATTTATAGCAAACATCAGCGTGCCGCCAGTCGCCATGTTACTAATACAAGCACCGTGTTGTGGTTAAATTGTCTATGATTATTTAACTTTAGTTACATTTGAAAATTCGACTATTGGACAAGCTGTCATGTCACGACATCATACGTTTTCGCCATTGGTCCATATTTTAACCTACTGGTCAACGTGGCCACGGATCAGAAAACTGACCCTTAGATGGTTTTCATACGCTCAGTTGCACAAAGATTTTTTAAAGACGACATTTAGTAATGAGACATTAAAACTTTAAAGTTCATTAAATTTAAAATTGGAACACAAAATAGTTCTAGCTAATGTCTTTTGACACTTCAATCAATAAATTTAATGGAGCATTAGGGATAATGCCGACATTAAATTTTAAAGTTCGTTTCTGCAACTGGGTGATTGACCAATATTTTTAAATGGCAAGATATTTATAGAGGGGATAGGTCACTCTATATTTATAGTAGAAGAAATGTTAAAGGAAAATTAATTATTTATTGCGTAACTTTATTGGCCTTCCAACTATTGGCTTTTAGATAGATTTATTTACATTATTCATACAAGAAATCAATTACACATAATTTAAAATGTAGGTTCCAACTAGAAAAGTTATTTAAATTATAGAACAGAGAACCCTACAAAAGCAGGCATTGAAACTTAATTACCTTTCGCTTAAAAATCTCTTTTACACTATCTCTTATAAACTATAAGAGTCGTGTGGTAGCGGCTCATCAAAAGAATACTACCAACCCATCTCTTCCCTTGGGTGTCGTAAAAGGGGACTAATGGACTCAGAACTGCACAACCATCCAAAAGCTTATAGCGGCGACGGGCTCACCACCTGTCACGCTGAGTGCAGTCACTGCTGGTGAAGGACTAGTGCAATGGACTGCTTCTGCGGTGCTTTTGCCTAGTCTCTGACTAACCGTCGTGATTATATGTATGTATGTATAAACTATCAAAGTAACAGGTTTCACGAGAATCTCAACAATAAATAATTTAAGTACCTACTTACCTACGTAATTAATTTCACTACACAATTGTTCTAAATCATTCAACCCAATCAAAATGTTTAAATTTGATTTGTACAGAGAAATTGTTTTATCAACCCTTAGAGGCACCATAGAAATAAACGGAATGAATATTTAATTTGCAACTTTATGGTGATGTGAATAAATCCTCTTCTCGTGCGTAGGTAGTTCCCGAGGGACAAAATCAATCTCGCTGTGACAAATAGAATTCGGGGCATGCTCGGAATTGTTTTTTGGCAAACTGTTTTCTTTTTAGATAAATTAGGAAAAGAGTAATGTAAACAATATCTTAGAATGCATTAAAAGTAAATACCATGAATATAACTAAGGGTTGAAGATTATTATTTTTCAATATACCAAAAATATTTTACAGAGCGAATCTTCTATACCCGTTAGTAGTTCACAGACCGTGGGAAGAGAAGACGACGACTTCTGAGAGCGCCGTGCGTGCACGCATCTTTTGTTGTATAATAATAGAATGGACGAATGACGTAGTTTTTGATTTTATTTACTAACCAATATCAAAATGGAAATCTAAAAAAAAACCCATTATGGAAATCTTCGGTTCCAGAGTACGAAAATAAAAACGATACCTATAATACTTGGATCCGAATAAAAATTAAATTGAAGGATGGAACTATTCCACTAAACTGTTTTTATTTCAGCGCATAATAGCATTACTTATAAAAGATACCACTAGAGCCGCAGCTGCGGCAATGCGTTCTCTGTCGCTTTGCATTGTGGAAAGACGAGATGGCTTCACCGTTGAAAGAGCCTCGTGCGCCGGACGCTTATGTCCGTGGCCGTCAGCCGCGCGCTATGAATCTGCTTCGGTCTGGCAGTGTAGCTGACCGTAAGAAGAGCCTCGTCCGCGACCCGTCTCTGTCTGGATTCGTCGGCCAAACGCCATGAATCTGCGTCGGTCTACCAATATCACCTACCGTGGGAAGCGAGCGAGCGAGAGACAACAAGTGAAATAAGTGTAAAAGTACGATTTTTTAATTGAAATTGCTGACACATGAACGAAATTCGAACCCAGAATCTCATAGGACAGAAAAGTGTTAAAAGACAGTCACGTAGGTCGTCAATGACACATTTCCCGTAAACCACAGTTTGATCGCAACCATATTATCACGATAATATTTGTGAAATCAATCATTAAAATCTGATATTTATGGCCAGTTAGTTACATTTTTATTATAGCTAATCTTTAGTTATCGAAACTACAATAATGCCAACAGGTTTAAATTATTATTTACTAACATATTCCAAATAATATTGATTAGGTGTACTTTATAGTAACTTATTGTGGTTGTGTGCAATCTATTATTGCAGTGGAATCATTTTAAATAGTGGCCTTTCTGTTAAAAATTATTGTACCAAAGTATTTATTGTAACCAATGTCTAATTCTAATGTCCACATTAAAGGCGCTAGATATCGCTATACATGTTTTACATCTTGCTATCGTTGGTTTTTACCAAATCATAGTGTTGATGATGTTATTCGCAATTATATTGCGCGATAATTAGAATGCACACAACCACAATAAGTTACACTTTTAGAGTTTTTTAGTTATTTATTCACTACATATTTAGTTAAAAACAATAGATCAAAGACATATCGAGTCAGATCGAGAATGAATTAAATAAACAATAAACGTAAATTATACCATTCATTTAAACACTTTCAAAATAATAAACAATAACTTAAACTGCAAAACAAAATAGTGACAACACTGTTAAATAATAAATGCATTTAAAAGGGCAGACACGATCAAAATGACATCATCAAGTGTGTCATTCTATGGCATTACCACATAATATGGTTGTCCATTCGAAGCCTACTAACTAGACTTGTAAGTTCTCAATAAAGCAACTTTACTGCGTAGATATTTAGGTATAAAATGTTATGTACTCGTAAAACGCTCTTGATCGTAAAATTGCCCTAGTTAGGGTGAGTTTCGTACTATCTAATTTCGGATGAGCTTAAATTGATCCAATGAAATTCTAACTTCCTAGGTGTAATAAATTGTATTAGAGAGTCGTTATTTGGGAAATTACTAGAAAATAATATAGTTTTCTCCGCAGTTACTGGACAATTCATTTGATAAAGTTAAAGAAAAAGTTGCGTATATTCGTTTGTTTGCTACAAACGTTTATTGTATATTCTGTGAAATTGTCAAATCAATCAGAAAACTTATGATAAGAACACGCCTATTATTTGAACAATCATATCGCTGTGTATCCAAAGAAGCAATATATCTAAAGTGATAATAGTTCAGTGTTTACACAACTCACTGATGCGCTCGAGTCATCGAGTAAATGATAAAGATCAAATCATTCCTGAAGGTCCCGTAAAAAGATAACTTGTCATCACATAGTACTCTATATGAATGCGATGCTCTAGCTAGGCAATAAGCGACTACGGATTCTAGGGGCGGCTTATCCCAAACCAGAGGAATTTATAGGCATGCCCCCAGCCAGCATCATAACGTTCATCCAGGACCACAGATATACATCTGCATAGATAACGCAAGTTTTGCAAGCACGGCCCACACAGAGTATAACCTTTTGTATTTCAGCCAAGCGTGTCAACTTTTTATCGTCTACACGTCCGTAATTGTGAAACGGGAGATCCAAACTGATTGAAAGATAACGATTACGCCGAGACACCTCCGCCAATTAGCACGCAACGAATCATTTTTTTGCAGCCAATAGGACGCGCGTAGACTACTCAGCAGCGGCCCACCCCGACGTTTGGTCGGGGTTTCCGGACACTCTCAGTACATACATTTGCGTCATCTATGTTAATGTATATCTGCGTCCAGGACATTTTGGGTGATGGCAGGGAGAGATGAATAGCGAAGGGGAAGCACAAAAGATCCCATAGTAGGGTCGATATGCCCAAGTTATCTTAGCCTAATCACAAGAATAGAAGAACAACATGTCATCATGCCTGACGTAGAATTTCTCTATGTAAAAGGCCAATTAATTATAAGGTAAATGATATCCAGTCAGAACAAATTGTAGATACTTAAGTCTTATTTAAAATCAGTGGTTGTTATAGGCAGGCCAAAAACCACCAGCTTCTATTCTGAAATCTCTATCTTTTTAGTTTGGGCTAAACCTACTCTAAAGAGGTAAAGACTAAATAAATATCTTGCTCAAGTAATGCAGCTTCAACTAAGTTATCGCTGTTTTCAACCTGCATTGGTATGCCCGTCGCCGCTATACCTTTTGGATGGTTGTGCAGTTCTAAGTCCATTATTCGCCTTTTACGACACCCAAGAAAAGAGATGAAACACAACTCGTTAAAAACAGATCATTAGAAGACTTACCCCATCGATGACCTGTTGTTTCTCTTGCATCTGAAGTTCCTGGTGACGTAGCGTCGCCCTCTGCTTCTCTGCTGTGCTTGTGAGCCGCGACAGCACCTCTTGGTCGTGCTCCCTCGCCGGCGATGGAGGGGCACTCGTGCCTGTGAATAATACACAACCTTATACACTATTCATAGATTTCAATTTCCAATATACAAATAAAAATGTAGAATGTTTAGTCAAAGAAGCTTGCCGTTCGTGAATTGGACTTCATATTCTTTACAAAATCTAATGACTCATCACGACCTGTTAGCACGTTTAAATATTCTAAAAAAGCACCATTCAAATTAACCGTCAAAGGCACCAATCAAAGGAGAAATTTCTATCGTTTCTATATAATGAGTTTCGACGAAATATAGATACACAGTTCTAAATACAATCACGCCTTTTTCACAATAGGGTCGAGATTTAAACCAGGTTTAAAATTTCCTGCAGGGCCTCTTGTAGGAAATTTAAACCGAGATTTAATCAGTTTTTGACATTTTTACTATGGCTCTTATGTCAAAAAATTAATAAATAAATCGAGACACCTTGTTCGACAAAGTATCGACAAAGTAGTATCGACATAGTCGAGTTTTAAATCTCAATTTAAATTTTCTGCAAGTGGGCCTAAAGCATAAATTCAAAGCCAGGTCAAGTACTTTTGAAGAGTTTTCTAAGTGACCCTTTTCTTTGCTGTTCAGTGTATAATGATTTTACAGAAGTGGGATAGCCAGTTCCTCAGTTGAAGCTCGCTTCCACCTTCGGCCTTATCGTCACTTACCATCAGGTGAGATGAAGGCCAAGATCTTACCTGTCATATTAAAAAAAAACATGGGTTGTGCTAAATTTCGGATTATAAATATGGTTTATCGTGGAGCTGGTCGCCTGTAGAATTTTGTAGAATCAAGTGGGTACAAAATATCTTCACGTCGGCATTCTAGTCTTATAACTATAAAGGTTGAATTCTTGTCTGCTGGCTAAACAAAGATCATGAAAAATGTTGATGATAATGGTTTTTTTTGTTGATTTATTTCCTGTGAGTTTTATTTTTTAATTGAAAAATGCTATAATGTGCTGTCTTTTGTCTTTTGCTTGTAAAACTTTAAATCGTCAACATTTTACTTATTATGTATTTTACAAAATAAATCAATATGTAATGATTAAGCTGTGGCAAGTACATCCACAGCTCAGTACAAGTACATCTTTAACTGTGGTTGTAATTGATATAACCGTCCAGTGTACATTTTCAACCCTTAAAAAATGTATCATTTGGGATAACAAGATACAGGGTATTTGTACGTGTATCACGTAGCATGAAAAGTTGAAAACACCTTTTCAGTATCAGTACCAGGAGCTCTGAATAAAATGCCAATCTTAATAGCTTCCGATTAGGGTTCAAAATAATACTAGCACAGATGATCACGTGCCGAGTCGCTGTTTAGGTGATCACGGGCGTTCCTTTATTGATTAATTAACTTAATTGAAGTATTGACTGTACTTAAAGGCCTAAGTAATAATCAATGTGCCTACAATACAGAAATTTAGGTTATATTAGGTCCTTACCTATGAAATTGGTGTTTTGTATGGAGATTTTGGGGAATTCTGCATTTTCCATACTAACATTTTATCAGTTTTCTTCACAACGACAAATCCAAAGATAATAATATTTGGCATGTATCATTAGACAAGCTTTAGTAATATGTGTAATATCACACTTCATAAAAATTATTTATCGTTTTTAAGTGAATGCAAATAAAGTGATGTATTCGGGAGGCACTTAAAAAAAGTTGTCTCCGTGTCCAATTTTAACACAATTAAACTTACAACAAATTATCAAAACAAATCAAAAGAGCTCAAAAATATTGTCTATTTTTAGACGAGCTAATTATTATTTAGGAATACTGTGAATCTTAATAGTTACAGACAAAATACTAAGACAGAATAAAAACACCAATTTCATAGGTAAGGACCCAATATTAGGGACTAACCAAAAGGGAACTGCCGAACGTGGATGCTCATGATTACGTTCCACAAGTGTATCATACCTTTTAGCCAGTATATACAAAATATGTACGGCTCGAAATATTTCTTCGACATGCAGCAGCAATGAGTTATATACAATATTGAGTTCAAGATAATCGGACTGGACTAAAGATTCTACAGCGAAAATATAGATCAGGTGTTGTTTAGATATAATTATGATACAGTTTTAGGTTTACCACTTATATTTGAAGTTAAAAATAAGATGTCGAGAGTACAGAGGCTTCCCGCCGGAGTGCTATTGATCGTGGAGTAATATAAGGTCGACAGCAAAAATGCCTTTAAAAACATCCTCTAGTTAGTTTGCCTACTTACGGTTTAGGGGCACAAATTGTGGTTTGCCACTGATAAAAACAATTAAGGCTGCGTGAATAGGATTATGTTTTAATAGAAATAGTATAAATCAAAATTAGTTATTTAATATAATTATTAATTTAATTAATTAATATCCTCAGACATTCACACCAATCAACTAGTCCCATTTTAAGCAACTAAATGCTGCTTGTGTTACGGATACTAGATGACGGACAAATATATTTAATAGATAAATACACATAATTATTCAGAATATATATAATATTATGCATATATAATAAACATCCAAGACTGGAGAACAAATGTCTGAAAATTCATCACCCAAACACTTGCCTCCACTGGGGATCGAACCCTCGAGGACCTCTCGAGATGGCGGCGCCTTGAGACCGGCCTACAGACCACTCGACCACGGAGGTCGTCAAAATTATAATCTAAAACATCGAGCATGGTGGCGCAGTTTCGTTTTCTATGGTTTCAATTTTGAATTTTGAAAACATTGCAAGTAGAAATAGTCGCGTTTCCTATTAGATCAGTAGATATTATATATGGAAGTGTCGATATTGGACTTGCGAGCACGGTGGTCTTAGGGCCTAAATAATACTCCTCATGTGTTTGTACAAGTAGGAAAGCCTGGGCTCATCTGTCAGACTGTATAACGATGAGGATGTATCCAAAAGCAAAATTAATAATTCGTGAAAACGTCTCGCATAACTTTTGAACTCAGAACATCGAAAGTCCAATAAACTTCTCATACTATTTAAAATCGTAATGACCGTTCATCATAAAAATTCCAAAAATTAAGTATTAAAACCTATAATCATTGAAATTGACTTCCATTCTTTTTATTCCAGAAAATTAAAGGGTTCCCGTGTGATAGTTAAAAAATCATAGTAACCGCGGACTAACGAAAAATATATGATTTAAAACAGGTTATTGGTAGTAACAGTGTGAATTAAAAAAATATTATCAATAACTATTATGAGATTCGTTGGTAGGAATAAAAATGTATTAATAAAAACAAAAGTATGAACAAAGAAATTATGACGAGTGACTATTATGAACACAAATCAAAGAAGACAAAGAATATAATCCATTGTCTTATGGGAGTCAATATGGACTCCTGTGAAAGATATTAAAACTAATAAAATATCTATTCTGTGCTCATTTCCATATGGCTGAACAATAGAAATTCATACATACATTCAGTTTACGCGAATTTTTCACTTCAGTACTTTTTTAATATTGGCAATTACGCGTTTTCAGAGCAACAACCATTTGGGTCATCAAGTCACGAACTCATTTTAATTTCATATCGCATCGAGAAACATTAGCTGGCTGACTGGCAGATGCCTAATAATGAGGTCCAAGAAGATAGCGGTCGACCAGCAGAATTTTAGGAAGCGATAATTAAAAAGCAAGAAAGATAAGGGCTTTCATTTATTATTAAAACATATTATCTATTGATTTATTTATAAAATTGGCTTTATTTACGTTTAAAAACTCTCTAAAAAAAGGCAGCGTAGCCGAGTTGGGACGGATGGGCATGGGGTACTCGTTCGAGGCCGCGGGAAACGCGGGTTCGATCCCACCGCCTGTACCACTGAGTTTGAAATATTTTTCATTTCATTTATTCAATAAACAATAACACACATTGTACGCGAATATCAACCAAAACATAATATTAACTAATTAAACTCAAAATATATAAGAATCAAGATATACATGATTAATCTAATTAAAAAAATTTCAAAAACATTCTAAAATAAGGTAATAAATTTGATTTTCTAATAACAATGCCCAATATTAAATAATGTCACATGAAATAAAATAAAACTTATGTACAGTTCAATTCAATGTGAATATCGCTTGCCTCACATTGTACCCGGTGCATGGCGTCAGGCTCCCTGTTACATGGGGCCTAACACATCTGGCGAAATGTGGGTGTTTTACACCTCTGCCTATCCCTTCGGAAAGAAGCGTAATGATATGTTATGTATGTTATAAAAAAACTACTAGTTATCTAACCGTGGTCTTTGATTGTTTAGGTTTACCTACTTTATTGATTTTCGTCTTGCATTCTGTACAATCATAATTAGCACCACAAATTTTTTTTGGTTGGTCCAGGACACAAAAAGAATGTATCAACTGCTTTTCTTACCTAGCATGTCGTAAAAGGCGACTAAGGGCGTATTGGGTACTGGGTCTGTGATTGTGTAGGCGATGAGCTAGTCACTTGTTACTACTCTTTCACGATTTTTCATCTGACCAAACCCAATTTTTGTATGGCTAAATGTGGTCTTAAGGAACACAGCGCTCCTTGGACTCTGCCTACCCCTTCGGGGATTGCAGGCGAGATTGTATGTATGTAGTATGTAATTTTCTTGTAAGCAAAAATAATACGTATTCGCTAATAAGTTTAATACCGAAATAAAGTTTACTGAAATTGAGGGAAAGGATGAAGCTTAGAGAAAAGCATTCCTAAAATATTATTGTTTTAATCTTTTCATTGCGGTAATTGAAGATTGAATGCAGCTTAAATATTATCATTCAACTGTGTACTTTAATTTTAATTAAACAATATATTATCTTTATAATAAGTAAAAAAACATGATATATGTAGTAGCTAGTGTAATATAAATTACATTAGAAGCCGTATTAGCTCGCAAACGTTAGGTATCGACCATAATGATCAACTGATCATTAAACGGAGTCAAGTTAAAATCTCATTGTAAAAGTAATTTAGATGAAAATTTGCTACCTGTATCAAAATGATTAAATCTTATGCATGCAATCATATTGGCCACTACCACATCGGACCACATGCCTCTCACTTCATTTACATCTGTTTCATCGCAAGGTCGCTGGCCACTGTCCTATTATCATTATATTGTGTCATGTTACGCCAAACAGAACCGCGAAATGTTGGAAACGGATTGTGTACTCCAACACAAAGATTACTCGGATTGTGACATAATTAGACACCCTTTGATGTTATGAAAGTTGGTGTTACTTTGTAAAGCGATACCGTTACTATTCTTAATGTAACTTCTTATATGATTGATTATAGACAGGAAGGGGAGACAAATTTTCACGCTTTGATTTTCATACGCTAGTAATTAATTGGGCAGCCTTTTAATTATTTGGTCAGCAAAAAGTCTGCCGAAAAATCTTTAGATCTCATGTTTAGGAGTTCCAGCCGCTGTACCCGGCATTCTCAATCTATCAATTCACATTTAACCAACTCGGTCGTGAAGAATAACATGACCCATAATTTTTAATCCTTCGTCGTATTTCTTCCATTATAGAACATTGGCCGGTGATGAAATGAATAACCTAACATATTGTCACTCCTCGTAAAGGTGTCAATCACCCACATTTCACCTGATATGTCAAAGTCCCCATGTAACAGGTGGTAGGTGTAACAGGTTTTCATATCATTTTTCTCATCGTGGACATAAATGTGCCATTGAATATAATTGCCTATCAATACCATTCTATACAAACAGCCTATCTATACTTTCGAAATAATCATCATCACCCTACACTAGTCCACTGCTGGACGTAGACCAGCTCATTAAATAACAACACAATATTACTAGTTCAGCAAAGACATCTCATGGCAACAATATCAATTCCACTTCCGTAGCAACATTGAAGTAGGGGGTGTTAAATAAATCGGAATCATTCAAGTCAAGGAAACCCATGGAAACCTCATTAAGCGGTGTATCCGCTTATGGAGCGCGAAATAAAGCCAACACAACTACCCCTGCAACTACCGCCTCGTACTATTATGCAAATCAGGACGTGTCTCCTCCCTACACCAACAATGGGATACACGAGAGAATTTTAGGCAACTACAATACGCTTTGTCCAATGAGCCACATCTACAAAACCGCATTGCGTACTTTGGAAAGTGTAGCGTACAAATGGCGTGAATTAAGATATTAAGACTTAAACGAATTTATGGATTGGGATAGTGACATCAAATATTAACTTTTCTAGTATGAAATAAAGGTAATGTCGTAAAAATATGAGCATATTTCTAACATAATTTTCTTATTAGAAAAAAACATTGCTTCTTTATCTCAAAACAAGACCTCCTGATTGGCATAACTGTTGACGTTTGTGAGTGTAAATATGACCATGACTACAATGTGACCGAAGTTGGAGAGCATACAAAATAAAAGTAAAAATGAGACAAAAATAGTATCAAAGCATAATTATACTTAGGTATATCATTGACGAACACTCCAAACTACCAGAAAAACAATTCCCGACATTGTCTGTCTAATAACATCACATTTTAGGCTTCCGTCCTAATGACCAAATTATATTACCATCAAAAAAGTACCTACGACTAGATCAAACGTAATCGATAGTCTGATGCAACGCTTACGCAAAAGCTGTCTAGGCAACAGGTGGATAAAGATCAAATTCAAATGACTCACCGTCTGCGGGCGCATTGATAGTTCGTCTGAGCCGCTTGTTCTCATCTTGGAGCCGACCAACTGCTGTCACTAGCTCAGCTGATTCTGTCCTCCATTGTTCTTCGATAGCCTCTATTTCCTGCGAAATAGAATTCAAATTAGAATAAAAACCATTAAAAATTTAGAGAGGTGAGTGGATGGCTTTTGAATCTTATTGTCCGAAAAGCATACTCTCATACATTTATACAAAAAACATATTTTTAGTATAAAACGGTCATGATATGATCGGTGTAGTAGGCAAGAGACCTTTAGGCAGATATTTACAAAGTACATTCCCTGATCGAACCTTTATAGATGAATCAATGCCGAATAAAGAGTAGCTACTTACAATTCAAATGGATTTAAATAATACTGATATTAATTACGAAATAAGCAATTGTTATTTTTCCAATAGTGATAACTTTTTACTGACAGCTTATTTTTTCAATTCTCCATACTAAAAGTTAATCTGTTGATAATGAACTATCAGTTTATATAGGTCTCGTTAGTGATGGACACTTGGATCACATTCGAACAATTGAAAATATTCAAACAGCCATAACTTTTGGGAAGTAATTAATTGGGTAGCCATTTAATTATTTGGTCAACAACAAAAAGGTCAGTCGAAAAATCATATGGCCAGCAAACAAATATTTTGTCGGCAAAATAATTATTTTAGTAGCAAAATTATTATTTTTTACAGTTATAGTTATAACTTTATACTGACAGCTTCTTGTTTCTTCCACACATACTGTCTACATAGGTATCGTTAGTGGTAGACATTTGGTCCAAACTCCATACATGTTTGGTCATTCTCTTTTCGATTACTTTATAAATACGAGATTAATTTAAATTGAAAAAGCGTGAAAGAGGCGTGCATTTTTGAGCCGGCAAGGTGAGGGTGGCTAGGGCAGTATGTCAGTATGCTGCTCTATCTTCACATATGGACTCCTCTACTGCGTATCATCAGGTAGTGTGGAGTCATTTGTCGAGCTTTTTATATATAAAAAAAATTAAAGAGTTAGTCACCAACTGGTCGCACACTAGGGACCAATCTTTTTATTTAGATTTTCTGCAAGGAGTCCAAATAAAAACGCGTGTCCAGTCTTTCGTATCGAGTTGGTGAATAATCCAAATTAAATAAATTACAATTTTAGTGCCTACTTTATCATTTTGAGATCAAGTGGCACTAAATGTGCAAACACAGCAAACATTTAATTAAAACCTTAGAATGACAAAAAAGGGTATACCTACTACTTTTTACTCGCGTCTACCAAGCCCGTACAAAACTGATAAGAACGAAGTATTTCGTTAAAGTTATGCAAACTTTTTTCACAACACTACATTGATCAAGTGTTTAATGTAATACACTGTAACCATTGTTTCGTTAAACAGTTGAGATTGGACATGAATATTGTCTGCTCTCTTTGTTATGTAGGTAGAGTTGAGAAATTAGACCAGCCCTACAATTGGCCACCGAAATATAATATTTTGATAAAACGATAAAAGGTTTCTTTCAAGACATTCGAAAATACTCTGGGTTTTTCATATTCTCGCGATGAGTCGTTTCAACATATGTTCCGGAGGTTATGCTCTTAGAGCAGAAAGAAAAGCAATCTTGATTTTTTTATGTTTCAGATTTAATAAGATTCATATTTGTTATAAGTATGATAAGTATCATCTATTTTTATGAAAATAAATAACAGCACAGTATTATTGAGCAATAGTTTTTTTTTATATTCTATTCAAAAATAACCTTATGGGTAGGCACAACTTAAAATTAAATAAGCAAGTCAGAAAATGCCAGTAATATAATCGCCCTCGGGAATAAAGTAGCTAGTCTCCCTAGGGTAAAATGTGTCGGACGAAGAAATCGTATCGGACCTGAAAATCGGTTCGGTAAAGAAGGTTAGGTTAGGTTATAGATCAGTTTCAAAGCTGCTTTAAATGGGATAAGTTTCATACTTGTACAGGGTAAAAAGTATGTAAACTAACTGAAATATCAGCAAAGTTGTGTATACCGAACCGAGCTAGGTTAGATTCCGCATAGTTTTCTTGTTGGCTTGCAACTTAAAATAACTTATACGATGTACAGCAGGCCAGAAAAGATAAATCGAATTTATTATATGATTTAATAACACATACCAATTTTAAGCAATAATATAGGTAAATAATATAGATTTGTCTAAGAAGAGCTCGGTGGCGTAATGGTTAGTACGCTTTGGCTTTCGATTGAAAACAAAGCTACCTTCGCCATGGTCAGGCCGTGGATGGGTGACCAAAACTATGTGATCTCGAGATCCTCCGTGCTTAGGAAGGCACGTTAAGCCGTTGGTCCCAGTCGCTGTTGCGACTGTTTCTACCCACCAACCCGCATTGGGCCAGTGTGGTGGTGTTACGGCCCATACTCCTCATGTGTTTCTCCATGACGTGTATAGGCTGAGGACAGATTTATCTATATGTATTATACTATTTCAAACTCATTTCTAAAACCTTTTTCACGTCACATGATTATATTAGGTCCTTACCTATGAAATTGGTGTTTTGTATGGAGATTTTGGGGAATTCTGCATTTTCCATACTAAAATTTTTTCAGTTTTCTTCACAACGACAAATCCAAAGATAATAATATTTGGCATCTATCATTAGACAAGCTTTAGTAATATATGTTATATCACACTTCATAAAAATTATTTATCGTTTTTAAGTGAATGCAAATAAAATGATGTATTCGGGAGGCACTTAAAAAGAGTTGTCTCCGTGTCCAATTTTAACACAATTAAACTTACAACAAATTATCAAAACAAATCAAAAGAGCTCAAAAATATAGTCTATTTTAGACGAGGTAATTATTTTTTAGGAATACTCTGAATCTTAATAGTTACAGACAAAATACTAAGAGAGAAAAATAACACCAATTTCATAGGTAAGGACCCAATATCATCAAAGAATATTGTAATAATTGCGATCCTAATGTAGCCTAAACAAAAAATGGGATGTTTAGAAAACGAGAATCTACAAGTATGTATTTGAGTTTATTAATGCATTTTTACAATGAGAAAAACAATTGCGTTTGAAGTACAATTGTCTTTGTAAATTCCAACTACATAATTTGGCTAAAACGTAAGGAAGTGTAAAATTTATCGCAACGACATATCTATGAAAATAATCTGTTTTATCAATATTAATTATCTATGTACTTAATCACGCTTAACTATTATCCAACTAATTTATCGTGACAATCTCAATGCCTACTCTGTATAAAGCTGATAAATCAACGTGATAAAATAATATCAAATTTTTTACACAAAAAATAAGCCTCAAAGTAACCTTTGTATTAAAATTGACGGACGTCGCTATTAGCGGTCTACAAAAAAGAAAAGATGAAAATATTCCAACATCATTATTATGAAACGCCGACATTCCGAACATCGATTTACAATATTCATACTAATATTATAAATGCGAAAGTAACTCTGCTTATCGGTCTCGCTTTCACGTCAAACTAATTAAACTAATTTAACAGAAATTTAGTACATAGATAGTCTCGAGCCTGAGAAAGGACGTATGCTACCTTTTATCCCGATATTCCCCTGGAAGCGGGTGAATGTTAATTTTTTTTAATAAAGCCTCCCAGAAAAATGAAGGACAAATTTGCGCCACTATGAACTTTGCTTCTAGTGATAGAGTATGAGTAAATTTTCAATTACACCAATAGAGGCTACTGTTCCAATTTGAAAAAATCTTTCAGTGTTGAATATCCTATTTATTTACGAAGGTTATAGGCTGCAAACCATCACACTATCTTAAAGTAACTATTCTACGCGGACGAAGTCGCGGGCCAAAGCTAGTACTTCATAATGCGTGGAGCTCGGTTCATAGGTTCATACGAATTGGTTTCGATGTAGAAAACATAGTTACTTTCGTCACGGTTGGACCTTACATGGGTGATTAAAACAGTGATGGCGAGTACCTCCGTTGGTAGCGGTAGCTATTGGACCCTTTCAAACCACAGATATAAATTTGCATACATGATGCACGTATAACGATTTGTTTTGAAACTAAGCGTGTCAACTTATTAACGGCTACTGTGACGTCACAGTCGTAATTTTGGGACGGGATATTCAAACTGATTGAAAGATATTGATTCCGCCGATACCCCTCTACCAATTATCATACAAAGAGGTTAAAAAAAATTATTACAATTTATCATTACAAATTATCATACATTTTTTTAGTTCTTGGATGGATTGGATCATCCATTCGGATACATGCAAACTAACTAGCAGTGTCCAACCCCTTTTGGTCGGAGTTTTCGAACACGCGCAGTACAAGCATTTGTGTCATCTATGTAAAGGTATATCTGTGGTGTAAACCCATCAATCCGCATTGGGCCAGCGTGGTGCGGCCCATACTCTCCCCATGTACAAAGGGTTGTGTTCAACAATAGGCCTTATATAGGCTGGTGATGAACGGACTATTGCAGTGATTTTCAAAAAAATAGACAGAGGCGATTTGTCTTCTTGCGAATCTACGAAAATTTCATAACATCATACAAGAACAAAATTCTACGAAGCAGGGTTCTTCGAAGAACTAGGTATTATGCAAAGGTCAAACTGCGAAAGTTTCCATTTGCTCAACATGCGGGACGGGGGCCATACAGAAAATAGTTTTCAAGTGTTTTACCCGACCTTTTCTGACTTTTATTATGTTCTATTGTTTCTGTTATATTATAGAGAACGGGTCTCTGACTTCATAAATACTTAAAGCCGAGGAAAATTGTTTTCGACGAATAAAGTTAAAAAAGAGATGGTTATAACTTAAATAAAATCTCTGTTACCTGATTGATATAAACCATTAGTTTTTAATTATTACAAAAAAAAGAATGGGATATTCTGTACCAACTACTGTTCATATTTGTGTAGTCATAATTTTTTTATTTAAAAAAACTGCAAAGTTATTAGTTATTGTTTTACAATGAAAAATCTTGACTTTACGTTTGAATTTTTTTAATAATGCCTCCTATACTAACTAAATAAATTAGTAGACCACGAATCTCCTCGCCTGTGCGTGGTTACCAAAATAAAAATATGAATGTTTAAGTCATGTTCTGTCAATTATAGAGATGATAAAACAAACAATATTATTCTTCTCTCGAAGATAACATATTACACATCTTGTTTAAACACCCTTCATTGTCTTTTACTTCAGTTGCATGGGATGGGCTAAATGGAAGATTGGCATTTTGTGACATTTCTCTGTGAATGTCACGTGACACAGTTTATTGCAAATGTCACGTAGATTCGACACGTGAAAGTTTAAAATATATTCGCTCTATATATCATCAACCTGTATAATCATCACATCTGATTTATACAGGTTGTTAGAAAAATAGGTACCAAGACGGAAATTAAGTTAAATTATTTCCTATAGGAAAATAGAGATAATTAGATATAATTTTCTTTTCTGGTGTACAATAAAGAATATTTCTATTCTATTCTATTCTATAGAGAAAATTAACAATTTTTGAAAACGTTTATATCGACAAAAGAATGCTTAGTATATATAATTAATTTTACCTCTGTGTTAATAAATAATAAATTCACTATTATGGTCCATAAATATCAAAGAAATGATGGTAAATAACGATCACACAATAACCAACAAGGGGAAAACAATCAAAACAGAGTAGAAACATTGTTTATGTTCAAATAACTAGGCAATCAATCAGGCTTTTGGCAGAAAACTAATATTAGTAGTAGGGTCACGATACAAGATGTAATACAGTTACGATTTTACCAATAATTAATAAATAAGGTCTTCAAAACCCACCATATTATAAAAGACTTATTGAAGTGCTAAATGTACGAGTTATGACCAAAAATAGTTTCAGATGCAGTTTAGAACAGGAAGTACAAGAATTGAACAGTCCATCCATCCATCAAATACTGCTGCACACAGATAGCTTATAGCCAGACTGCTTATAGCAAAAACAACAGTAATACAAAACGCGTCAAAATATCTATCACTCGAGCAGAGATAGATACGGAATATGTCGACAGCCAACGACGCTATCTAAAAAAGTAAAAGGTAAAGTAAAAGTACTCTATTAACCTTCCAACACAAAATGGAAGAAAGGACAGACTCAAGATTCTAACAAAATACCTTTAATGTCATAATTTTATGAATACTTAGATAATCGGGCACTTTCCATTGATTGTTACTCTAGGCGAAAGTCTGCGACCGATCTAAATAGATAGATTAATTATAATTTTAGGCATTGTCTGCATGTTTAGTGTTTCGTTCTACTACTTACTTTAACGAGTTATTTAAATATAGTTAAACTATTAAATTTAAAATTATCACATTAAGATTCATTAAAATCGATACACAAGATTAAATTTCATTGAGTCTACACCAGTAATTAAGATTCGATATAGATAGCGTCCTAATAACATTACAGCAGGGACAGCTAGAATCAATCATTAGTCATTTTACCCAACTGTCGAACAACTTGAGTACCAACTCCGCTTCAAGATTTAGCAACCAATTTTAAAACAATATGGTTAACTGAATGACATCATGTTCCCTTTCTTGTTTGAATGGATTATTTCATATGAAAAAGGGTTACTATTACCCTTTTCATATGAAAGGTTCCCAGGCTTATTTTTTTTATAGACCACTTTCAAAATTTATCTGGTTCGGGTGGACCCCCTGCAGCTACATTTCAACCATATTCCCCAAACTCGACAAAAATGTGAAGATATGAAGACAACAAGACCCCCGTCGAGTCTCCCGTCGAGTCCTAGGGGTCCACCTGGACCACTTTGGGAACTAATGTTAGAACAATCCTAATAGGATTAATTATTATTGTGTGATCGCTATTTACCATCATGTCTTTGATATTTATGAACCATAATAGTGAATGTTTTATTTATTAACAGAGGTAAATTTCTTTATATA
Organism: Parapoynx stratiotata; assembly: GCA_910589355.1. Taxonomy (NCBI): domain Eukaryota; kingdom Metazoa; phylum Arthropoda; class Insecta; order Lepidoptera; family Crambidae; genus Parapoynx; species Parapoynx stratiotata. Next base: position 7,096,602 of record OU342479.1, read on the forward strand.
TACTAAGCAATTTTTGATTGTAGATAAAAAAGTTTTCAAAAATTGTAAATGGATCCTAATAGGACTGTTCTAAACATCACTCTCACACAGTGCTTGGAGCATGGGAACAGGCTAACCTATAACATCAAGCGAAATGCGACTATAAACCTCTGTTTATCCCGTTGGAAATACAGGCACGGTAATATGTCTGACTGAGATCCGAGACGCCCCTGACCTACGTGATTTCAGAAAAGCTAGAATCTGGGTCTATAAAAATCGAGATGAGAGTTTGACGATCGCTGTAAAGTTCAAAGAGACACATTAAAATTATTATATTTTAAAGGACATCAAGAAAAATGGGCCTTTTTTGGACTACAGCTGTTTCGTGACGATATAAAAATATGATGAATTATTAGTTTTTCTGTTTTCAATGTCATTGAGGAAAGTTTTATAAATTCGGCTATGAAAATGTTTATTTGTCGATTTACAAAGTACCTACTAAAGTAATCATTAGATTAGTCTATGGTTGTGCGTAAGAAGTCATTATAATAAAAACTGTTGAATGATTTTATTTATTTTTATCAAAAAATGCTTTTTAATGCAGTTTTCCCATATTAAGAAGGTAAAGAGAACTGATATAGTTTTCTTTTCATATGCATTCATGACATAGTGTTTTATACTTATTTAAGTTTCACACCAGAACTACCGAAGTTCCATGAGATTTTTATTTTTGAATAGTTTGAGAAAACCATAATAGGTACATTAGAAAAATACATGCACACAAAGTTTTAAGCCAGGCCAGCGTTCCATAGAAATATGGTTGATGTCATTTATTTATAACTAAATTAATAAGTGTTTACTTTACTAATAAGGTAATTAAAATTATCGCAAAAATTCAATGTAAAATTGTAATTTTAAATTACCTCTAAGTACAATTACTGCACAAAATAATTTGTCTCAATAATTACGAATGATTGTTTGCTAACCACGGGTATAATTAAGTAATAATAACAACAAAACAAACTAAATAACATCATGTAAAAATAGGGCGACCAGTAAGTGAAAAACGTTGTTTACGTCCTTATTGTAAATGCATATTAAAATAACTCACAAATAGAAATATAATAACGAGCAACATCTAATCACGCAACCGTGACATTCACACGTAACTAAACGTATCTACGTTATTGTTCCATAACTAAAATTGTTTACAGAATTGTTATTACGGAGGCTCTTGTCTATATTATCAAAAACAAGTACAAAATGTATGTTATGCTAGATCGAAGACAAGATGGATAGATTGTGTGAGGATATGGCTTGGACGGGAGTGAATGTTGATATGGCGTGTGATAGGGGGAGTGGAGGATGATATAGGGAAAAGTACAGGCAAATGATGAAGTCAAAAATGTTATGCTAAATATGATGTTATTCGAAAAATTTCAATCATCATTTAACATTTCAAGGGGCAATATGGAGACTTTCACCCATAAACTAAAGGATTCGATCCTACTTAAGTTGTGACTTCGAAAACATCATAAACATTCTATAGAATCGTTTCGATTAAAATATAAAGTGTTCATTCAATAGAAAAACATGAAATGAAGTACGCAGTTTGAGCATATCGTATCGTATCTATAGATATAAAAATAATTCCACTATTTTCGTCGCATATTTTTCCGTCATGATAAATTACATTACAAACAACCATGAAATCATTGTTGTTTTCAGACGAAAACAATAAAATACCGTACTTTTATTTATTTAATTTCAAACAAACACCCGATCATAGTGTTAATACTATAGTATATCTTCACGTATCAAATGACCATCTCATTGAAGAAACGAATGCAACGAGTAGGTATGTGCTCGCGGCAGGAAGAGGCCAATCCAATTATTCAGTTGAAAAACAATACACTACAAGATATTGCACGCCACTATGAATAGCTTTATAAGACATTTGAATGCACACTTTTAACTACAACTCGGTCAAATAGACAATGGAAATAGCGATCCTATGTAAGATAGATTGTCTCCAGTACAAGTGCTGAGTACTGATTTGTAGGTTAAGACACTGTAGCAATAACAGATTCTGTAGCAACAACCAGGAACAATGGCTTAAAGTGCTTTCCGAAGCACAGAGGAATTGGAGAACGCAAAGTTTTAGTCAAGTTTTGAGCATCCAAGTGCCGAAATATAGCGAAAGCTTTAATCCAATATCAACACCAAAGCCTACGAACTACACCATCGAGCTGTAACTACTACAAATGGTAATTTGAATAACAAGTGTTTTAATGAGGATCTCCACAATAACCTTGCGCCTCGCGCAACCAGGCACTTCCCAAGACCTTTGCTCAAACGTCGCACGCCAGTCCACCTCGTGAAGGAGCTCCATCAACGCTGCGCCTCCAAGTACTCGGCCGCCACTAACCTTTCCGCCCCAACGACCGTCAGTTCTACGAGCAGTGTCCTACCCAGACCCATTTAAGGCTCGCAATTCTGTGAGCTATTTTAGGCAGTAAATGTACGAGATTTTAAACTATGGTAAGGGTATATTTGAATAAAAATATACACAAAAACGTCCAGGCGTGGATACTGTCCAGATAGAATGTAAAATAGGAAAGATATTTGAAGTTAATTGAAAAGGAAAAAACAAAATATGATAAAATTAAGATGAATTCAAATTTAATTGAGGACAACTGATTTTATATTATTTATTACACAGATATTTTTATTGAGGACCTTATTACATTTATACAACATTGTATTATAAACAATACCAAGGATTATTTAATTTCCAAACCATTAGGTAAACATAAACTTGAATGCCTTACCTAAAAATGTAATGTTTTGATTTCCAGCTCAAGCAGCTTTGGTATGTCAAACTAAACATTGCCATGAATCCTAAACAACATTGCAAAGTGAAGATACATCAATGAAATAACAACAATAACGTTGTTAATTAGTCATAGTTATTTCCATGCAGTACAAATATCATACATCTCATTTATGAAGAAGAATACTAAAAATCTCAAACATTTCTCAAAAAAAAGACTATAATCAAACATCTTCAAACAAATTTTTTCATAGGATTTGAACATGTTTGTTTAGTGTAGTGTACAAAAATAAGAGAAAGTTCACAGATTAAAATTAAACAATATTTCTATTGAACAAGAAGAGTGAAAGGTGTCTAGATTCTCAACCTGTACAATGTGCCTGTATGTGAAATAAAACTAGTTGTTTGCATAATCTGATTGAATAGTAATAAAACCTTATCAGATCAGTGGGATTTGTTCACAATTGACATTGTTTTTAATATAAACGAAAAGTAAAAAAATTGCATTTATAATGTTAGATTGCATGTGGCCGAAATGTATATGTTAAGATGGATGTTTGGGGTTATGAGGATTGATAGAGTGAGGAATGACTATACCAGAGGATGTCTGAAAGTTGCACCAGTGATAGAGAAGTTGAGAGAAAAGGGGCTATCATGGTATGGACATATTTTGTTGTCAATCAATCAATGTTGACATGTTCCTTGGAGTCAACGATAGATTTAAGATTTTTTTGCTTTGCCAAAAAGAAACATGAAGAGTGGGAGCAAAAAATCCTAATCAAGAACAAACCGTCCGAGAGAAAAAGAGAAAACAAAGAATAAGAGATATGCTATGTTTTCGCATGTAAAAAGAGGCCAGAGTGTCCCCGTTTGTTCTAGGAGATAAAGAAATTTGACATTTAGCAACACAATTACTAAAATTTTTTTGTCATGTTTCCAAGCTAGGTGTACCTACTTTTTCTATACACATAACATAAGTGACAATTCGTTTTAAATTAAAGTTTATGCATGGTAATTTTTTTTTATTTTACTAGAACTTTTCTATATTAACCGTTCAACTCAGGTACCAGATGTGAGAGACAAGAGCTAAATCTACTGTTTTGGCATCTCAAGATGCCATCAGGGATTAAAATGGTTACTGTATTACTTACTGTCATTGTATTACTGTATGCTTTAATAACCAACAATTAAATCTGGCATAAAACACATCAACTCTTATAGCATGTAAGCACCACTATAAAGTTTAACTAAAATAAAAATATAACAACATGGAGAATTTGTGATGTTGACATAGACAGTTATAACAAGAAATAACATAGTATTGGAAATAAGACCTCACTTCACAAAAACTTCTTTCAGGATGAGAAGGAAGCAGCCACATAGTTCTGGTTTATATTTTTTTACTCAAAAAACAACAAGCAAAATTTTAGTCTGGCTAAAATAATTAAGTTACTAAATAGGCACCATATGAGGATATCAGGGTCCAGGTAAGGTCAATTAGATATATTTTTATGTTCTTAGGTAAACTGTGTAATATAACACCTACTAGTAAAATTACTTACCCAAAATAATGTAGTTTGAGTAGTCATTTATATTGTTTAGTTAAAAATAAAGAAGGCCAAACAACAAATATTTTTTACATTCACTTCCTAGAAAAACAAGATTTCTTCAGTTTTTAAACATATATATCAACTTATTAAACTTATCTTCTTCTTTGTCCTGCCCTGTTCTCAATTCTATTTGGGGTCAGCGCAACATATCTACTTCTTATACTCTCTTCTATTACTTGTCCCGTCATCACTCACTCCCATCCTCATCACATCATCATTCACACAATCCATCCATCTTTTCTTTGGTCTTCCTCTCCCCACACGCCCATCCACTTTCAAGTCCATAACTTTCCTGGTGACATGATCATTCTCCTCCTTCATTACATGTCCAACTAATTAAACTTATAATCAAATAAACTTTTCTCTGAGCTACTGGTACCTTAGAATGATATCTTTGGGCAGGATATTAGTAATCCTCAAACACCTTTGTATAAAAACAAAACAATATTTTTATATAATTGGACATAAAGCTGGCTTTATAGGATATGTGATGATATTTAAACACACAGTAACAAACACGATAGTGCCGTATAAATTACTTTCCAAGAAATCTAAAACTTGTTATGGTTTTGTGAAAAATTCTGATGTCAATGTCGCGCAATACAAGCAATGAATATGCTCATACTTTTGCAACAGCAGCCAGTGTAGTGTCGAAACGATCTAACATTTCGTGCGTTCAATTCAGCTTCACGCTCAAAACATTCAATCTACTGCACAATGACCTTTACGAACCTTTTCGAAGCGCTGTCTATACTCGGCCTTCTCTATCTTGTCATTTTCCAACTGAGAAATCTTCGCAGTCAACTCCTGCAAAGCTTGATTCTCCTTTTCATTCCGTACCGCGAGGTTCTCCAGGAGTTCCAAAGCATTTATCACCTTCGGCAACAACGACGTTACAGCGTCAGGGCCATATTTTTCAATAATTATTTCGCATTCCTTGCCAATATCCGATGCCAAGTCATACACATCGACAACAGTTACGTCGTCATCGTAATCCGGCATCTTGGCGGAGATACGCCTGCGGTACGGCATTAAAAGACCCTTGTATCACTTCACCACACAACACAAAATAAGATTACAGAAAAGTATCCACCTTTCTCAAGTGCGCCATTATTACTGAAAAAGTGAAATGTCAAACTGTACCTCCACTAGGGACGTGTCGCCGTCGGTTCAAATTAACGTTATAACGTTGTTGAATGTATCTACAAACAGTGCTAAATTACCATAACCAATAATTTAAAATCAACATGAAAGAACATTTGTGTAATCAGTTAGGGCCACAGACTAAATGATTTATTTAGATAATAATAACTGGATTTACTTAGTTTTTTCGGATTAGAAAAATAACGGGTACTTTAATTCGTTGAAAGTTTAATATTGCCGAAGTTTTAGATTAATTTATAAGTGATAATTTTGTATGAATTGTGTTTTAATTTTATTATATACCAAAGACGACCCCACTGAGGCGTTTAATACAAGTTACTCAGAGATGATGAATGGGGAGAAGGGGATTATTGGACAGAAACCAGTGCCCTTCTCTTTCTTCTCCACTCCTGAATAACAAAATATCGTCACGATAACTCGGCGCTGCGGACCATATTGTATTGATTCCAATAGAGAGAACGAGTGAAGATTAATTTTTTATTTACTTTTGTCACAATATGCCAAATATTTATCATATTTTATTATTAAAAAAACTAAAGAATCACGTCTTTGATATTGTACTTTCTTTTAAAAGAAAATAAGCTGGAGCACATTTTAATAGGTGGTGGGATATTGTTCCAACATTTTGTAGAGGAATAACGAAAACTCCCACGAAATGCAGCCGTGTTGTAGGTCGGACAACCAAGAAGAGAAGCAGTTCTAATACGACTGGAAAATAATGAAGAATGTATTACAAGTTAGAAATTAGCAATATCAGACATTAAGTGACGACATGTCACCCCGTTCCCCCTTCCAGTCAACCTGTCACACCTGATCCAAGATATCCCGATTAGAGATAAGTCCTTCTTTGTATACTTCTGTATTTTATGCACTGTTTTTTTTTATTTATGTGAAATAAAGAGTTTAATAAGTTTCTAGAAACCTATGATGCTAGATTTGTTTCAAAATATTGTAACTATTATAATTATGATCATCATCATCATTAGCCTACTACTGTCTATAATTATGATATTCATTATTAATTCCTCCTTTATTCCAAAGCGTCACTATTTTAAATTAATATTACTAAACATACTACTAATGTTTTTTTTATAATCATGACGACGTTTCGTTAAGCTTTATAGTTTGTTACATTACACTCAACACTTGCTTAGTGACAAATACAGAGCAGGATAAAAGTGTTTCTGCATCCTTCTAGTACGTTCGGATACATGAGTGGTAACTGTCAGTACATTTAGATAATGAATAATTTCAGAGCGTTCTATTTCCCAGCATCTACAAAAATAATAGAAATAATGTTTTTTTGTAAATTTATAATTATTGCTTTCAGTAAACAGTGGAAATGTGATCAATTTCAATTAGTTTTTAATCGACTGAGGATCTTTGTAAACGTTAGATGGAAATTCTTACCATAGAATATCCAAGCATGTTATTATGAAATTTTCTTACAGAAAAGAGCGCTAATTTAAATTTTTGTTTTTCACGAGTTCCGTCTCATTTATCAATTAGAACTAAATTGTAATCTGCTTAGGTTAAAAATATTACGCACTATCTATGCTCCGTATAAGGAAAATGTAAAACCATTCAATGAATTCTTTCTGTGTACTGCACATAAGCAGATTTTTTTCACGTCCATTAAAGTAAATAATGTAGTTAACTTACAGACCTAACATATCTGGTGGGTGTTAACACCTCAACTCACCCATTCGCGGAAGGAGGCGGAAGGAGGAGACATAAAATTAATTCGTACTCAGCCTATTATATCTACGTCCCATCTGCTGGGTAAAGGCCTTCCTCATGGCGAAACACATGAGGAGTAAGTATAGGCCATAACACCACCACGCTGACCCAATGGGATTGGTAGGTAGAAACGGTTGCAATAGCGTTCTGAACCAACGGCTTGACGTGCCTCCCGAATCACGGAGGAGTTCGAGATCACAAAGTTTTGGTCACCCATCCACAGCCTCACCATGGCAAAAGTCGCTTTGTTTTCGATCGAAAGCCAAAGCGTACTAATCACTACGCCACCAAGCTCCTCACTAACCATTACGCTACCGAGCACCTAAAATTAATTAAAGTGACAAAATTAAATATATCCATCTTTTTTATTTAAAGCAATCAAAAGCAAATTACATTAGAGCTGTATTGTCATAGAATTTGGTGACTAATCAGTTGATAACTAGCGGGTTGGCAACATCACTACACTATCGCAATGTTAACACGTTGTCATGAAGCCGCTGTGATAAGAGACGCCGGGATTCACAGCATATTGTTAGTGTTCTCATGAGCGCTGTTAAAATATCGATTAATAGGGCCCGCCACGCGCGAAGCAACAGTTGGAAGGTATCTACGGACGGGAGTGCGCGGCGCTCTATTCCACACTCTCTTGGTCGTGTTTTATTTTTTATTTTATTTTTAATTCCAAATGCGTAATGAATCAACAAAGTAAAGCCAATAAATATGTGTGCCCGAATGACAGACAGCTCTCCCTGCGAGCGAAGTAAGTACTTGTTCTGTAAAATATCATGTGAACACAAAACTGTTTTGTTTATGTTTTCGATTCCTTTGATCTTGATAAGCCGCAGGTTCTGAAGTTTTATCGTTACCAAACTCTACTTAAATGATTTAACTTTACGCAAAGGGTGCAAGTGTTAATTATTTTACACAATGTTTTTGTTTTAATGTTGTCAAACAAAGTTTTATAATTTTTGATGGACCGTTGTTGAATATTAAGATTGTTTTATTTCAATAAATATTTATAGATTGCAAATACCAACACAAGTTGACATGGCTCCGTTACTCATTATCCTATCAATGTATGTAATTTTTTTTTAAACGTAAGCATTTTCTCGTTTAAATTTACAAATTATGTCTCAATAATATCTCATAAAGTGACTTCTAAAAATATAGCTTTAACGTTACTGGAAAGCGGACTATAAAGGCCTTTACGAGAAAATCTTCTGCTATATGTAGATTCTAGGTAATAAAGACACTTTATGTGTAAAGTTATTATCTTTACTGCTCAAAGACATAAAACAGTAAATCCGCAGAATTCGAACGACCTTTCACTTATTACAAAATGCAAAATAAAATTATTCTATCATCATTTATTCCGTAAGCACAAACTAAACAAAATTTTGGTTTAATGCTCTCATCAAATACTTTTCTTCTCCGTATAGTTAGAAAAGGATAGAAACACTTTATTTAAATTAAGTTGAGTTGTTAACACCTGATTTTACAGTCGAGAACAAAAACGTGTGTACACATTTTAGAAATGATAATTATATTTTTGGAGTCGACTGTATTAAAGTACTTTTGGTCGCCTAGAATACATGTGATACCTACTTGTAAGAAATGCATCTGCTTGCAACTCCTACAAGGGATCACAGTGAGGCCGATTCCGTAAGTACTTAAACCAAACTAATTGTGTATCTATCTTTGTCCTCTCCATAATATAAGTACTTAGAGATGGATAGATACACAATTTAGTTTAGTTAATGCTTACGGAATCTGCCTCATTGTACGCTGCCAACCTGCTGTGACTTAATATGTAAGGTCACAGTTTAATTTCACTGAAAATTAATTACTGTTACTCACAATATATTATAAAAAGTCATAAGCAGCACATTATCATTACGCCTTTTCCTCCGAAGGGGTCGGCAGAGGTTTTAACACTTACATTTCGCTAGTACCTATGTTACCAGGTGGCGAGCCTGTTGCCATGTACCGGGCTTAATGTGAATGTGTAAGTGAATAATAATATTCAAGAATCCCCACGCTCTTTTCCTTAACTTCTATGACAGCTCTCGGAAACTCTTCCGAAGAATTCCTTTAGATATAGTCCTTCGTCGTAAGGGCTGGTAAGTAAATACGGAAAGTTAAAAATAGATGCGGTCAAACGAAATCCTTCCAATATTGATTTTAGCTGTTTGGTACTTTAGTTGTCTTTATTGCTTTGATTTGCATGCTCGGAGTGCAGATATTCTCTTTAATTGTACGAGTATGTAACATTTGGCTGTAAGAATTTTGATTTGAATTGGTTATGATTTTTATAAGGGCTCGATACCAACAACAGAGTTTCTCCTTAATATTATTTATTTGCCAACAAAATTACAGGCAGTGTTGTGTAATGTATGTACCTCTGCCTTCGTTCTTCGTTGATATTAGGCGTGTTATCGCTGATGGTGTGATTGCATATTTTAAAGTTATTAGTAAAGCATTATTTCCAAAACATTTTCGTTGTTTACTAAAAATTTTGGGGATATTTTCCTCCTACCCTCGTGCCTCATACACGTTCAACAGTAGCCCTGTCAAGTTCCTCAAAGTTATATAATATTAGTACCTACGGTTAAGGTCAAGATTATTTTTTAGAATTCTTAAAATTCTTGTGTTCGTTGATAAGCCCCATATCAAAATAATGCCAGGAAAACATCAGATGTTTTTCTTATTTATGATGTCAGCAACGTGTTTTGTTTTCTTATTTATAGGACAAGACCCCTTCAATTAATGATTTATCTCAAAGATTGACAGGGACTTAAATCTCAGCTTAACTTATCGTAAGTACTATGAGATTTTAACCATAAAACAAAACAGGACTGATCGTTTCGAGTAATTAATTGCTCGACCGCTTTTGATGGGAATTATTTTGTTTGTATTAAAAGTTTTCTAATTTGATATCTAACCTTTTTTGGGGATTTATTTAAAAATGTAGTCGAATCTGTTTTTTCCAAATTGACCTTCCAAGACTTTAATATAATGAATGATATTTAAAGAGCAGGGATCTGGGACTTACTTATTTACGTGTAAGCACCGCAACGGTTTGGTTGGAAGAGAACCTTGTCGTTATCAATGGTGTTAGAGTTATTTTTAACACGAGGTGGACTTATGTCCTCCGGTACTGTTGATTAATTGGCATTTTTTTTGCATTTAATTCGTTAGCTTTAGATATATACAAGGTAACTAATTTATTAAATTTATGAAAGTTACCTCAAGGCAAGACCTCTTTTTCTTTCGGCCCCTTTTCCTACTTTAAATAGGGTCAGCACAACATGTTTACTTCTACTACTCTCCTCTGTCACTCTTCAACTGAACACCCACTTCTTTTCTTCTTATATCAGAACTCACACATTCTATCAATCGCTTTTTTGGTCTTCCTCCCATTCTAGACCCATCTAGATCCATAATTAACATTGTTCTTGTTATGTGGCTTTCATCACTTCTCATCTTATGTCTGAACCATGCTAATCTATAGCTGCTTACTTTTTCTGTCACTGGTTCTACTTTCAAACTTCCTCTAATATATTCATTCCTGATTTTGTCCATTCTTCTGACTCCACACATACCACTCCACACATGCTGTGCGTAATTTTCTTTCGTCCATCGCTTCCGTTGTTAACATGCAGATCCATACATTAGGACTGGTAACGACGGCTTTACAGATTTTCCCCTTAAGCTTAAGTTGCAATCTTGGGTCCATCTCCTCCAGAGACCTGTCGCCATATTACCAGGTCTTGCAACTGGCAAGACCTGCCCACAGAAAATCTAGCTGTAAACCATTATACGTGCTCCATCAGCGTGTGGTCTTATTTCTATCTTCTACTCTATCTTCTAAACACATCCACAATAAAATTAATTCGCACATTACACGGCCATACTAGGAATCGCATACATAAAATATACGAGAGTATCCATTTTATAAGACACTTCAATTACGAACAATGTAGACAAAATATGATGTCAGAGAAGCCATGGATGACGTCACTCTTTAATAACCCTTTTAAAGTACAAGTTACGAACAATCGGTAACAAAAGAGCGGACGCAAACGCGAGAGAAAAAGCTGTGACATTTACGACCTAAAATAGATGGCTAGATAGGACAGGTAAAGAGATTAGTTTTAATTAACGTTTAAACTGAAACATATCTCGTTTAATAGGTGTAATTGATGATGTATTCCGTTATAGAAGGAGGAGTTTATAAATGTCACATAATGGAGGTTATAAAATTAATAGTGTGTTTTTTATAAGATGTTGGCAAGTGTTTTATATATTGCAGCAAGATATTTGCAATATAATATAAAGTATTTAAGTACCTAACTGCCAGAGAATGTAAACTGACAATTAGGTACTTAATTTCTTTATATTATGCAAATTAAACAAAAAAATATCATTCAACTGTCCTATTTTTATGAAAAAATAATTCCTACCAATGACTTGACCACATCGATTTTTTACGTTTTACTGACCAATTGCTTGATACTCGTAGCATTTAGTTATCATAGTAGATTCATGAATTAAAATTTATAAATGTGTACATAGACCTGTCGTCATGTATGGATCGCAATGTTGGTTTGTAAAGCGGATGGAAGAACAAAGATTGCATGTAGCTGAAATGCGAATGTTGAGGTGGTTGTGTGGTGAGACGAGAATAGAGTGAGGAATGAAGAGAAAAACGAATTTCTCGGTAGAGACATGTAATGAGGAGAGAGAATGATCATGTCACCAAGAAATGGATTTGAAACTAAATGGGCGTGTGGGGAGAGGAAGACCAAAGATAAGATGGATGGATTGTGTGAATGATGATACGATGAGCATGGGAGTGAGTGTTGACATGGCGAGTGATAGAAGAGAGTGGAAGAGGACATGTTGCGCCGATCCCAAATAGAATTGGGAACAGGGCAGGACAAAGAAGAGGAGTAACTCAATGCTTAATAGTTTTGTTACAGGTTTTTTTTTGTTTTCTTCATAAAAAGGTATCTGTTTTTCAAGTACCTATTTTTAAATCATTTCATCTTTACGTGTTTTGATTCAAATATAAAACACGAGTTAGATAAATGTATTCGTCTATTTTTACTGTTTCAAGTTCAAAGGAGATTCGTTATCCGATAGCCCTAAACTAAAAGTCATAGATTAAAAACCTACACTCACAGCTGGTATTTAAAACAGGAAAAATACAAACTTTTTTCTAAAAATACCACAAGGCTGTAGCGGATTATTCAGCCGTCCTTGCTCGAGTACATCCACAGCAGTTATCTTTATGTCACGTCCGCTTCCTATGTGTGGTATGAGTACTTTCCATTACTAGGAGTGCATTCTGTTTACCTTTTGTTCCCGATGTTTGCATTTTCAATTGGTAGCGACAATCGCCTTTAGCTTATCTTTGTAACCATCGGAGTACAGTTACACTATTGAGTGCACTATAGAAAGCATTAATTGTAATGCTTTTACAAATATAAAGAGGGTTTTTTCACTTTTTTTTTATTAAATTATCAAAACAAAAGAAACAAACCTATCATTTTCTTCTCGGAATTTTTCATATCTTTCTCCATTTCTATCGCCTTTTTCTCCGAAGTGGTAGGCAGAGGTTACCAGCCATATTTCGCCAGATAATTATGTTAAGTCTCCATATAACTGGTGGCGAGCCTGTTGCCATGCACAGGGCACAATCATGAGGCAAGAGATATTCACAATGAACTGTAATAAGTTTTATTCAAACTCAGTGGTACAGGGTGGTGGGATCGAGTCCGCGATTAAATTATCAATATTGTAATTTTCCTATATACATATACATATTACATAATTATTACCATAATTATAATAGTAATAAATTGAAAAAACATTAAAAATCCTTATTCATCGTAATTCATACCTAATTCTATCTCTATTTACTTTGGTATTCCCGTTTCTCGTAGTATGTACTCCAAATAAATTAAATTTGAACCTTTACTGTAGATGTGGAGGAAATACAAACGGAATAGTCCTCTAAAACTTTTCTCTTTCGTGTCAACTCCAATTTAATTTCGAATGTGAACATTGATTAGCGGATACGACAACCGGTTGGCGCCTAAAGAAATCTCATTTATTTTTCTAAATAAATATTTATAAGTGATGTAAAACTTCCAGTGTGGTACGGTACTTGCTGCGAAATATGCAAAAGTATAAAAGTTGGACCAATTTATCTTGGCATAAAATGTCTATATTTTTTTCTCAAGTAAAAGAGCGGAGGAACTCTTTGGCGTAGCGGTTTGTAGGCATTGGCTTTCGATATCAAGAACAACTACTTTATCAATGGTCAATTCTTGGATGGGTGACAAAAATAGTGATTTTGAGTTCTTGCGTGCTGCGAATGGTTACTTTAAGCCATGGGTCCCGGTCGCGTTTAGAACCGTTTCTACCCACCAATTTACATTGGGCAAGCGTGTTGGCGTTACGGCCCCTACTCTGTATTTCTCCATGTAGGTAGGCCCAGCCGTGGGACGTATACTATTGACGGCAAAATTAGTATTTATTGAGCTAACATCCGTAAACGTGCGTAAATGGACTCCTACCAAAAAGGTTGTCAATAGGGCCGATCCCGTTGTCACAAACACACAAAACTAAACTAAATTGTGTATCTATCCTTCTCTTATCTATCCTAGGAGCGTGCCTGTTGTAAACGTCACAATACAGAGTAACTAGGGAAAAAAGCTCTTCATTTTCTCTCATTGAAAATCCAGACGAATTATTGTTATGTTTTTAACAAACCATAGAACATCAAACGAACCACCATGTTAGTCTTCCTTTATACGCAAGGCTTTTAAATACAATACAAACAAAACAAATATTTTGATTCACGCGACAAAACAAAGACAGTTATTCAAATAACTGTTTTGAAATATTGTTGTATTACTTGAAAATTATTGTGTATTCTCACAATTTATTCATGGGATGGTTAATCAGTCGGGAATAGAGGTATATTGTGTACAGATATGAGAATAAATCCATTGGAAACATATCAATATTTTATTAAAAGTATGTATGTAAAAGACATGTAAGAACGACAGTCTAATACAAAAAAAGACAGATAAAAGGCTGTACAAGAGATATAGAAACCCAGAAATTAAAAGGTCAAATATGTTGAGTCTTGCGGGCATTCGTCAACATAATATGTAGTATATCCGAGACAAAGGAGACACAAATATTAACGTTGCCGACCTTTCCTGAAGCAGTCTATCATTATTTATTTTCTTCGTATAAATTACGCTCAAGAATAATTTTACTCGGTTAACCGTGTTTGTAAAACTATACGAATATATTTGTTTGTGACAAATACTTTGACGGTTACTCATTATCCGGCTGAAAAACGAAATAACTCAAACATAAAAATGTAACACATTCTGTGATTGTTACTGTGCTGTGCTTAGTACTGGTAGGTAGGCTGTACAAGGTGGCAGACTACAAACCTAACAAGTATCCATGACTTATCCTAAACGAAGGCATTTATGAGCATACCCCTACCGACATCATAAGACTCATCGTCATCATAAGACTAAGCAATTTCGGTGATGTAGGGGGAGGAGATAGGTAGGGAAGGTGAACCAGAAGAGATTCCAGAGATCCCAGGATCGAAGTACCTTAATTTGTCTCAGCTCGATCATATGAATAGAACGTAGTAGATTGACAAAATATGATGTTTATGGAAGGAAGTCGCTGAATGCGGCCAGCTCAGAACTGGTTGATATGCAAATCTTTGGGAAGCACTAGCACTGCCTGGGAACCTTTTTTCTTTTTTTTTTCTCGAGGACAAAATCCATTTACGGACCTACCAACCGCTGGCGAGGCGGAAGGCGTGTGTGGGACTCGCTCGGTGGCGGCCGAGAATACCCACTAAAACTCCCCGATATACCTCCTTGCCCTTCCGTGGGAGCGACCCGGGGTCTGCCGAAGCAATTCTCCGAGCCGGTCCCAGGGCTTCCCGACCTAGTCAGACACTAGGTCGGGGTTTGCGCCAATGGGGGATTCCCGGGTATATTCGGGAGATCCCCAGACGTGGCAGCCGGTGGAATGCGTGCGTGGAAGCCATCCAACGCACGCGGCCGCTCGCGGGACTGTCTGGGAACCTATGTCAAGCACTAGGCTTTGTTTGGTTGAATGATCATGTTGTCGAAGATTCATACCAGATTAGGTAATAGTGTAGTCTCATTTTTTGTACATTGTTTCTATTGTTGTATGGACAACATCCTAAAATGACTCAAACTCGCCTGTGAAATCTGGATTCTCAATCTAGCTACCATTTAGTTAGCTGGTACAACCATTACCATTTAGTTAGCTGTAACATGTAGCATATTACAACCTCCTTCCTCATTATGCTCCAAAATATTATTGGAGATAACTTCAGAAATTGTGCAAACTACATCAGTCGTCTAGTTTATCAGTATAACATTATAACGATCTAAATTCACACGATGATAGTTACCTGTATGTTTTGCAATTATTTAAAATGACCACTTTTTATATTGGTAAATCAAGATTATGCCAATTTCATATACTTATTTAAATTGTTATTTAAAATATAGTTCTCAGATAGTTTAATATTTTAAATCGCAAGCTAAAAATTAATGAATACATGTAATAAACTCTTTTAATATAGCAGTTAATCGATCTTAAAAAAGAAGCTTTTAGCTTATTGGTCAAGACCAAAAAGATTATGACCATAGTCCTATTATTAGATAAAACTGAACACCTGTCATCAAAATACAGAATGGGTTCTTTTAGTGAGATACCGCAAATTGGTCAATAATTGTTAAGTTGCTAAAACATTAGATTTTTATGTGGACACACAATATTGTGGAATAAAATATATTTTTTAGAAACGAATAAAATAGTCTTCAAAATTATTTTATTAAACTTCTTGGAAGCAAATGAAACAGCTTACTACCAAAACTATACAGGTGACTTTGACAGATGATCAATCCCAAGCATAGATATAATCCCAAGAGACTTCTCCATTGTCATTCTAGTATCGTAGGAGAAGTATAGTAGGAGAAGGCAGAATCTATGAGAAGTTGCTAAATATTAGGAAACATGTTGTGTTTATAGAAAAAACTAAAACTTTAAATAACCTCAGACAAAAAAAGATCGTCCAGTCACCCGGGTATATTTGTAAACATTTTTTATTGTATTCCTGATTTCACTCTTCAAATCTTTTAAGGGACTAAGCTGGTTTTCATGAAATATAGTTAAGAACGCTCTCAACTGAACCATCTTTCAAACAAAATACAGAATCGAAATCGATTCATGCGCTTGGGAGCTACGATGCCTGCCACAGACAGACTGACAAACACACACACACACACACACACACACACACACACACACACACACACACACACACACACACACTTCAAAGTTATAACATCCCTCTTTTTGCGACGTGGGTAAAAATAGCAAAATTTGAAAAGGGAGTTTTTTCTGCTGCTTTAGCTCTCCTTGTCTTCCCATATTCGAGGGCTTTTCTTTAGTGAGAATTTTATAAAAAAAAATTGCTTTGTTGTTGACTTACAGTACGCTTAATGTTAACATTTTACATGTTATTGATTGTAACCTGATATCACCGCGGTAATCCGGCATTAGATAGCTGCAGGCACGATCAGTATTAACTATTTAGTGCGGGCCACTTTACCAGCGGGCAGGTGAAACAAATGAGCATCGTTTCACGTCTTTTTCCCACGTTTTTCACACTACACTACTTTGGGAATACTTCACAATTCGGTGACAATGCAACTTGCAACTACTTTGAACTTACTGCGAGCATTTTCAGGTCGAAAGAAAATCCGGTATGTATGGAGTTCTTATACCAATCAATAGATGGCGTTGCTCGTAGCTACGTTTTTGCTCTTTTTAGGACATTTAATAGCGTTGGATTTTTACTATTAATCTATTTAATATTGTTTTTTATACTTTGGTTCGCACCGTTAGCTAAAGAATTAAGCTACTTCATTCAACAGAGTGAACGAAACAAATGATACATCACACGATTCCTGCGATCTCCCTTTTTTTTCTTGATCGCCAAATTTTGTCGTAGTTTCCGTCGTAATTGCTATATGCTTCGACCGCTCGCCCGCTGACAATGTGGCTGTTTCAAAAGCCTCAATAGATACACAAGGACGGTTGAGGAAAAGTACACCCTATTTCTGGACATCAAAGGCTTGAATTGCAAAAAACAGATTAAATTTATGCTCTGTATTACGCTTTACGGCTATAATTGGTTTACATCCGAAACTATTAAGCCCTTACAAATCAAAGATGAATAATATTTATGATAATATATGGTGTTCGAGCCACAAGCCGAACATTGGACTCCGGCAACAGCGCGGTCAGCAGCGGGCCAACCTACATTCCACATTAACAGCAGCATCGTGCACCGTCGGCACTTTACACCGACGAGTCACATACAAAACTTATCATTGTGTACCATCTAATCAACATAATATATAAACAGTACTTTTAGCATCAATAAACTAGATTTCAACCGTCCGTGTTGGGTCTCACTTCCGCGTCCCGCTGCCGCCCAGGGCTACTCTCTGGGGTAGCTCCTCTAACACCGTCATGCTGCCGCCCAGGGCTACTCTCTGGGGTAGCCTCCACTAACATCAACTTATCATGCACGTGCAGGTCGCGGCGCCTTACAACCGCTCGCGGTCTGCCCGTACATAATGGTCCTTCGAGCCTCTTATCACTCCTGCTGTAAACCAGGTACGATACCCTGGACCAGCGCCCTTTTCTGTGCGAGTGGGAAGCGACGACTTACAATCGTTCGTAACTTGCTCGTACAATCCTATATCTATCATATCTATATTTAACTATAATATTTATTTTATATATTTACTTACTTTAAATTGACTTAAGATATACAAGTAATGTATTTACATCATGAACCTACATTTCATTCATAACTTAACATGAAAAACATACGATAATACAGACAGTGACACTAAATTGCACTATCAGCAACATTCACTATCAATGAGTCGGTAATTTGAGTACTACTCACATTTTATTATTTAGCAAAACATTACACAATTCAGTGTGTATTTATTGATTTACTATTTTTATATCATGACACAACTTTACATGCATTGGTTGGTGGGATAGGTAACTCTACAACATAACAACAACAAGTAGGGAATATATCATTTCTCATAAGCACATCCTTACGGGATAACATGAACAATCACACATTACATTACACACCCTTACACTACAACAAGTTAGGTAAGGACAAACATACTTTATCAAACTAGTCCTTACACTGCAGACAAGTCAGGTAAGGACAACATATCAAGCGACAAACACGTCCTTACACCGCAAACAAGGTGGGTAAGGATAATTAACTTAACAAGTCCCTAGACTGCAAACTAGACAGGTAGGGACAACTTACTAAACACACCCTTAGGCTGCACACTAGCCAGCTAAGGACAAGCATACACTTAACTCGTCTCTACACTGCACACGAGCCAGGTAGAGACAGCTTTATCATACACGCCCTTACTCTGCATACTAGCCGGGTAAGGTGAACAACGTTAACAAATATTCTACTTTATGTACTTCTATATGCTATCCACTGACCTAACCAATGCCAAAATTCCCCAACCTAACGGACACTACATTAAAGAAGCCACTGGGGATATCAGCAACGTAGTATCGCTACCAAGAATCAACAAGATCACAGCGTAGCGATCGGTCACTGGTCTCCCACCAGCGGGTATCACCAGTGTACTGAGAAGTCGCCTTGGCTTAGAGACAAATCAGCAAACTACAAACATCCGGGCCACAATCAAGAATCAACATTCTCGGAGTTGGTAGAAGTGTCAAGCATCCTTTCGAACACTCAACATCATCAAGAAGACAAGATTACCATCCACAGAAGACTCTCACTCATCTTCTATTGGAACTTGGAGCATGATCGAGACAAGCTGGTCATCGAACTCCATCAACAACACCACAACGGGCAGCAGCATTAGAAAAAACATTCTCTGAGTTGGCATTTTCCTCAAGCCAACTCTTGAACATTGACTACAACATCATCATCATCAACAGCAACATCAACTGGAGGGACAACGCCGCCTCATCATCACTTTTCGGAGTCGGGAGTATGTTCGAGCCACAAGCCGAACATTGGACTCCGGCAACAGCGCGGTCAGCAGCGGGCCAACCTACATTCCACATTAACAGCAGCATCGTGCACCGTCGGCACTTTACACCGACGAGTCACATACAAAACTTATCATTGTGTACCATCTAATCAACATAATATATAAACAGTACTTTTAGCATCAATAAACTAGATTTCAACCGTCCGTGTTGGGTCTCACTTCCGCGTCCCGCTGCCGCCCAGGGCTACTCTCTGGGGTAGCTCCGCTAACACCGTCATGCTGCCGCCCAGGGCTACTCTCTGGGGTAGCCTCCACTAACATCAACTTATCATGCACGTGCAGGTCGCGGCGCCTTACAACCGCTCGCGGTCTGCCCGTACATATGGAATATGTTAATAAAGTAGTATTAAGCCCTTATCATCAAAATTTGTGCCGATAAGTGTAATTGTTTATAAGACTTATTCATATGTTAGTTAATTACCTTTTAAGGTTTCGCGGAAATCAATGTTTAAGTAGTGCATTAGCTTTGGTTCCATGAAATCTATTTCTCTATAGTTAGAGTGATTGAATCTGATCCAACCAAATTTCGGCCCCGATTGTGCTTAATAAGAACGTATTTACCACCCGTGTTGGTCCGGGACACAAAGAGAATGTACCAACTACTTTTCTTGCCTAGCATGTCGTAAAAGACGACTAAGAGCGTATTGGGTACTGGGTCTGTGATTGTGTAGGCGATGAGCTAGCCACTTGTTACTACTCTTTCACGATTTTTCATCTGACCAAACAGAATTTTTGTATGGCTAAATGTGGTCTTAAGGAACACCTTGCTCCTTGGACTCTGCCTACCCCTTCGGGGATTACAGGCGTGATTTTATGTATGTATGTATTTACCCCAGCCAAATCACAGTCGAAAACATTATGTTATTACGTTAACACACTCCACGAGGCAACACGAGGGAACGATACTATGGATGGATGGATATGATGTGGATGCCCGCCAGCGCTGGCTCCGCCCGCGCGCGCATTTAATTACAAGAGATACCTAACTTCGGTTCACGTTTACGTCAAAATGTATAGAAATCTCGCCGGCACTGTTGCCAGTGCTGCCGGCCAGCCAACCTATGAAACCACCCTAAGAGAAAGCATAAACAGGCGAAAAAATCACACTTCCCTGTTTTTTTTTAGTTTCCGAGAAACTGTTTTAATTACAGATTACTATATATTTCGCGCTGACTGATTGCTTTAGTTGTTATATCCCTATTTTTTGATAAAATAGGAATTTTATCATGTGAGAACAGTCATAGGCGAAATGGTGAACTTTCATTGGTTTGAGAAGGTAAGGCTTATCCAAAACTGTAGTGTTGATTGTAAACTACAATCAGGCAAAATGTGAGAATTAACTAAAACTTCTGCCACATAATATCATCACACCACTATCACTTCGGGGATAGTGGTGGAGTGATATTATGTTGTTAAATAATTGTAGTTATATGAGTAGAACCAAGATTATAGCAAACTACAAGCAAGCTGCAAGCAAGCTTACCCCTATGTGTAAGTTATCATTGTAAAAAACATAACTTTTTTAGTTGCGTTAAGAATGTCCTTTTCTATCGGAAACGTGCTAACGCAACTAAAAAGAAAAGTTTTTTACAATGATAACTAGCTAGTTCTTTGTATTATAATGTGCAATAAAGTATATATAAATAAATAAATAACTTCACCTAGGGGCACTGTAATCCCTGCCTACCCCATTGGGAAAAAGGCGTGATTTTATGTATGTATGATTGCAGGAAAATTTAACGAGTAGGAGTATAGAAGTACTAAAATTTGTTTACTGTTCGTAATTCTGCGATGACAGAGCAAACAGTAAGTGGTCTCTCCCTTTGCTGCGGTCTTGAACCCTTAGCTGTTCTTAATAGAGATCAGTCTACATTGCCATCTGTCGGTGAAATCGTATTCATGTCTGCTTATCGGTGCTCCAGTTTTTGTTACATTTGAATCGCAGTGTCCTTACACTAATACACTTAGTAATGTTTGTGCGATTTACATAATAGCTTCATAAAAATTTTGTTACGGTGCTCTTTTACATTAAAAAACAAAGGGACAGTTTTTTTTTAATATTCTCCCTATAAGCGGACGACAAAGGGATCTGACCCCATGTCATGTCTTTCGTAATAATATTTCTTCAGTAGTTTACATTGAAATGCTAGCGTAATGCATTTCAATGCATCATAAGAGAGTTTGGCGTCAAACAATCGATGGCAGAGACTTCGATGAGGTGGATTACAACGATAAAAATCCCATCATTTTCACACCACTTGACGATTATTTCAATGATTCTCCATATTGCTCATAATTATTGACACTTATTACACAAAACTACACTGATTTTACGCAACAAGATCCACTCCGAAACAATTTTACAATCACTGAAATAAAAATCACGTCTACCATTTTTGGCGCCAAAAACTCACCTCAGTTTTTTTATCCGGATGTTTAATATTTTTCATAGATAGTTGACTTTGCATTCTGCAGTACGTATCATTGCATTAGTTAAGTACTTACCAGTAATAACATCAACCAACATGAAATATTTATGAGTATTATTTGTATGTTTCATATTTTCGTAATCGTAATTGTATTTTTCGTACTTACCTACATAGCTTCGCGTCTTGGCAAAAGCCATTCTTCTAAGAAAACCTCTCCCACAAATGTACGTCCGAAATACTATAGGACTTTTTGCTGAAAGGCCGTAATGTCTAGCCTCAGGTAGATGAGAAATATAGTTAACATACATACATACATATAATCACGACTATTATCCCCTACGAGTTAGTCAGAGACTAGGCAAAAGCACCGCAAAAACAGTCCATTGCCATAGTCCGCGCTTCTTCAAGCAGTGACTGCACTCAATATCTGCTGCCCATAAGATGCTGCTCAATTAGTTATTTTCCTGACCAATTTAGAAATATTTACTGGCCATAAGTTCCTGACCAATTATTTTTTGCTGACCAACATCCGAATATTTTGCTGACCATTTAAATAACACCCTATCCTAAATAGTTTAACACAAACAAAACTTAGGACTATATTAGGTCAATGGACATAAATCCAATAAAAAATTTAATTAGAGATAATAAAAAAAACACATAATCTTTAGATAATGTGTTTTTAAGTACGTCAATATTAATGAGAACTAGACTTCAAAAATAATTTACCACGGAGTTGATGTTAATGTCTTACCTTTTTGTTGTCTTAGGTACTCTATAAATATGCAGCGAGTTAAAAACATCATCCAATCTGACCGACAAATGCTTCAAATCTCTCGAGATGTTATCCAATAGACTAATAATATTATTGTAATATAATTGAAGTCCTTGACTCGAGCAAGCACATTATAAGGGTGTAATTTTCCCGTCAGTAAGATTATTATACCATGTCGGACTCCACGAGGGGCGAACCACCCGCTGACACTAATTTTGGTGACCCTGACCGGAGAACTGAACTACTCCGACTTTCAGTTACATATCAACAGGAAAATGATATTAAGTTAGGAAGAAAATGTGTGCCCGTTGCAGTGGGCAGAGGTCTTAATGCTAGGACCGTCCCTTGTATAGGAAATTAGGAATGTTTGCGAGTGTTTTTGCTTTATTTTATAAAAAGCATATGATGGTAAGCGGTAGGAGAGTCCATAGCCCATATCTTTGAAACTACTGAACCGATTTGAAAAATACTTTCACCATTGGGAAGTTACATTGTCCCCCGGTGACAAAGGCTATATTTGGCCCTGAATAGTCCCGATATTTCTTCGGGAACAGGTACCATGCGGGTGAAAACGCGGAGACCCACCAGCTATTGAAAATTTCTGTTACCAACATATTTTTTACGGTAATTTTTGAACTAACATTATATCGACAACAATTATGGTCTAATAATATTTTAAGAAGTTTTCAAGAATTTTATATTTTACTTTTTAGGATTATAGCAAGAGGAAGTATTCTTTGTCTATCCCTATGGGAGAAAGGTGGGAATTTATGGTATGTATGTTTGTTTATTTATCAAAGTATGTTTGTTACAGGCTTCGAACGGGTTGGAGTGCAGCTCGAAGCGAGCCTCCTTTGACGGTCAGCGAACGGGAAGCCATAGCGGCCGTCGTGAAACGGGCAGAGAAGTTGGAGGAAGTCGAGGCCAGACGGGTCGGCCGACTGGTTGCCAGACTTGAAGGTAACATACATACAATCACGCCTGTAATCCTTGAAGGGGTAGGCAGAGTCCAAGGAACACTGTGTTCCTTGAGACCACATTTAGCCATACAAAAATTTAGTTTGGTCAGATGGAAAATCGTGAAAGAGTTGTAACAAGTGGCTAGCTCATCGCCTACACAATCACAGACCCAGTACCCAATACGCCCTTAGTCGCCTTTTACGACATGCTAGGGAAGAAAAGCAGTTAGTACATTATTTTTGTGTCCCGGACCAACACGGGACCTTGAAGGTAAACATAACAATATTATTTGTATACGCTATTAGTTATTAGGTACTCATGTTTATAGAAATTATTCTAACAAACACGAGTGAAACTTTGAGTTGTATGATTTCACACCTAAACCTTTGAGCTAATGCTCATGAAGTTATTGACATTGAAATAATCTGGTACGTAACTTTTTAGTAAAAAAGGATGTTGTGTGTTGGGAAATATTGACAATAATCGTGAATAATACCTATTTGCTATTTAGAAATATCAGAAACTGAAAACATGCATAAATGGAAAATATGTAGCATATTCTTATGCATATACAGGTCGATCAATCGAAATAGGTCAGTGGGGAGAAATCAGAAGCTATGAGAGATAGAGAGATAGACCATCATTCTGTATATTAAGCAGAGAGGCAGTAGTTATAACATTCACATTTCGCCTGAGACGTTTAATTCGCTAACAGACGGCAAGCCGTTGCCAGGCACTGGGTACAGTGTACCTACTTAAGATATTAAGACATTCAAACTAAGTTTTAAGAAAATCCAAAGATTTGTGTGAAAGTTTTAAAGGCCATAAAAGCCACTTAGCCTTACCGGACGATATAAGACTTGCGTATTCAAACCATAAGGTTCCATAAGCAAGATAAATTATAATATTCCTAAAGAAATTAATGGTTGAGTGAGTTTAATAGTGCTTTGCTGATGGGTATTACCCTTCCGGGATATAGGTGTAATGATGGGTGTTATATACCTAGCCTTTCCCCACAGGGAAATAACTTCTTTCCACTTGCTACGATCCTTACATATTTCTTTTGCTCTATCAACTTCCTTATCATCACATCATCACTTATCATCATCATCATCACATTCCTTATACATGCTCGGCGATTACAGGTACTCATGTGTTAATTTTAGAAATTAATCATTATCATTTCCCTGCACTACCTACCTCCAATTTAGTTTGTGGTCGGCGATGTATGTCGTCAGCTTCTATTCATCACTCGCAATATCAACACTCACTGTTTTAAAAAATGATAAATTATTATTATTAATCACAAGTATTCTAGGCGTCAGCCAGCTCCTTGTTAGTTAACTTTGTTGATTTATAAACCCTTCTATTGTCGAGGCTATGGACCGATGCATGGACCTCTAGCAATACAGCAGTAAAACTTTAGAAAATGTCTATAATATGTGAATTGAAAACAGATAGAAAAAATAAAAAGACTGCTGTTCAATCACCTGTTGGTGTAATAAAGACCCCAAATATAAAGCCCCTGTTCGGCTTAATACAATTTTTTTTTATAATATTTTCTAGAATTAAAGCTAAATCCTGCCGTCTGTGTAGGGGTTACTTCCGTAATGATAGCTTATCCCAAAAATTAAAAAAAAAAATATTATATTTTATATAATATAAAGAATATGTAATTTTTCGATTGAATCCAGTCACGTATTAAGTCAGTAAACACATTTATTAGTAACTTTACTTTTCGGCAGCACGTTAATAAATCGACGGGCAAAATTGATCCCTATTGCAATTGTATAAAATCTTAGTGTCATAACTTTCAGACCAGCTGTACAAGATGAAGTTTTTGATTGATTGAGAGCTTAGTAGCGCAAGCACGTCTCTAAATGAAGTGCCCATGCAGTTTTGGTCGAAGTACATTTTAAGACTTTTTATTAGCAATAATGAACAAGTTAAAGTCACGATAGTTTTAAGGGATTGACATTTTTATTCAATTTAATTCATGTATATATAATGAATGTATATCGAATATCGTATGCCTTGCGGCTCTGCCCCTACCCTACCTGAATAGTGAGCACATCCACATAGTATTTCAGGAAAACTTATTTGATGACATAGTAATGTACCTTATATAAAGCAGATATATGAGTGTATATCAAAAATAAGATGGTAGACCTAGGTTGCCCTAGGTACAATAGAGTTGTGTATACACGTTTGACAGTAAATGCCTCTTATTGTTTTTTTTTTTTTGCTTTACTGGCCTGGATACTCGTCCTTTAGGTCATGAATTAAGACTCATCTGTCAAATGTGTATACAATAGCCTAGTTGACCCTTTTTTATTGGTCCCCAAATGATTAATTACTGATAGCCATCACCATAAAAATAATTATTTTCTAAAGCCTATAACACAATACATTTTAAATTATAAATTACGTTTTTGCTTAAATGTCAAAAAGGCCTTCGGTCCTGATGGTCTATGAATTATGTGTGCCGCATCGTCACGATTATTGTAAACAACTCAATACGCATGCGTGACATGGCCGACAGTTATGCTTGATTGGTTGCGACTGGCGTTTGACGGATTTTGACCATGCGTAGTAATTGTTTACATGAAGCGTTACTCAACTAATTTCACGAACATGGTGGATAGCGTTTTTAGCAGATGAATAAAAAGTAAAAATAAAATATATTTAAATTGAATTTCTACAGCAATCCAGGTATATTTCGGACCCTTATACTAAAGAATATGTGAATGATACATTATTTTCATTACTTTTGATATGAGTCAATTAACCTATTTTTGAACTCATCTGATGATTTTGAGTAATTTACTAAGTCATTTGCATCTAGGTATGCGTCGAACAGCGCAAGGCC
Source organism: Parapoynx stratiotata (assembly GCA_910589355.1). Lineage (NCBI taxonomy): Eukaryota > Metazoa > Arthropoda > Insecta > Lepidoptera > Crambidae > Parapoynx > Parapoynx stratiotata. The sequence continues at coordinate 7,123,191 of OU342479.1, forward strand.
CAGCCCCTCGGACGTGCCTGCTGTGCGGCGAGACCGCCCGGCTGCTGGCACCGCTGAGGACCTGTGCCATATGCCGGCACTCCGCTTGCCCTAAATGTGTCATTGACACGCCGCCACATAGGTGAGGTACTTTGTAATTGCCCGTTTATTTCTTCGAAATGAAACCCGGTACTAATTCGGTGTCATTAAAATGAATTTATAACAAATTTATTACATCTATACTCTCGGATTTAAATTCGTTCAAAAGAATTGACACCAAAATATAAATCAATTTTCTATCAAATAGAAAAGAAATTTTATTGTCAAAATCTCATCTAATCTGTTAAAAATTTTTCTCTTCAAAGTGTAGTTTCATCCGTCATTTATTTTCTCGGTTTACAGTTTGATATTGGCCGATAAGTTGGACAAATCATTAATAGGTGTTATTAAAACGGTCAGCAAAATATTCGAATTTAAGTAAGCGAAAAAATACAATTGGTCAGCTAAAATAACTAATTGGTCAGCAACTTATAGCAGCAAATATTTCTAAATTGGTAATCAAAATAACTAATTTGTCAGCAACATATGGGCAGCAGATATTTCTAATTTGTCAGTAAAATAACTAATTGGGCAGCAACTTAAATTATTTCTCTGCTGACATATTGTTTAGTATATTATGTTTTGATGACACAAATATTGTTGTTATGGGTTATAAAAAAAATAACCTTTACCTACTTAATATCTATCATAATACATTTCCTATGAATTGATCCTTGATCCTTCATTGATCATTTTCCTAGATTTTATAAATTTCTCGCTAACATATTGCTGCCCTAATAATAATTTTTTGCAGCCCAAATAATTATCTTGCAGCCCAATTAATGACTTCCCATCATTAATTATCTCACAGAAAAAATAAGTTTTAGTCATGGCCAATATCCAAAGCCTCCCCCAAAAATCTCGAAGCATCGCGAGAGGTCTTTCTTTAGGAGGTCACATTGTATGTTAGAGACATGAATAATTTTCATTGTGTGAGTGAAAAATATTCAGGAAATCTTGGGATTGTCCAAAAGAATTAATGTAGTCGAGTTTCTTTAAAACAACAGCATAACATAGTTTCATTCACATGTTATCAGCAACTTTTCCACAAAGTTTTCAGCTTACACATGCCACACCATTAAATGTACGAGTATGTATGTAAATTCTCCCTAATAGGAAAATGAAACATCTAACCTTTGTAACGTCGAGAAATTTCGCGGTCGACAAGTAAAGTCTCCGTTTTAACTTATTTTATGTCAGTATTTTATGTACTCCCTGCACAATATGCTAATAAATTTGAATTTTTATACAAATATTTACCAGGGATGAAATGCAGAACATACTTTTATTACCTATTTTTGGTTTGTGGGATGAGTTGATGAATTACTCTGTTTTTAAATTCGAAAAAATTAAGATTTTTTAATATAAATCAAATTTTTCTTTTTATAAGAGAAGCTAAGACATTTACTTTCTTTTTTGTTGTAAAATTCTCCCATGTAGGGAAGGCAAAGGGAACGAAGCCCATACAGCCAAGTCTTCAGTATATATTTCTTCAGTAGTTTGCATTGAAATGCTAGTGTAATGCATTTCAATGCATCTTGCGAGAGTTTGGCGTCAAACGATCGATCGCAGACACTGTGGTGCTACTTGGATGAGGTGGATTACCACGATAAAAAACTCATCACTTTTCACACCACTTGACGTTTATTTCGATAATCCTCCATATTGCACATCATCACAGACACTTATTACACAAAACTACACTGATTTTACGTAACAATATCCACTCCGTACAATATTACAATCATCGAAATAAAAATCACGTCCGCCATAGTTGAATGCCGCCAAAAACCCTTTCTTTTTTTTAATAACGGGTTTCTAAGTCTCTACTGGACGAATGGCCCACCACTACAAGGCATTGGGCTGCCCTATAAATAAATGTCCATTTTTCGCAGAATATTATACCTGATTTTACCCTCCGTATTTTCTTGGAACTCCGAATATATTAGACAGGACATTATTACAATCTGGTATTTTCCAGGCCTAGACATTTTTAATGTATGAGAAAAATTCTGTTAAATAACATAGAACAAAAAAGGTTTTGTAACAAAAAAGACTCTCATTTGACTTTTTAATAAAAGCGGCAGATTATATGCTGCCTGAGTCAAAATTTTCCAGTAGTCTCAAATTATCAAAAGAAACTGTATCTACTAATTAAAAACTAGAGTACGTTTTGTTTTAAATTGTTAGTAAAAAAATTACTACCTTTTTCTTTGACGCATCACTTACTAGAAGTTGCGGTAAGATGAAGTCTTTTCTTGGTCTTAGATTTTCAATACTCAAAATAGTAAATAGTTTAGTCGTTCAGTACGGCCTTGTTATCAGGTGACCAAATATAACGAAATTATAAATAAATATTTTTCTGTCAGACTATATATATGTATATGATTGTTTACTACTCCTAAAATATGGTCAAAACAAAATTAATATCACACATATTTCATTTTGACTACATTCTAAAGTTTTTTAGTGTAGCTGTTTAACTTTACCAAAATGTTCTCACCCTGTCTGTCGTAAGTCCTAGGTAATTCTTCTTAATTAAAATTTTGAATTCGGTTTGATAATGGTAAACGCCAGCTTAGAACTAGTTAATGAGTCTGTATAAATCATAATTAAATGAGATAATTATTGTAGAGAAAATAATAAAATACCTAATATTCGCAGATGAATGCTCAGTGATTTATCACAAAATGGTTTTTCTAGTTAGCGCCACATGAGGCGTGTTACACAATGAGTAATGCATAAAGCGACATGACATTTTTATTTATTGTTATTTGAAACAATATTTCTTGAGATTCAAACATCATTTACAAACATTTTTATACTTTACCATGTGTTTTGTGATGAATACAGGCATTTATTTACTCTTGGAGGTTTATTATGGATTTGTATGTAAACGAGCATACCTGGTAGCTTTGTTTTCGATATCGGAAACCAAAGCGTACTAACCACTACACCACAAGCGGCATAAGCCGCTTAAATGGGCTAATTAATAGGTATTGAATGTCAAATATTATTTTATTCTATTAATTTGTTATTTCAACAGGCCGCTATCCAGAGAACAGTACATATGTAACCTTTGCGCCGAAACCAGAGAGATGTGGAAGAAGTCAGGGGCGTGGTTTTTTAAATCCCTACCAAAGTATATTCTACCCGAGAGAAGAGCGACTTGCAGGTACAACGATATAGAAGTGGCGAAAGCTTTACAGGTATATATTTATTGCAACTGTGTGATTTACAGATATTTAAACAGTATAACTGTGTTTAATGCAAAGATGAACCGTAGAATACTACTCACCTCCCACTTTATACCTAATGGTACGAGTAACCGCAGTGCGGTCAAGTTATAAAAAGTCTATTTCTGGTAATGTCTATTTAACACCAAAAATCTTTTAGCTCTGCAATAATTTAAAATGACATTTTAATAGTAGTTTATGTAACTGTCTTATAATATAGGTACCTAATTAAAACACGAGCGTTGTTTTAAAAGCTTGGCGAGCCTTGGCGAGTTTTTTAATCGTATCACGCGAGTGTTTTAATACTGAGTTATGTGCAGTTACATACACTACTTTATCTACACTCATTGTTCAAAGAAATAAAACAAAATTTTTAATTAATTTTATTTATTGTTGGCTGTCTGGAAAACATTTCCATAGTTTTGTGTGTTTTAAAGAAAAATAAGTGTTGCATAATGAGTCCAACCTGTTGCATTATAGTAGTTTATGAAACTGGTACATAATGAGGGGTAATAACTAGTTATGTGCAGTTTCATACACTACTTCATATAATCTCATACATTGAATGTAAAAAATAAAAGACAAATATTGATACTGTTTATTTATTGGTTATTGTAAGTGATAACATTTTGTATATTACAATTATTAAAGTACTCTTTAGCATTGAATGCTTTGATCACAGCGACGAACATTTAAATTTTTGCGACAATTCTTGAAAATATGCCAATAGAACATTTTCTGAGAACGAAGTAGCATTTTTATTCTTTTTCCACGCCAAAATGTTTTTTCGTATTAATTTAATTTTATCGTATAATTTTCTTGACTTTACTGGTAGTAGATTAAGACTGAATGCTGCGGCAATCTCTAAAATGTCGGGCGGCTTTAAATTTTCTTCACATTCACTATTAGACATTTTAATAAACAATAATAATTATCCAGCGAAACACAACAACGAATTGCAAGGAAACGTATTATGGCGCCAAAATTCCCGGCATCTCCGCGCCGCGCATGCGCCAAAGCGCGCGCAGCCACAGATGAAAAATGAAATCGTGGTCTGTAATCGAAACGTAATGAAAAAAAATAATATTATAACATTATTTTGTTAGAAAAATAGTGTTATAATTAAATTTTTTAATTTCATTGCGATATACTGTTTGTAAAGTTCGTCAATATAAACTCGATTTGAGTTTTATACGATGTGAGAGTAGATAAAGGTCGTTATGTTACAGTTTCCATTTTTTAATTTTCGTTTTTATCATCTGTGTTAAAAAGTATGTCATTATAAGTTCCAGTCTGAGTTCATAATTTGAACATTATAACATAAGTGTAGATAAATGTATTTTATTTATTGTGTACTTTCGTGATGATCTGATCTGATTTCTACATTGTCGCGAAACCTCTGTGGTTTATGTCAATGTATTATTTTCAACTTTATGTATTATTTTGTAAACCATAATAAATGAAAAAAAAAAAAAAAAAGATATCAGTAATGTGCAGCCGGACATATTTTTTTATCCACTATAGTACATTATACATAGCACAGAAAAGTGTAAAGCTCAAGGTCCAATCATGCTACGAAGCTCACATAAGCTCGCCGTTGCGCAACCTGTAAAAGGATCAAGCCCTGTAAAATTAAAAGACTCAGAGTTACGACTCCTAAGTCAGAAAACCCTAAAAAACCATTGAAATTTAATTATTGGTATCAACAGGTATCAAAATCGCGTACATTAGGGGAGCCTATGTGATACGGAATACATGCACAACGTCAGGGTGTAATTAATGTTATATTCTGCTTGCAGTAGCAACAATTATCTATACATTTATTTAAATGTAGCGTTCGAATGTCTGTACATAGAAAAAAATGCTTAAAACCAAGTCAGAGAGAAATAAAAGAGGGGAAATACAAAATAAAAAGTTTATTCGTCTGTTTTTCTGATTGTACGGGCTAATCTCCGAAACAGCTGGACCGATTTCAATGAAATTGTGCATGTTGATACCTTATATCCCTGGTCAACATCTTAGATACTTATTATCCAGAAAATTAAAGGGTTCCTGTTGGATAGTTAAACAACCAGTAACCGCGGACGAAGCCGCAGGCAACCGCTAGTACAATATAAATGAAAGGCTACCATAAGAGCGGTGGACTGACTGCGAATAAGCTGTTCGTAGCACGTGAAAGTTCCTGCATCCATGATATTGTTTTGTCCTCTGATAGATTATGATATAATTTTATGAGATTAAGTTTAGGTTTTCACCCTGCATGAAGTTAACACCATAATGACAGTTTATTTTAATCCATGCATCCATCCATCAATGCAGTACAGTACAATGTACAATGCAGTACAGTCACGTGCATTAATATGTTACAATTCCAGTACTTTGTCATTCTGACATCATTAGTGTCCCTAGCTAGCCCACGACAACAGCAAATATTAGGTCCTTACCTATGAAATTGGTGTTTTGTATGGAGATTTTGGGTATGTCCGCATTTTACATACTAATATTTTATCAGTTTTCTTCACAACGACAAATCCACAGATAATAACATTTGGCATGTATCATTAGACAAGCTTTAGCAATATGTGTGTGAACACGCTTGATAAAAATTATTCATCGTTTTTATGTTAATGCAAATCAAATGATGTATTCGGGAGGCAGTTAAAAAGAGTTGTCTCCGTGTCCAATTTTAACACAATTAAACTTACAACAAATTATCAAAACAAATCAAAAGAGCTCAAAAATATAGTCTATTTTTAGACGAGGTAATTATTTTTTAGGAATACTCTGAATCTTAATAGTTACAGACAAAATACTAAGAGAGAATAAAAACACCAATTTGATAGGTCGTCGCCGGCCGGCCAGCCGGCCGGGTCGTAGTCAGGATCGAGCAGACGTAACAGGAAAACACATGTACTGCTTGAAGTTCACTTTATTTCAGGCCTCTTCGTTACAACATGAGCGCGACGACGACGCGCACTTTCACGAACCACAGACCGACATACACTGTTTTTTTCCTATGCTTCTATTGTCTTCCAATGACAATCGAATATTTTATTTTAAATTCAAATTGTTACTTTTTTTCAACGACCTCGAGACAACGCGCGAGTAGCAAAGAGTTCGCTACAGTAAGGACCCAATATTATATTACCTTGCTTGTAATTATTTAGATACTTAAGAAAGAACTTACCAGGCGAAATGACGGTGTCAAAATCTTTGCCACCCCTTCTGAGATACAAGAGTGATGATAATATCGTGATAAAACCTAATGGTTATGTGATATCAAAAATATCATCAATCATTGTAAAAATAATATTTGATAAGCGATATCAAATTCTCAATAAATCTTTCGGCGAATAATTTCGCTTAGTGTTTGCATGAAAGACTCGTGTATTGGGGAACATAACACAATTGTTTGGTGTTGGAATATAATTGAAGATATTAAAATGGGTTTTCGAGCATATTTTATTTCATTTAGTACAGTCAGCATCGATACATTCATTTATCGCGAAGTATTTGGAATAAAATTAATATTGAATTTTAATCAGATCATAGATATGAGTTGTCTTAGCCTATATACGTCCCATTGTTGGACACAGGCCTTCCTCATGTAAACAACCCCAATTTGGGTTGGTGGGTAACGTGCTTTCCGAAGCACGGAGGAGTTAGATCACAATGTTTTTTTCATTCATTCATTATTTCATTTCATTTCATTTTTTGGTCACCCATCCACGGCATGACCAAGGCGAACCTTTGTTTTCGATAACGAAAGCCAAAGCGCGCTAACACACGCCACCGTGCTCCTCACCACCATAGACATGGGTACAAAAATAGTTATTTAAATAAAAATTAGATACGCATTAGGAAACACCTACGAGGAGCATTAGGACTAGCACGGGCTTACAATGATAAAGTTAAAATATTACTATCTATATTATATACTATATAAAAATTACGTACTTTAGAGTAGGCAAACCTACAACGCTCTTGTAACTCCTCCGATGTTGCGGGTGTCTATGGGTGGCAGTAATCGGAAACACAGAGGAGTATGGGCCGTAACACCACCACGCTGACCCAATGCGGGTTGGTGGGTAGAAACGGTCACAATAGCGACCTGGACCAACAGCTTAACGTGCCTTCCGAAGCACAGGCGATTTCGAGGTATCAAAGTTTTGGTCACCCATCCACGGTCTGACCATGGCGAAGGTAGCTTTGTTTTCGATCGAAAACCAAAGCGGACTAACCACTACGCCACCGAGCTCCGTCTCGTTCGTTAATCCTTCGTTGGCCCTTATACTATATCAATTCAGTATTTTATATTAGGTCCTTACCTATGAAATTGGTGTTTTGTATGGAGATTTTGGGGATGTCTGCATTTTACATACTAACATTTTATCAGTTTTCTTCACAACGTCAAATCCAGAGATAATAATATAAGAGAGAGAATAATATTTGGCATGTATCATTAGACAAGCTTTAGCAATATGTGTGTGAACACGCTTGATAAAAATTATTCATCGTTTTTATGTTAATGCAAATCAAATGATGTATTCGGGAGGCAGTTAAAAATAATTGTCTTTGTGTCTAATTTTAACACAATTAAACTGACAAAAAAATATCAAATTAAATAATACGAGTTCAAATATATTATCTATTTTTGGAAGAGGCAATTATTTTATAAGAATGTTCTGAAACTTAATAGTTACGGACAAATTGCTAAGACAGAATAAAAACACCAATTTCATAGGTAAGGACCCAATACTTACCTTCAAACATCTATATACTAAAGGTAATATTATCAACAGGAAGGCGGAAACAGCAGCAACGAAGGTAAAACTGACTCGGAACCCGGTTCTCCGCTGAGCATCCACGCTCCGAGCTTCTCACGACAAGCCAGCAGCATCGAGAGGAAGTCCATAAGCTCCCCGCACGTAAGTCATTTAAAAAGTAACTACATACACTCATGTCATAATGTCGTCAAACTATGAACACAGTGAACACTTTTAAACTGCTAAAGTAAGTAGACAAGGTTGGATTCTAAGCACAACGTGTGCTTAGAATCGAACCTTGTCTTTGTCTTCTACTTTTTAATCGTAGTGATTAAAAAGTAGTTTTCTTTGAACAATTTTCTCTGGGATACAGTGTAAGTTTTCATTGTTAAAAACTCAACTGTTTTAATTGCATTAAGAATGTCTATGGGAAACAACACGACGAGCATTTAAAAAAATATATATTTTAATAGCACGGAATGTGTAACAGATTTGTTGCAAAAGTCATAAGAATCGTATTAGGAAAATTATTACATGTAATTATAACTAAAAACTTTTAAACAAAGTCTTTAAAGCACTCATTTTAGTTGTCAACCAAAATAATAATTTTAATAAGTGATATTTTAGTATTTTGACGTCAATAAGCGCGTCCCCGAAGCTTTAATTAGGTTAATGACTATAAATAATCACATCGCCACCTTGAAAGGGCTTATATTAAGATTCACACCATTGATGTTTTATTAAATACACCATAGAACTAAATGTTTTGCATTTTAATAACATTTTTATACCACAGAAATGCCGGACCATTTGACTATCTCACCCGAAATTGTGATGTTAATTAACTTTCATAAAAGCGACTATAAAAAAATCCAATAAATAAGTTCACCCTGGCTTTTCTCATAAAATCGGATGTCCAATAAATATGTCTTTTAGGCTTGCAGGCAAGCTTTATAGTATTGTACCTATGTGTATTTATTGTATGTGTAATAAACGAATTTCTATTCTATTTTATAGTTAACCTTTTTTTAACTATAGAAAATATATTTATTGTTCATGTGTTGTGTTGTGTAGTATTTATTGTTGTTGTTGTGTTGTTGTTTTTGTACATTTATTCTTCTATTGTAAGTAGCGGTGTTTAGATTACTAGACAACCCCCAATTTAACTTTAACAAGCACTAACTATTAGAATGGAACAATATTAACTCGTACCAAAATTCTCCGAATTTTATAAATGTATGAGCGACTCGTTCATGAAACAAAAGGTCGCAGACAGCGTAGAAGAATATTCATCTCTAAAAATCACAGAATTCAAAACTCAGTCTACGATTGTATCGCTGATTACTGAACTATAGAGAGGCGTGGGACCCTCTTTCTCCCATTAATATTAATGACTATAATAGACTAGACACATATGAGTAAACCATGCAATGACTTTTAGAATGATTGAAATATAATCGCGTATATGATACTAGCTGTTGCCCGCTGCTTCGTCCGCGGTTACAATGGTTTTTTAGCTTTACCATGGGCACCCTTTAATTGTCCGGAATAAAAAGGATCTTTTTAATTTCATTTCATTTTACCATGCAAAATTTCATTGAAATCGGTCCAGTCGGAGATTAGCCGGTACAAACAGACGAACAGACAGAAAAACAAAAAAATAAAAATAAAAACATGTTTGGTATTTTCCCTCTTTTTACATCATCCCCCTGACTTGTTTTTAAGCATTTTTTTTATGTACCGACATCGACCTCTACAATTTTATTATATGTATAGATTGCCTCTGCCTACCCCTTCGGAGAAAAATGATAATATGTATGTAATATAATATTTTGGCGGGATTTGGACATGTGATCAGTGAATGTAATATAGAAGAATTGTATGTTGTGCTGACGAGTGACAGGGCCAAGTGAGGGACCGGGACCTCATGCTCTCCTCGAGCATGGGAGAAGAAGAATTGCGTACAAATATTTTCAATATAAAATTGAAATACTTTTGCACCTTTAAATCAAATTCTACCTTTATAAAACTTACTTGCAGAAACAGCTATTTTTGCCTAGTTAACAAAGATTGTTGAGTCTTTTTTTGTACTACCTACCAGCATATAAGTCTAAGTCCTAACCAATTCATTCCTGTTTTTCTTGTTAAAAAATGTTTTTTGGATTCGGTAATGGTAACAACAACTTTAACAACGATTTCAACACGCTATGAATTTTTTCACATTTTTTACACTTTTGATTTTTGCGCAAAATTCAAACATGTAAATAGGTATTTACAGATATATTTCACATTTATACATCTACATCCATTTGATACCAATTTTATTAGACAAAATGCTATTTTATAGCAATTATCCAGCGAACTATCGAATTCAGGAACGAGGAAAATAAAATAAAATTTGTTATATCCGTGGGCGATAGGCAATTTAATTAACCGAGTTTCGCCACTTAGGCAGCCACTGGAATATATACAAGAGAGTCATTATTCTAAAATGCAGGCTGCGGCTGTTCTGGGAACGTCGATGCGATCCTTTGTACTCCTTATTTTCAGTAGTACCTACTTTAAATTTCGAGTCTACTCGTATAACATACATATAATCACGACTATTATCCTTAAGTCAGAGACTAGGCAAAAGCACCGCAAAAGCAGTCCACTGCCATAGTCCGCGCTTCACCAAGCAGTGACTGCACATGTGTTCAGCGTGACAGGTGGTGAGCCCGTCGCCGCTATAAGCTGCTGGATGTTGTGCAGTTCTAAGTCCATTGGTCGCCTTTTACGACACCCAAGGGAAGAGTATTGGTAGTATTCTTTAAATGAGCTGCTACCACACGACTCACGTCTACTCTTCTACTTGTATAATGTTCTTTTAACTTCTGTAATCCTGATATCATGGGGAAAGTTTTCGGTCAAAGTTTTAAGAAGTTTAATTATAATAAAGGTAATATGGTTGAAGTTATTCATACAGCAAACACGCCACGCCTCTATCCCTGAAGGGGTAGGCAAAGGCATTAACACCCACTCTGATATCTTTAAAACCCTGTGCAACAGGAAGCGAACTTGTTGCCACACTGAGACACAGAGCGACATTAAGAATAATTTAGGTACAGTCGATTACTAAAATCTGTATACATATTTTACAAGAGACAATCTTTATTTATTTCTTACAAGAGTCATAAGTGGTTACATATTTTTGGAGTTAACTTAATTTATAAAGCAAACTTCGTGAGCATCGAACCGACGACTTCTTGCACGAGGACTGCCATTCGTCAAAACTCATCTAAAGCTGCCTTATTTAAATAACACTTCCTAATTAATTATTAAATAGGTATGACAAGTATTTCTAAAAACTCTAAAACGTTACTGGGGGACCAGGAACTTCCTTGACAATACTGTGACTACGAAGTCGATCCAGAGACATACTCTTCTTTTTCTTTCTGGCCTGTTCCCACTCTAAGTAGGGTCGGAACAACATCTTTTCTTCTTCCATTCACTTTTTCTACATAGATATGTAAAGTAGCCTATGTCCTTTCTCAGTCTCTAGACCAGAGGTTTCCAGACTTCTATTTCTCATAGACCACTTTCAAAATTTATCTGGTTCCGGTGGAGCCCCTGCAGCTACATTTCTACCATATTCCTAAAACTGGACAAAAATGTGAAGATGTAAAAACAAAAGACCCCCGTCGAGTCTCCCGTCACCTGGACCACTTTGGGAACTAATGCTCGAGACTATCTGTGTACCAAATTTAAATTGAATCGGTTCAATAGTTTTGACGTGAAAGCAATGTCATCATTATTCTCTGTCACTCGTCAACTCAACGTTCACTTCCTTTTTTCCCATATCAGAACTCACACATTCAATCCATCGCTATCTTGGTCTTCCTCTCATTCTAGGCCCATCTTTATCCATACTTAACATTCTTTAACTCTCTTTAACTCTTTATTGCACATAAACAAAAAGAAACAATGTAAAAAGCAGAAGTATACAAGGGAGGACTTATCTCTAATAGGGATATCTTCCAGTCAACCCGTTGCAGGTGTGTGAGATCTCAGGATGTAAGAGAAGCGACACCAGTGCACAAGACAAAACAGAAATCTATGCAAACATATACATTACTAAACAAATAAAATGTTATATATAATTAAACAATATATAAACTCAATAAAATATTAATACAAATAATATAAATAAATAAAAATAAAAAATACATAATACTACATTCTTCTTGTTATTTGGCTTTCAACCCTCCTCATTTCATGTTCTGAACCATGCCAGACTATTGCTTCTCATTTTTCCTGTCACTGGCGCTACTTCCAACCTTCCTCTTATATACTCATTCCTGATTATGTCCATTCTTGTGACTCTACCCATCCAGCAATACATATCCATAAAAATCTGCTTATGTTTCCGATATCTTATAAAGATACTTAGGTATCTATTATTATTATACCTGATTAAATACATAAAATTTTCAACAAATTCCGCACATAACATCGCGTCTACAGTAATTCTGCCAGAATCGCCATTATTTGTGAAGATAATAAATTACAAGAAGATGCGAGTAATAATAATTGACGTATACACATGCCATACAGAAAAACGATATTTAGACCTGAATAGATAATTTATACTTGATTCTGATATTCCTACTGCTGTGTTACTCTAAATTGACGCACACTAACTCACAATATTGGGCCGGAATACAAGAGACACCTGCCCTCTTAGCATGAACACCGCATAATGATATATATCGGGTTTTTATCACGGCCAACTGTCAAAGTACTATGGAATTTGACAATTGGGCGTGTTAAAATGCGCTGCTCATGCTACCTATGCCCAAAATCGGAAAAATGCGATACATAAGTTTTTTTATACTGCCCAACACAGCCTTTTCAAACATTTAGCTGTTCTCTAAGTCAAAACCTCGGTATATGTTCGCAGCTGTGAATGGATGTTCTTTGATTTGCCATAGTGGATTCTAAAAAAGGACTGGACACTATTCCTTCTTAGAAGACAGAAGACAGTATATAGCAAACTCCTAAGCCAGATAGCGCAGCCGCAAGTACAAATTGGCTAGTCTTTTCTGGTAGTTCAAACTTCTTTTATTATGCTGCTTCCCTGTTCTTAACCACAGGTCATAACTTGAACAATATATTTATTGCTAATACAATTGGGAATATTGTGTTATACAAGAAATACATCTAAAACAATTTCACATAAAAGCACTTAACAACTACAAACTCTCCTGCCTTGATATAATAACTCTATATGACGATGCAACGTGTCTGCTATCACTCGTAATATCACCACTCACACCCTTCATCATCTTATAATCTTTAACACAATCAGTATTTTCTCCAGTCTGACCTATTAAAACTGTTCAAAATAAATTGTTCTCATCAATCAGATTAATTTTGTCTCGAGTAGAGATTAGTTTTCTACTTTCCACTTAAAATGTTATTTTAGGGCGAATTAGTTCATAAGTAAAGCTTTCATTTGAATTAGGATTCCGGTTTTTCACAGAACAGAGGCTTAAATAGACACGGCTTATGTATTTTCGTCTCTACTTTCATCAAAAAATAGTATCATTATTATTGTGATACTCTGTACAGATAATAGCAAAATGTTTTAAATATTTTCGACGATTTTGAAACACAATATTTGAAGTAGGGAGCAATTACATGTTTTTGAATTACTTTGTATCTGTCCTCAGCCTATATACGTCCCACTGCTGGGCACAGGCCTTCCTCATGGAGAAACACATGAGGAGTATGGGCCGTAACACCACCACGCTGTCACCACCAAGTTGAATTAAATCATCTTTAGTTCTGTTCTTTATAATTAAATACATACGAGTTAATAATGAAATACTTCAAATCTCTCTATCTCTTTTTCTGTTTATTTTTTTGTTTTAGCAAAAAAGATTTCTTTTCTGATAAGCTGCAATAGTGCTACACGGTCAATCGCACAGGTTTTTATACACTTATTTTTTTTGTTTTATAAATGAACATAAACGGCTGGATGGAGTTTGTTTCTGTAACGTCACATTTTGAGTCACGGTATCTGTGATTCTGGATTCAAGTATCAGAAGGGGCAGAATTAATTTGTATGTTTGTGTGAGTTTACCTGAGTCCAAACACAGTGGGGCATGCTATATACAATAGTAAAAAACATAACATCATCTGACCAACTCTACATTTAAATAACTAATATGTTTAGAATTCCTTATTCATTCGAAAGCTTCATAAAGTGGACCAATTCCATAACTATTTTCGCAAATTTTCTTTATGGTTTAAACATCAACATAAATAAAATAACGAGAAAACATTCACAGTTAAAATTTTATCTCTATATCAAGATAAACGGTTAACATTAACATATAGCAAGTATAATAGTAGTAAAAAACCAATTACAAGTCACCACAGATAGCGTTTGTACGTTTAGTTTTCGGTAATGAAAAAACCTTTTGGTCACTATAATTTACACAATAATTTTGTGATTTCGATTTCCTCTGTGTCTGAAAGGCATTTCAGGTCGTTGATTCCGATTGCGATCGCAAGCGTTTCTATTTCCAATAGGATCTAACGTAGTGTACAACATTTAAGTGTTTTTCCAGGTTCTATGGTGTGTAGTGTGTCCAGCAGTGGGATATTTAAAGGTCAATTATATGTATTATAAATAACTATATAGGGAATATTTTTAGATCAACAGAAGCCTATATTTACGAAATTTCATTACTTATTGATTCTATAACTAATTCGTAATTGCAAGCTAAAGCTTAATCGCTGGTACGCCAACCTATTTTGCTAGTGAATGCTGATAAAAGAGTTATATATAAAGACGATAATATCGTCAAGAATGTGAGTGGGCTATAATTGATTTTCACTTACTCTTTCCGAGCGAGTTGAGGGTAGTTCAAACGGAAAAATCAGGCGGTTCGTAAATAGAAGCGTCAGCGCGCTGCCTTATATGTAATTCGAATGTTAAACAACATTCGAATACTGATGGTATGTGTTACTGATAATCGAATCAGTACTCGTACTAAACAGATTAATACGCTGTGAGAAAATAAACAACCGATAATATGCGAGTAGTTCCATGGTGTAAAAAACTATAAAAATTGGGTCGATAACCTTTTAATGAGCCGCGTGGTAGCGGCTCATTAAAAGAATACTACCAACCTATCTCTTATAACCTCCAATAGCTTATAGCGGCGACGGGCTCACCACCTGGTACGTTGAGTGCAATCACTGCTTGGTGAAGCGCGGACTATGGCAGTGGACTGCTTTTACGGTGCTTTTGCTTGGTCTCTGACTAACCCTTAAGGGATAATTGTCGTGATTATATGTATGTATGAATAATAAAAATGAAACCATTTAATCAACTGCAATTATTTTGCCTACTCTTTATAATAACTCGATTATTATAGTTGTAAGTAAAATTCGGCATAGTAAGTCAAGATCTGCTTTTTTGAATTCTGCGAATGCCACCCTTGAGGGCCAGCGCGAACACCGGTGTTCGCAAAAATGGATATTGTATCTGGTTTTCTGACCACTGAGAGGCGACGAGATTGTTAGTGGCCTAAAAGCTCAGCAATTCCTCAGCCGCAGCAGATATCTATGGGCGACGATGATCACTTTCCACCAGGTGAATCCTGCGCATTTGCCTCCTCTCATATAAAAAAATTGTTGCATGCCTACGGCCCGACTAATGTATGAAACGATTACTGCTAATAGGCGCCCGCAATCCTTTGGTCAATGAATACACGTTGAATACCGTGTAAAAATCAAGAGAAATTCCACAGAAATTTCCACACTACAATCTTAAAGACCTCTTGCGATCTTACTCACAACAGACACAATAATCACGCCACAAAATAGAGAAAAACATCCTAGTTTTGTGGCATATTAGTACCCAAGGATAATCAGTGCCACCAACATATTACTTACCAACCCCATTAGCTTTTAGCCACCGTAGTAAAAAGTAAAAATCCTTTCCTTCTCTATACAGCTGCTTACTTGACAAATTACTTTCCATTCGTTTCCAATTTTACACGATGATAAAGACATGTTTTAACACGACATTTACACGGAGAGAAGCCACACGAACCCTTTTCAATACAAATATTAGCCGAGCTCCTTTCTTCACTGTAAGCCGTACAACATTTAATTTTATGTCTTTGTATATAAGGTATAGTATCGTGTAAAAATCTTATCAGTTTTCTTAGGTGTGGAAGCGTATAATCACTATATTTGTGTGCTTAGAATAAGCTGGCAAGACGCAGATAAATAAATATTTTATTTATTTATCTACATTTAATTATCGAGTCGTATGGGGTCGTGTGGGGTCGTGTGATAGCGGCTCATTAAAAGAATACTACCAACCCATCTCTTCCCTTGGGTGTCGTAAAAGGCGACTAACGGACATAGAACTGTACTACATCCAATAGCTAATAGCGGCGACGGGCTCACCACCTGTCACGGTGAGTGCAGTCACTGCTTTGTGAAGCGTGGCAGGGAATTGCTTTTGCGGTGCTTTTGCCTAGTCTCTGACTAGCCCTCAGGGGATAATAGTCGTGATTATACGTATGTATGTATGTACATTCAATTATTTCCATTGCTGTATTTGCAAGCTGCAAAGACATGTGGATCTGCAAAAAAAGAGATATCCCTTTTTAAATTACTTTTAAAGGCATTTATGATTCGTACCAGATGCAACAGTAGGCAGTAGTATAGGCCTAAAAACAATGCGCGACTCTCGCCTTTTGAAGGACCTGGGTTGCAAGAAGGAGAAAAGCCGCCTTATGTACAAAAGTGTTTTTTATTTTGGACATTAAAGATTAAGTAAATAATAAAATACTGAAGCTAAGTGCTAGAATAGTGGCCCCAATAAAAAGGTGACCGCGACGAGTGATACGCATTTGTGGTCATACCGAAAATACTCGAGTTTCAAAGATGAAGTTTGTAAATACCATTTGTTTGTCACAAAAACCCTACAAAGATTATTGCTAAACTGTAAAAAAGCTCTGGGAACGGCAAAGAGATTTAGAAAGTTACATGGCTTATATTTGTTTATGCAATTTGTTTGGCATTTTGTTACGACGACAGATCCAACTTCTAACCTGCCTACGCTTTTAAACTTATTGTGTGTATAGTCGACCATAAAATTGCTTTACCACCCTTAGAGTGAATTTCGTTGCCATGTCACACAACAACAAGGTTTATTTTTGCATATAATCAGATTCTTTGTGGATTTTAACATAGAAACTATTTAGTTCCTAGTAACATTTTGTATTATCTTAGTAAAAATTATTATATTGCTTTGTTAAAAGAGTTTTCTATTATAAATTAAATTAAACACTTAGTGACATATTTTATTTAATTGTATAGTTCTTCCAATTATTGCTGTGCCTTAAACAAGGTCCTTAATGATACTATAATTACAATTGTCAACTGTGTAAATACTTAAGGAACGCAATAAAGATTTTGATTTGATTTGTTAAAAATAACAGCTATATTTAAAATCATACAGAGAATTTAATACAAACTACGGCTTAATTCAAGTCAAATATTTCTGTAGCTTAATTACGCTCGTTATTATGTTAACAAGACTCAACTTTGACCTACAGTAGAATGAGTGTGCTCCTTCAGATAATTCATTAGGTACTTCAGTTAACGAAGCATGCATTGTCGCCCAACGCACAATAGATAAAGATCAGTTTTTTTATCCGCGGTTAGGTTGACCAGTTGCTTAAAATATGGACTAATGGCAAAAACGTATGATGATTAATAATATGGCGGCTGGCGGCACAGTAAGGGTGTTTTTTGAAAATTTAAGTCACCTCATCTGTTAAAATATAGATTCCAGATTGTCTATGATTATTTATCTTTAGTTTTTTTTTTAAATTGGACTATTGGACAAGCTGTCATATCACATCATACGTTTTCGCCATTATTATTATTATTTATTTATTTATCCAAAATATACATCACATTACATAAAATTAAAGTCTCGACAACCTAGACAACAGGTTGTTGTTCCGGTCTCCTACTGGTCAACCTGACCACGGCTCAAATGACTGGCCCTTAGCCGCTCTTATACATTATGTAATAGGCTTAGATAACGAAATAAGGAGCTTGGGATAATTACCTAATGAGTTGTGTTAAGGCTGGTTATGTTCGCCAGATTACGCGTAGGTTTACAAAGAGTGTATTCTTGTGATTATTTTTTTATAAGCAACGAAAACCGAGATAGGATGGAAGGCGCTACTAGTGTAAAGCTGGCTTGCCACGGTTCGTGATATTGCAGACGGAGCCAGCCCTCACCGATGGACCGAGGGAAGAGAAGCGTTTGTGGTTTTATATATGGATCCACGGCGAGTCAGTAACTTCAATGGTGCGGTGCGTAAACACAGACTCAGATAGATCTAATTGGACTTCATGGCTTCGTTGGAAGAGGCTCGTGCGCGGTACGCGTCTGTCCATGGTCGCCGGCTGTGCGCCGAATCTGCGTCCGTCTGCATTATCACAGACCGTGGGAAGGCAGCTTAAGAGATCGCCACTGGATTTATCCCCATCCTCTATACCACTGAGTTTGAATAAAACTTCCGGTTGTTGGAATTGCTGCTTTTGCTCTCATTGTGTCCATTGCAACAAACTTCCCCTGTTATATGGGGACAACTATTAGTTCCTTACCTATGAAATTGGTGTTTTGTATGGAGATTTTGGGGAATTCTGCATTTTCCATACTAAATTTTTGTCAGTTTTCTTCACAACGACAAATCCAAAAAAGGGTATGAATGCTAACTTCAACCCTAATCAGAGTATTTCAGTTTGAACAAAAATGGAGGTCGATTCAATGGATTTCTCGCCTCGATATTACTCGGAATCACGCAGAATTCAGAGCACAGAACTTCTTACCAGTACTACAATCTATTCAAGAATATTTATATCTTCATATTGTATTAAATTGTATTGAATGATTGTATAAATTTAATCTCGGGACGTTCTTTTGTTAGAAGAGCTACGTTTCGTAGCAACAACTCTTTAACTTCAATATAATTTCAAATACAAGGCATTTGCTAGCATTATTAATTGGATGGGTATCCGAAACCATTAGTTCCGCGGTGCTTTGACTAGCCTCTGGCTTACTTTTTCACCCATCGCACTGCATTGAACCAGGCGCCAACGTGGTGCTATACTCCTCAAGGTGTCTTCATGTCCAAAAGCCTGTGCCCAGGAATAGGCTGGTGAATATGACGAACCTTTTTTTTACCAACTTTTCAGGTTTCAGGGACGTTTCATAGGTACGTCAGCGCTGGCCAAAAGCGGCCCCTACAATATTCCACACATATTGACGCATAAGCGTGCAAGTTGTGACTATAAAGCGATGTTTGTAGCTCCGTGCAATTAAAGCGCGCGCGCGTGGCTGGCGCTGACGGCCAGCGTACCTATAAAAGCACCCTTGTCTACTTCCGAGAAAAATGACAATACACCCTTAATGCCTATAAACATAATCAAATAAGGCGCGCTCGTGAATTGCCAGATCTCATGAAAGTAATAAACGTAACCACGAACTTAGAATATACGTAACCTACCAAAAAAAAAACTTATAACGAAACTTTAACTTTTCCAAACTTTCATAGAATCCCTGTGTGTTGGTCTGTATGTCTGTAAGCTAATAAGCACAATAGTAAAACTTATATTCCAGAAATACACACTACAAGATACCTTGGGAAGTAAAAAACAAATGACTCACAGTAATCCGCCCGTCGAGTCGTCCCTGGGACTCATCCATCAATCTAGTTCATTCTTAGTTCATTGATTGTAGTTCTCTCTTCTATTAGGAGGACATCAGTCACAGTTTATTTCCTTTTCTACATTCTTTATTCTCCTAGCAACTAGATAATCTAATTTAAGAAATTTTTATATGGCGATTTTATTTGTGTATTCTAATAGTCATATCAAAGGAAAAATTTAAAAAAATCGTCATTATCAACCGACCATGTTCGACGAAAGACCATGTAGCTTTTTTGGGTATTAAAATTTTTATATTTTTTTTATATGAACTGCCAGTAACATCTTGTACAGCCGAGATCATGACGTTTTACTTAACGTATTTGTCTGTCTAAAACGGTTGTTATATAATAACGTTTCAGTGGTCATACTAAGCCTTCGGTAGACATGGTATTGAGTCATCTGCTGGCTACCTTTTCTTACCTATTTCTGCTTTAAAGCACTAGTGTTCGTATAGCAATATTCCGTCATTAAGCTTTACATTAATTTTATGTCAAGAGGCTGCAAGAAGATCTAATACACAGTCATCACAATTTATTCTAGACGTTGACATTTAACAATAATATAGTCCACGTGTTAGCCAACAGCCTTGTATTATCAAATCAATCCTTTTTAGAATAAAAAGTCGCGTAACGAAGTGCCACGTTAAAGAGTAATTAGTGGATTGATACAGCCTAGTTTAAATTACTGAAAGAAGCGGAGGCTGAGTGGGTTGGTACCCTTTTAGTACTATTTTAATTTTGTACTCCGATGTAATTTCTGTTGAATATGGTACGACAGCCAGTTCCTCGGTTGTTGAGGATTACAGGTGAAGCTCGCTTCCACCTTCGGCCTTTTCGTCACTTACCATCAGGTGAGATGAAGGCCAAGAGCTTACCTGTCGTAAAAAAAAATATATGGTACTAATTATAAATTTTTTTTCGAAAATCAAGCCGGGTAAGTTGGATGTTTTAAATGGGTTAGCAGAAAACTCGTATGTTTATCGCTTTAATATACAAAGTAATGTACACACATGAATAATGTATTGTCGTCGGTGGTCGCCACCGAGTCGCACCCTACAATAGACGTCGACATCAGCGACATTTTGTGACAAAATTATATGCAAGACTGCCTGATAAATGATAAGAGCAGTTAATACTACAAAAGTCCCTTTAGTTTGTATCCTCGTCTATAACAATTAAAGTACAATTTCAGGAAGAATAAAATATGTAATGGAATAAACTTGCTGAGATTCTTGTTTCGTCGCAGGATAAGGTTATGTAGCTAGAACGGTTGGCATAGTACAAGTATATTGTAAAATACCTAGATTAAATTAATGGTTTGAGTTTGAATTATTTATTTCAAAATTTAGATTTCTAGAGAAGAATAATTGAGAAATCACCCATCATTCCCGCGTCAATATGATAAACTGAACTTGTCTAAGATGATAAACTGAACTAGTTAAATTATCATCGTGCAACCTTGCTTTAGTTGGGATACTAATAGACCTGGAGAAAGGAGATCGCTCCTGTAATTATATTGGAATATTGAACCATTAAAAACATTTTCTCTACGAAAATAAAATAATAATGGAGTAGGAATACAGCGTACGACGTGTCTACTCAGTACTTTGTTATGTGTGATTCATTTTAAGCCTCGATATTAAGGTAATAATAATAAAGGCTTCATTAAATGATATTTAAATTTATGTGAGGGTAAATCAGTAACAAAGTGGGTCTTTATTTTAATATGGATACGTTTCCCGTAAACGGGCGACCTACTTTATGAGGTCGTGTCTATTTATATTTACGATTTATTTGTCGTAGAAAATATTGGAAAGTCTTTGTTGTCATATCCGTAAAATATAACTTGCTAACCTGATTTTCTGAAATAATTCTTCTTCTTCTTTTTTGTTTAATGGCGTCGGGACGTTTTCCGAGTTAAAAGTTTTTGTACCTACAATGTTCAAATTGTCCAAAATGCTTATTAATTGGAAGTCCTGTTGATCTATCTGAAACAAAAACAAAAAGGGTATACATATAATTATATACATATAAGACATTATTTATTAATTAGTATATTAGACAAACAAATTACAATCGTATATGGTTACTAGTCATATAACCACACAGAACATTTATAAATGGGGAATTAACATATGTGAGAAGAGCTTTCATGTTTATGGGTTTGGGAATGTAAGGAGGAATAATGTCATAGAGAGATATGACGGTTAAGAATCAATAGTGTCTATCTCAAAAAAGTCAACTTTACTGTAGATAAAAAAAACATTTCTTGGCTTCAGCTAATAAATTACCAGAAATGTTACAATCGCTAAAAAAGGTAAATAAATGCTGGAAATACTGTGAATATTAAGGTAGCTGCTTTAACAATCTATGCCAATTTAAATCTGTTAATTTAGAGAAGTAAAATAGCCAACAATTTAGATAGGCATTATTGATTCTTAACCGTCTAAGGTTATTTGCGGCAACGAAAACTTAAGCCGCTACGGATTACAGAAATTTTTATTCCGTGAAAATACGTCAAATAGTTCTTTTCGTAGTCGATACATACCATTTTGTAATATAGAAACAGCATTAATTCGTTGTTTTTAACGTACAGACACACGAAACTAAAAGAGGTATTTCACACTGGAATGTGTCAAACATACAGAATACAGAAAAATAAAAACGAATTTGGTTACGCCTTTGATAAAACAAAAAAGCCTTTAAAGTTCATTTTGTATTTAATTGATTAATACAAAAAGCATTTAGTCTCCTTTGAACTATTAAGTTGAATTGCTTTAATTACAGAGAAACACTGAACAATTTTAGTACAATTAATATTTTTTCTCCGATTAAACTTTTCTTTGCCTGTTATTTTTTTTATCTGTTTTGTGTTTAGTTTTTCCTCTAAAAATTGGATTACGTCTTCCTTTTAAGTGATCACTGAGAATCTTAGAGCCTAAATTTCAATCTAAATTATATTCTACCTATTCAATCTATTAATTGGTCACCAATACATCAGAGTACGTATCCTCACGAATATGACAACCAAAGGTATATTCACTCAATTCAATGATGTCATTGCGTCACTTGCTGTTTAGATTTATCTCGATAAAATTGACATCAAACGAAACGGGAATCGCGGGTTCGATCCTACTGCCTGTACTACGGAATAGATAAAGAAACACACACACACACACACATATACATACACACACACACACAAATGCACACACACACACACACACACACACACACACACACACACACACACACACACACACATACACACACACACCCACACCCACACAAACAAACTATGCTGTGTTCTCGTTTGGCTAGGAATTGCTTTTGATAATCTGGCAAACATATCTGGAAAAATTTTAGTGTTTAACACTTCTATCCCTTCGGGGAAGGACACGAGACGTTCTAAAATAAGATCTAGATGTCACAAGCAATTTCATAGATGATATCGAATGTAGGTAATAGTAAATATGGCGTGTGACTATCAGTATTCTTCCACAATAAATGCGACGTGACAGTAAAACCACAAACATAAATACCACATCTTGAATTGAAACGATAGATTTATTGACGACATCCGTGGTCGAGTGGTGTGTACGCTGGTCTCAAGGCGTCGCCATCTCGAGAGGTCCTGGGTTCGATCCCCAGTGGAGGCAAGTGTTTGGGTGATGAATTTTCAGATATTTGTTCTCCAGTCTTGGATGTTCATTATATATGTAATATATTATATTATGTATATTCTGAATAATTATATGTATTTATCTATGAAATATATTTGTCCGTCCGATATTTATTATTTATTCCTTCAAAAGGTCATGGCTATTCTATTTATGGGTGTTTGTACAACTTTAGATATAAATAAAGCGTAGATAAGGTGTCTTTTGAAATACACGGATTGAGTATTTTATCAGACGTTAGAAGCCTTTGCGGAACTTGAATAAAGTTTGTGACAGGTTTTCTTTATACATAAAATTCCTTTACCGAGTCACGTTTTTATACCGACGCTGATAAAGGTATAAATATATTGACTTTATGGAGTAGGCGTATCCTGGTGAGTTTTCCGGTTGGGACAACTGTTTGGGCGATGAATACTGGCATCTGCTTACGAGAAGTATTTGTATTCATGTTTATTTTCACAATTTTTTATTCAAGTATATTTTTTCGTTCAGGACGTTAATAGCGTGGTGGTTCGTATGCTTTAAACTTGCAAAAACGAAACTACTTTCCCTATTTCATTCTGATGTCATTTTGATGGGTGACTAGAACTTTGCAATCTTTAATACCTCCTAGATTCGGAACCCACCAATTCGCATAGAGCTAGCGTGGTAGCTTGGTGAGGAGCTTGGTGGCGTAGTGGTTAGTACGCTAGATGAGTGACCAAAACTTTGTAATTCCGAGCTTCTCCGTGCTTTAGAAGGCAGGTTAAGCCGTTGGTTGCGGTCGCTACTGCGACTGTTTCTACCCACCAACCCGCCAACGTGGTGGTGTTACGTATCATTCTCCTCGTGTGCTTCTCCATAAGGAAGGCGTGTGCCCATCAGTGGGACGTTTATAGGCTGAAGACTAGCGTGTTACGGCCCATTGGCTTCGTATGTTTTTGCATGTAGGAAGCCCAGAGACTAACAGTGGAACGTATAGTACGTCTCAATCCAAGTTAATAAAAAGGTAAACAAAACAAAGATAATGTTTCATTTCTAAAATGTTTTGTGATGACTGTAGGTAATTGAAATCAATTGAAACGGACAACAATTGTTACCGTTGATTATATTTACGTGCCAATGTCCATGTAAAAAGTGTGATTATTGAATAACAAATTCGGTAAGTCGGCTTTTTGTTTACCTTTTTGGCAACTTGGATTGAGACGTACTATACATAGACTGTTAACGTTTTTATCAAACTTTATCGTAATGTAGGTAGTTGACAAAAATATACACCAGGGCTTACAGCAATGTGATCTTAGCTTAAAATCTAAATTATGTATATGTACATTCTGTTTGTGGAATCTGTATTATGTATAAATGTTGGGTTTAATCACGTAACGAGGGTTGAATGACTCGGTGCTCAGTCAAACCTAAAGTTGGTTTTTGTTGCACTGAATAAAATCAAGACAAATCAAAGACTAGTATAAAATCTTTGTATTATTATAAATAAATAAATATAAATACTACATCTCTAATGTGTTCTTTCTCTTATTTAGAATCAATAAAACATCTTAGCAATGTTTCGTTAGGGTTAGATAATTAGAGAGACGACAAAGTATACTTGTACAGGGCTATTTTTAATGAATCAAATCCTAGGAAGACTAGGTATCCAACATCTTAAATAACTACCACTCGCTCGGAACGCAGACATCCCCGAGAAGACCGAACCAGAAACTCGAGGGTTGCTCTTTTTTTCACATTTTTTACAATTCTTTTGTTTTTTTAAATATATATAATTTATAAATTATAGGCTAGTACAATCAAGTATCAAGTATATATAAATAATAAATAAATAATCAAATGGGTGGATTATGAACATAGATTTTTAGCATTGTAATCAGGAAGAATATATAAGCACTTGAAACAATGAACGATGTTGAAATTCGCTAAGCAATTAAGATTAAAACAAATTAATTAAAAAGCGACTGGCAACATCCCACATTACGAGTCAACACAATATGTAACATAAAGACGTCAATCTGTCCACGCATTTTTATTCCACCCTTTTTTATTAAATTTTGTTTGACACATAGTTTGAATTTGTCTAAAAGGCAGTTCAGTTAAGTTTGGTGGTATTTTATTTTAAATGTGTATACTCCTTCTTCTTTTTCCTGCCCTGTTCCCAATTCTATTTGGGGTCGGCGCAACATGTCTTCCTCTCCCACTCTCCTCTCTTTATTTTAAATGTGTATACATTTCCCCATAAATGACCGACTTGTCTTATGAAGTCTAAAGTTTGGAACAGCGAGTTTATTTTTATTCCTAGAGTTGACATTATGACATTAATCACATTGTTTTTTAAAAATGTGTAAATATTTCTGAACATATAAAATATTATCAAAGATATATTGGGATGCAACAGTTAATATGTTTAATTCTTTAAACAGATCTCTCAGTGAATCACGTGGCTTAAGTTGGTAGACAGCACGTACAGCCCTTTTTTATATATGATGCCTAGAGTTGCTAAAATCATTAGCAAATTGTTAAATCATTAGAAATAACCCTGTATATAGGTATACTTATTCAAGAAATCTTATTACAAAAACATGTAAAACATTCAAACTTCTAAGAACCATTGATCCCATTCAATGTTCTTCATTGTATCTTTACAATTGTTAAGTACATATTCATTAATTAACAAACAATATACGAGAAACAGACAAGGAATAGCGAAGTTAATTGGCTCTTTGAAAATGTAGATGTAATGCTCATAGAAAACGAAAAGAAAGAAATGTAATTTTACATGCTTGTTAGGCTTCTTACACAGATTAGAAAAGTCTTAGGCAAATCATCTGATGTTCCTTATTGTAATAATAGGTATTTACCTATGAAATTGCCGTTTTTTCTCTCTTAGTATTTTGTCTGTAAATATTAAGATTTAGAATATTCTTCAAAAATGATTACCTCCTCTAAAAATACACCATATTTTTAAGCTCTTTTTAATTTGTTTCGATAATTTCTTGTAAGTTTGTGTTAAAATTAGAAACGAAGACAACTCTTTTTAAGTGCCTCCCGAATACATCATTTGATTTGCATTCACTTAAAAACGATAAACAATTTTTAAGATGACTGATATCACACATATTGCTAAAGCTTTTATAATGATACATGCCAAAAAATATTATCTCTGGATTTGTCGTTGTGAAGAAATCTGAAAATGTGTTAGTATGGAAAATGCAGACTTCCCTAAAATCTCCATACAAAACACCAATTTTATAGGTAAAGACCTCTCTTCTTTTTCCTGCCCTGTTCTATTCTATTTGAGGTCGGCGCAACATATCTTCTTTTTCCACTCTTCTATTACTCGTCAAGTCAACACTCACTCCCATCCTCATCACATCATCATTCACACAATCCATCCATCTTTTCTTTGGTCTTCCTCTCCCCACACGCCCATCCGTAGGTAAAGACCTATTATAATGAAATTATAAATAACCTGTGTCTATACATTGAATATATTTTAAAACCTACTAATGGGGGTGTAAATAGTTTATAATCGTTCATTGAATATATTTTAAAACCTACTAATGGGGGTGTAAATAGTTTATAATCGTTTGCTGTGTCTGTCCATCTGTATATCTGTGCACGCATCACACAAAAACTCCGGACAGATGATGAAATTTCGTATGGTGGTAGCTGAATGTCCTGGTCAACGTTTAGGATAACTTTTACTGCTGGATAATGGTGTTATATCAATACACCACGTGAACGAAGTCGCGAGCACAGGCAGTTTAAATAGTAATTCTTTATCCATTAATAAATTAAAAAAATTGCGATACATAATTTTATTACTGCAACGCAAGGCTAAGCCTGTCTTGTTGACAGAGTGATTTGATATAAAAACTTATAAAAATGATTTTTTTTTAATCGTCCACAATTGCAAAGTTAACTATGTAATTAAAATATACAACTTTAACTGTATGTTTACAAGTACCTACTTATATAAATCAGTCCACTTTTTATAACATCAAAAAAATTTCAACGCCACCCTTAGCACATAACATATTGTCACACCTTTTTACATAACATAGAGACGATAACATTCACATTTCGTTAGATATATGTAACAGGTGGCGTATCTATTGCCATGCACAGTTTGGAAGACGATATTAAGGAATACATAATATTTGGTTTAATTCCTCCTTTATATCCTCTTGTGTATGCAAATATATTATTATTATTTGAAAATGAAACGAAAATGTTTTATTGGCAACCCAGAACCTCATTTTAAGCTATACTAACCTGTGCCGGGAGATACTGCTCATCATAAAATATTTCCACGTCACAAGTTATTACAGTCTCGCAACGCAAATTGTAATCTAACAGATTTGACAATTTTACGGTGACCGCACTCTTAAAAACCTAAAGGAATTTACAACAGTTCTTATTCAGAATTCTGTAACAACCTGTATGAAAAGTAATAAAAGGTTCGATTCAATTGGACATCGCCTCAAAGGCCTCCGAGATTTTTTTTGAGTGAAATCCGAATAATTTTAACTGATATTCTCACGTTTCTCCGTCGATATAATGTTCAACTATGTAGTCTTTTGAACAATAAACGACTTTCTTCCCTTCAATAGAAGTCATTTACTGTTAAAAGTGTATGCATGTTCATGTTCGTGACTGTACTGGCACAGCATATTTATCATAAATAACTATTGTCATTCACTCCTGTCGGCTAACCCTATATAAACTAAACAGCTAGCGGACACATAAAAATATACAACTACTTGTAGATTACCAGATTACCTACCTTATCATATTTGTCGTAGCCACCGTAGCCATATCCGTAGCATCTGCTACGACTACTAAGACAATATGAAAACGTAGCGTACCGATGCAATTTCTTCGAGGTTTTTTTTAGAAATTGTTTATTTGTTTGTATGTATTTTAAATATCATATAACAGGTTAAAAATTAAAATTAAAAAAACCCCGAACGAAAATAATTCATAAAAACAAATACTCGTTGTCTCGTCGGGGGTCCGCTAAGTAGTTTGCTGTACCTAAGTACTTTGCTGTGCCCTTAATTGTTAGGTATGGAGCGGTATTCCTTACAATAATAATTAATAATCCTTTTTGAACGTATAAAATCTGCTATTTTGGTACTCAGAGCAGGAATTTTATGTTCAAATAAAGCGTAAATAATCCTGGTGTAAGGATGTTTTTGATGATATTGTTATAATCCGAGATCTGCAGCAATGCTTAAAGATCTTGCTGTCATATTTTCCCAGCACTGATTCTCTGTCTCGTTCACATATTTATTTGCTTCCGTTTGAGTATGATAATAGAATACGATAGGGCTGGCATGTGCTGGTTGAACAAAAGCCTGTAACGAGGCGCCATAGCTATATTAGCCCCTCGTTGCTGTCATTGCGCTCTTCTCTGGCCATTTTTCTCTTGGTTCCCGATTTTAAATTTGCTGTCTGTCTCTTTTTATTTGTTTTGTTCTCGAAGCTCATTCTTACAGCGCGTAGAGCGGTTGACTCCCTTCTAACAATAATTGTAAAATATTTATAAAGTGAATCAATTTTTATAAGCTGAGACAAAGTTACAACAAACCACATTATCAGTTCCTAATTTATAACAAAGACTATATGTTTCTCTAAGGCACTATTGTAAGTAGCCCTACCCTTTTTATAATATATTTAGTGTTAAATGTGAAATTGTTATGTGTTTAGTGTAATTTACCTTTTTTTTATATAATTGTTTCAGTTGTGCCTTAAATCTTCATTATAATATACGATACTTAAGTGACGACCCAACTGAATATTAATTATCCTCGGCCTCACCCCGTCACAAGCCGATATTAATAATAAAACACTGGCAAAATTCTAACGTATACTTTGTGATTTTTATATGATTGGCTATTTTTAAAAAGTGGCTCATGAGTTTCTTGCCGGTTTCTTCTAATGAAAAGCCTTACTCTCGGAATCCGGCCGCTTGTATCAATTACAACCACAGTCAATACTCTGTGGTTGTACTTGCTGCAAGCGCTCGCGGTAATTAACCTTAATATAGAATATACTTTTTATTTAATTAAGTACATAATTTTTTTAAATTTATAAATTGTTTAATATTGACGTTTTTAAGTGCCAGGTTTGGGCTATGAAGTAAAGTTTTTTTTAAATATTATTGTATATTTAAGATAGAGACTCGAGAGATACTTTCGGCATGAATTGTCATTTACAATTTCCTGTAGATTTAAAAAAACTAATGAAAAGAATTAATCTCATTACATTTAGCTAGATTGACGTAAATTACTCAAATCCCTATAGCAATTGTATTAGAACTAGGACATGACTACGAGCTAGATGTACAGTCGGGGTAGGAAATGGTCCGACACTTTAAAGACGATATTTGCTTGCATCAGGCAACATTAGTCTTACCATTATTCACTTCAATAACAACGATAATATGAAGTTTGGGATAGGCTAATGCTACTATCAAATATTTTATTTTATATGATCAAAATAATATTAACTAAATATCTAGATTGTTGTTGTTTTGATCCTTGACGACATAACAAGTAAAGATTTTGTATGCAGTCGTGTTCTTAGTGATTTAGTTTCGATAACTGATAAAAGAATCAATTTCAAAACTGACGAACCTTTTTTACCCCGACTGTACCCAGCAACAAGGCCGCGCGGAATGGACGGGCCGAGATAGGTCGAGACGCCCCGCTGGGGGACCAGTCCTGACCTTCTTATGCAAGATTGTACTAAGACTTATGTCGGGCTCTGAGGAAATTATTTAACACTATTTTGCTGTAAATGGTATTGCAAATCATGAGAAAATTGTGAGCAATGTAAAATCCCATAATCCCCGAAGGGGTAGGCAGAGTCCAAGGAGCATTGTGTTCCTTAAGACCACATTTAGCCATACAAAAATTGGGTTTGTTCAGATGAAAAATCGTGAAAGAGTAGTAACAAGTGGCTAGCTCATCGCCTACACAATCACAGACCCGGTACCTTGCCCTTAGTCGCCTTCTACGTAGCACCCGTATCTCGTTTCAAATCGTCCTCAGCTTATTTATTTATTTAAGCTTTCATGTCCATTACAAAAGGAAAATGTACACATGGCGGACTTAACGACTAATATCGCTCTCTAACAGTCAACCATCAGGCAAAGCAGAGATCTGGTGGCGGCTTAGTAAAATTAACATATGCATCAATTTAATATTAAATAAAATTACATGTTACTAGATAAATACGCAATATATAACTACATAAATAGTTAAATAAATAATAATATATAAGTATACATAAATACATACATAATAAGAAACTTATATACGTCCCATTGCTGAACACAGACCTTACTTTAGGAAAAACACGTGAAGAAGATGGGCCGTTACACCACCACGCTGGCCCGATAAGGGCTGGTCAACTGATATGTTGTAAAATAAAACGAAAATGTGGAAAATATTGTTAACAGTGATATAACATATAAAAAAGGGTTGTAAGGTTTTTTTTCGATATCTGATAAAACTGGTTTTTTTATCACCTTTAACCATCGAAGTATAAAATGAGCACGATTAATTTTCATTACATTTTAACACTACCCTTATTACATTTCAGACAATCTATAGGTTACCTTAAGAGAATGATAAACTCACAAACTCAGCAGAACAAAATATCTACTAAAATGACTAAAATGTTCCAAAACAAAACAAGACTAAAATGTTCCCATAATACGTTATGTAGAAGTAAAAAGCTTCTAAAGAAAACATTCAGTGTTTTCAGTAGTAATAACGTGACAGCTAATGCACGATCGCAAGTCAGCTTCCTCAGGGACAGCCGTCTGACCCGCCATCTTCTAAACTGATTTCGGTTTTCAGTTAACTTATTTATCCAATAAATGTATAAAATATGTGGCAATATGGCAGTAGAATAATACAAAATGAAACTGCATAAATCTTTCTTGTCTTTTTAGAATGTCTACGTTTACGTTTTTGATTTTTAATTACAATTTAAAAATGCTTCTAAGATTAGGAAATAGTAACTTGTAAATGCAATTAATACGTATATATACATATAATAGAGTGTAGGTGACTTTAATCGACAACATTCAAACAAAATATAAAAAAAGTAAAATTAAAATATAACGACAAGACGACAACCGCTCTTTTTCTTCGCACACGAATATACGAAAATCACGGACGAATCCGGTATGCAATGAGTCAGGAATATGACGATTCAGGAACAGTATTAAAACAATTTAGTGGCCCATAATTCTACATGATTAAACCAAATAACATCCTCTTTGTTATTTTTTATTTTCAAGCAATAACGCCTCACGCTCGTCATACGATCGGTTGTGAATTAAGACGATCCCTCGCGATATATTTCCTGCCATCTAGTCAATTCCATATCGGTTTCCTAAGGTCATTTGAGAATATAAGCTTTCGCTGATTATAAAGGTAGGTTTCACGATCACAAAAGACATGTCCTCAAATTGCCTTAGTTATCATTTCAAGTAAGTACAATAAAAGTATCCAGGGGACAGGACTTTATTATGATTTAAAAAAAATTGACAAATTATCATGGTGTATGCAATTAATTGAAATTAATTAGGTAATTGAGTTTGAAAAAATCATGCTTAAAAGAATTTTATTATTTGAGACCTCAGTTCCGCCATTTTATTTAATAGCATTGGAGTCACTAGTTTTGAGACAAACAAAAATAATATGTAAATTTAACTTGGCTAATTATGGCGGCTGGGACATCTCCTTTATGCGTAAAAACGTTGTTTTAGATTTTTATACGTATCTCCGAAAATGACATATTTCCACTTGATGATTCTATACAAAGTAAAAAAGCAAGTTGTGATCTGTACATAATGGTTACTTGTACGAATACCACTGAGTACGTTGCCTGCCTTGTCGTTAGAGTTTCATTACAATAATTATCATAATACGACCTCGGTGACGCAGTGGCTCGTACGCTTTAATTTCGACCGAAATCAAAGCTGCAAAATTTGTGATCTCGAGCTCCTCCGTGCTACGGAAGGCACGCTAAGCCGTAGGTCCAGGCAGAGTTACTTAAATTTATAACATTAAAATGGATGTAGCGTTATTTATATAACTGTTTTTGCCTTTCCTTACTGGTTCTTTTTTAGCTTCAACAAGATTCAATAAATCTGTAGATATAATAATATACGAGTATATTTACTTTTATACAATACAATCCCATTAATATGAATATTCCCCTTGGCAACTCCAGAGAGCGTCGCGTCGCTACGTCATTCGTGCGTCATCTGTCAACTCCATTGAGCATAGTGAAGATAAAAAAACAGAATAACATGGTTTATTATCTTTTTTCTTGAACAGATACCTATAACAATAACTTCTCTCCCCGAAGTAGTAGGCAGAGGTGTGCAATAGTCTAATAAGTGTTTAAATGAAACACAAAGTTATCTAGTTATAAAATACATAAATTGTATTTGCACCTTATTCACAACAATAAATTTTTTCCAATTCACAATAATCCGTAAAAATTAATTTAGCACAAGTACTAACTGTTTTGCCGTGTGGTGACGGCAGAGTAGAATACAATTGTCACCACCCCAAATCTCTCCCGACACCCAAGGCGACTAAGGATAAATCAATGATGAGGAATGAGCAGCAGCGTTCCTCTTATACCACCTAGCAATGTACTGCGACTTTTGTGCCCGATAAATGGCAATAGGCTCGCGACCTATTACATGGGACCTAACATAATTGGCGAAACGTGGGTGCTAGTTCACCTCTGCCTACCCCTTCGGGGATATAGGCGTGATTTATGTATGTACTAACTGTTTTAATCAACATTACGTAATCACACGACAATTCCCTTTTTTGCCAGTGTTTTCTTCGGAGCACAACAACCAATCTCATATGGCACGCTCTAGCTGGCATTTTGACAGTTCATTCCATACAATGCTTAAATACAATGCCTTAAACTAAATCTAGGCACAGGAGCTATCAGATACACAGCCACTTTATAATTATCCTAACAGGTGTAACGTAATTCCCTCATTTTATTATATTTTTTTCGTTTACCTTAAATAGGCTAGTTGACCCTTTTTTATTGGGCCCCAAATGATTAATTACTAATAGCCATCACCATAAAAAATAATACAATTTTTTTCTGAAGCCTATATTTTGCTTAAATGTCAAAAACGCCTTCGGTCCTGATGGTCTATGAATTATCTGTGCCGTAGCGTCACGATTATTGTAAACAATTCAATACGGATGCGTGACATAGCCGACAGTTATGATTAATTGGTTGCGACTGGCGTTTGACGATTTTGAGCGTTTTTGGCAGATGAAAAAGGTAAAAATAAAACATATTTAAATTGATTTTCCACAGCAATCCCTTATTTATATTTATCGAACTTGGTATATTTCGGACCGATGTACTAAATACTATGTGAATGATACATTATTTTCATTACTTTTGGTAAGAGTCAAGTAGCCTATTGCGTAACCAATGCGTTTGAACAAAGAATGCTTAGCAGAATAAACATTGATGATTAAAATGTAAGCTTTTGCTTTACGTTTTTAATTTATGTAAAATAGCAAACCGAATGGAACCGATTCAAACCGAAGGCAACCGAAACGCATGGTTGCGTTTTGCTAGCAGAATAAATAACGTTCGAACATAAGCGTTCCTCATGCGTTTAAGATCAAAATAAAAAGGCAGAATTGGCCTACTGAAGTATTTACGCCAATATACGCTATGTCTATCGTAATGACATTATGCATATCATACGATTCGCTGCACCACCGCCTCGAGTGCGGACTTCTTTGAAAACGCTCGTACGTCTTGATTAGGTTTGATACATTAAAACCAAACGAGATGAGGTGAACATCCGCTTAAAGAAAATTTATTGGTTGATGGAACTAAACTCAGTATTATTTTCAAACAAAAAATAATAATGTTATGGCAGATTATTGGCAAAAAGAATATATCTCAATACGGGACTTATACGGGAACTCCAAACTTTGACAGCCTGTCAGAAATAATATATTTCCCCTGTGAACTTCAATACAATATATACCTAACCGTATATTATTTAATTGATCGATTACCCTATCAAATAATAATGTATCGTGATGGTATCATATCGTCCTCAGCCTATAAACGTCCCACTGCTAGGCACAGGCTATCCTCATGGAGAAAGACATGAGGAGTATACGTCATTACACCATCACGCTGGCTCAATGCGGGTTGGTGGGTAGAAATTGTTGCAATAACGACAAGGACCAACGGCTTAACGTGCCTTCCAAAGCACGGAGGAGTTATAGATTTTAAAGTTTTGGTCATCCATCCAAAGCCTGACCAGGGCGAAGGTATCTTTGTTTTTGATATCGACAGCCAAAGCGTTCTAACCACTACGCCACCGAGCTCCTCTTGGTATCATATCAAAGAACAAAAATCTTTTACATTGTTCAAGACATTAAAAACTAAAAGTTGATAGTATAATCAATTTGTTTCGTCTAGAAAACCCATTTTTAATTTAATTATAATAAAAAAATATAATTATGTAAAATAGGAACATAACCAGCATGTAATTATTGTTCCGATAACAATTTGGTTTGTGCCTCAATGCACATACCATAAGCTAAATTTGTGATAAAAGCAACTCGAGTTTGTTGAAAGTAATAAAATATTTATTAGCGAATAAATCCCCATTTTAATATTAAATCTCGGATGACATCTACATTAAAAATAGCAACAATAAATTCCTCAATTATCACAGAATTCTTTAATTTTATTTCACAATTTTGTATTTGAGATTTAACGACAGCAATTTTCGAAAGTTTCTCGTCTTCGAGCCCACTAGGTATCGAGCCTCCTTCTGTTCTCAACTGTTAAAAAGCAATTACTTAAATTAATTGGAGTTTCACCTTTAACATTTTACCCGAGTCTATTTTTTAAGTCGAGGTATAAAAGAGTAACATTAGCAATTCCTAAATTAAATTTCAAAACATTGATTAGTCATTTCATCTTCAATTTACGTTTGTTGAAAATTTTATTTGTTCTTAGCAGTTATCAGCTTGAGATTTTTTAAAATTTTACATTTGATTCATTTCATATAACCTACATAAGTAAGATAGCTGAATTTCGTGACAAAATTATAAGAATAAGCATAATTTATTTGCCCAAAACTTAAATTTTACAAGGTGTTAGCGAAAGTTAGTCAAAAAGTCCAAACCAGGTGCAGAATACATCTACCTGTTAAGTTGCATGAGCGGCGTGATATGATATTTATGACGTTTTTATCACGCCAATATGTCAAATTCCATAGTACTTTGTCAGTTGAACGTGAAAATCGCTATATAAATCACAATGCGGTGTTAATTCATGCTAAGAGATCTGGTGTTTTTTTAAGGATGATTACTAAAAGCAATTGCGGTACTGAATTCGGATGTTTGTTCAAGACTACAAAATACAGGCTGAAAAAGCGATGAGATTTCACACTGGTTACAAATATACTGTGGTGCTGATATTAACGGGGTTGCTCATTTAGGGTTTTATTGATTGCGTCTTAATTGAGCGAGCTCCGTTCCTAGTTTTTATGACCAACTGATGAAGCAGCGATAGCTCGGTTGAAAAGGGGTACTTCCCGTGAAAGTGATTACCCGTGTTGAATCCCCGCCTGCAACCTGTATATTGTGCAACAAAAGTGAACCATATATCAATTAGAGCTACTAATTATTACTTCAGCTGGGCTGGGCAGCATTTCACAAGCTTCTTCAAGTTTTCTCGTCACCCATCCCTCAATGTCTCAAGTCGAGAGTCTTCGACCAATGCGTCCTCCAAGTCATGGCCTAGGTGCCGAGACGTGGGCACTCACGGCTCGACTAGTCCACCAGTTCAAAGTCGCGAGCTATGGAAAGAGCTATGCTCGGAGTATATCTGAAATACTGCATCAGGAATGATGTGATCCAACAAAGAACAAAGGTCACCGACATAGCCTACCAGATTAGCAAACTGAAGTGGCAGTTGGAAAACCGACTGCAAGATAATCCATCGTTGGCAGTGTGCCAACATTTTAACTGATAAAAAAGAAAAATAGTGAAATGTGGCAATAATTTCAGTAAATTTCACCGAACATAAGCTGACAACATCTGACTACGTTTGGAAACGAAATAATATTTTCTGCTAAATGGAGGTTTTGTCGCAGTTTCGTTGGCGTAAACGAAAGGTTGCCACAAACATATTTTATATGTGATCATATTTTAATAAAGAAACCTTAAAGGAAACATTTTTGTTTTCTTAATATGACAGGTAAGTTCTTGGCCTTCATCTCAGCTTATGGTAAGTGATGATAAGGCCGAAGGTGGAAGAGAACTTCACCTGTAATACTCAACAACGGAGGATTTGGCAGCTTATCTTGCTGCTAATTAATTATTCTGCTGTCCAAATAATTATGTTACTGCCCAAATATTTATTTTGCCGCCCAAATAATTATATTGCTGACAAAATATTTGTTTGCTGCCCAAATTATTTTTCGGCTGACGTTTTTGCTACTGACCAAATAATTAAATGACTGCCCAATTAATTACTTCCCTAAATAAAATATAATTATTATAAAGCGCGAAGCAACAAGTGGTATTTGGTATTTTGTAGGGACTT
The DNA here is from genome assembly GCA_910589355.1 of Parapoynx stratiotata. Classification (NCBI taxonomy): domain Eukaryota; kingdom Metazoa; phylum Arthropoda; class Insecta; order Lepidoptera; family Crambidae; genus Parapoynx; species Parapoynx stratiotata. The sequence goes on from OU342479.1 coordinate 7,160,393, forward strand.
GATCTATCCGGCTTACAGGGGATTCCCCGGGGTGCTTACTCCGGAAGGAGGCAATAACCTTGTTAAAATGTGTCTTTAAACAGACGTGAAATATTAAGATAACAGGCTTATGAGTAAGAATATGGGTATAATTACCCATATAACATGATAAATGATAATCCATTAATTTGCTTGAAGCTTAGTTTTCTATTGAATCCTTTGCTATTATTAGACCACGAAAATACTGTGTCGTAAGCATCAATGGTTGAAAGTATCTTATTAAGGAAATTATATTTATTTTATTCATAAATGCTAATGACACAAAGTTAAGTAGCAATAATAACGTAAGCTTTGAAAGCTTCAGTCAAGGTCTTAGACGGGTATCTGTTTATGAGGAAAGTAATATTAGGAACGCAGAAATATTACGTAATTTATTCAATATTCATTTCGGTCCAAACGCTCCGTTTTATTACATTTTCCGTCTATTACTTTAAATTTGCTGTTGACAGGATCCTAGACAGATCTATTTTATATGAAATAATGGTTTTTATAATACTTCTGATCAAGTTTTTTTAGCAGTTAGCAGTTGCATTTTATGATAGCGAGTGGCTACGCTGTTAACGCCAAAAGACAGAGTCTAAATTCGAATGATTTAATCGCTTTCGTGATTTGCAATATCAATACTTATGTCAACAATTAATAAATGAATGAAATGTATTCGTAATCGATGTTAAATTATAAACATCGATTAAGAATGGGTTCCTTTGCCTAAAAAAAGATAGATCTATCTCGGAAGAGTGCAGGTAATCGATAAAATTATAATTTTTATTAAAGATTCAATGGCAATAGTTTTTGGCTGATATATTGTGCAAGTTTTACTTGGTATTGTTAACTGGCAATAAGTTTAAAGTAATGTGAGAAAAGAAGTGTTGTGTAATAAATTCATAGAAAGTATGTTGATGTTTTCATCTGAACTTATTACTTAGAGGTACTACTCATTGTCGTGCGATATATTTTTCGAACATAATTTCTTATACATATCCGCTCGTCTTACTCCTAGGTACTTGGCAACATCTGTCTCATCTGGATACATAGGAACACATATTATTACAAAGTGAAATGTGTGTTAACGCCTCTGCCTCCCTTCTGATAAACATATACATAAAGTACATACATACATACAAACACGCCTGAAATCCCCGAAGGGGTTGGCAGAGTCCAAGAGCACTGTCTTCCTTAAGACAACATTTAGCCATACAAAAATTGGGTTTGGTCAGAAAAATCGTGAAAGAGTAGTAACAAGTTGCTAGCTCATCGCCTACACAATCACAGACCCAGTACCCAATACGCCCTTAGTCGCCTTTTACGACATGCTAGGCAAGAAAAGCAGTTGGTACATACTTTTGGTGCCCGGACCATCACGGCACACCAAAAGAATGTAATTAAGTTACACTTAAAAGACACATAAAAGTAAGTTATACGTTATAATAAGATCTTATAGAAGGGAGTAACTCCCCTCATCATAACTAAAAGTTATCAATTAAATGCGTGTCTAATCAATTTTATTGCTCCATTTCATAGAAATATATCGCTAATAAATTAATTCTAGTCTTCGTCAATTAGTTTATGACACACAGTTAATTTTTATGACTGTATATAAACTAACAAATGGTTGGCCTATTCTCTAGGGAGTAACAAGTGCAAACTTTTAGAATTGATAATTAAACAATTTCGAATTCTATTGCAATTGTAAGTTTATTTACAAGTACTTTACAAGGGCCCGATACTTTGCACACATAGAATTTAAAATGAAGTAGTAAAATAGGGAATAAAATTAGACCTTTAGTTTAATTGTTGCTGAAATTTTCATTTAATTACATGCGGTGATTTAATGTGAGAAGCTCGGTGGCGTAGTATTAGTACGCTTTGGCTTTCTATCGAAAACAAAGCTTCCTTCGCTATGGTCAGGCCTTGGATGGGTGACCAAAACTTTGTGATCTCGAGCTCCTCCGTGCTTAGGAAGGCACGTAAAGCCGTTGGTCCCGGGTTGGTTAGGTTGCGTTTCTACCCAACCTCGACGTGCATATTTAGTTACAGATAATATATATAATATACAGGATGGGTCAAACAAATAACAATTCCAAATAACGTCGAAAAAGGTTGTTTAAATAATAGTCGAATTTCCGATCATGTTTGAGAGTCGGACAATAGTGGACTTACAATGATTTATAAATGAACTCGAATCACTGTACAAGAAAAACTTTTTGTGTTCAACCTTGGGCGGAGGATTTCGTAACAATGATCAAAGGTGCTTCAATCATTATTAAAATCTTTGCATTTTATATCAATTCTCTAACAAAAAGGCAAAAAGGTACATTTAAAGTAAATAGTTAATGATTCTGAAATGTTGTGAAGTTCGTGCTGTGAATACCACACTTACTTGAATTCGCCAATGACACTCCCTGCATTTGAACTTAGTTTTGCAAGCTTTGAGGATAGTACCAAATAGTAATGTAATTTAAACCAAAATGATTGCCCGCGTTTCACTGTAGTAGCAGATATTTTATTTAATACCGAACGCAGGGTTTGACACCTTAGAAATAAAGTTAGCATACGACAATGCGACCTCATCTCTCGTTGTCACAGTTCTCAGAGCGAGAGGCCTCATCGGAATGGATATGACTTGGCTTTCAGATCCGTTTTGTAGACTTGAAGTACTTCCTCGTGGTAAGTCCAACCCTCCCCCTTCCCCACCCCCCTTTTCTCAACTGTCGATTCACAGATTTTATTCGGAAAGTCACGCAGATATTTTATTTAATACCTACTATATCATAGAACTCGTGAGAATGCTGACGATCGGTCCAATGTTAATCGTATTATTATGTTGAATATTCCCTTTTTACGATTAAATTTACGCTAAAGGTTTAAGCCATTTGACCTGACAAAATTTATCATGACATGAACCACATAGTTATATACACAATTTGTTTATTTTATAGGTTGTTTTTTACAGCTTACATTTTATTGACTTTTTTAATTATTTTATCTTTAGGGTTAACTGCATAGTGTATAAGTGAGTTTTTGGCGGCATTCAACTATGGCGGACGTGATTTTTATTTCGATGATTGTAATATTGTTTCGGAGTGGATATTGTTACGTAAAATCAGTGAAGTTTTGTGTAATAAGAGTCTGTGATGATGTGCAATGTGGAGATTTATCGAAATAAGCGTCAAGTGGTGTGAAAAGTGATGAGTTTTTTATCATGGTAATCCACCTCATCCAAGTAGCACCACCGCCAAACTCTCCCAAGACGCATTGAAATGTATTACACTTGCATTTCAATGCAAATGAAGACTTAATACTACGAAAGACTACACCACACACAATGTATACGACTGAAGGACTCTGTATCCATGGTCATGAACAATAAACAAAAAAAAAAGTGTATATGTGTTTCTTACAGAGAAGTAGGCAGAAGTGATAAACACCCACATTCCGCCAGATATGTCAGGTCCCCAAGTAACAGGCGGCGGCGGCGAGCCTGTTGCCATGCAGCGGGCACAATGTGAGGCAAGCGCTATTCACATTCTTCTTCTTCGTGTTAATGGCTCAAATGTCATGACGACAGATGTCATGTTCACATCGAACTGTACATAAGTTTTATTCAAACTCAGTGGTACAGGCGGTGGGATCAAACCCGCGTTTCCTGCGAACGAGTAGTGCCCCGTCCGTCCCAACTCGGCTGCCGCTGCCTTCTGCCTTACATAAAATTGATGCAAACATAAAATACAAAAAAATATATCCAAACATACATAATATAAAAACGAATACATATACTTGATATAATTAAATAAATATGATATACCTAATACATTAATAGACCAAAACATTATGACGAAATGGTTGGTATTTGTGATAAATAATATTTCTTACCCCCAAAGGGATAGATTAATGTTGCTGACAAAGATGATAATAAAATTGTTTTTTAGTTACTTATTAATAACATTCGTATGAAAAATTTACCTTCAAAATAAACATTCCCCTTCATTTAACAAAATCTGACATAGGTACAGATTTTGTTAACGGTAAGGTGCAGTGCAGTCAACTCCAAAAATATGAAACTTTTGACAGTTAATGACTCGTAAAGATTGTCACCTTAAAAATGTGTATAACACATTTTTGTACTCGACTGTACGGTTAGTACTGTAGAGTACCCTTTAAAATATGTGAATACCATTATAATCTAAAAATAATAATTCTCTCTTCTACAGGATCCTCACTACGAGTGGTCCGAAACAGACATCCTCTCTCATGGCTTCAGCGGGCTCAGTCTTCACAGAACAGAAAGCCTTAACCAACGCCCTCTTGGCTTAAAACGAACCGGCAGCAAAGGCAGTGCCTACAGCCTGCGCAGTATACGAAAAGAAATACCAAAACCAACGCAAGTCGAAAGACCACCAACAATACCGGACGCAGGGTTTGGCACCTTAGAAATAAAGTTAGCATACGACAATGCGACGTCATCTCTCGCTGTCACAGTTCTCAGAGCGAGAGGCCTCATCGGAATGGATATGACTGGGCTTTCAGATCCGTTTTGTAGACTTGAAGTACTTCCTCGTGGTAAGTTCAACCCTCCCCCTTCCCCACCCCCTTTTCTCAACTGTCGATTCACAGATTTTATTCGGAAAGTCGCGTCCCGTCTCACGTCTCACGGAAACTATGCTCTATACCAGCCCTCTTAGGATGAACACCGCGATATGATGTTTACCACGTTTTTATCACGTTCAACTGTCAAAGTACTATGAGATTTGACAATTGGGCATGGTAAAAACGTGATAAATATCATATCGCGGTGTTCATGCTTTTGACACCTTTTAGCGGCAAGATCGCTAAAACAATGTGATAAATGACTAGTAATAGAGATTTAAATATCGGTAGCATAGTGGTTAGTACGCTTTGGCTTTCGGAAAAGAAAGCTACCTTCGCCAGGGTCAGGCCGTGGACCAAAAGAATTGTGATGTCGAACTCCTCCGTGCTTAGGAAGAAACGTTAAGCCGTTGTTTCCGGTTGTTATTGTAGCCGGTTGTACCCACCAACCCGCATTGGGCTAGCGTGATAGTGTTACCCCCCATACTCCTCATGTATTTGTTACTATGGGGAAGGCCTGTGCCCAGTAGTGGGACGTATAGACTGAGGTCAATACAGATTTGTTTGTTTTCCGACAGTATTGAGGATAAGTAGGAAAGGTTTGAAACAATGACATTATATTAATAACTTATATGTAAGTAATGGCCAAGGGCGTATTGGGTACTGGGGCTGTGATTGTGTAGGCGATGAGCTAGCCACTTGTTACTACTCTTTCACGATTTTTCATCTTGCCAAACCCAATTTTTGTATGGCTAAATGGGGTCTTAAGGAACACAGTGCTCCTTGGACTCTGCCTTCGGGGATTACAGACGTGATTTTATGTATGTATGTAAGTAAGTAATTAGCAATCAACTTTATATATCTACCACTTTTACAGAAGGAACCTACTCCAATCGACTACGAACGAAAACGGTGCACAAAACGAAAAATCCTGAGTTTAACGAGACTGTTCATTTCTTCGGAATCACTGAATCGGACCTCACTGCGAAGTCCATAGAAATAGTATTATTTGATGATGACAGGTGAGATGACAAGACAAATGAATAACTATTTTTATTTTTTTATGTAACGACCCTAAAATGTAAGTTATCATTGTAAAAAACTTTACTTTTTTAGTTGCGTTACGAATATCAATTTCTATGGGAAACGAGAAAGCGCCCCTAGCGGAAAGTATCAGATATAATGTTTCCCAACTAACACTAGCTCTATTCTTTTTCAAAACCAGCTCTATTCTAAAAGTAGAGTAATATTTCCCCTTTGTTACCTCTGCCTACTCCTTCGGGAAAAGAGGCGTAATGATATTTTATGTTATGCTTTGTTGGTACGGCTCATGCAACAAAATCTTGCCTGTACCACTAAGTTTACGTACACTGTACCAACCCATCTCTTCCCTTGGATGTCGACTAATGCACAACCACCCATTAGCTTATAGCGGCGACGAGCTCTCCACCTGTCACGTTGAGTGCAGTCGCGGACTATGGCAGTGGACTACTTTTGCGGTGCTTTGGGTTTATCGCTGACCAACCCTTATGGGATAATAGTCGTGATTATATGTATGTATGTACCCAGCGCATGGGAAAAGGCCAGAGATCCATACATATAGGGTAGATTTGTAATTTAGTATTCGTGTGTTATTTAGCTTCCATGGTTTGTTATCCTACCTACTCGGGTAAAACAGGAAATAAATCAATGGAATCAATTGTACTTTCAGCTTTATGCAATACCTCACGTATACTTTGACGATTTCTGTAAAATTTTTAGATATGGCTGTGATGAAATGGGATCAGCAACTGTATCACTAAGGGAATGCTCTAAATGCCCAGCTCAGTTGCGTCTAGCACTTTCAGGATCTTCGGGTTCAGAGCCCGTCGGATCCAGGGTTCTACTGGCATTGTGTTACAGCACTAAAAGGAGAGCACTAGTCGTGACAATTTGTAGAGCCGCTGACCTGCCCTCTCAAGATAGCAACGGATATTCGGATCCGTTTGTTAAACTGTAAGTTTGTGAAACCATCATTGCTTTAGAACTACACATATTTATTACTTCTTTACCTGCATATAAATCTTTAGCTTAATGTTATATGGCCAGTGTAGGTGTTTTATAGGTAAAAGTATTCATTATCGTAATAATTTAGGGTATAAATGAACTATGAATAATGAAATCTTATAATATTATTCAAGCCTTTCCGAAATTGTTATCCTAACAGCAACATTTCGATCCAAGATTAGATATTTATAATAGTAATAAGTTAGCCAAGCTTTTTGGAGTTATTGCTCCTCTTACTGATATCAGATTTATTGACTTAAAGTATCTATTACATTTTTATTATTCTCATAAAGTCGATTACTTTCCGAAATCAAATCTAGATTTTCCTAAGCTTTTATGTAACGAGAGTACTGGTTTCCATAATATAATCTAATAATAGTAACCAATATTCTTCTTTGCGTGTCAAATTAATTATATCTATTTTGACCGTCTTCTTGTTCTAGTGGTTGAAACCACCGGGTGTTGATCGGGAGGTACGGGGTTCAATTCCCCATGTAGGCAGAAGTTTGGTTGATAGCAAGGCTTCTAAACCCGGCTGGCCAGCTACCACCGTGTTACTTAAGTCTTTCGCTATAATAACAATGGTGGCATTTGTTGTGTTCCGGCAATTAGAGGTAAAATCTCTGTCTTTGTAGTCGGTCCCTGATATCTGAGGATCATTGTCAGCAGTAAAGTTGCATCTGGATCGGATGATTTTCCTCCACCGGCGACGACGACGAGGCTTTCACTTGATCGCTCCATCTTGTTGGTGAACGACCGCGCGATCTTTTGCCTTCGGTGTTCCCAACTACAATCAGTTTCTCCTAACTATAGTCGCCTCTGAGTACTGTGTGACCGAAATATGAAAGAATGCGCTGCTGACATATGGTAGATAAACGAGTCTTTACTTGTAGCTAAGTTAGGACTGACACATTGGTGGTCGCGGTCCATGGTACTCTTAGCATTCGTCTCCAGCCCCACATCTCAAATTTTCTCTCGCTTAGATTGTCAACGTTTCTACTCCTTAGGAGGATAGGAACACAAGGATTCGATTAAATCTCATCTTGGTTTTGATACCAATCCCTCGCTACTTCCAAATGTTATTTAACCGAGTCATAGCATCCTTTGCCATTTCGCTGCACCTTTTCACCTGGGGGACGCAACAGCCGTCATTCAAGTCAGGGAGTCCAAGTAAATGTAGTGGTCGACGATGTCAATGCTGTTGCCGGTGATATTTGAGAGTTTGCCGGCTCGATCCACTATCATCACCTTGGTTTTAGCTCTGTTCACTGCAGGACCAATGTTGCCACCTTCCAATTCTAGTCTTTGGAGCTCATATCTTACATAGAGTTTCCATAGGGGAGAACAGTGTCGTCGGCATATCGAAGATTAGATTACCTTTCTCCCAGTTTTGGATGGTCTTTCCAATATAGTTGTTCCTCAACGATTAAGCCCATTTCTTAATTGTCGAGGAACATAAGTAAAGCTCGCTCGCTTCCTTCTTCGGCTTTATTTCCCACTACGATAGCGATATACAAGTCTATCTCATATAATATTTTTAATTAAAAAACTGCCCATTCAATTTTGATGAGAGATACAATATTTTGCTTCATTAAATAACTAATACCTAGCCTCTTTTTATGTATTTTACAGACACTTAGACCCAGACCTTTATCACAAGAAACACAAAACCTCAATAAAATGGCGCAACTTAAACCCGGTGTGGAACGAAGAATTCCTCTTCGAGACCCGTCCTACAGAGTTATCCCGTCAAAACTTAACTCTCACTGTCTGGGACAAGGACTATGGGAAGCCGAACGACTTCTTGGGCAGTTTGGTGTTGGGCGCCAGCAGTAAAGGGAGAAGGCTGAAGCATTGGATGGACTGTATCAAATTTCCGGACCATCGTCATGAGCAGTGGCACTCTTTAACAGATACACAACATTTGTAGATTATTTCATTAAATTATTTTTCAGCTAAGATGAATTCGGTGGCAGAAGGACATACATACCTACGAGTACTACACGTTTCATGCAAGTTAGAAAGACACATATAGGTACTAAAAATTATATGAATTCGACAACGGTCACAGGATTCATCGTACGTAAAGGTCTTATATTGGTAAATAAGCGAAAATGTATTTTGTCTAATATTTTTTTGAAGTGATAATTATATGGAAGTTGAATATTTCCGAGGCATTTTGAAAAAAATCATAGTATAATTTCCGTAACGGCTTGTTGAAGGTAATTGTAATATATTTATATTCTCTTATACATAACATATACGAAGGACAATTTAGCCGATCCTATAGCATAATATTTACTATAATAGACATGTTATTCATTAAACATTGTATTCATTGTATTAAAAGTTGATGTATTAGTAACTATATACTGAATATTTCGATCTCCAGCGCACAAGTGTCGGATTCCACTATTTAAATAAGTTATTTATTATTTTTAAATATCCTTTAATAAAAATGCATTAGGCTAGAACAAAAAAAAATTTGCCTCTATGGAAAACTAACTTGTATACTTTAAATGTGTGGTTAGTTAATTGATCTCTGTTGTATACCTACTATTATAACAGTAGAAAATATCAGAAAGCTTATGAGGAGCTTTTTATTAACGTGGTGCTAGAAAATATATTTCAAAGATGCACATTATCTATATTTAAACTTGTTGCGAAATATTTCGATAGGCAAAATTTTAAAACGCCAAATCTTTTTAAAAAATGAGCTTTACCGTCTCTCTTCTGTTAGCAAGTTAACTAAATACGAAAGTCGCATAAAATATACTGTGTCAAAATTAATTAAGACTAAATTAAACTAATTCATGTATGTAACTATACATACCTACTGAATAGCTATAAAGATCTTAGGAAAAATTCACGAAAGAGAAGATTTTTCTGTTGGGGCACATCCCTGGCAATATCTCAGCAAAGTTAAAATTAATAAATCATAATACAGTATTATTATAAATATGTACTTAACTATCACCAGAATTAACTTTTTTTTCAAAACCTGCGAAGGAAGGAATTGTTGTTTGTAAAGTGCATACAAAATGTTACTTAGTGAAACTAGTTCTAAAAGTCGCCAATAGATGGCGCTGCACGTTGTTGCATGTTGGTTGAAACGTTTACGAGACATACAATGACAAGTAATAAATAATCAGAACAACAATCAAGTTGATACTGAGTGGTTTTAAAAGAATTTTTCTCGTTTTATTTTGAACCTTGATATAAAAAAACCGAGTAACTCCCAAGCAATTTTTTCACTTCTCAGTTCTAACGGGCACCTATGCAGATTCCCAAAACTCTATTATAAAATTTGGAAATAAATTAATAAGTTTCATACAAAACAAGTCGCCAAACAAACTATTGTTATATGAATAGAGATGTCTTCCAGACAACCCATAAGCTACAGACAGACTATTAAAATAAAAATCCTCAAATAAATTTGCAATTGTCTAACTTTTCCTTGAAACAATAAAGTTTAAAATATATATTTTTTTTAATCCCACAACCACAAAAAAAACTATTTAAACAGATGAATTGATCTTACTTAATCATATTTATTTTAAACTGTTATAGATAATTACTTACAGAGTTGCAAGTTTGTCTTATCTTATATATGAGTACGTAACTCTACTAAATAATATATTTATTTAAACAAATAGATACAGTCAGTAGCACAAATATTTCAATCACTCGCCATAAGTTCGTAAAACCAAACACAAAATCCATGCTTTACAGTTAGATAGAGCTGGATGGCACTACATGGGTGGAAAACAACCATCCCTATAAAACTGTAGAATAGTAAGAAAAACAAAACTTTCTATAATTCTATTGTGCTGTTGACTGTATAAAAATGTCGATTCTGCATGTTGTAAGATATAAACTGTATAGTTTGTTTCGTAAAAATGTTAGAGGTAAGTTACTAAACGTGCCAAGTATAAAGTATATTTAATAAATGTAATGTTGTTAAAATATAAATCGGATGAGTATGATTCTTTATTTAAATAAAGGTTTGTTACGTATAATTTTGAGTGCTTTTTTTCGTTTTTTTTTTATTCTTTGGAAATTTTGATGATCTAAAGCCATTTCAAGCGCCCCAGACCGAAAAGATAGTTTCGGAGAACACTCATTGCACGGCTTCGTAGCAAACGAAAAAGTCAGAAGCAAAGTTGAGAAAGAGCAATTTTTTCTCTAGGAACTATTTCTTTTGGTCCGGGATAGACGCTAGCTAGACACGCAGATTAGAGAGATATATTAGACATACATCTTTATTTTCTTTATTAGATCTTCTAAGCTGAAAACAATTAAATTCTAAAAATTTGAAGGTTGACCAATCTGTACAATGACAATCAATTATCTTATCCGCTTTATTTAGTACGTCTCAATTTCCCATGGGATTGGCAGTGGGGTTAACCACCAACATATCGCCTGGGCCCCGATTACAACTAAGTTTAAATATCAATATAATCGCAATCATAATGGTAAATTTTTTAAATACTATTGTATTTGTTTAGCAGAACACCCAAAGACTGAAGAACAAAATGCAAGATAAATACATACATAAAATTTTGCCCCACTGGAAATTAAATCCAGAACCTCTGAAGATGTAGACTCCGTGTGCAAAAAAGGCATAACCCAATGAAAAAAAGCAATATAAGACTTGCAATAGGTATAGTAGGCTGTGTGGTCGGTGATCATTTGTCTAATGACGTCACATACGTTTTGTTTTTCAATGTTTAACATTTTTAAAGTGGCGCGTGTATTAAATAAATAGAAGTAACTTGTTGAGAACTTGATTAGTAATAATCACTGAATCATAAACAATTTTATTTAATGAATAGTAGATTTTTACAAAGTCATAAGCATTTACAACATTACAGTAATTTAAGCTCTATAAGGATGCAAAAGCAAAACGCAACTAAAAAACTTGTTTTGTGAACTTTTTTGACATAAAGAAACCGTGTGAAAATCATAAAAGAAAGACAAAGATTGATGAAGTAAATAATTGAAATTATAATTTGTAAGAGGAATGTGTTTAACATACTAATAACAAGATGGCATTCTTATGTCCAGTGAGAATCAGAAGGGGGAAGAAGAAGAAATGTAAGTTTTTATGAGCTTTCGTCCCTTATATTTGAGTCAATGACCTCAACTTTCCATACAATTTTAAATATAAATTTATTTTGTCCCAGAAAATAAATTACACGGTACAACTTTGACCGGAAATAAAATTAATAAGTGATAATTTATCAAAGCTCTACTTTCGCATTTCATACAAATTTTGACAGACGAGCTTTATACAAGCACAGTTATGTCGTGAAACATTAAGACATAGCATTTTTCCCATAAAATATTTAGTAACTATTCTTATGATCATGTCTATATGCCAAGTTATCATTTAAAATAAATCTTAAGCTTTTGTAGACTACATAACCATAAAATTTCAACTTATTATTATGGAAACTTATACAAACATTAGTATTTCTAACAGAACAAATTTAACGATTATGAAATCTCTGTTTCTACAGCCAGCAGTGGAGACTCTGATAAAGATTTATCAAGACCTGGGTCAGGGCTAAGCCCTGGAATGGGTCGTATAACAGGATCGGCCAGTATTGAGACTCTTGTCCGTGTCGGCATAGAAAAGGAACATGGACTTAGTCCTGATTCTAAAATGGTGGTGTTACATGATTTTGCACCTTGTGTTGATGATGAATTGGAGGTAAATCTTTTATTTTTCAATATAATTTGGTTGTATAAAAACATGTTGGGGTTTCTAGTTAACCAAACCTACCCAGTAACTATGGTTCCATTTCTTGTAATAATAAATCATAAAAATAATAAATTATTTTATTTATGTAATAATTATATTAAATAACGATACTCCTTTTAAGATTTCTTTATTTTTAATTATTATTATTATTTCACAGGTTAAACGCGGCCAAATTGTTAATGTATTGTACAGAGAAAATGACTGGGTGTATGTGATAGTAGCAGAGTCCAGAAGAGAAGGGTTTATACCACATTCATATTGTGCTCCGTGTGAACATCATGACCTAAAGAAGAAGCTGCCTCGGAGTAGGTCTCCAACAGATATGACACATAGAGATGTCTCACAGTGAGTATAATGAATAAAAGTAATAGATATAACAAAAAAAAGTTTTGACCTCATCATAATAATTTGTTTGCAAAAAGGTTCATGTTTGTTATGGCACACTATTTTCACCTCTAAGAATATTGTAATCAATCAAAGTGTAAGATTTGATGTCCATGCCCATGCCCTTTGATGTCCATTTTAACAGTGAGATTCTAGGCTCTCTCAATCATTACACCACTTGGGTTCTTTGTAGCACTTGGACTTTATTTTATACTGCCCAAGGTATATCTGGGGAATACAGTTATTGACAGGGACAAAATTCCAGGTTTTTTATAATTTCTACAACATTGATTCAAACGAATGTACCCATTAATCCTTTTTTATAAGTTACTAGTTTTTGCCTACAGCTTCATCCGCATGTAATAGTTACTTTGGAATAGCATGATGTTAAATAACCTTCAATAAAGGGGCTATCCAGTAGTATCTAGCACTGATTTTTCGGATCAGTTCCTAATTTGTGCATTCAACCAAACAAACAAACTCTTCAGCTTTATAATATTTATATAGATTAGCAATCCTTGTTCATCATCATAATTTTTTAAAATCCTAAGAAATCTGGTTATTTTGGCACTAAAATATGTTTTTTAATATTCTCTATTTAACAGACTCTCAGTGTCAGACGGAGCCACAAATGATGGTCACTCAGAGCTGGGCAGTGAGGGAGAGGCATGCCCCTTCAGCAAAGACCCCTCTGGCCGCTATGTGGTACTGTACACATTCACAGCCAGAGATGAGAATGACGTTGATGTGGAAAGAGGGGAATTTGTTACAGGTACAGATATTACAATTTACGAGGGTGTTATTTCAATTTAGACTATCTTAAGGAATTAAGAGTGTAGCTACTCGCCATCATAAAAAGAATATTAAATTTTTTTGTACCAAAACATGTTATTATACAAAGTTTTTGCCAACCTTATCCCTAAAATAAAACATGAATAATCACGCCTTTTCCCGGTCGGTGGCGTAGTGGTTAGTACGCTTTGCTTTGGATCGAAAACATAGCTACCCTCGCCATGATCAGGCCTTGGACTGGTGACCAAAACCTTTGTGATCTCGAACTACTCTGAAGGTAGGTCGGAAGGCACGTTAAGCCGTTGGTCCCGGTCGCTATTGCAACCGTTTCTACCCACCACCCCGCATTGGGCCAGCGTGGTGTTATGGCCCATACTCCTTGTGTTTTGCCATGGGAAAGGCCTGTGCCCAGCAGCAGGACGTATATAGGCTGAGGACGGACGGACGGACGCCTTTTCCCTGGGTGGGGCAGGCAGTAATACAAATCCTGGAGGAATAATGAGGCATGTATCATCAAAAAATAGTAACCTTGAATAGCGTCAATAATAAATTAATGTATAACTTTGGACCAATATTCATATGAATAAACTATAACTATATGCTAATAACGGGCTCTCCACCACTAATAACAGGCTCTGTCACACTGAGTGCAGTCACTGCTTGGTGAAGCACATACTATGGCAGTGGACTGCTTTTGCGGTGCTCTTGCCTAGCGTCTGACTAATCCTTAATGGATACTAGTCCAGATTATATGTATGTATGTATATACTAATAAGAACTTTTTGTGTCAGTTCTTAACAGAGAAGATCCAGACTGGTATTGGATTGTAAGAAGTGATGGTCAAGAAGGCTTCATACCTTCTGGTTTTGTATATCCTGCAGTTGTACAAGGTAACTATTCTCATGCTACTCACTCCTAATAGAAAACTCAATGCCACAAAAGAAAACTTCTCTTAAAACTACAAAAAAACAATACTGAAAAATTTATGTGCAAAATAAACATTGAACACCATGTTTTAGAACTTATCCTTACTTAAAGTGAATCTTATGATAATAATTATATTAGTAGAACTAGCTGTTGCCAGCGACTTCGTCCGCGGTAACTATGGTTATTAAGCTATCCGATGGGAACCCTTCAATATTCCGTAACTTTTTTTCAATAAGGGATGAGTGAGAATGTTATAACCGTATGAGAAGACAAATATAATCAGAAAGCTCCGAACTGCTAAGCTATTGGGAGTTACACATGTTATTGTGAGTCAACCATAAAAGATAAACATATGCTGTTCTGGGATATTTTGTATATAATTTATGTAGAACATTTCCGTGATTTCTTTGTAGCTGTAACCATTAAGGCTGCACACGAGACAGAAGCGTAAAAAATGGAGTAACTTCTCCAGTTTTCCGAACATTCCCCTTCACTGCTCTGCTCCTATTGATCGTAGCGTAATGAAAAGTATACTATAACCTGCCCAGGAGTCTGATGAATACTTGTACCAAGTTTCTCAAAAATCCGTCGAGTACTTTTTGTTTCTATAACGAACATACAGACAGACAGACAAAAATTTTACTGATTACATTTTTGGCATCAGCAGCGATCACTAATCACCCCCTGATAGTTATTTTGGGAATATATTTCATGTACAGAGTAGACCTCTCTACAGATTTATTATAAGTATAGATAAATTTCACCTGTGTAATTTTCTATAAAATATTTATTGTAATAAAGAATCGTTGTAATAGTTATTAACTTGAACCTACTTCACAGCAACCCAACCAGACAACCCACAGCAGATTCTCTCCCCCCAGTCGAACCCAAACAACCCAATTCTTACGCCCAACAACAGTATGAATACTAGCACGCAGCCAGACAACGATGGGCGGTACCACGGAACGGAACTAGTCATGCTCTATGATTACAAGGTATGTCTTTAGATTGTTTCTCTTTACTATATTTATATAATCTATAGATGAAATACTTTTTGTGGCAAAAAGAAAATGCAAAAATACAATGCCATCCAACACGACCTTGTAGCTAAGAACGAATTCTACCTTTAAAATTCATGTTAACTCAAAAACAAAAAAAATTAAAACGATAATGGACAAACACACAACATATCGCACAAAAGATAAAATGCTTTTACAAAGTTAGGTTCAGAATGGACATACGCCGCCCATCAGGTGGTTTCAAAAATCCAAATCTGCCTCCGACGGGAGTCGAACTTGAGGCCTCGAAAGATTGTGACACCTTGTACCTAGTATACAAACCAATCAGACTTATAGAAATTGTACCGCCTCTCTGGTCTAGTGATTCACGCCACCGGGTGTAGATCGGGAGGTCCGGGTTTGATTCCCCATGGGGGCAGAAGTTTTTCTGCTCGTTTTGGTTGGTGGTAGGGCTTCTAAGCCCGCCTGGCTACCTACCACCGTCTTACTTAAATCTATCGCCATAATAACAATGTTATAGGCATTGTTGTGTTCCAGCAATCAGAGGTGAGATAGCCAGTGCCTCAGTTGTTGAGGATTACAGGTAAAGCTCGCTTCCACCTTCGGCCTTATCGTCACTTACCATCAGGTGAGATGAAGGCCAAGAGCTTACCTGTCATTTGTAAAAAAAAAACTTTAAATTATTTGCTAGAAGTTTCTACCATAACTTTTAATATTCAATTATTTTTTTCCTGTGCAGGCGCAAGCACCCGACGACTTATCAGTAAAGCGAGGCGAGTGGGTCTACGCAGACCTGACACAACAGACGGTGGAAGGCTGGCTTTGGGCTCACTCTCCCAAGTCGCGGCGGTCCGGGTTCATTCCCACAGCATACGCGCGGCCTCCGCATACAACATCACTTTGATCTTGATAACGAATCTCTGGAAATTTTGTCAGCATGAGGACTGAAAGTTACTTTGGATTTTTTTTAATAATATTACATCTTTACCTATCACAGATACATCCGCGACAATTAAAGGTCCGTTCCAAGGCAGGGTAAAATTTTCTGCCACCATTAAAATTTTCTCTCTGTTTTGGTAGGTCATAACAATTGATATGATTAAAAACATTATAATATTAGGTCCTTACCTATGAAATTGGTGTTTTTATTCTGTCTCAGCAATTTGTCCGTAACTATTAAGTTTTAGAACATTCTTATAAAATAATGGCCTCTTCTAAAAATAGACCATATATTTGAGCTCGTATTATTTAATTTGATAATTTTTGTAAGTTTAATTGTGTTAAAATTAGACACAAAGACAATTATTTTTAACTGCCTCCCGAATACATCATTTGATTTTCATTAACATAAAAACAATGAATAATTTTTATCAAGCGTATTCACACACATATTGCTAAAGCTTGTCTAATGATACATGATTTGTCGTTGTGAAGAAAACTGATAAAATGTTAGTATGTAAAATGCAGACATCCCCAAAATCTCCATACAAAACACCAATTTCATAGGTAAGGACCTAATACAATACACTTAACAGAATTCCATATTACGTAGAATTTTTGGGAGAAATATTTAAAATTGCTCAAATTATTGTAATAAATATGTTGTAAAAAAACAAACTAACATTCCGTCCTTTAGTAAATATTTAAAATAAAAGTATGTAGATGAAACTATAAAATCTTGCCTTGAAGGAATTATTTAGTTTATTGTACTAAAATTACACATAATTAAAAGAACATTGATTATTTAAAACTAGATATGTTATGTGAATAAGTACATTAAATGGCTAGATCTAACATACATTGTAACTTCAAATTTTTTTATTTACATATATATATTATATCATTAGTGTTTTTACACTGTCATGTTAATTGTCTTTGTCTTCCAAATACCTAGATTTTAAATTATTTGAAAATATTTTTAATACCTATAATTCAAAACTAAGTACAACATTATTTTTATTATTGTAAATTGTCCGTCCAAAGTTGTACTGACTGAAATTAGCATAAGTTTATATGTAATGATATTAATAAAAATAATAAATTTACAAAATCTGTTTTTGAATATGCCTTAGAGAGTTTTTCAAAATAGTACAAATTCTGTTTTGATCCATGTTTCAAACACTAGTAAACATTTTGGAAATAAGAAAAAACCTATTATGTTTGCTAAGCTATATTTATAAATCATTTCCTTATTCCAGATTCTCAACTAAAATATTTCTCTTCCTCTTCTTAGCTTGTTGTTTGATATTATCTTTGATTTTCCATTCCTCCAACTGTTTTTCTACTTTCTTTATATCTTGATCTGTAACTGTTACTGGCACTTGAAGCTCAATTTGTTCACTCTTAATGAACTTCAGTGATTTGAGTTTCTCTTCTAAGAATGGTCCTTGCTGACTTTCTAATAGATTTCGATAATCATCCAACTTACTATTACGAATATCTTCACAATACATTTCAGTTAATTTTGTTAAGGACTGCTTTCTTGTGAGTTTATTGTAGGTTCTAAAACAAATGTCAATTTAAAAGCTTGTAATGCATATAATATCAGTGATAGATGCACAGGTAATGTAATAAAGGTAAAAATTAAGTATAAAAGATAAAATTATTAGTTCTAAGTAATATCTATAGTATATCTAAATTGTAAAAAGCCTGAGGAAATGCTAAATTGATTGCTGTTTTATACATACTCAGGATGGCCCTTATATTCAATATTGAGTTTTTCTAAAAGCCATTCAAACTTCTTGTAATCGTACTGCCTTAGAAACTTCAGCAATTTCTTTCTTCTTGCAATAGTCTCTTGTAATGTTTGCTGTCAATAGAAATTTGTTTATTTTTAAATTGAAATAAAAAAATTCCCTATTAATTTATAAATAGTACAATTAATGACAGTGTTTTATATTTCATACAATAACAATAGTTTGTACCTTGGCTTTGATATTTTTGGGATATTTTTCCATTGTACTTTGCAAACATCTGATTCGGGCAGTCATTTTAGCAACTGTAAAAAAATAATTATTAGCTCAGCGGCCAGTGCACAAGACACAATAGAAACCACTATTATTCACAAAAATTGGTGATCACAGTGACCACCAAGGAGTTAATTTAGTGGTCCCGTACTAACATTTTGCTACATAAATATAATTAGGAAACATGACAATACATTATTAAGGTCCAAGATTATAAAGTTACCACCTACATTGTCAGAGTAGCGGTGATACAGCCCATAGGTCCTCATGTGTTTCACCATAAGGAAGGGCTCAGCAGTGGGACGTATATAGACGAAAGACGAATTATAAAGTAACACCTAATAAAAATAAATACACTAGGTGCCACATACTTTTAGATTCGGACGTGTTGTCGTCATACTGGTGTCTTCTGACTCTATCCACAAGTTGTTGCTTTACAACATTATTGTATTCCTTGAGTCCTAGATGAGCTACAGAAAATATTTTTTTTACGGAATCTGGAGCACTGTAAAATAGAAATAATTGAGTTTCGTAAAGTTGTCTCGACACTTAGAGGTTATGTTTTTATAAAGCATAATCAAATAATAAGTACATACTCCTTGATTTCATCGCTTAAAGCATAGTGTACACCAAGAGCATCCGGTGGGACTTGAGGCATACTTTCCAAATCCCCAGATTTTTCAGGTTTATACGAAGGCACATACTCAGGTTTAACCCACTTTACATTCACTTGGTGCTTTACTCCACGGCATTGAATGATAGAAGAAACAAAGGTTCGTAACATAATAGCTTTGAAATAGAGCTTTAGCGCTTCAAATTTATAATTTTTTCGAATCAAACACCAAAATCAAAACTTGCTTGCTTGTACTTGCTACCCCCACAGACTATAGTATAGAGCACAGATTAGAGAGATATGTCTAAAGATTATAGAGAGCGCAGACAGCTGACTTCTTTTGACAAATATGTCAAAATTTTTAGGTGTTTTAAAATTTTACACACAAAAGATGTTAGGCCCTGCAGCATTGTCAGCGCAATAAAGTCTTCACCAGCTTACATACGCTCCTGCACAGCAGAGCAGGGTACAGAACTTCCTGCATGAAAAAACATGATGGCTTCTCTTCATAGTTGAACATTTGCCGAAGTTCGCAGAAAGTGAAGTGGCCTTGTGGCCCCTACGAGAAGTATGGGCTGTAACACCACCACGCTGGCCCAATATGGATTTTGGGGCTAACACGGTTCCAACTATAGGTATATTGCGCTTTCGAAGCACAGAGGCTAACAAAGTTATTTGCGTTCTTTTTAAAATTAATGTTTTTTATTAAAATTGTGACAAATTGGCATAGTAAAAAGCTACATAGACGGATTCCCCACCAACTTAAAACTTAATAAGTACTGTTTCATGATCTATGCACAACCCACTGTACTGCACAGGTGTTCCCACGTGAAATAATAGTGATAAGCTAAACTTTTGACCACAACTCCACCTATCTCATTCAATCCGAATTCGTAGATGGAAACAATAGCAACCAGACCATCGGATAAACACTACCTTCCATATTGGAACTAGAGATAAGTAAAGTGTGACCACTGATCCTGGGCCCAAAACAATTTTTTTGGATTTAATATCATAACACATTCGTTCCAACTGGCAATGCCCAAATCCTTTATATTTAGTCTTACTCACGCAAAATTATAGGAAACCCAATTATAGGTATAAAAAATAACAGCAAATATTGAACGTTCATTTATTTATTGCTTTTCGAGTAGAAACCTCAAACTTACAAAAAGTTAAGCAATATTTGTACTAAATGTACCACTCCACGAGACTACTTTAATATATGACGCATAATAAATTCATATGATTTTAACATTCTCTTTATCAGTTTAAATATAACAGTGTGGAAAACAATCAAACATAAACAATCCCTTGAAGCCAATATAATGTGGAGTAATCAAAATAAATAGAAAAAAGAAACTACATTTGCAATGCTTTTCAAAATTATCATACATGGACTTTAAACCAGATCAAATAATATATAGATCAGAATAAATAGAATTAAAATGACTATTATTTTGCAATACATTATACTTTTCTAACACTCTCAATAACATCTACAATAACACACCAGAATTATATAATTATCTAATAACACAATTTACTGTTATTACAATGACTATTAATTTTTATCACAAGACAAACAATATTCACGGATTTTTAAAAATCGCTTTTGCATGGAATGTAGGACCAAAATTTAAATACGTTACTCAGCATAACATAATATAATAAAATAACACAGTATCATAATAATACAGTGGATCAACAAACTTGCGTATCACTATATCGGAATCATCTTCAATATAATTCTTGAATATTCAATGATTAGAAGAGAATAATATAAAATTATTTTATCAATAGAAATGTTAAGAAATGCAAAGACAAAAATAGTCACAAATAAATTTTTCTACGTCTACATTATGGCGATTCTCACGCAGAGACGCACGACGACGCGACGGGGAGACAAGTCACGCGCGACGCTGCGTCGTGCGACTCAGCGTGAGATTTGCCTAAGTAATAATAATTAATGATACTATACATTTTAAAAGTGCGTAGTGAAAAAGAAAGAATACAATGAAAATCCTATTATAAACTGCACTGACTCAGCGCAGACAGAGAGGAGCGCCGAGAGGATTTTTATAGCGCAATCGAAAATTAAATTTTAGGTTATTAAAATAAAATGTTACACGCTCGAAGATACGCGGGCGCATACTGCATTCACGTGGTCCGTAAAGAAAATTAGAATTATTGCTCTACGTCTGCGCTGACCCTTATTCTCAAATGTCGTTTCTCGGATTCGATTCGGAAAGTCACGTCCGCCTTGCTCTGACTCACGGCAATAAAAAGAGACAGGTATAGAATTCCGTGATTCGTTTACTTTCCGTCAGTAGGTATGCTGATCAGTATAAGATGAATAAAGTACGAAGTCCAAGGAAACTTGTATGGAATCAACCAGTCTATGATGTAGTATCGAGCCTACCATGCAAGGATCAAGACAAATACTAAACGTCTTCAAGTAACTTCATCACTTTAGAATAATACTCAAAAGTAATGTGTGCGAGGTGAGACCAAACTATTTAGTAATCTGTGGTGAGACGCTTCGAAAGCGTAAATGTTGCATGTTAATGGCAAGGCAAGTACACTGACATGGAATAATTCGTACTTTTTGCTGAACATCGTGCAAAATTTTTAATTTTAATCAAAATTTTAATTTTAACCACAAATTATTAGTATCGGTAAAATTATAATGTAGCTGTCTCCTTTTTTAACACCTTGTTTTCAAAATATGCATTTTGATTTCTCACGGTTATTTTATCTGCCATCTCTCCATTCTAAGAATCTACAAAACTCACTATTTTTATCGCCATTTCATCATGTGTGTAAATCCAATTTGTCTAGACCCTTCATGACTCACTGACAACCTAACATAACAATGAATCCTATAAAATCTTACTAATACTGGACTTTGTTTATCTACTTACAATTAAAATTTTCACTTCTATACTTATGAATATGCTATGAGATACAAAATGTCTTTCATAAATAAGTCACAGTTGTAAAACCAAATTACCTAGACACTTTAGCACCACGAAAACCGTGTACAAAAGTGTCCAAGTCAAGATGGTTGTATTTGTTTATTATTATCGCAAACATAAGATTGAAATAGACTAGCAAACAATAAAAATTGAGAATGTCAAAAACGCACATACTTGCTTTCATGGTAATTTTTACATACACCATGAGGAAATCGAGGATTTTCAGGCAGGAGGAAGAGCCATGCTTTGGCACCATCAACCGATCGTAGCAATCGGAGGACTGTCTCTGCCTACCCCTTGAAAAAATCTTTTAATGCCTGTATCTACACTCATGTTATAATGTTCGAATTATGAACTCAGAGTCGAACTCATAATGACATACTTTTTAACACAGATGATAAAAATGAAAATTAACAAAATGGAAACTGTTGAGTCCAACCTGCTGCATAATGGTCATTATACCATTATGCAGCAGGTTGGACTCAAAATGCAACATTTATTTTTCTTAAAAACGCACAAAACTATGGCAAATGTTTTCCAGACAGCCAACAATAAATAAAATTAATTAAATTTCTTGTTTTATATCTTTGAATAATGAGTGTAGACAAAGTAGTGTATGTACTGTACTGTCCCATAACTCAGTATTAAAACACTCGCGTGATACTATTAAAAACTCGCCAAGGCTCGTTTTTTAAAACCACACTCGTGTTTTAATAACCTATAATAAGTGGCAGTTGCATAAACTACTATTTTATTATTATTACACATCAATTATGAATTAATATTGTGTAACCTGATTGTTACATAGACACTTATAAACATTGTTTTCATCTAGTTTTAATGTTCGCCAATTTATCTCTAGTAAAATTCAAACCTAATTCTGATGGATAAATAAATAGGATAGGAACAGCACCAAACTAATTTGACTAAAACTATAAACTTACATTGATACAACTCAGAATTTCTAGAAAAAATAGCCAATAAACAATTTTTGGAGTAAGTCTTTCATCTAAACCAAACAAAACAATATAATAGAATTTATACTTAAACAACTAATTTTGGTGTGCCGTTTTATAAACATTTTGGAAGAACTAAATACATTTAAATATTTTTGTTAAGAATAATCACTAATTAAAATAAAGTTTGCAACTGATAAAATAGGTTTGTGTTATCATAATTTTATATACGTATTTTGGCCTTCTTTTTATTAAAATGACAATCCAACTATTGCAATTTGCAAACTACATCATAATTAATTATAGAAAAAATTACATTGTGGCATTTCAACTACGTTATCATTTAAAACTCTTTAAATAACTAGGTACTTAAATCCACTCACGAACAACGAATTATATGCAAAACTATCTAAATCTATGCCATTTGTTAACACTAATGTTGTGAACAAATGAGCACCCTATATTCTTAGTAACTATTCACTTAGAACACTCTGTATATCAAACCCACGTTTACAAATATCTTCTAAGCACTCCCTATGTTTTTGCACTAATTCAAACATCTACTTCGAGTGATAATCTAATATATACATTAAAGGCAAGACAACATTGGTCGGGCGATAGCTGGTATGGTTTAAACTTATTAACTCTTGTGCTACTACAATAAATCGTAAGCTCCTCCGTGTTACAATTAAATTATATTTAAATAGGTGTCGATTCTCCCTAAACCTGTGTTCTAGGACTACATAAAAACTCGTAGTTGTGTTTTAGAATCGACGCCTCGTATGCTAAACGTTTCTAACTGAAACGCCCACGCATAGACAAGTCTATGGTAAACATTCGCAAAAAAGTAAACTGTTCAAAAAACTAACAACCAATAATAAAAATATTGATTGCAGTCAGTTGAGATTGAATAGGTTTTAAAGCACTGTACCAGTAACGGCAGTTAAGTTGTAATTGTTCTAGCGATGAACTAATTATTGCTAGCGTCACTGTCACTGAGAGTCCGGCGTGCGCCATTGGTGAAGTAGACGAGAACGTGCGCGCGATGTTGGTACGTACTACCGACGCCGACGCGTCCTGTCCGTCGCGAACCGTCGCCGCGCTGCAACGTTATAACTTGTTATTACACATACATATATATATATTGGGTTACCTATGAAATTGGTGTTTTTATTCTGTCTTAGTATTTTGTCTGTAACTATCAAGATTCAGAGTATTCCTAAAAAATAATTAACTCGTCTAAAAATAGACTATATTTTTGAGCTCTTTTGATTTGTTTTGATAATTTGTTGTAAGTTTAATTGTGTTAAAATTGGACACGGAGACAACTCTTTTTAAGTGCCTCCCGAATACATCATTTGATTTGCATTAACCTAAAAACGATGAATAATTTTTATCAAGCGCGTTCACACACATATTGCTAAAGCTTGTCTTATGATACATGCCAAATATTATTATCTATGGATTTGTCGTTGTGAAGAAAACTGATAAAATGTTAGTATGTAAAATGCAGACATCCCCAAAATCTCCATTCAAAACACTAATTTCATAGGTAAGGACCTGATAATTACGACTATTATCTAGTCGTGATTTGTATGTATGTATGAATCTCCCACTCTTTCATGGGACGACATGCTGCTCATTCAAATCCAAATATACCAATACTCTTACCGAATCCACCGAAAGCATCGCCCGGCGTCCGCAACCCCTATTCCCTCTTCTTGCTCTTCTTCTTCCCAATACGTTTGCTGTAACTCTGCGCGAGCGCATTCACTATAGACACCACGAAGTACACCACCATAGCCAACACGAACTTCTCCAGTAGACTTGACAGAACAGACCCCTGGTTCTCTGGTAGAGGAGCACCGTCGTTTTTGTGTAAGCGCGCCTTTTGGTTGCGAAGGAATTCTAAAAATGGTGCTTCGAGCTTCGGTCCAATGTACGGGATCCTCTCCACCCATGATAGTACTTGCCTGCGGAGAAATATATTAATTAAACCAATAATGTAAGACAAAGTCATCGTTATCATCAAATGGGATAGAGACGTCCATTTATTAACCTCCAAGTCGGATTAATCCACAAATATTTTTGCTTATTATATCAAACCTCTATCCCCTAAGAAGGCAGAGAGGTATTAATACCTATTTGTGTAGGGCAAGAGTTATTCATACAAACTGTACTTAATTTATTTTAATCAGTATGGCGCTTTGCACATGGGGCAACTATTACAGCAACTGTCAGCTGGCAATTAGCTGTTTATATATATTTCAGTGGGACAAGTTCCGGCGATCGCCAACAGTTTTCAGTTGCTGAAATCGATGATTAAGTTATTTTCTAAATGCCGCAAGTAGCAACTGTTATAAAATATGTAAACATAGCGGTTTTTTAAATTGCCGGTTTCCTCAAGCGCCTCAACTGTCAATCGCAAGGCGTAGGGATATTTCACACTCTCCCTCTTTTTCCCTGTGCCAGTTGTTCACATAATGCCATAAAATTGCGCCAACCGTAAACGTTATAGCAACTAACTTTTTCACGAAACTTATAAAAAGTTCATAGTTGCCTCAACTTATGTTGCTCCGTGTGCGGAGCGCCGATTGTAATTTTCGCAGATCTGCTATCACTCGAATCATCGAATAGACTGATGAAATGGACACAAACCTATTTGTCCCATAATTCCGACTAGAGCAGATAAAACATTGAAAGGCTTTGCAAACCATTTTGTTTACTTTATTATATACATACATACAAACACGCCTGTAATCCCCGAAGGGGTGGGCAGAGTCCAAGGAGCACTGTGTTCCTTAAGACCACGTTTAGCCATAAAAAAATTGGGTTTGGTCAGATGAAAAATCGTGAAAAAGTTGTAACAAGTGGCTAGCTCATCATCTACACAAACACAGACCCAATTCCCAATACACCCTTAGTCGCCTTTTACGACATGCTAGGCAAGAAAAGCAGTTGTTACATTCTTTTTGCGTCTCGAACCAACACGGACAGACGGACGGACTTTATTAAAATAATAAAAATCCTTACCCAACCAAAGTCTCGTTGAAGGCAACAATAACAAACATCTTCTGTATATGCATCTTGATAACGGCTTTCCCAATGACTGTGGCTCCGAAGAAGGTCCAGAACGGGACGAGGAAATGTCCACACGTGAGGCCTGCCAGGTCGAATAACGGGTTGGGGACTGATGCACACGCAAGGATGCCGGCGAATCCGACGCGTTGGACCAGCTTTTGGACCATTACTTTTGCTCTAGAAAAAAACATAGGTTGGTATTAGAGATGCGCCGAATAGAGGTTTCGCCGAATAACCGAATACTTTAAACTTTACCGAACCCGATATTCGGCCGAATTATTCGGATTACAATTACTTTACTTAGCCACGGGAACAACTTAGATAACATGTGTTTCGTGTCACTACTATACTAAAACTACCAATAGCTTATGAAATAATTATGTTGACATGAGTAACATAAATCTTACAAAAGAAAGTACCTTTGTCTTTTTGTTCTATACCCGGTCATCTAGCTAAGAAAATACAACCGAATAATTCGGCCGAATACAAATCGTGGAAATGATGCCGAATACCGAAAATAAAACGAATATTCGGCGCACCTCTAGTTGGTATATACGTTTACTTGCAGATATAGACTTCAATGTCCATTACAAATGTACTTACAAATGGTGGACTTGGCGACCAATATCGTTTTATCTATACCGGTCAACCACCATCTAGTTATTGCAATTCAAGAGTGAAATTAAATCACTTGAATTTACTCTATTTCAAAGTAGTAAGAACGTTGGGAGAGAGATTATAAATTTATTGTAAACAAGGGAATAAAACTGAAAACTAAGGGACTACTCACACTTATTCAGGATCCATTTTTACTACGTTTTACTATGTAAAACGTCAATTTTATATGAGACGCTTAAGCGGCTGAACGGACGCGGAAAGCTGAACAAGTTCCATACAGAACTGGCGTTTTCTATGGACAAACGCTTAATGCAGCTGAATAAGTGTGAGTAGTGTGGGTCTCCCATTCCATGCAGTTGTGGGGCTTTTTTTTTAATGATCACTTTGATGGAAATAAAGATATTTTTCTTTTTTCTTTTCTTCCTTTCTTTTGTAAAATTCTCCCATGTAGGGAAGGCAAAGGAAACAAAGCCCATACAGCCAAGTCTTTAGTATTTATTTCTTCAATAGTTTGCATTAAAATGCTAGTGTATTGCATTTCAATGCATCTTGGGAGAGTTTGGCGTCAAACGATCGATGGCAGACACTGTGGTGCTACTTGGATGAGGTGGATTACCACCTCAAGTACACACATTGCACATCATCACAGACACTTATTACACAAAACTACACTGATTTTACGTAACAATATCCACTCCGAAACAATATTACTATTATCGAAATAAAAATCACGTCCGCCATTAGTCAAATGCCGCCAAAAACTCATTTTCTTTCTTTTTTCTAGTCCCTAAAAGGGGGAAAAGAGAAGTTACTTTTTCTTCTGAACTTTAAATAAACATAATATGACCTTTTGAAGTCTTTTTTTTGGTTAATTATAACATCAGGCCATGTATGCAAAAATGGGCCGGTTGTTTAAAACTTGCGAGTTATTTTCCACTTAATCCGTTCGCCTTAAAGTACAAAGCTGCTTGAATTATTTTACAACTGTAAAGTATGTGTAAGTTTATCTATGGTCAAACTTACCTGCCAGTCTTGGAATCATCATTGGTAGATAGCTCTGCCACTCCCCCACCGGACAACCTCGCTGCTCTAGCCATAAAGTAAGGTGGTAGTTCGCCCAACGCTGTCCCTATACCCCACATCATAGACTCCACTCGCACTTTAGACATTATGTTCCATATGGACACTGCGTTGTTTGGGTCTATTTCTGACGCGCAGATGATACTAGAAGTAAATTATTAAAATTATTATACTCTACAAAACGCCAAGACTATAAAAACGTCAACATCATTGATTTTGAACCTTAATAGCAATTATATTATGGTTGAAAATCAACTGACGTCCACATCGGATTCACAAGTGGACAGGAATTTTATGTCTGCTTGTTTTTTCGAGAAAATCAAGTAGATTAATGTACCTTGCAGTCCGTAACAATGTAATCATTGTTAGTTACGGTTTAAATTCAGGCAAATTAATGTTTGTTCTTAGGCGAATTTGAAGTGTGCGTCAGGATCGCCAGTGGTCTTCTCAATATACCTTGAACTTATTGCAGATATTTAGAACTGTCTGTGTACTCAAAAAAAATTCAAAAATAATTTAATTTCATAGGCCAAGTTCGGTACTTTAAACATACCCATCAGGATAGCGTTGATATTAGCTAGAAAGACCTCATAATAAACCAAATGTACTTACTCGTTAAAAACTTACTCTTAAAAATGGAGCGTACCATGCTAGGCATCAAGTTAATAGATCGCGTGCCTAACATAGAGATCCACCGTTTGACCAAGGTCCAGGATATTGGCAAGCGTATTTTGAGACTTAAGTGGCAGTGAGCAGGACACTTGGCGAGGCATGAAGACGACAGGTGGAGTAGGTCCTTAACAGAATGGTGGCCAAGGCAAGGGAAAAGACGACGAGGTCGACCAATAATGCGATGGGTCGACGACATCGAGCGAGTCGCGGGAAAGACCTGGGGACGGATCGCGCAGGACCGGAAAGATTGGCACAAGAGGCTTATGCCCTGCAGTGGGCGGTAATGGGCTGATATGATGATGATGAATTATATGATTAACTATTAAAAAAAGTGGCTCATGAGTTTCTTGCCGGGTTCTTCTCATGAAAAGCCTTACTCTCGGAATCCGGCCGCTTGTGTCGATTACAATAACAATCAAAGCGCTGTGGTTGTACTTGATACAAGCGCTCGCGGAAATGAACATTAATATTATGATTAATTATTATTATTTAAATTGTAAAATAATTATTTAAAATGTAAAATGTTGACAATTTTAAGTGCCAAGTTTGGCCTATGAAATAAAGTTATTTTTGATTTGATTTGATGACTTACTCGTTGGGGTAAGGCGGCTCCGGAAAGTTGAGTCCTCCGCACTCGTACGCGGCGAGAGTGACGCGCGCTATGTGCGGGCCCAAGTACAGCAGGAATGTGTGGAGCCCTGTGCCGAGCCCCACGGAGCTGCACACGCCCAGGATCACCCACCAGCCCCACCAGGCGAGCGTCGATACTATTAGCTGGAGCGGGAAAACATTCATAAGGTACTTGATATAAATTAGTAAAATAGGAGCGTGTTTTCGTGTTTTAGATTCGGTTCGGTTGTTTATTAAAAGCGAAAAGTGGGTGTTAACATAGTTGTGTTTTTATATTACTTTGTGAGATTTTTTTTATAGGATAGGGGGGCAAGCGATCTGACGGGTCACCTGATGTTAAGCAACTACCGCCGCCCATGAACACTCGCAACACCACTGGGGTCACAAGTGCGTTGCCGGCCTTTTAAGTGGAAATACGCTCTTTTTTTGAAGGTTTTCATGTCATACTGGTCCGGAAATACCGCGGGCGACAATTCATTCCACAGTTTAGTTGTGCGGGGTAGGAAGTTCCTGGAGAAACGCACAGTGGAATACAACCAAGCATCCAGACGATGGGAGTGGATGTCGTGTCGCGCTGAACGATGACGAAAAGTGGCGGCAGGTATCAAACCGAACAATTCCTCGGAACACTCCCCATAATAAATGCGATAGAGGATGCATTATGAGGCCACATCTCTACGCAACGCCAAGGGGTCAAGCCGGCTGGAAATGACCTGGCTTTCGACTATTCGAATTACTCCGCGTTGGACGCGGTCAAGAGGAAGAAGCTGGTACTGAGGTGCTCCCGCCCACAGATGAGGACAGTATTCCATATGGGGCCGAACCTGTGGCTTATACAACTGCAGGCGGTGGGCCGGTGTGAAATACTGTCTCGATCCTCCTGCATCTTTTTTAATAAAACAATATTATTTAAACTAGTGTTTGATTAAACGTTACAAACTTCAATAGGTACTTTAAGTATGCAAGCTTCAGTAAAAGTATCCACGACGAGACCGCGGACGCAAATTATTTCAATAGGTATATACCTACGTATTTTTACATACAATTTTAAATGTGTTTGTTTTTATAAATAAAAATTAATAAATAAACATAAGTCAAAAGATAGTCTAAATTCACATCCAACATTAAAATTTAAATGGTATAACATAATACAATAAAATATGCGATAACATAATATTTTTTGTAAAATATTAAAATTGATATTATTAAAAAAGGCAATGTAATATATTTCTAATTTTAAGTTTATAATGGCAACACTACCATTGTCTTTGCTTTGCTTGAGTTATCACTGCGTTACGTGCCTATGTGTGTAATTACTTGTATTAAAATAAAAGGATTTAATACAGAAGAACACTTTTAGATAGATTAGAGAGATAGATATAGATATAGTATTAAAATTGTATGTCAATATACATTAAAATAATAGTGTAATAAAGCAAAATATGTTATAACCATGTGAACGCTATATTTATTACAAAGTAGTAAGAATTTATTACCTGCACATAAGGCTGATGCGGCCCACTGAGATAATATGACACCACTGTGCCAAATGCTATTGACACAAAGGTCAACGCCAATAATTTGTACGCTAATAATCTGAAATAGAACAAATACATTATAATTTATTAACATTTGTAGATAGGTTGAAATAGTCTGGCTAGGAATTGCTTCGATAGAACTCCAGGCATTACCATGGAAGGGCTACTCATTTGAGGCTATAGCAAGGAGTTTTTTCGGTTAAACTGTCGACTTCGAACGCCTACAGCCCCCAGCCAGCGAAAGATAAGAACCAGGAAAAATAGACCAATCGGATGGCAATATTTTGCGAGTCACATGAAAAACAAAGTAATCCTATTAGTCTATTTTTCTCGCACACAGAATAGCTCTGGTGGAAAGGTACCCTAAGTTTCGTATCGTAACATTTCTCATGCGAACCGCAAAATAATGGAGTAACCTTCCTGGTGTTCCACCTGAGACCACATCGGCGCTTTCCATCAAGCGAGATTGTTGTCAAACGCACTCCAATTATTGTTAAACAATGGATTCCTATTCCTAGCATAGATCGAAAAGAAAATTTCTGAGTGCTTCTAACGAAGAAGTTTTGTGAGAGAGATGCTACAAGGATATTATTCCTTCAGTTTCATTCAAAAATTTACTTCTACACATCCAGAGACATCAACAATGGTCGGTATAACGTCAACATGCGACCTTCACCAGATGTCGGTTTCCACAACGTGTCGCCAAAAAATATTATAATGTACGATAATATAAATATTTACAGCTTGGTCCTAAGGGCTATCACCGTTCTAGCGCTGGTATAATCTGTTATATTCTAATTAGGAGCATACTAATAAGTACTAAAGATATGCATAACGTTCTGCAATGAATGAAATCTCCAGAGTCAAAGGAAGAGTCCCAGTGGCTTCGTTGGTAGGACAAATAATAGTACTGACACATATTATTATGCGAAATTCTATTTTTCCTTTGTCTTTAATTAAACATTCGTATTCCAGAATCAACCCAAGTGGATATCTCTGTCCGAGCAGAGCTAGAAAGGGATAGCGTTATATGGGGATGAATAGCGCCATTCCATTCTAATAGTACTCAAGCCTTAGACTTGGTTTGAAAAACGAGAGCAATGACATCCATTTGGGAGACCTATGATGATGATGATGAATACTTGGGTTCTACCTACAACGATTTGAAAAAAAAAAATATATTTACCGCTGTATTCCTGTTGAAATTAATATGAAGAGTTCCCTAAAGAAATATTCTAGTGTTGTGAACGGCCGCCGCCATAGCACCAAGCTTTCGGTGTCCATTGGCACAGTTGCTTTACTTCTGAAGACAAGAGAAATTATCATGTTAGTTGACTGTTACAAAGTTATAATAAAAAATCCCCTTTTCAAAAATTTATCCGTCAGATTTGTTATTATTATGTTAGATCCAGCCCCCTTATTCTAAACTATCCGTTCACGGATTCGATACGGAAAATCACGTCAGGTCTCGCTCTAATTCGCCACAATAAAAAGTGACAGGAATAGAGATTCCGTCATTCGTTCAGTTTCCGACAGTTTAGAATAAGGGAGCTGGTGTTATCCTCCGGAAAATACCCCATCAGCGCAAGCCTCGATCTAGTAGCGACTAGGTTGGGAAACTCTGGGACGGCTCAGAGAATTGCCTCGGTAGAAGCTGAGTCGTTCCCGCGGTAGGGTTCGCATGGGTAAATCGGTGAGATTTTGTGGGTAGTGGTCTGTGTCAGTATACTGGCGAGTCGTATCGTAACTCGTCACAGACCCTACCTATAAAAAGACGGTATGGTCGGTTTTATATTGGTACAGAAAGATTCGCAGTGCCTTTATATATGAAATCACAAGTAGATAAAGAGTGCTACACCACGTAATAGCATCTATTAATATTCACAAAACATTTAATACATTGTGGTAGTCTGATAAACTCTAAACTGCACCCAAATGTTATTTTCTACCGAAGTGCTTTTTCAGAATATTTAACAGGCCGGTATATGTAGCCAGCCGCACATAACTTTAACTATGACCGTTACGTGGAGGTAATAATTGCCAATAGCAGCGCATGGGGTACTGACGTGGCACAAATGAGGAAGACGGAATGCGACTGGGCAGCCAATCGGCGCCGCCGATTGCCGATGAGATGTGACGCTGAGCGCCGATGGACTAACGGTAGGTCGGCGGTAGTTTCGTGCCACTACATATCGGGCGAGCCTATTATAAATTGTCATTCGGCGGGCACAGTGAAAGGTAAGCGATATTTAGAAAAAACATTTCTTGGTTTATTTATACTCTCTCTGACTCGATTGAGTTGAGGAAGATTGAAAAAAGATAAACTTGAACAAGTAGTAGGTTAGTAGGAACATAATACAAAGATACTACTAAAATATCAATAATTTCCGTATTTTATTTGTGTGTTGTCGACTACGTTGTCGACAATATGGAATCTTTATTTGTACCGATATTATTGACTTTTTGGTATTATCTTTTTATTTGAGTGTCACTATTTGACGCTGTCTGTACCTATGATATGGAAATATGTTTTATCTTATTACATTACCTAAAATAAAATCAATACATACAACAAAATTAAAATCGAAACATTAAGAAACTCACCAATTACTCAATTACTTATTACGACTAACAAATATTAGGTAACTATCAACAGTTCACCTACATTGTTATGATAATCAAATACCTGAATACACAATCAAGCGATTGTGATAATAATTGTGGCACCTCAAAGCCTACAATTTTAATTTATTTATTCGGAACTTTATTTAATAGTCAGTTACGTGGGCAATAGACATGTGGAGTTGACAATCGCAAGGCCACGTAAAGTGTAAATTATAAAATTTATTAGGTATTATAGGCGTGTGGTAGCGCCTCATTAAAACAATACTACCAACCCATCTCTTCTCACCACCTGTCACGCTTGGTGAAGCGCGGACTATGGCAATGGACTGCTTTTGCGGTGCTTTTGCTTAGTCTCTGACTAACCCTTAGGGGATTATAGTCGTGATTATATGTATGTATGTATTATAGGTATACCTACCACGTTCGTTAGTTTAATTAAAAGTAAGCAGTGGTCTATCTTTAGTGATCCGTGTAAACGGATTCCTTCAAC
Organism: Parapoynx stratiotata; assembly: GCA_910589355.1. Lineage (NCBI taxonomy): Eukaryota > Metazoa > Arthropoda > Insecta > Lepidoptera > Crambidae > Parapoynx > Parapoynx stratiotata. Next base: position 7,194,201 of record OU342479.1, read on the forward strand.
AACAAAAGATAGGTCTATCTCTAGACGCATACCACGTTAGTTATTTTAAATAAATGTGTGTAGATCTAGGACGAGGTTAGTACCAAAATTCCTAATAAAACGTAAAGACTGAATATCCAGAGAAAGAATATACAAACTATAACATCGTAATTCCAGATTAAAAAATCAAGTTTGTGGTAGTATGACCTATCGGCATAAATTATAGGTACTCTGACTATAGGCAATACATGAATAAACCAAACCAATTATATTAGGTCCTTACCTATGAAATTGGTGTTTTGTATGGAGATTTTGGGGATGTCTGCATTTTACATACTAACATTTTTTGAGTTTTCTTCACAACGACAATTCCAAAGATAATAATATTTGGCATGTATCATTACATTAGACAAGCTTTAGCAATATGTGTGTGAACACGCTTGATAAAAATTATTCATCGTTTTTATGTTAATGCAAATCAAATGATGTATTCGGGAGGAAGTTAAAAATAACTGTCTTTGTGTCTAATTTTAACACAATTAAACATACAAAAAATTACCAAATTAAATAATACGAGCTCAAATATATGGTATATTTTTAGAAGAGGCAATTATTTTATAAGAATGTTCTGAAACTTAATAGTTACGGACAAATTGCTAAGACAATAAAAACACCAATTTCATAGGTAAGGACCCAATAGTTTTATACCAATAGTGAAACATACGTACCACGAGGTGTAATTACAACGTCATGTGTAGCGTAGTATTTGTATATTTATAAGGCCAGAGTTAACAAAGCACTTTATTTAGTTTGGATTACTGGATTCTCAGAGTTCTCACAAATTTCTACTTGGATATTATTACATATTTTATAATTATAACCGTCGTATGGTCGATGCATAACACGATCTTTAAGCATTTACGACAAAATATAAGTCAGGCTTAGAATTTAGAATCAACCTTGGTGAAAACTGCATTAAATGAATGTCACCCATGTGTTGCCATTACAATTAGCATCAAATATTGGGTCCTTACCTATGAAATTGGTGTTTTTATTCTGTCTTAGTATTTTGTCTGTAACTATTAAGATTCAGAGTATTCCTAAAAAATAATTACCTCGTCTAAAAATAGACTATATTTTTGAGCTCTTTTGATTTGTTCTGATAATTTGTTGTAAGTTTAATTGTGTTAAAATTGGACACGGAGACAACTCTTTTTAAGTGCCTCCCGAATACATCATTTTATTTGCATTCACTTAAAAACGATAAATAATTTTTATGAAGTGTGATATTACACATATTACTTAAGCTTGTCTAATGATACATGCCAAATATTATTATCTCTGGATTTGTCGTTGTGAAGAAAACTGATAAAATGTTAGTATGGAAAATGCAGAATTCCCCAAAATCTCCATACAAAACACCGATTTCGTAGGTAAGGACTTAATATAATACAGCTATTTACGAGTAAATAGTTCTCATCTACACAATGATAAATTGCCAAGAAAAATGTTGGCATGTTGCAGCGAATTGATCTCAAGTTCTTAATAACTAAACAAGCAGTTAGACAACTGCGTGCTAAGAGAAATTTGAGGCATAGTAAGTTGTATATATACATCAAAAAGTATATCTTATACAACTTAGTAATTTTTTCATGGCACGTGTATAAACTACAAATCTAAATTCTATTGTTCTCCAACTCTAAGAAAGATCTTATTAGTTCATTTGTGTCTAAAATGCCCCTGGCTTATTAGTACAATTTGTAGAACACCTATGTAAAAACCATTGTGTGGTAAATTCACAGTACAGTAATAATTAACTTGGATGATAAACGCTCAAAACGAATGTGTAGGTACATACATTATTGTTAACTGGGCTGTGTTATAAACTATATAGTTCCGCAATTACCTAATATCATTTTCTCCTATAAATTGTAATGCACAAGACAGATCGTACTCCTACGAATTTATTATAAGCGTATGCACATCCATTAGATAATCTAAAAGAAAGTTCACCATCTTTTATGGTAAACAAGCAAGCAGCGAAAGATTACAAATGTTAAAACTTTCTCATTCATCTACAGTCTTCGCGGTATTTTATTTTAGACTGCAACAGTATGGAAAATTACTGGAATAGTGATACCCAGTGCGTTACTAATTGGTGAAAATACGACACAGTCAGTCAGTAACATTGAACCAATTATATGAGAACAATGTTATACACACATTACAATGAATATCTTATAAGCCTCGACACACTTTAGAAATATCACATGTTATAATCAAAATCCATATTGGGACTGAACAACGACATTATTTTATATTTGACATAAAATATTTTAGTACCTAATCGTTCATCTCATCACATAACTTAATAACGATTTCAAAGTACTTTGCATGTATGCAATGTTCTTCCTATATTAAGCATTTAAACTTACCACGGGGAACGCAATATGAACAATTACATGAATATTGTTTATTCAGAAAAACTTAGGGACATACATATATGTATTGTATACATAAAGTCACGCCTCTTTCTCGGTAGGCTCGGTAGGAATAGGCAGAGACTATAGATTTCCTCTTGCTACGATCCTGGCACACACCTTTCGCTTCTTCTACTCTCATACTTGTCTCATACATACATGCCCTTTCACCTAGGCTATCCACCTCCAACTTTCCCACTTTCCCATTCATACCTGCCTTATATACCAGCCGCGAGTCTGCTTTCATCCATCCTCTCCACATTCCAAAACCAACTAAGCATCCCTTTCTTTATTTTTGTAACTACGTACACACACACACGCACGCACGCACGCACGCAAGCACGCACGCACGCACGCACGCACGCACACACACACTTTCTTTTTCTTTCTTTCACTTTTTTTTTATTCTCATTATGATTTTCAAAAGTCTGTTTAGATGGCAAAGAACATCGAGAAGCATTTAGCCATTTCTGCCTATTAAGGACATTTCTATATAAAAAAAATATATAGCACCAACATAATTCAAAATAAATTGTATTAATAATTGACGTATACGTTGGACATACGTGAATTATTAATACCATTTATTTTGGGAAATATTATATAGCAATATTATATAATATTATGGGTCATTATATTGATAATTTCGGTAATAAGGTTTAATAACATGAATTAATGTTGATAAAATTATTTGTATATTAATTATCTTTGTTAAAACGCATAAAGATTATTTATTTTAACAATTATGAAAGAGACTAGCACAATTTATCCAACTGAATTGTTTTTATCCATTTTCAACTGGTCTTTTACATTGTGAGGTTACGCAACCGTTCTTTATCGCATCTAGTTAGAGCGTAACCACTGCATCGTTTAAGAGGAAACATGGTTACGGAATATTTGAAGATTAGGTTTGTTTAGATAAGGTTTCAGCGATTTCCCATCCCACACGTTAACTTTTACCTTTATTATTGACTGAAAAAAAGTTAACTGCAGGGTGGAATGGACAATTATTTCGAGACAAAAATAACCTCGATCCGAGTTTCTGGGTAATTCCCCGGTTTCCCTAATCAAAACTAAGCCCGAGAAAGATAGTATAGCCAATTACCCAAGATTGTTTACTAAATTGAATAAATAAGAAATAACACACAATACGTGGAAAACTGAATCTGAACAAACTTCCATTTACCTAATTTCCTTGGATGGCGGATGGTGAAGTCCGTTGCGCGTGCGCTGCTCGTCGACCTGCACTGCCGCCGCCAGCTTGTAGTACCCGAGCCGGGCGAGCTGGCCGACAAACAGAAATATAATATTAAATAGCCAAATACGTCTAGAACCTAAAAAGACTACAATTTCTTATTGTTACTTTGGTATAACCAGCGTTCAATTCCATAATAGGTCATATCTTTGTGATATATTAATTTTTAAAAAATCGACGAATTCTTGGACATCGGTTTTTTTGGATGCGAAAGATTTTTCGTATTCATGAAATTCTGACAATGTCGTCGTATAATTACAAAATAGGTATAATGGTTAAGTTAAAAGTAAAGTAAGGTTAAAGAGAATTGAATTCTTCGGAAATATTATACCTATATCAATTCATTTTATTTATCCTTACGATTTACTATCATATAATTCTCATCACTTAGTGACATCATATACCTACATAAATACACGTCTTTATATTTGATTGATAAATTAACAAGTACCAATAAAATAAGTTTATAAATAAACTTATAATTTTTTATTTATATATTTAAGAAATTACATAAAATTAGCTTTAATTTGTTACAGTAATAAATAGCAATTTGAGCGTAAAATACTGTAATTTACAGATTTCATTTGGTATTCCAATATAAAATAATAACCTACCACATGTGAACACAATATTAAAATAGTATTAGATACCTAGTATATCGATTCAGTTTATTGTTCTATCCATACAAATATTTCAAGCAAAACATAAACATAAAACAGATAACACATTGATTATTGTTTTCCGATGAATAATGCCGTAAATATTGTTCATGTGCAGTTAGTAAAAAAGGCTTAGGTACCTACTAAATATATTTTCAAAACCTTTACTTCGATTTGAAGTACGAATGCGATTTCCGATTGTATTTGAACAACATAGACTTACTGTTTTAATTTCTAATTACAACAAATAGATACCTCACAGTTTTTTTTTGTAAAAAGAGCAAATTAATAATATCAAAAATGCCTGTATTCATCACACAAACATTTGCCTCCATCGGGTTCGAACCCAGAACCTCTCGAGATGGCGCCGGCTGAGACCGGCGGGCGTACAAACCACTCGGCCACAAAGGTTGGCAAAATACAAAACAACATCGGTCGTACAAAAACTTCTGTTATAATAAAAACGTAGGTTAGAAATCAGTCGCCAATAAAGTACATTCTATTTTGTTAAGTTTTTTTACGCCCTGTAATGTTTGAATTATGACAAGTACAATATTGTGGGTAAACCTTGACCTTATTTTAAAATTAAGTACAAAATCACTGCGTATGTGGTGTGATAACGAAGAACGCCTTATCAAACCCAACCAACACTGTATTAGATTCCAAATGGTATTGAAGTTTTTAATTTTTTTTTACTTTTTCAGCTCTAAAAAAAGATCGCACATTAGGTGCGCAGCGCAGGGTGTTCTAAATTAGGCCCGATTTAATTTTAATAGTTAATAACCATTAAATTTGTGAAAAATATCAACTAAAATAAGAAAAATCACAATTTAAATCTAAGTCAAGAAACGTTTTAAGTTTATTTTAAAAAAATCAAAACAATTACCGGATAAATTCCACCGAGCACACGCACTTGCTGTTTAATAGAATCGATAAAGAATTGAATGTTTCTAAACAAAGATTAATCGAATAGACAACTGTTTTATGTTCTGGACACTAGTGAAATGGCTGTTATATCATGTGGCGGCCAAAAAGTTTCACTTTCTATAGCACTCTCACTTCACTATCGTCTGGGGCAGTTCGAGATACTACGCTGTCAAATTCCGTAGAAACTGACGAACTGCAGGCCGAATTTAAAAAACCTGTGATGTTGATGGATTCAAGTCGAATTAGCAGTTATTTATTTGTTTACTCCCTGCTTTAGATGCTAAACAGGAGACAAGGAAGTGTTCAATGTTGTCATTAACATTTTACAGCAATGCGAATGTTTAAACATTAACACGCACTTTTAAAAACGATTTTTATTGCTACTAACTTCATTGAAACTAACTTTATTTTAAAGTATGCACAATCCCATTCAAAAATATAGATAAAAATCATTTCACACTCTTTGTTTACTCACAAGACAAACAGAAAACACAATAACAATACCCTAATACAAGACATATAAATACACATATGTTATATTACAAGTAAATAAAAAACACCCTCAATGTTCAGTTGATACAATCCCGAAACAAATGAATTTACGGCGCCAAAATTATCACAAAGAACTCCGTATAATGAACCAATCGTACCTCGAATTATAAATAACGACGCAAAGTAAATTTTAAAGCGAAAATATACATGCGACTTCAGAGCCAGAAGAAATACAACTGGTAGAAAACCAGCATACAAAATTAATCGGTTTTGGCAAACAAAGGCTCGTTTGTTTACTTCTTGTGATGAGGAAAATCCACTTACTCATCAATAATTAATTAACCTGTCCATAAGTGCATCAGATACCTTCAGATTAGAACATATATTTTTAAATATAGCTTATAAATCTAACTTCAATAAATAGTTGACAACAGCTGACGTTGACAACAAAGTGACACAGTTTACCGTCATGGCTACCCTCCAATTCAAACGCACGATCGATTGTAATCCTTATACCTACAACGATAATGTACCTTTTCACATAAATGTATATAAAAAAATAGTATTACATAAATTTAATTTCTAACATGTAGAACATAAAGACTAAATTACACAATAATACAAATAAGCAGTAGTGCTTTTCCAATAATGCGTCTTATAACCTTGATATTAGGGTTTGTTTTTAAACAGGAGATAGTTAATTTTCGGAAATGTAATGGTGGCGTGATAGCGAGTGACATGCGCGTGCGCAGGTCCACTGACCTGCATTTAACTGGGAGACAAGAACATATTGACTGATATATACTCGTAAATAATCTTAGGTTTATTTGACATTTCAAGTATTCTAAAATAACAATGTGAATAGTTAAAAATGTGGTGTATGCCAGTTATTTTTAAAGGAAGTTAATTTAAAATCTGTGTATTTTTTTAAAAAAAATTAATTATCTTTTATTAGTTTAGTCATTGTTAACTAGTTCTCCGGTTCTGGATAATAGTTTTAATAAAGACTATAGAACCCGAAAATAGTTTAATTGAAACAGTTTAATAATTAACTTTTGGAGCACTGTGATAATAGGTTTTGGCATGGTTACAGGCATTTGGATTTAATCTAAATATTTATGACTGTGGCAGTGGCATGATATTTAAAATAGCTTGTATTCATATATTATTCACTCTAAACAATATTGAAATAATTACATTTTGTCCTATTAATTATTTTCAGAAATATAATTGATTATAAGCTTCATAATTTCAGTTGTTTATTATTATTCAGACACATTCTACTATATCACACTGTGAGCCAAAAAAATCAGTACCATTTCCTTCAAATACAAAATATCTATCTACTGATATGTGTAAAAAAATCAATCAAATTACTGATAAAAATTCACCAAAGCCCTATTATTATCATGATCAAAATAAAATAGTTATTGGTCAATGAAATGAAACAAAAATATTGAGTAAGGATAAAAAAAGTTGTTTCCTACAAACAATACACAACAAAAATTTTATAGGAATTATTTTATCATTCATTGTATAAAATACAATTTTGATAAGTAAAAGTTATCCAATAGTTCATCACCATATTCAAGTTCTTGAAAATAATTATTTATAAAGTCTCACACACCCTAATTTCTATGTCCATGAAAACTTAAATAAATACAAAAATTCCTTTGACAGACATAACATTAAAATAATCTTATTTATAATACCAATAATTTACTCTATGATCTACAAAAGTAAGCATATCAAAAATCTACAACTAAACAGAAGTGCATCAATAAAAAATAAAGTAGAATAATTTAAACATATACAAATGAATACATAGTACCTATAATGCTGTAAGTTGCTACAAACAAAACAGAAACAATAAATATGACAAGCATCACAGCACATTTGGCAAAATAAAAATGTAATAAGCCCAAACATATTCACACACTTTATACCAGTTCATTTTTGTTGCCCGAAGCTCGTTGCCCCCTTTTCCTGCATTCTGCACGAAGCTGCTCTTTGCTCATGCTTGCCATCATTTCAGGTGTCAAATTATTTCGAGGTCTCCCATTCTCAGACATGGAATTCTGTCTAGGTATTACAATTGATGTTGCTTGGTTACGGGCCCTTCTAGGACCAGCCATTGTAACTGGTATTTTCTTTTATCTCCTTTGCTACTTTATCAACTTAAAATCCTTAAGTTTTGGTGATGAATCTTCTTCCCCTTGCAGAATTGTGGAAAATATTTTAAATAATAAATATAGTTGGTGAATACATACTTAGTTATTTATACTTGAGTCATAAATAAAAATATAGATTAAACTGAATAGGTATTTAACAGAAATTAAAATATTTATAAAAATAATCAGAAATTTGCAACACTATAAACATAAATAAGGACTTCCCTTTCGTTAATTGTTTTTTTTTGTGAGAAAAATAACAACTTAAATAAAGGTTTAGTTTAAAGCAATAATAAATACTGTAAGAAAGTATAAAAATTAAACTTGATAATAAAACCAAGAACTAATTATGAAAAATAACCATTAGTTTCATTCCAATATTGATTATTTGTAAGCAATGAATAGAAAAGATACATATTGAAATAAATAATGTTTTCGTAAAATGTTACGGATGTTATCGCATATTAGAAACAAAAAAGCCACTTTCAGCCCCTCTAAAAATAAAAAGCATAATTGTTCGAAAAACATTGGGGACAGACAGCTTAATGAAACATAAATTCTAACCTATCATTACAATTTAAAATTAAACATAGAAACTTACGTTTGAGACAGTTCCAAGAATAGATATCCACCAAATGTTCACTTTATTAATTAATTACTCTGTTTAATAAATAAGAACGAATAAAATTCCACAGTACAAATTCCTCCCCACTTTGAAAATTTGCACTAATTGTATACCATTCACACAAATTTATTTTCCCCTACTACTATAATCTCCATGTTAGAATTTCTATCATAACAAACAAAAAGTAATAGGCTAGTTGACTCTTACCAAAAGTAATGAAGATAATGTGTCATTCTCATAGTATTTAATACAAGGGTCCGGAAAATACCAAGTTCAAAAAATATTAATAAGGGATTGCTGTAGAAATTCAATTTAAATATGTTTTATTTTTATTTATTTTTTCATCTGCCAAAAACGTTATCTACCATGTTCGTGAAATCAGTTGAGTAACAACTAACGATTCATGTAAACAATTACTACGCATGGTCAAAATCCATTAAACGTCAGCCGCAACCAATCAAGCATAACTTTCGGCTATGTCTCGCATGGGTATTGAATTGCTTACAATAATCGTGACGCTACAGCACAGATAATTCATAGACCAGGACCGCAGGCATTTTTGACATTTAAGCAAAAACGTAATTTATAATTTAAAATTTATTGTGTTAAAGGCTTCAGAAAAAATTTTATTATTTTTTATGGTGATGGCTATCAGTAATTAATCATTTGGGGCTCAATAAAAAAGGGTCAACTAGCCTATTAGAACTATGAGGTAATACACACTTTAAATTATTCACTACTGAACTTTATTCCACTTAAAATACAAGTTCGAAAGCTTTGTGCAATTAAATTATTCCGTACTGAACTGTATATAACATAACAAACAACTTCAAAAGCTTTCTGCAATTTATAAAGAACACCCGAGAAAACGGGTATTATTTATTACATGGCAAGTAATTGTGTTTTAAAATGACGTGGTTGGTTAGACAAAAGAACTTCAGTCAGACGGTGTCAGTTGATGGTCGCTTTAGTCATGCAAGAAAAAAAAATTACTGACGTGGTTGTGTTTCAATGGTTTTAGGCAATGATATTATTTAATATTGGTTTAGGGCATGGACTCATCAGTATTCGAAATTGATTTTTGCACAGCACGTGTCTAATGCTGGTTTTCTACGGCTCATAAAACAGAGAGGGCTAATAAATTATCTCATCTCATTGACAGCGGTTTAATTTGCATTCTAAAGCACAAAAGGAAAATAATTACTTTATTAGAGCTTTATTAATAATTACTTTATTGAACGTATTAAGTAAAATTGATTGCTACGCGGTTGACCTTTATGAGATAATAATGCAGGCACCATACTGCTAAGCGTACTCAAGATATTTCTATTCTGCTCGGTATTGTGTGATGATGATGAATCCCGTGAGGAAATAACGTTTTGCATAAAAGAAAGATAAATCAAGGACAAAATATACATTGGGAATGGGCTAATTTGACTAGTTTTTAAAAACTATCTCACATTGTTTGGTGAAGTATAAGGATTCTAAAGTAATATTTATTTTAAATAATTTTCAATATTTCATTTAAAAAAGTCATTTCGAAATACACTGAATGAATTTCGTGGCCAAAACGCTTGCAGCAATATGGCGTGGTGTGACGTTATTAATCAATTTAATACTGTTCCAAAAAAGGTTCAAGTGCGAAAAAAGTGGTTTCATCTAGCACGTCGAGATCCTAGAGATATTAAGGATAGTTCAGTTAATTTAATGTGAGTAAATATGTTATTATTAACGCGTAAATTTGTAAGTAATTTTTATGTATTGACGAATGACGTCATTCGTCGTTTAACTTCTGTTTTGCGATAGCTTCGTATTCACCTCAAAAGACGTGAATTTATTTACGTGATTTTGACGAAAATATTCAATATTCTTAATATATAATCATGGAAATTGCATTTAAAATCCCTAATTCACCGGGATGGCAATAAAAACACCATAAATATTTCGATACTGTCAAATAGCCTATTGGGAATGAGCTTAGGGAATGAGCTAGTTTTTGCTGTATTGAAAAAAATAAAGAACGTAAGTTTTAGCTATGGTTCTTGGCGGGAATTCTGGATTTTTCCTCAGTTTGTTATGGTAAAGTAAACAGTTTTGGTGTCCTTTAATTCATTGGAAAGTTTTTTCAGTGTTAGAAAATTATGTATAAATGGTTAAAAAGCTTAAGAGTAAGCTAGAAAGCTTTTTATTGATTATTTATCGCAACTGACTGTAGACCATGCTGTGGACTGCTCTTTTGGCATGATTTAAAAATGTTTTTTCTGTTCTGCGAATGATACACGCAGACATCAGTATATTCTAAAGCTCAGAGTAAACAGAACTGGAGTAGCCTTTGTCTAACATTCCCCTCTGCCAAATGCACAAGCATCCGATGCTTGCACGTTTAATAAAACTAGTTGAGCCGCCATTTTGACAGCCATAACATTGTAAACGTTGCGGCGAATAGAGCTCCCGCGAAAATGCCTGCCTGTGCTGTTTTTTGTTGTAAAAATAAATAGAGAACATCGAGTATGCTAAAAGATGGTGTCACCTTTTATTTGTAATTATAATTTTTAAGATTTTATGATTATTTACTTCATTATTTCATGTTTTAGAATTCTACGATTTCAAATTTCGAGCGCTAGTCTCGTGGGGAGTGCGGCTGTGACGTTGTCAACACGCAGACCCCACGAGACTATTTTAAGCGTGTGTGCGTGAAATTTAAATTTGTGTGTCGTATTATGCATGTGTGCATTTGTAAAAACGGTAAAAGTTATTGTTTATGTGTGCTGGCTTTGAGTGTAGTGGTAACCTCACCCCCCGCAAGAAATGGCAGAAAAAAATGTTTGAGAAATAGCTACTCGTTCTGTTTACTCTGAGTTCTAAAGCTATGGACCATCTATGGACACATATTTCAGAGATAAATCCAGTAAAAAATTTGAAAAAAATTATACAGAAGATTTGACTGTTCTCTTTGTCTTGTTGACTGTTTGTTTCGGAGTGGATCTTGTTGCGTAAAATCGGTGTAGTTTTGTGTAATCAGTGAGCAATGTGAAGGATCATTGAAATAAGCATCAAGTGGTGTAGAAAAAGATGAGATTTTTATCGGGGTAATCCACCTCATCGAAGTAACAGCATGAAATGCATTACACTAGCATTTCAATGCAAACTACTGAAGAAATAAAATTCTGAAGACTTGGCTATGGGTTTTGTTCCCTTTGCCTTCTCTACATGCGAGAATTTTACAACAGAACTACTACTGTCAGTGTCAGTGTCAGAAAGGTCCAAAAAAAATGACAATGGTCAACAATTCCTGCAACGACCTGCAAAAGTGATCAAAACCAATAACAAAACACTTATTTCGCAACACGTATTTTACGGAATTTAATAATAATGTAATTTTGATGTAGGAAAGATATTCCTTTTTCGTCTTCGATTGCTTTATTTTATTCAAATAGTGAGAAACTAATTAAATTTTAATTACCAATTTGGGTTCTTTGCGTTGTACCTTTTACTTAATACTTTTGTATTAATAGAAAGTTAGTGTTTAAATTGTTTGTAGTATGGTTGTTTTATCAAATGGAAGATGAATGAAAATGACATAAATTGTTTTGTCCCATCTCTTTTAAATCCAAGGACTTACAGGAGAGACAGAGGAGATTTATCTTTAACACAGGTAATTTCTTTTTAAAGTTAAAACTACTTGAGAAGACTGCTAGACACTTTGTCGTAAATTCTAATTATTATTGTGCATTTAATGTTTTATTCTTCTCATAAATAGTTTATGAAACCCATTTTAATTAAACTTTAAAAAAAATTCTTAAAGCCATTATTTTGTATCCTTATTTCTATAGTTAACATCACGCCTCTTTCTCCGAAGGAGTACACAGAGCTGTTAAACACCTACACAATGTGAAGAAAGTGTGATGTGTGTGTGTGTGTGTGTGTGTAAAGTTAATGTGATTTTTTTAGCTTTATTTTGAATTTTTATTTTTTCTATATTCTCTAGAATTCTGTTGCTAGTCGCTGCTCGCTGTCTCTAAGAAGGAACAATGGCGTAGCAAAACCAAGAAATCTCAGGAATGTAAGTGCAGGCACATTTTATAAATTTTACTGATGTCTGAAGAGTTTTCATATTTGGGGGAAGAATTAAAACATACATATTATCATGACTATTATCCCCCAAAGGGTTAGTCAGAGACTACCCAAAAGCACCACAAAAGCAGTCCATTGCCATAGTCCATGCTTTACCAAGCAGTGACTGCACTCAGTGTGACAGGTGGTGAGCCCGTCATTGCTGTAAGCATTATACGCCTTTTACGACAACCCAAGGGAAGAGATGGGTCGGTAGTATTCTTTAAGTGAGCCACTAATCACACTATCAAATTTATAAATAATCAAGTATATTTTAATTTTAGTGTAACAATATGTTTATTTATTTTATTTAAACATTAATGTCCAAAATTTATACCTATGGAAATTCAAAACAAAGGACCAAACTCCACTCCCTCACAGTCCACCATTGCACCAAGCAGAGTTTAGAAAATTTTAATTTTTTTGTTATAAATTAAAATCCGTAAATTTTAATGACACTGTTATTCATTTCAGAGGGCAAGATTTTTACAATAGGCTAGTTCACTCATATCAAAAGTAATGAAAATAATGTGTCATTCACATAGTATTTAGGACAATGGTCCGAAATATACCAAATTCGATAAGTATAAATAAGGGATTGCGGTAGAAATTAAATTTAAATATGTTGTATTTTTTCATTAGCCAAAAACGCTATCCACCTGTCTGTCGCAACCAATCAAGCATAAGTGTCTGGTATGTCACGCATGCATATTGAATCATTTACAATAATCGTGACGCTGACGTGACCATCAGGACCGACGGCGTTTTTGACATTTAAGTAAAAACGTAATTTATAATTAAAAATGTATTGTGTTCTAGGCTTCAGGATTTTTTTTTATTATTTTTTATGGTGATGACTATCAGTAATTAACAATTTGGGGCCAAATAAAAAAGGGTCAACTAGCCTATTTGCAAGAAATTTTTTTATTATATGAAAAAATGCAAACAAATGCTCTCCATATGCATATACATGGATACTCGTATATATTTATTTTAAAGATGCCCATTGTTCTATACAACATTTTTGTTATTTCAATCAAGAGTTCCATTTCGAAAACTTATTAAGTATCTTTTGTATACTACCTTCATTTAAAGTGCATGCATTAACGAAGTAACATGACTTAATGATCCCACAAATGCACCAGAGTTATGAATTGATCCATCTTTATAACACAATGATATTCATTTGCAGATCATTGATAAAGAAAATTATCAAGATATTCGAAATTTTTCTGAGAACTTATTAATTACTCCTGCAGAAAATAAAAAACGCCAAAATATTACTAAGATAGAATTTAAAGGTACTGTAGTTGAAGATCAAGACAGTATTGATTTCGCTGATATTCAGGATTTGGAGACAGTAAAAATTTATGCTAAAAGCCTTCAAAGCTTTAAACTTGAACCAGAAGTACATTTAACTGTTTTAGAACATAATAAAAAAGTCGAAACTGAATCACTTATATCACTTTCATCAGATACAGAATTGAATAATTATATTGTTAATGATAATGTTGGAACTGTTATTAATGATGAGGTAAATAAACCAGTGGTTTCTGTATCATTTGGTATAAATAATTGTAAAAAACTTGATATAAGTACAAAAAAAAGTAATCTTAAGAGAGTATATTTGTCGACTGACAATGAAAAAACGTTAGTAGATTGTGAAATGCTTGTATGTTCTCAACTATCAGTTGAAAGTAATTTTGATGAAAATATGAACGAGACAGTGTCGTCCTTATCGCCTAATAAATCCACTGTAGCTGTCAACTTAGAAATTAAAAGGAAAAAATTATCTGATGACAAGTTAGAAAACACAAAAGTTCTAATTTTGAAAACGGACGCCATTGAGAAACTCTCCCATGTCATTGTCCAACCACCAAATTATAAAATAGTGAAACGCCAAAATTTTGATAGAAATAAAATTAGGAACGGTGTCAGAAGAAAATCCCTTAAGTCGCCACAAAAGAATGGGAAATCTAGTGATGGTTTAAAGCAAAGATCTATTGAGGAATACTTTTCTGGTAAAACGAAAGTGTTGAATTTGGCTAAGGTTATTGGCGTTAGTACTGTTTTGAATAATAATGTTAGCACTGTGGTTCGCGATGTAAAGCAGGAGATGAGTAGGAATTCGGGCGTTGTGGATGTCGTGCGATGCGACCGTATTGGTAGAGGGTCTGGCAGGAGTAGGAATGACAATGAGTCGCCAAGATCTGGCAAACCTCCTTCTAGACAAAGCTGCGAGTCTCCTAGATACCAAGACATCAAGGTCTCGAGTTCTGATGCTCCGCGATCGCCGAGAACAAGGAATGGAAGCATAAGTTCGCATTCGCCTCGAAAAAATGTGGAATCCATTCACTTTAGTTTGCCACCTAAATCCAAATCGACCAAGACTTCAACCGTGACCAGAACTATTCCTCATCATAAAATAGTTGCAGGTAATTACCATCCACTTTTACCTGCAGATTACATAACTTATAAGTAGTTATTAGTTGACAACAATATTTAATTCGGTTTGTTTTTTCCAGGGACCCATTTTGCTGTGGACGCTTTTTCTTATGGAGAAATTCCTAATGTTAAACATTATTTTTTAACTCACTTTCATTCGGATCATTATTCTGGATTGAAGAAGGGGTTTAACAAATTATTGTTCTGTTCAAAAATAACTGGTAAGAACTTTTTAACAATTCTCTTGGAAGAACACTTCGTTTCAACTTATTCTTATGATACTAATTATATCTCTCGGATCGTTGGTTCTTATCATAATTGTTTTGGTTGATTACTTGGAATATGATTACTTTAAACTGTTTTGCAGCGGATCTTTGCGTATCTCGATTGGGTGTCAATCCCAAATGCATCCACATTATAAATCCCGATGAATCTCTTTGTGTTGAAGGTGTTGAAGTCACGGCGGTCGATGCTAATCAGTAAGTCTCTAGCATACTAATGATATTTTTGAAACATAAATTTAATTTTATTGAGACTATAATAAGGCTAAAATTAAGTGGGAGTGGGTGTGGAACATTGGTCGTAGAACTGACGGCCATTAGGGCGTTCTCGAGTAGCGATCATGTATTAAGAAGTACGTTGGTAAGCTGCCCACGAGGTGGACCGATACGATCAGACGAAGGGCGCTGGAAAGCGCTAGATGCGGGCACAGTATCAATCGCTATAGAGATCCTTGTAAAAGGCCTATATACAACAAAAAGCGTCTTTGAATTTTGAAAGACTGAATGAATTCGATGAAGTCAAAAATAATAATGACATGTGAATATAATTTTGTGCTGTAATCTCCTTATAAAATAAGTACTTTATCTGAATCCTGATTTCAGCTGTCCCGGTGCCCTTATGCTTTTATTCACCTTACCAAACGGGAAAACATTACTTCATACGGGCGACTTTCGTGCGTCGCCCTTGATGGAGTCGTACCCTATATTGTGGAATAAAGACATTCACACCGTGTATTTGGATACCACGTAAGAAACAAATTACCTATTGAATTTTTGTATAAGTACTTTTTATTTTAATGTGTTCCTGAATATGAACTTTGGACTAAACATCGTGTGGAGTGGAGTTCGTTTGGAGGGCCGGTATGCGTGTTTGATGGCCTCTCTTCACATTCGGCGAATGTTCAAATGTGGAGGACTATTCGTCTATATTTTTTGCCGCAAAGCGGTGAAGATACACGAGGAAGCAAAAGGGCCCAAGACTCGGTCAGCATCTGTCGTCGTCACACCAAACCCCTGGCAATTTGAGCTTATTAACAAACTTACCTTATTGCTCGTTGCTTCTCGGCTTCGCCATTTGATGTCCAGGGTTTTTTGTCTCCGTAGTAAGCCTGCAGGAAAAATCATGTTTTTTGCCTCCAATCATATCGCAAGGGTGTCTCACTAGTCATACATTCCTATGCTTTAGAGTCGCCTGTTAGAAATCAAAATAAACCTACAGTCTGACAAGTATATGTTGGCGAGTGGCAAAAATGCGAACTAATTGTTAACGCTCTCCGATTGGTTCTCTTAGAAGCGTTTAGTCTGATTGTACTGTAAGTGGCGCCACCACCGGATCGCTTAGTTATACATGTAACACTGTAATTTACTTTCTTGCAGGTATTGCAACCCGCGCTACGATTTTCCGACGCAGGATCAAAGCTTAGAAATGGCGTTATATTTGTTGACGCAAAAGAAAATGGCGCTGGAAAAAGCCGGTAAACAATTCTCATCGGTGCTCATAGTCTGTGGAACATACACTATTGGTAAGAAAATAAAATTGTATACAGTAAACCCTTCCGGTGCATAAGGTTCATAGTATGATTACGTCTACAGTATCATTACGTCTAGTTTTTCGTATAATTTGAGTAAAATTTTTTTACACGCTACTGACCATTAATATTTTCGATGACTAATAATGAATGACATTGTGTTTTGTCAGTGTATATAATAATATATTATTTTACTCGAGATAGATAGGCCTATCTCATATAAACTAGTTTGTGTTGTAATTATAGCATATTTTAAAATTATTATAAATCAAACGGGCAATAAAATATTAATTCATGGTGGGTTTCGCTACAACGTAAATGTCAGAAATAAGTTGAAGTTGCTTTAGTGAAACAATGAATGTAAGAAGGACGTTTACCGAGATCATTATTTGACAAGTGGAAGATGAGGGGTCGGCAATATATGTATGAAATTCCTTCCTATGAAGGTTATAAAAATATATTGTTACAGGTCTAGAAATAAATATTTAAACGTGAAAAACTTTAAATTTGTACATTTAAGACGTCAGCTGGCGAAATATGGGTGTTTAACACCTATAATTACCCATTCGGGGTAAGAGGCGAGATGATTGTTTTGTTATGTGTTTAAAAGGCGTGAATACTTATACCGAGAACATTAGCTGAAGACTTTTTAGTAGTTGTGATGACGGTGATGTGAAGAAAAATGTTGTTCCAAAATATATAGAAAAATAGTAAAAGACAACGAATGAGATTTTTATGCAGACGGCTTATATAGTTCGCATATAGATAGGATATGAAATCAACAGTTTTAAGTCAACGTGTACCCTATTATTTATTGCCAATTAGAACCGAGGCAACATATACACGTTTCTGTCAATTAGTTAAATAAAAACTGGAAGTAAACATTTCAAAATTTAAATCGGACTACGAGTGAGCCCAGTTTAAGACAGTAAAAAACGGTTTTTCCAGATATTCTGGTTGCTTTCACCATTATTCCGATGCAATATGGAAAGAGCAAGGATATTGGGCTTGATCGCACAAGATGTGGTAGGAATATAGCCAGATAGTTCATATTTTCTGCCTGCAGGTAAACATAGGGGTGGATGGACAGTTGAAGTATGGAATCAGGATCCGTATTATGAGCTCTTAATTCCAGGCAGTTTACGTCGTAACTGAACTGTCTGTTTTTTTTGACCGTAACTTATCGCAAACTAATTAGCATTTTTTCTGAACGTTATTGAAATTATTTGATAGCCAATAGCCAGTCAGAGACAAATAATCCATCCAGAAACTAGACAGCTAAAAGCGTGTCATAATACCAAAAAATAACCAGCCAATTTGCGCCGGATTTTAAAAACTTCATAATATGCACCCAGTACCTTGTTTAAGTCCGATCTCGAAGTTGAGGTGGCGGCGGCGTGGGTGCGACCGGCAATTTTTGCCGGCTCGTAGCTGTGACGAAAGGTCTTTTGCGTGAATTACTTATTGTTTGTTGCACTCACTTATCACTCAAGGGTGACCGACTGACATAGTGATCTATTAACGCACAGCCCAAACCACTGGACAGATCGGGCTGAAATTTGGCATGCAGGTAGATGTTATGACGTAGGCATCCGCTAAGAAAGGATTTTGATTAATTCTACCCCCACGGGGATAAAATAGGGGATGAAAGTTTGTATGAAACTTTATCAATTTAAAACAGATCGGGCTGAGACTTTGAGAGAATATTTAAGGGTTCCCGTGGGATAGTTGAAAAACCATAGTAACCGCGGACGAAGTCGTGGGCAACAGCTAGTCAATAATAAAATTGCTAAAATTACTGAAATTGGTGAAATGAGTGACCCTCTAATTTATTTTCTCATAGATATGGGATGAAAAGTAGAGTATATAACTCGAGAGCAAACTATTACCTCGGGCTTTGTACGTAGAATCCTGATCACAGCGAGGGATTTAAAGTACTAGCGTCCTCGCCGTAAAAATACTACTTTGCTCCCTTGTTATACAATCTTCTATTATACCTACGTTTCTTTATACTGCAAATCTTTTATCATCATTTTTGTTCTTTATTTTCTGCAGGAAAAGAGAAATTTTTCTTGGGCATATCTCGTCGCGTCGGTTGTTCTGTGTGGGCGTGCCCGGAGAAGGACCTGGTGCTCCAAGCGGTGGAGGGCCGCAGCTTCAGCCACGCGCCGCCGCAGTCCTGCCAGCTGCACGTGGTGCCCATGCGGGACCTGACGCACGAGGTAACGTGGCGTGTGGGACATGACGCACGATTTAACGTGGCGTGCGGGACATGACGCACGAGGTAACGTGGGGTGCGGGACATGACGCACGAGGTAACGTGGGGTGCGGGACTTGACGCACGAGGTAACGTGCGGTGCGGGACATGACGCACGAGGTAACGTGGGGTTCGGGACATGACGCACGAGGTAACGTGGGGTGCGGGACTTGACGCACGAGGTAACGCGGGGTGCGGGACATGACGCACGAGGTAACGTGGGGTGCGGGACATGACGCACGAGGTAACGTGGTGTGCGGGACATGACGCACGAGGTAACGTGGTGTGCGGGACATGACGCACAAGGTATCATCGTGTGCAGGACCAGACGCACGAGGTAACGTGGTGTACTGACGACTCCCGCGCAGGCGGTAGAGTCCACAGCTTCAGTTACGCCCGCCGCACTCCTGCCAGCTACACGTGGTGACTATGCGGGATCTGACGCACGAGCGACGTAAAGAATTTATATTACATTTCGTTTGTTTGTTGAATAATCGCGAAAGTACTTTTGTCGAATAAACAATCCGGCTGGCTAAACTCTTATCAAAATCATCGACTTGTGTTCGTCTCTCAGTCTTTTTTATTCTCATCCTGCCAATTCTAGTCATCCTACAAATACCCTCATTTCACTTTGTCGCAGGTCCTTTTGTACTGTTTAACTAAACCTCTCAACGGCCACAAAACGAGAAACCATAGTAAAATACATCGTTCCCGAACGCCGGCGTTCGCTTGGCCCTCTCACAGAACTGACACACATCGATACAAAATTAAATCATAAATAAAATTATTGTATTTTGCTTCCAGAAACTGCGCAGCCATTTGGACAACTTGCAAGGAGCGTTCAGTGAGATTGTGGCCTTCAAACCCAGCGGCTGGGAGAACGGCAAGAATTCCTCCGTAGAGAAAGACATGGTTACTATTCACGGTAAGTATTCAAAGCGATGTCTGTAAACAGTCGAGTTCAAAAATATACATGTTTTGTATACATATTACATTTGACAGGTGACAGTCTTTATTCCCTTCCAATAAGAATCATTAACTGGCAAACGTGCAACTCTGCAGCCTCACGTTTCACTGCTGGATACAGGCGTTAGTACAGTTACGAGCATGAACATGTAAACTTTCGACAGCCAAATGACTTCTATTGTAAGCGAATAAAGACGTTATTTGTTCAATAGTGTAGACATGAATGCTCGTGACTGTATGCTAACAATAGTTAGCGTGGTATGTACATGTGATCAGGAGGGATAAATGTCACTGAAAGCGAATGGACTTTATGAAATGAAAGAAGATGATAGCTTGAAATAGATGTATTGGAATAAAATATAAATAACTAAAATACAATGCCTCAGCAGCGGACGTCAACACTCACACTCTCACCTAGCAACCAAAACACCACAGACACAAACAAGTAACGTTCCGTTACATTCCCGCTTTCAGTCACATTACAAGAAGGATGCTGAGCATGGATGTGGACGGACTCAGAGTGAGAGGAAGACCATAGAAGCGATGGATTGAATGCGTGAAGAATGATATGAGAATAAAAGAAGTGGATGCTGAGCTGACGAGTGACAGAGGAGAATGGAAGAAGAAGACATGTCGTGCCGACCCCACCTAGAGTGGGAAAAGGGCAAGAAGAAGGAGCTCGTGACTGTACATGGAGAAACATATGAGTATGAAATTTAATATCACCATTCTGTTTCAATGCGGAGAAAACGTTTGCAATGGCGACTAGGATCAATAGCATGACATGTGTTCTCCAGAATAACGGAGAAACTCCAGTACACAAACCGGTCGTCCGTCCCATGTCCCACCAAGGCGAATTTTACTTTGTTTTCAAAATGGAAACAAAAGAGCGCTAACAAAAACCTGTATGCCACAGCTCTGAGAACATCAAGGTATCTAATTGTTAAATCATGATACCTATACAGTTCGGAAAGTTGAGATGGGGAAAATGGTCTTAGAAAACCTTTTCCAAGTTTTTGAGTGAGTTTTTCAATTTTTGTTACTGGAACGTTCTGTTTAGTGTTCGTAAGCAAAAAATGGTTTCAAATAAAGACAAATTTTATTGTTAGAAGTCTATTTTGTACATAACAAAAACTTGTCTCTTGCTCATTGCTCAGGAGTGGTACAGGAATAAATATCCGACAAGAGTTACCTCGACTACAAAAGTGATTTAAAATATTTTCGCGTGGCAGCAAGGCATCTGGTATAGCTGCCCTTAATGCCCCATCTTAACATTCCAACCTGTATATAATAATTTCTAGCTTCATTTCTATATCTTTCATTTTATAAGTGATCAATTCACAGAAAGGCTGGGTCGACACAGCTCCTCAGAAACACACCCTTGCAATCAGGCGGTGATAAGTCATTTGCTGTGTTTTTTTACGAAGAAATATGTATATATTTATTGCATTTGAAAAAATATACAAAACATATAATTTGTAACAGTGTTTACAATTGTGGACTTATCCCTAAAAAAGATGTCTTCCAGTCAACCCATGAATGATCATGATAGTATTGTATTGGGACGCAGATGCAAAAAGAAGACGTTAACAGATACACGCCAAATATGTTAAAAAAAAAACTTCATCATTACACTACAAATATAGGAATAACATAATCTTTCCAACGCATCTTTTTAGGTATACCGTATAGTGAGCACTCGAGTTTTTCGGAGATGATACGGTTCGTAAAGTTCTTGAGGCCGAAGCAAGTGGTGCCCACTGTCGACATCTCCGGAGGAATCAAAGCAGTTCAGGTATATATATATGATAAGGATGGCTATTGGCTAATGAGCAAGATCGCCCGATGATAAGCGGTTATCGCAGTGACAGGCTTATAATCGGACGCTTACTTATACTAAACTCTATAATCGGCATTATTTATGCGTTTGATACTCATATAGTCATTTGCATTCATCAAATTGGTTCTGTTTAAAAATATATTTATTAAAAACTAATTTAATAATAGTATGGTTTATTGTATCGTAACATCGAAATCCAATGTCGTCCACACACAACATTGCACAAAGAACTATTAACGGAAAATTGATATTGGTTTAGATCGACAAATTGATCTGTAGAAAGAAAATTGATCAGTTTGTTATATCGAGATTAAGAAACGAACTATAACTCTATATAAATTAACATATTTATAACGCTTATCAATATCCTGAATATGAAAATAAACAACCGGCTCAAGGAGCGCTAAAAATATTTCTTGTACATATTTCTGAATGAATAAAGATTATTATTATTTCTGGTCCGGCTAAAATATCCGTCTCGAAGGACCACTTACTTATATTGAAATTTTCCTCTTAGGAAATACAGGCGTGGTTAATATGTATTGAATACCAATAATTTGTACTCTTTCGTAATTGCATAAATCCCTCTTTCGCTGTTACGATGATAATATCAAACATTATGTTTATTGACTAATTTTATACAATATTTATTTTCGTTCCAGAAATATTTCCCGTGCCCGCTGGTGTTCAAGGAGGATATCCAGTGCCAGAGCAAAGTGACAGACTTCTTCAGTATACAGAATCGACAGCAAGTGCCTGCTGTCACCTGAACATTAGGTAACGTTGTTTCTTTCCTGTCTCTTTCTTTCAAGTTTAAAAGCGATATTTCGAGGCAATAAAGTTTTTAAAACTATTGTGACCAGTTAAGGATGGTAAGTAACGCTAATCATTTATGTTGAAGTGGTGTGTAGAAGTTATTACTATCACTAGCTGTCTCCATCTATCTGTTCAGAGAAATAAATATCTTCAAACATTCACACCTATCAACTGGTCCCATTTTAAGCATCTAATGCTGCTTGTGTTACGGACACTAGGTGACGGAGAAATATATTTGTCGGGAAGATGGGCCGAGATTGTTATATTTCGAATAGATAATCGAAGCTGACGCTTGCTAGTTGCTACATCAATCAGATATACTTACGTCAGGATTTATACCATACCAACAGATGCTATTCCAATGAATCATAAAATCATTAAAATGAAACGAGGATACGAGAAGCCATCCCCACTTCTCATGATGAGTGCCGCCTCGAAAACCATTGCACTCTCTCCTTCCAGCAAACAGGAAGTTCCTTGTTGTAGTCTCTTGCTACCGCCGTTTACCAATACCGCCGCACACGCCGCCCGCCATAAAGTGTTCGATGACAGTTCGCATCATAAATAAAAATAAAATAAAATAAGCCTTTGTTGCTGTCTATTACAGTTTTTTTTTCCCTTAATCTAGTTCTATTAATTGATAACCAGTTGATTTTCAGGAACAGCTTTTCTTTCGACAAAGGTCTCCTCCAAAGTTTTCCACTGTCCTCTGTTTTTCGCGGTTCGGATCCAACACGGTCCAGCTACTTTTTTAAAGTCGTCCTCCCAACGCTTGGTCTGCCTCTCCATACTTCTAGTGCTCTCTCGGGGATACCATTCCGTAATAGCTCTAGTCCACTTTTCTTTCTTCTCTCTTAATATTGGGTCCTTACCTGTTGGCGACCAGCATCAACCTTTTCGGACCTTAACTCCAAATTCCCAGTACGTCATATTTTGGATTTATTTATATTGAGAATGTCAGACTTTTTGATAGAAACAATTGTACTTTTTTACTGTCAGTGTATGCTATTAGACATTATACGTGTTACATCAGTGCGCGTGGTCTTATTTGCTCTCAATTCTCCATCCTCAACATTACCTATGAAATTGGTGTTTTTTTTCTCTCCTAGTATTTTGTCTGTAACTATTAAGATTCAGAGTATTCCTAAAAAATAATTACCTCGTCTAAAAATAGACTATATTTTTGAGCTCTTTTGATTTGTTTTGAAAATTTGTTGTAAGTTTAATTGTGTTAAAATTAGACACGGAGACAACTCTTTTTGATTACCTCCCGAATACATCATTTTCTTTGCATTCACTTAAAAACGATAATTTATATAATAATTTTATGAAGTGTGATATTACACATATTACTAAAGCTTGTTTAATGAAAGATGCCAAATATTATTATCTTTGGATTTGTCGTTGTGAAGAAAACTGAAAAAATTTTAGTATGGAAAACGCAGAATTCCCCAAAATCTCCATACAAAACACCAATTTCATAGGTAAGGACCTTATATATGTATTGTCCACTTCCATTTTAAACTTCTGTATGTTTTGCAAGCGTTCCTAAATTTTGTTTACTGCTTAATATTCGTTAATCTAATTTTGTCTCTATTTTTAACTCATACTACGCTTCTCTCTATTCCGTTTTGGAATACTTCTCCGCATTATAGTTCATGTTAAATCTATGCACAGGAGCTACCAGCCATACAGCCACTCACAACCTACATCCCTTCCCATCCTATATATTTAATAGTTAAATACTTATAAATATCCAGAATATATTCAATACATGTATAAACATCCAAGACTGGAGAACAAATGCCTGTATCATCATACAAACATCTGCCCCCACCGGGGATGGAACCCAGAACCTCTCGAGATTTCGACGCCTTGAGATCGGCATTTAGACCACTCGATCACGGATATCGTCGATATCTATGATGTTATGAATGTTCACCTTCGCTGCTACGATATATCTGATGGCGACTGTACATTATAATACCTAAATCTATTTTTTGTTTCAGGTTTACATTCCCGTGAATTTACACTAAGCTGCCATTACGTGACTGTGATGTATTTTTTTATATTATTAGATTATAATATTTATAAACATATTATTTGATTTATAATAAAAATTGTTAAAAGTCTTAATACTTTTTGCACATTTATTCGTCAACGTTCTACAATAGTTTTATGTGCATGTCGTCAAGCCTTAATAGTACAACAGAATTTATGTAAATAATTGCTAGAGCATCACGGTGTAGTAAGTAAATTGTTTAACCACAATTAAAAAAGATATGACCAATAAAGTGGATCATTCATACCGCAAGCTTTAAGAAAACGTCATGTGTATATCTCGGAATCTACACCATTTGCAATTATTATCTCTATGTAGATAAATTGTAAATATTTGTTAGAAACTACTAATTTCGCAATCCACTAGCTGGAGCTCTTCCAAAGTTATTATAATTTATAATTATGGATTACTCATTTTACGCATGCTTGTCAGATGAACGATCATCAAAATCTTAACTTTAAACAGTATAAATACCTTTTTTTTTGGTTTTCAATATGAATAAACATGAGGGAATTTGCAAAAGAGTGTAACAAAACTCTCAAACTGAAAAAAGGGATTATCCATTATAATATGCCATCTGAGTGAATCCATATTTGGACCTCTTATCTATTAGGTCCTTACCTATGAAATTGGTGTTTTGTATGGAGATTTTGGGGATGTCTGCATTTTACATACTAACTTTTTATCAGTTTTCTTCACAACGACAAATCCAGAGATAATAATATTTGGCATGTATCATTAGACAAGCTTTAGCAATATGTGTGTGAACACGCTTGATAAAAATACTTCGTTTTTATGTTAATGCAAATCAAATGATGTATTCGGGAGGCAGTTAAAAATAATTGTCTTTGTGTCTAATTTTAACACAAACTTCCAAAAAATTATCAAATTAAATAATACGAGCTCAAATATATGGTCTATTTTTAGAATAGGCAATTATTTAATAAGAATGTTCTGAAACTTAATAGTTACGGACAAATTGCTAAGACAGAATAAAAACACCAATTTCATAGGTAAGGACCCAATATAATAGTTGGAAGCAGGATAACTCATACCACATGCACATATAGTTTCATATCAGGAACTGAAAATTCGTTGAATAAGTTTAGTAGGAAGATTTCTTATTATTATCTTATAAAATATACATGACTGTGTAGAAATTATTTTGCTATCATATTACTTGTTCAAAATTGTAGACAGGAAAGTTTGATAGCAAAAGACAAATTGTTAAATTCTAATAATTTATTTACTTTGAGAGGTTATCACTACGCAGGCTCTCATACAAAAATGAGTTTTATCTAAAGCCACGTACGAACTAAATGCCGTTTAGGTTCCTTGAGCGGGTTGTCGCAATGGTCCGAGCCCCTGCAAGTCAGCATGTGGTTCAAGTAGTTGTTATACCATAGTATTATGGCCTGGAACTCTTCTTCGATGGTGTTGTTCAACTCGTAAGGATCGTTATCAAGGTTGTACAGTTCTGCGAATTTCTGGAACAATGATTTTAGGTTGGACTTTACACAATGGTGAGAAGATCGAATATGACATTCCGCGAGAATCCCCTAGCCTGATCCCTCAGGGGATACTGGTGAACTCAGGAGTTCATTAGAATCCCCTGCTCACAGATTCATAACGTTGAGCCCAACTCAGACTAAGGCCCTTATTACGGAACTAAACTTAAGCATAGATCTCTCCTTGAGCACTGTTAGAGAGAGATGGCGCTATTGAGCCCACAGAGCGCCATCCCTTTTTAACTGCGCTCAAGCAGAGATCTACGCTTGATTTTGGTTTTGTAATACGGGCCTTAGTATTAAAATAAAAAAAATAGGAATATGTATTTCCGGGGAACCGGGAATTGAAACTGAAGAATAATAATATTAGATAAAAAATCTAACATCAATCAATAGATAGCGCTGTGCGTAGTCACCATAAAAAGCCTGAAAGTTGTTGAAATTTCAAGCTGAAAGTGCTCGTAGCAAGTTCTTGTGGCATTTTCACCGGGTTCTGAACTATTCCCAAAGTGTCCGAAAGTGCCTCAAAATAAGGTTACAAAAATCCAACCGGACAACAACAACGTGATATATAAAAAAATCTATTTAACAGGTTCACCAGGCTCCTCTGGGGGATCAGGCTAGGATCCCGGTGGACGCAATGGAATATGACTAGAACCTTACTAAATAAAAAACAGAAGTTTTATTGAAAATACATGGTCATTTAAGATAGGTCAGGTAAGACAGCCATTTCCTCAGTTGCTGAGGAATACAGGTGAAGCTCGCTTTCACCATCGGTCTTATCATTACTTACCATCAGGCGAGATGAAGGCCAAGAGCTTGCCTGTTATATTAGAAAAAACATGGTCATTTCGCTATTAAAAGTAGTACAGACTACCTACCAAAGTTACTTTCTTAAATGTTTTTACTCTATGTTTTTTTCTTCGTGTAACATTCCGATATCCTTTCGTAACTACTCTCGCCAATTTTGTATAGAAATCGACCTTAGGAGCTTTCACTTCTGCCATCCATCGTCTTTTCTTTTTTAGTGGCTAAAATGATTGCATTATGAAATGTTAGAAGCATGATAATGATTTATTTATATGATGCTACGGACATTATGGTGATGATTTTTTTTTTGCAACAAAGTTTCCATATCCTTAACACAATTTACTCTTGCTCAAAAGAATAATATTCTGAAGCATGCTATTTTATTGATATAATTATTCGTAAACTTTGCTACACTTCTGACAAAATGGATAAAGTATCCATACTGTCCCTAGCATCACTTATGAATCTAAATAAACTATAAAACCAAGGAAAAAGCTTTTGCACTTACTGATTTAACAAGGAAACACATTATATGTTCCTTTAAACACATTATACGTAATTATGTTAATGTTAGTAATATAATGCATGATCAGATGAAGTTAATAAGCAATGTTAAAAAACAAAAACGTGGAAGATGTCTGTAAAGGGGTCTACTTACGGTCCTTAAATCAGAGGCAATATCGGCCAACATCGGGGCAGTGGAGATGGCGCCCTAAATCGCCTTGTGTGTAGGCTAATCATTACAATTTTTAGTGTATAGAGTAGCAGCCGATTTAAGGGACGCGAATAGACCCTTCAACTTAACAATATATAAAGTTACCTTGTCATCAGCAAAAAGACAAAATTTCATATTGACTCGTTGTGCAATGTGCCTCAAACACGCGAATGTGTTGTTCCTAGAATCTTGACATTTGCACTCGTACTCTGGGAAGCATTGCTGCAATAAGAATTAATATTTTTATTGTCTGTACGAAAATAAAAATTGATGCAATTTCATCCTTATTGGGATTAGCGTAAAGTGCAAAATTGATTTTGTAGGAATAGAACACACTCACAGCTAAATTTTCGCTGTCATACTTCCACGGACAGCGCTTATCCACACTCCCGTCTCTCCCCTCCCCGTAATATTCCACCAGCATGTATCTTTCCTTGATCTCTTCACTAGCCAAATCTATAGGCCTCCCGTCCATACTGTTATGTTTAACTCCTGCTAACTGCAGTATGGTTGGCGCGAGATCTATGTTCAGGACTGGCTGAGGATTTACAGCGTCCTTCTTGAGTCCCGGGCCTCGGATCAGAAGGGGCACCTTAATGTCTGACTCGTAAGGTTGCCTTTTGTCGTACACTTGGGCGAATTGGCCTGAAATTATGTTTGGGATTAGTCAACTGGTAGGCAAAGAAGTCATATACTTACGGAATCGTGTCTGAAACCCACCAATATGATACCCGTTATCAGACGTATAAATAATGTAGGTGTTGTCCAGTTTCTTAGTTTCTTGTAGTACACCAACAACATCTGCGACCATCTCATCGACAGCGAGCAGTGCCTCCAAGCGTTGGCGGAAAACGTGTTCCAACTCCGGGAGCATTTTGTCGGGTAGCGGCGCCGGAGGCATGCGCATGAGCCAATGTTTGTTCTGTAACGAAAACAATTGTAAGTCAGTGAATGACTATGATTTTGAAGTACAAAAGCGCAAATGGGAAAAGCGCAAACTCTGGGAGCATTTTGTCTGGCAGTGGCGCCGAAGGCTGACAGGAAGGCTGCGACTGTCTGGTTCTGTATCAGCTTATACTCATATCATCAGCGATGTTAACATTGGAATGCTTGACGAGCGTCGGGTTCTTGATGAAGACGCAAACGGTTGGCAGGAACGACTGCTACTCTGGTACTCTGTCTGTTCTGTATGGAGCTTATACTCACATCATCAGCAATGTTAAAGTTGGGATGTTTGACGAGCGAAGCGTTCTTGAAGAAGCCTTGATGTCTGTGCGCAGGCGTGAACGGCTGGTGCGGCGCGGGCGGCGCCAGCACCATCAGGAACGGCTGCGACTCGGTCTGGTTCTCGATGAAGTTTATGCTTAGGTCCCGCTGGCAATAACATCATTAGTTGTTATTGTGACTATCACATACGTTATTGAAATGACTCAGTAGAAAAAGTCTATTATTATACACCATATATATATGTACTAAGCTAATGGAGTTTGGACATTTGAGGGTATACAAATAACCCTTGGCGAGTTTTCAAAAGTATCACACGAGTGTTATAAAACAACATTTATTAAGTCTATTTAAAAAGCCAATACCTATATAATAATAATTAATGCATTCTTAAAGTTCTATAAATAGAGTCAACAAACCCGACTTTATAAGGTTATCTACCTATTTCTGAAGATTTGGAAAATATTTATTAATAATTTTTCAATTACTGACAGGTCAACATTTTGAAGAATAACATGATTTTGAGCTTGCAACTAACTATAAATGTAGCTTCTATCAAGATCACAGGGTATTTCTAACAGCACCAAAAAAAAAACTTATATACTCACAATGAGGTCAGTAAGATATCGATCAGTTAGATGTGATGGAACCCCGTTGTTAGATATAGTGTAGTCATAGTAAACAGAGTTGCCCACCAAGCCATGCCAGGTGTTCCAGCCAGGCGGCACCACCTCTGGTCCACCAGCTTCTTTAACACCATACTAAAAATAATCTACTTTTTTAACTAATGGACTTAGAACTGTACAATCAGACACGCGTTCACCACCTGTCACGCTAGCACATGTGCAGTCACTGCTTGGTGAAGCGCGGATTATGGCAGTGGACTGCTTTTACGGTGCTTTTGCCTACTCTCTGACTAACCTTTTAGGGGATAATAGTCGAGATAATATTTATGACATACATACACGTCAAAATAATTTAAAAATCAAACTACGGAAGTCTTGGTCCTTCACGCAGGATAAAAGCACATACGATTTATGCCAATATACAAAAAATTTAGACTTTCTGCTCTACAATATACTTTATTTGGATATAGCAGTAGTAGAGGTTGTTACGACGATTTAAAGGTGCAATTTGATCAAGTTCACTTAACAACTTCTGGATAAGTGAACATATCAAAATCTATTGCCTAGGCGGACCAGGATGCTGGATGCCCAGGATTTGGGACACAAAGGGTTAACCCTTAAATAGACTATGAAACAGGATAAAAAAACCTTTTGATTGTAATAAGTAGTTAAGGAGTTACATTTAATCAAAAAATGATTACAATCATATTCTTATGAAACCAATAAGTTGAGTGAAATAATATGAAATCAAGTCACATGTTTTAATTAAATATGCTTACCTGATTCATATACTTCCCAGCATAGAATGTGTCATAACCAGCATCTTTGAGAGCATTTGCAAATACTCTATGCTCTTTCTGCCGCCAATGCTCGCTGTAGCATCCTCCACTGATACTGTTGTTGTGTGTCAAATGGTTGTGCAAGTAGAGGCCAGTAAGCAAGCTAGCTCGGCTGGGACAGCATATTGGTGATGTCACATACTGTTCAAATAATCTTATTTTAGAAGAACAGATTGTATTTACTATTATTCAGATTTGAGTAATAATATGTGTATTAAAACTTTACTATTTAGCGTCCTATGCTACGAGCATAGAACTTTCGATAAGACAATTTTCAATAAAAGTCAAAAGACAACTGTTGATAAATTTGATAGAAACCGTAACGAGTGAAAAGGACGAATGCTTTGTCAATTAAATATGGTGAGTGTCGATGTTCTATGCTCACATTGCAGAGTAGATTAGAAACAGCAGTAGAAATATAGAGTTACTTGATAAAAAAGCTATTTTATGACACACAACACTATTTATGTTTATGTAATTAAACAATTTCCCATATTTTTTATTTGATAAAATTCTACTTATAGCTTAATATAATCATTACTTTGTAAATAAATTATTATTTTGTACTTTTTCGATTGGTGACCTATATGCCAAATAAGTATTTAATTAAAATGAGTTTACTCACAGAGTTAGTAAATGTAATGCCTTCCTTGCCAATCAAACGGTTCACATTCTTCATCACTGTCTGGAAAGAAATAATACAAATTTCTCTTTTCATCTATTTACTTTATTCATCACTAATAACATTAAACAACAATTTTACAAACCATTCCATCCATAACCAAATCCTGATCATCTGTGAGAATTATTATAAAATTTGGTTTTGTCACTCCATCACTTAAAACAGTACCCACAAAGAGAACTAAAATTAAATAATTTAACATGTTGGTGGTTGAGCTTATTTGATACTTTTCACAATTTTTACTGTGGAACGGCAGGCATGAGTTCAAGGCCTGTGCACTCGCTGGCAATCACAACTCCGACTGTGAAAAATCCGACACTCTTCACAACTGACCTGCAAGATTAACAGGGTCAATTTAATATTGATTATGCTTTTTGTAAATACTGGGTAACAATAAATATAGCCTTATCAACGTTCCTACATAATTAAGTACATTGATTTATGTTTGTATTGGTTAAATTTGATTAGATAAGACTTAAGAATTCTAATAGAATATGTAAAACATTGTAAACTTAGATTTTTGTATCCCGGAAATTTTCTTGCCAAGGTTTAGTATTTGTTAGTGTAATAATTATAAAATTTAAGATTCTCAGTGAATTCTATTATTATAAAAAATGTGTCTTGTGAATCTCTCGTTTATAAAAAATAGTTGTATAATTTCAAAAATCAATGAAATAGCTTTAAAAAGCGATATCAAACCAAATCAAAGAAAAGAATTATTAATCAAACTTAAAGTAAGTTTCAAACTGAGGTTTGACCACATTTTGAACAAAAAGGTTAGGTTAGCTCACCATTTAAAAGGGTCGTAATAGAAATCCTTGATAAATACAAGAAAACTTTGCTTGCCCATTATAATCAATTTTACTATTTCAAAATTAAATGCAGTTTTAGTTTAGAGAATATCAGAAAGAAATAAAAAATCGATATTTTCAAACTATTGACAAAATGTTAAACAATGAATAAAGATACTGACAGTCACTGACAGATGTCAGTCTGAGTTACTGACAAGTGACAATCATGCTCATTTTTTTAAAAATCACAGGATATTAATCAGTAAGCCAAAATGATAGCTATGATGGTGGTGACGTCCATCGTTACGATACTCAGAGTAAACTCTGAGTTACGATATGGTTACGATAACGATCAATCGCATGCAATCTGCACATACGTACGCAACGATTGGTCGTTGTCGTTATGATCATCATTCATTTGTCAGAAGCGGAACGATTAGTCGTGTTCGAATAATTAATACCTGTGGTAAGAAATTGAAAAATAACTTCTTTTTCTGCTATGTGGCGTTATGTTTGACTCGGCTGCAGAAAAAAGAAAACTAAGAAGAGTGTGGGCTAAAAATGGCTATCGAAGCGATATAAGTATTCGCATGTTAATCTTTTAAAAGTATTAAGGCTGCGGGCAACTGCAGACCACAGATTAGAGAGATATGTCTAAAGCTGCAGACTGAGGTAAAAATCGAATCGATGATCGCAATGAACCACACTTGGAAAGAGAGAGTGAGGTGGTTGTCGAGGCGGCACTCATCATGGGAAACGGGGATGGGGGCTTTTAATTTCCTTGTTTTATTTAACAATGACAACAGTTGGTATGGTATAAATCCTGAAGTAAGTTTATCTCATTGGTATAGCAAGCATTAGTTCGAATAACTAGGTATTCGAAATACTTATAACAATCTCGGCCCATCGATCGTCCCGATATCCATCCTTAATGTGTCACATGTAGAGCAAGTTTGTACTTAAAGCTTAAAGTAATGAGTAAAATTCATGGTAAAGCTTATTATGAGCAATAAGTGAAGGTATAACACGGGTATAACCAGTAAAACCACTCTTTAATTATTTATATTTTATTGTAGTTTCGTTAATCCAATCAGTATAAAAAGCTAGTTTAGTATAAACTCCTGGATAATAATTATGTCCACAAGAAACTCCAAACGAAACAAGTCCAATGACTACGCCGTTGTAAATCAGAGGCCCGCCAGAATCTCCAACACATGCATCGAGTCCACCATTCTCAATCGATCCTGCGCATAACATTCCGTCTGTAATAATTGCTTGTTTACTAACATATCTTTCCTCACAGGATTTTCTCTCTACTGTAAACACGAAAGTGTAATGCAGTTGGTCAGGTAGCCCTCCGTTTAGCTGAAAATAATATGGTTGGTTCTAAAACTAAATGTTGGATAGAAAAAAATAAGTAAGTTGGAAAATGGTGTCACCGTGTGCATATTGGCTTATTATAAAATTCTCCTAATCACATCTTTTCTTTTCATACAGACTTCTACATCGTAATTTGGATATTTTTTATTACACGTACCTGGCTGGCTCCCCATCCGGCTACGACGCATCCAGAATATGGCTTAATCTCAATTCCTTTTTGCATTAGGATACTCTGTTGAACATTTTTGTTGGATTTCATTGGCTTCTCAACAACCAGTACAGCGATGTCGTTGAAGTAAAAAGTTGCATTGAACTTTTCGTGAAGAATGATTCTTTTTAAGTTGTACAAAGTTCCGCCACCTGTGCGAAAAGATGAGCCTAGGCGAGCTCTCCAGTATTTAGGTAAAGCGTAACTGAAAATTGTTATTAGATTTGCTATAAGACACAATATAAAAAAATTAGAAAAATCTTAGCAGAAGGCTTCTGGAGATGCCTAGTGATGTTTGACAGATTAAATCTAAAAGGTTGCGCAGGGGATCATATCATTACTCAACCCTAATAGGTATAATCATATCATTAATAATAATCTATAAAGCAAAAAGTTTATTAAAAAGCGCCATAAAAAGTTTTATAATAAGTAAATAAAAAGAGTCTGAGATCTTGCGAACAATATATTAGGTACAGGTAGATTGCTTGCGAGATCTTAGAGGTGTTTTTATACAATATTTGTACCGTTAAACTTGTCACAATATGCGTAGTACTAGTTGTAACTAGATATTGAATTATTCTTACAACTTTACACCTGTTTTGTTAATTTATAAATGTCTTTAAGGCCAGGTCCCAAAATGTGACAAGGTTCTATGTTACACTTACTTTCTCTGGAGGCTCGCATCGTATTGGAAGCAATGTGCCGTTGATAACAAGTGCCGAGCTGTCACGATCACGGCGGCACAGTGCTGCACGTACCGTTCCGGCCTTATAGTTTGGAGTCTCAGCATTTGCGCTATTATGGGGTATTGCTCTATGGTCGTCGGGTATCCACCGACGATTCTTAAGTATTGGAGATCCACTGTAATATAAACATATACTGATTATCATAATCTAATCCCAGAAACGTCCACTGCGGGATATAAAAGGCATCCTCAAAGGATCTCCACCATAACCCATCCCAGCATTCCCAGCCATCTCTGTTTGCCCCTAAGGTTGACTGGGAGGGAGTGGTGTATTATCGTTAAGTCCGGCTTATGAACAAAAGTGTTTTTTTGGACATTAAAGATTAAATAAATAAATAATAACTGGTCCTGCTGCTAGATCGTCGGTCCATCACGTGGGAGGCCTTCCAACTTTGCATCATAATTATGATTGTAATTTATGATAGTTGAGGAGTTCGGTGGTATCAGTGGTTTAGTTTTGTTGCACACAAAACAGCACTTTTGGTCGGATGGAGTACTTAGGATATCAACTTAGAGAGTACAATACCTAGCTACTATTTGTATATACCCATTCGTGCATTATCAAGGCAACGACTCGGGTTCTGCCGATTCTTCGAGTCGGTTCCAAGGGCTCCCAACATAATTAGGCACTAGGACGGGGATCCACGGTTTCGCAGAAGGAGGCAGCAGTCTCTCACGCCCTCCGGCTGCCAACTGTTGTGTATCAGTCGAGAAAATATAATTTAAACAAGCACGTTTCTAGACAACTGTTTATTGCTTCCATTTTTATGAGAGAGAGACCACAGACACAACATCATTGATATAATCTATACTAAGAAATAGTGTTGCTACACTACACACTTCCCCTCTTAAAGATTGAGCTTCTCCGGCCTCTTAATAACTCTTTTAGAACATCTTTTTTGTAAATTTACAGGCTCTATGCTCACTCCTTGAGAGGGTTCCAAATCAGTTTTATTTCCAACATTTACAATAACATTTTCAGATAGTTCAGGTAAGTTTTCACAATTTAATTTATTTCCAACATTTACCGTAACATTTTCAGATAATTCAGGTAAGTTTTCACAATTTAATTTTACAGGTTCATTACTAATATTTAATTTTATTTTTTCAGGTACATCATCATTTTCATCTTGATACATACTTTCAAACAACATCATTTGTTCAACATGCCTTTTCCAAATAATACCCGATTCAACTAACTTAACTAAGTATGTAACTGGACCTAACTGTCTCAACACAACTGCTTCAATCCAACGAGTATTATTTCTGTATGATCTTACTAATACAATTTGTCCAACATTAAAAGTCTTTGCCTCATTTCCCCCTGCATAAAACTTTTGCTTATCTTGTTTTTTCTCTACTGTAGTTTGTATATTAGGTTTCAATAAATCAAACTTTAAACGTAAATTTCTCTTAAACATGAGTTGAGCCGGTGTTTCACCAGTTGTTGAATGCTGAGCATTTCTATAGTACATTAAATAATTATAAATACTTGATTCTACATTTTGTTTATTATGCACAGCTTTTTTAATACAATTTTTTTATAATTTTTACTGCACTTTCTGCACAACCATTACTTTGTGGATGGTAAGCTGGAGAAAACACTTGCTTAATTCCACATTGTCTCATATAATTTTGAAATTCACTAGAATGAAAAGGAGGACCATTGTCACTACATATTATTTCTGGGAATCCAAAAGTGGCAAATAACTTTTGTAAAGCTAATATAGCATAGGATGCTGCAGTAGATTTTACTTCTATTACCTCTATCCATTTGGAATAAGCACATTGTAACACAAAATACATTTTCCCAAAACAAGGACCTAGATAATCAATGTGTAATCTAGACCAAACTGTTCTAGGATATTCCCACATGTGTAAGGCTACTTTCTCTGGACTTTGTCTTTGTTGTAAACAAGCACTGCAACTATTCGACATTAACTCAATATCTTTATCCAAGGAAACCCACCAAAAATAAGACCTTGCTATGGATTTCATTTTAACAACTCCCAAATGAGTAGAATGCAATTCTTTCAAAATAGACTTAATCAATTTACATGGAATTACTACCCTATGTCCATACATAATAATACCTTGTTCCACTGTTAATTGTTCTCTTTTATTATAAAAAGGTTGTAAAAAATTTTCTACATTTTTAGGCCATCCCCTGTAAATATAATCTAATACTGTTTTTAATATCGGATCTGACATAGTTTCTTTTCTAATCATTTTAAAATCTAATGGTAAATAGCTGTTATCAGTAATAAAATTTAAATATGAATAATCTTCAACATTAGTATTACATACCCTTTGTAATGGTAACCTTGAAAAACAATCTGCATTATTATTTTCTGATTTTACATAAATTATATTATAATTATAGCCTGACAACAACAATGAATATCTTTGCAGTCTACCAGCAGCTAATACAGGGATTCCTCTTTTAGGGCCAAATATACTAATTAAAGGTTTAGAATCTGTTATCAAAGTAAACTTTTTCCCCCACAAATATTGATTAAATTTTGTTACCCCAAAAACTAAAGCTAAAGCCTCCTTATCAATTTGGCTATAGTTTTTCTCTGCATCATTTAAGGTACGCGAAGTGAAAGCTATAGGCCTTTCCTTATTATTTTTCTTTTGCGACAAAACTGCACCCAAACCATAAGCACTTGCATCACACGCTAAATATAATTCTGCCTCTGGATCATAATGTGCCAACAATTGAGAAGATGCCATCATATCTTTAATTCTCTTAAAAGCTATTTTACATTTTTCATTGAAGTTATACACTACATCTTTCTTTGTTAGGGCATATAATGGAGATAATATTGTTGATGCATTTGGTAAGAATTTTAAATAATAGTTAACTAATCCCAAAAAAGATTTTAATTCAGTTATATTTTGTGGTGTTGGTGCTTTCAAAATAGCTTCTACTTTACGGTCATCAGGTTGCAAACCTTCTGAAGACAACTGATATCCTAAATAACAAATACTGTTGGCCATAAAAATACACTTGTCTATTTTTACCGTTAAGCCTGCATCTTTCAAAATAGAAATCACCTCTGTTAAATTATTCATATGATCTTGATCATCTTTACCTGTGATGACTATATCATCTAAGAAAATAGCTAGTCCCCTATTTTCTAGCTTTTTAAACAATTTATCCATGATACTTTGAAAAATATTTGGTGCTGTCTTGATACCAAAAGGTAAACGGTTATAAGCAAACAATCCTAAGTGAGTATTGATCACCACAAGCTTTTTAGAGTCCTCAGAAAGTAAACATTGTTGGTACGCATGAGCTAAATCTATTTTTGAAAATTTCTGTCCTTTCTTCAAATTTACAAACAAATCCTCAATACGTGGCAAGGGGTGCTTATTCTCTTCTAAGTATGGATTTATAGTAATTTTAAAATCGCCACATAATCTTAAAGTGCCATTATCTTTCAAAACTGGTACTACTGGGGTTGCCCAATCAGCTGACTTAACAGGGGTTAAAATATTTTCATGAACTAATCTATTTATCTCTTTTTCAACTAACTCTTTCATTGCATATGGTAAAGGCCTTGCTTTATAATATTTAGGATTAGAGTTCTCTTTCAAACACAATTTAATTTCCCCCCCTGTATAAGTACCTAATTTAGTATTAAAAACTTCAGGATATTTACCTTTCAAAAACGATTTTACATCACTAACTTTAAGATCCATAGAATGAATGGATAGTAAATTAACTTTTTGTAACCAGTCTCTACCAACTAATGGAGGACCACCCTTATCAAAAACATACAATGGCAAGTTGTAACTATCATCTTTATATTTTAATATTATATCAATATATCCAACTGGGCAAATTGGGGTGTCAGTATATGACTTTAAAATTAAATTACACTTTTGCATTGGTATATGACTAAACACACTTTTATATAAGTTCAAATTTATTGCACTTACCACTGATCCAGTATCTATTTCCATCTCAATAAATTTTTCTGAAATACATAGTTTTACCACAAATGGTGAAGCTTTAGGTATGTCCATTACAAATAAATTTTGCACCTCTTGTGCAACTTCCTTAACACTATGGTCCCTGAAAATATAATGTTGATTTTTTCCAAAATTATTACCTTTACATACATACTGTAAATGTCCAGTTTTCCCGCACTGATTACACTTTTTATTTAAAAACCAACACGTTTGCTTCCAATGTCCTTGCTTTCCACAACAACTACATTTCAGGTGTTCATTACTTGGCCCTCGCCTCACATTCATAGTTCCCGGTTGCACTTGCTCTCTTCTGCTCCATAATCCTTGTGTTTTATGCTGCTCTTTCCTTCCTTGCCCAAACGTTTGCTCACTTTTACTATTCCATGCTCCCTGCTTCTTAAACTCTTTCTTGCTTTGACCATATTTCTCCAACTTGTATAACCTCTCTGAGTCTCCCATTTCTTTCAAATTTCTTTCATTATTTTCGGTAGCCAAGGCCATTTGCACAGCTTTTTCTACGGTCATCCCTGTCTCCTGTTCGTTCAGGATTCTCAACTTGATCTTAGAGTCGCGAAGACCCGAAATAAATCTGTCTCGCAACATGTCACTTAGTTTATCCCCGTAATTACAGTGCATCGATAGTTTTTTCAAGGCTGTTATGTACTCAGACACACTTTCATTTATATTTTGAGATCTTTGGTTAAATTTGTATCTTTCAGTAATGATCGAGTTTTTCGGCTCCAAGTGGTTCATCAAAATTTCCTTCAATTCCTCATAAGCTTTCTCTGTAGGTTTCAACGGCACACATAAATTTTGCAATAAAGCATATAGTTCGGCTCCAATTACGGTCAAGAAAACCGCTTTTCTTTTTTCATTCTTAATGTCGTTGCAATCTATATAAATCTCGAACCTTTCCATGTATGTTGAGAACTTTTCCTTCCCATCGTATTCCACATTTCCCAAGTATGCCATTTTTCCCTTTATTTTAGAGTTTTCCTCGTCGCCACTTTGTTGTGTATCAGTCGAGAAAATATAATTTAAACAAGCACGTTTCTAGACAACTGTTTATTGCTTCCATTTTTATGAGAGAGAGACCACAGACACAACATCATTGATATAATCTATACTAAGAAATAGTGTTGCTACACTACACCAACCATGGCTCTAACCATAGTTGGCAGCGAGAGGGAGCCTCCGCTAAGCGCCGGACAAAGATCGCGGCGTCCCGTCGTCAGGCCGGGCACTCGATAAGCTCGGCCGTAAGTACCAGGTACCTACTTGGTTTCATATAAATAATCACTTAAAACTAGCAATTTCTTAGTTACCTACAAACGAAGAAATGTCCTCAGCCTATATACGTCCCACTGCTGGGCACAGGCCTTCCTCATGAAGAAACACATGAGGAGTATGGGTCGTAACACCACCACGCTAGCCCAATTCGGGTTGGTGGGTAGAAACAGTCGTAATAGTGACCGGGATTAACGGCTTAACGAGCCTTCCGAAGCACCAAGGAACTCGAGATCAAAGTTTTGGTCACCCATTCACGGCCTGACCATGGCGAAGGTATCCTTGTTTTTAATCGAAAGCCAAAGCGTACTAACCACTACGCAACCGTGCTCCTCAACACCTGCCTACTTACATAAAAATCGCACTTCAATAGATATTACTTGTGTTGTTCTTACCTTCACTAACCGCGGATATCATAATAAATATTTTTAATAAACATTGCAAATACATGCCTAAAGCTTTCTAAGAAAAACTATCACAAACAAGCGAATACTATGAAGTTTCAATCACAAACTGAACATATTCCATCTTTACTTAAGCACATGGTACAAGAACCGACAAGTTAATAAAAACGTTGACATGCTATATTCATCTTTAACTTAATCGCATAAGATTGATATGCACTCAAAATTGCGATGTTTGATTGAAATCTTGTCTAAGGTAGATTGAGTAAAGATCTTTCGTTTTATAGCGGGCTTAATAATCTTGATAGATTGTTCAGAGAAGTTAACACTTATACCTACACATCTCATCCTACGCATCTCGCAAAAAAAGAATGAATAAAACTGTGTATAAGAATAGAATAGAAAAAAATAGGTAGATAGATTTTCACGCTGAGACTATTCGCACTATTTCCGATCTTTTGTGCTTCCCCTTCTCTTCACCCCTCCTTCGCACATCATCGCATCATCGAAAATGTACTAGGATTCTACTTATATAAATGTTATTATGATGAACACTTCTTATTTAAAGCATATTTGTAAAAAATTGTCAGTTTTATTTTTAGTGTTCAAAATATCAAGTTTGTTTAGGTGCAGTAAGTGAAATGCAATTAGTCAATCGTCGACTCTGTGAACCTCATAAGCATCAATCATGCGGTAGTTACATCCAGCTTGCGGTAAAACTTGTTACAACGTTGCTAAGTACTTTAATTTTAATGCCAATTAAATGTACAGTTAAACAGATGTTCAACGCCAATGAGTTAGACATTATAATGTGTTAGAGTATTTATGACCGTTTGTAGAAATCTGGCAAGCTGTGGTGTAGCCAACATTTTAACTTTAAGTATATTCATAATCGTAAACATTATTATTTTTAAGTTATTGCTATTTTTAGCAAATTTACAATTTGTCCGCTGCCACGTGAAATAGGATACACTTAACTATTTAGTTGAAGATTAGTGGGGGGCAATATTTATGTGACGAGTATATGATTTTTTTTCTACAAAATTAAAGTCATTATTTTTATTGCCCCCATGCGATATGCCTACCAGAGAGAAAAATGCTTTAATGGTAGCTCGCCACTACAGTCTTGACAGCCCGCCACAGTTCTGTCTTTCACCAAAAAATTCGGTGATACTTTAAGGCCTTCTAAGACAAACCCTCCAATAACTTCCACAAGGGACTACCTACTCACACTTATCCAGCTCCATTCAGTGTTTGTCGATATAAAACGCCAGTTGTGTATGGGCTTATTCAGCTTTCCGCGTCTGTTCAGCCGCGTAAGCATCTCATATAAAATCTTTTTAATGTTCTTCTCTTATAGGACATAAAATGATACTCTTTATGTTGTAAAAAAAGATTTTTTATAATCAGATAACATAAAATATACAATTTGAAACTTGACCACTTTCCAAATATAATAATAAAAAAAACAAAATGATTTTCCAATTTATCACATTTCATTTTCAACTACATTGCTACTATGACAAAACAAGAATTTACGAATTATTACTAACATATTAAACTGAATAAATGATTGACAATATATTACATATACTTTCTTGTTTCATTTATTTTGCTAAAACCATAAGAACAAATCTATCGAATTATTCCTTTTTTTCTTATAACAGACTGAATTTGATTGTCTATACTGCTGTAATATTTTAGATGAGTTAATAACTTAATAACTTGTATCATATCTCCATCAAAGAAAGCTGTGGACAACTGTTTTTGTAGGTCCATGATGATAGACTTATTTTCGGAGTTTATTTGCATAATTTCTCGTTCTGTCTCTGCATTTTCCACCTCTTCGTTTTTCTCCATTATTTTCATCAAGAAAACTTTATCCACTTCTGTCTTTTCTGGTATTTCTTTACCTCTAAGTTTCAGCATATAAATACCTTAAATACATAAATATAGATATTTAGTGTGCCCATTTATTTATGGAGTACTTTAAACATCTTGAAAACAAAGACCATTAAAACTACAAATTATTACTAGAATTTTGGCAATTTAAAAATAAATAGTTATATTAACTGCCTCTCTGGTCTAGTGGTTGAAATCCCCCAGTGTTGATTGGGAGTCCCCGGTCTTACCTAAATCTGTCACCATAATATAAATATTATAAAACATTGTATTGTTCTGGCAATTATGAGAGGAAAGATAGCCAGTTCTTCAATTGTTGAAGAATACAGGTCAAGCTCGCATCCACCTTCGGCTTTATCATCACTTACCATCAGGTGAGACCAAGTCCAACAGCTTGCCTGTCATATGTAAAAAAAAAAGTTTTATTATCTCAATTTTATACCTCTTTCTAGTGGCTCCAGTAGTGTTTTATAAGCCTCATTAACTAATGAAGAGTATTGCGCAGATATTTCTTGTTCTTTCTTATTCCTGAAGAAGAAGAAGAATAATATGTTAATATATTCACAAGTAAACTAAAAATGATGGAGGAGGTCTTTACCCTTCCTGGGAACCATCCTTAATAAAGTTAAATTTAAATTTCTAACTTAGATACAAATTTTGTAAAGTAGTTTGGTAATAAAGCTCATTCTTCCTATGAAGCAGAGACCTTCTTTAGCATTTACATTTGAGAAAAGTGTGAACAAAATTGACAAAATAATAATATAAAGCTTACTTGTTCGCAAACTTGTCAGGATGTAAATATTTCTGTAAATCCTTAAATTTCTTAGCTAATTCGGTATCATTCACATCGTAGCTCTCTTTTACACCCAATATATTGAAATAGTTTTTGCTGTCTTCTGGTTTTTGTAGAGAATTACAACTCGAGCAAAATAAATTAGATACGAGTTTTACATCCTTGCCACATGACCAACAAGTTAAGAGCCTTATTGGCAGCAAATAATTA
Organism: Parapoynx stratiotata; assembly: GCA_910589355.1. NCBI lineage: Eukaryota > Metazoa > Arthropoda > Insecta > Lepidoptera > Crambidae > Parapoynx > Parapoynx stratiotata. The sequence continues at coordinate 7,237,203 of OU342479.1, forward strand.
CTATTGTTCAATAAAATACGACTAATATTCATGATTATGAAAAAATCTACTAAGCTAAAAATAATATGCCATTACTATCACTTTGCAGATCTTTAAATTGTTTAAATGGAGTATTTCTGAATTATATAGAGCAGATTTAATTATTTTTTTAAGATAATTCTTTTGAATTGCGAGTAAAGGTTAGAAATAAAATATTGCTTATTGTGACAGACAATCAGCTGATTTTTCTGGTGTTGTAAAATTCTTTTTTTTAATATTCAGTTTTACGGCTCTGGTTGCAGGACCTTTTAAGCCACACGTTAACAGTAGAACACTGAACTTAACGACGACGTATGATCTTCATCGGTATGTTTCTCGCTGCTGCATCTACTATCTCATTTCCAGTTATGCCTCTATGCGATGGTACCCATAAGGAATGTGCCTGTTTGCCTTTTTTATACAGATCATATAAAAGCTGCTTTATATTAAAAATTATATAGCATGAGTCAAATTCTCCATTTATCACTCTCAATTGATTTGATTACACTTTGAGAATGAGATAATATCAAGAAATTATAACTAGTATGTACATTGGATATATACAACAAGGCCTGATAAATAGCATAACATTCTGCTGTAAATACACTACAATCAGAAGGAATCTTTAAACATCTACTTACTTTAGTTTGAGAGTCATAGTAAGCTGAAGTTACACTATTATCAGTCTTGGATCCATCAGTATATAACTTATAATAACACTTACCATCTAAAATTTTACCATATCTAGATTATTACTAATAACATTGCTACATACATTTATATTACAATTATTAATTGCGTTGTAATCTATTTTATACAATGGCCAAACCTTATCTATATACTGTAAATTAACTCCCATTTAGGGAAAGCAAAGGGAACAAAGCCCATACAGCCAAGTCTTTAGTATTTTATTTTTTCAGTGGTTTGCATTGAAATGTTATGCATTTCAATTACAACGATAAAAAACCATACAACCATGACTTCAGTATTTGCATTGAAATGCTAGTGTGATAGATTTCAATGCGTCTTGGAATATGCACTCACAGTTTTTCGTTATTCCCTGAAGGATCATGTTACATGATCGCGATATAGAATACCAAAACAACGGAACGTTCGGTTAGTCACTAAGCTCAGTGATTGACCTCATCGAAGTAGCACCACAGTGACTGCCATCGATCGTTTGACGCCAAACTCTCCGCCAAACTCAATGCCCAAGAATGCATTGAAATGTAATACTGAAGAAATATATACCGAAGACATGGTTGTATGGGCTTGGTTCCCTTTGTCTTCCTTACATGGGAGAATTTTACAGAGGAGTTTTTGGCGGCATCCAACTATGGCGGACGTGATTTTTATTTCAGTGATTGTAATATTGTTTCGGAGTTGATCTTGTTGCGTAAAATCAGCGTAGTTTTATGTAGTAATTGTCAATAATGATGAGCAATATGGAGAATCTTTGAAACAATCGTCAAGTGGTGTGAAAAATGATGGGATTTTTATCGTGGTAATCCACCTCATCGAAGTAACACCACAGTGTCTACCATCGATTGTTTGACGCCAAATTCTCCCCAAGATGCATTGAAATGCATTACACTAGCATTTTAATGCAAACTACTGAAGAAATGTATACTGAAGACTTGGCTGTATGGGCTCCGTTCCCTTTGCCTTCCCAGTATGAGAGATTTTACAAAAAAAACAGTCAAAAGACCTTTAGACATATCTCTCTAATCTGTGCAAAAGACCTTTTGACATATCTCTCTAATCTGTGCAAAAGACTCAAAAGAGTGTGTATTTCATAGTTTAGCCTAATAATAAAATTACTTTCTAGTTTTTATCTTCAATCCTTGAAATAATGGTGTCCTATTTTACGATAGACTCCACAGGAGAGGGCACAAATTTTCAAAAAGAAATATCCAACATGATGCATGGTTTTGGAGACAATCCCAACCCAAATGCTGCTACAGTAGTATTAATGGAAAATTTTGTTTTACAACAGCTTCGCAGCATGTTACAAGAGGCTTATAACTATTCTAACTTAAGAGGTGCTAAGGCAATATCAAATTATGATCTGATTTATTTAATGCGAAGGAATACCATGAAACTTAAGAGATTACATGACTACCAAATAAAGTTGGATAAAATAGACAAGAATCGGGCAGCCCTTGGTGCTGACGCTATGGTGGGTGGTATTATATTGGAAGATGATAAGGACCCGACGATAAAGAAAAGAAGGACTCATATTGATGTAATAAGTGAGTTGGATGAAACAGATGAAGTAAGCGAAATAAAATTTGATGTTATAGACTACTTGAGAAAAGTTAGGGCGGCCAAAATAACAGAATCAATGACGTTCGAGAAATATGAGGCATATCATAAAGCAAGGTGTAGTTCCTTTCGTACTGGTAGTAGTATATCTAAGGGTTTTTCTAAATTAGAGAGATGGATCAATCCAACGAAAGAACTGAAAATCTTACCCCCAGCTCTGGAGGTTTTGTGTTTCTTAGCTTATGAGACTGTAGCTGAGGTTGTGGATTCTGTTTTCTTGATACGGCAAGATGAGAAAAAAAAGAGTGGTGATCCATTTAGCAAATATGAAGGAGGTTACTTCTGTAATCCAGTAAGCCTGAACAATGCAGTGTATATTAAATCTGGCTATGAAGGTGTTCCAGCTATAACAGTGCCTGAAGTGAGAGAAGCTCTTAGAAGAGTTTTCAACCCAAATGTAGGAATGAATGGTTTGTTTTATAGAAATATGAGTCTAGATCTGCCTGTAAGATATATTGCTATTTAATTTGTAAGGAGAGAAAATACTGTAAATAAATTGTAACTGACAATTTTTAGTGGGATTTGACTCTTTAACTCCTAAATTCCAGATGGCATCTTGGAATGCCACAAACAATAGATTAAGCTATTATGTATGGAAGTTTGATATCTGAAGAATAACATAAAAGTTTTTTAAGAGTACTGCGAAAGCTTTATTCAAACAGCCAACAATAAATAATATAATTCTGATTGAAGTTTTATTTGAATGAATTTAAGTGTAAATAAAAATAGTTATGTAATGCAGATAACTCGTTATGAAAACAATTGGATCAAATATATAAAAAAAATATTGCAAGGCACTTTGTTAAACACAAACAATGTTGCTTAATTTTAGTCACCCATTCCTGAATTTTGTTCTTAATAACTTGAGTATTTAAACTTATCATATGATTCTGTTTCATGCATCATAAATGTACCCTACAAATTTTAGGTTTTTTACAACTAATAAAAAAAATTGTGCTAGTGTTTCTGGATAGTTATGCTATCTCTGTCACTGGTTTGCTTTTTAATGAAATCAAAGGTACTTTCACCATGGTCGGTCCTTTGTGACCAGAACTTTGTGATCTCGAGTTACTCTGTGCTTCGTAAGGTATGTTGTTCCTGGTTGCAGATGTCTATGGTCATCACTTCTCATCAGGTGTACCCTAAGTAAATGAATTTCGTGTTTTTCCTTCATTTTTTTTATTTTAAAGTCTACACTGTTGGAACTGTGAAATCAAGTACCGGCCGTCGTCGGTAAAGTTGAGCGGAGTTGTGCAATGGGCGCCACCATTGTAATTAATCATCATATAGTCAAAACAGTTCGTCACACCGTCATTATTGCAGTCCTGAAAAATAAAATAATGTCATTGAGGGAATAGTCAGGTTTCTACAATGAAGGAGCATTACCTATCATGACTGACTGTACTAGGATATCGAAAACAAAGCTACCTTCGCCATGTCAGGCTTGGGATGGGTGACCAAACTTAATAATCTCGAACTCCTCCGAGCTTCGGAAGACACGTTAAGCCGTTGGCCCCGGTCGCTATTGCAATCATTTCTACCCACCAACCCGCATTGGGCCAGCGTGGTAGTGTTACGGTCCATACTCCTCATGTGTTTCTCCATAAGGGAGGCCTGTGACCAGCAGCGGGATGTATATAGGATGAGGGCGGTTCTTGCCCGGTGATAGTGTAGTCATCACCTTATCATGAATTCTTAGGGCGTCTTGCAGAAAATTTAATTCGAGATTTAAATTTAGATTTAGTAAATTTTTGTCATTTTTACTATGTCTAAAATATAAAAAAATTACTAAATCGAGTTTTAAATCTCGATTTAAATTTCCTGCAAGCCCCCCCCTAAACTTTGAACTAAAGTGATCTCCCTATTTCTCAGCTGGTGGAAATCGAACGAGTCACGGAATCTCTGTACTAGTCACTTATTATTGTGGAATATCAGATCGGATGGGATGAGACATTCCGTGAACCGTAACTTGAGAATAGGGGCGCTCAGGGAGACTCAAAACTAAGCTGTCTGCAGGGTACCTCTATTCTATCTTTTTCTGCCGCAAATGAGCAGTCGTGTTTGCATTGCCGTGTTCAAATTTGTAGGTGTTATAGTCATAGATATACATTTTAGGGTTTTTGAGGAAGTGATTACCTGGAAGAGGAATTGTCAAGCACAAATTTTGGGGATTCGAATGAGGATAAGGTAATTTTTTTATTTTTTTTACTAATGCATGCTGATGAGGAAGCGGATGATGAAGAGGATGATGATAATTTTTGTGGATTCAACACAAAAATTCATCAAAATCGGTCCAGTCGTTTAGCAGGAGTTCAGTGACATACACTCTCACATAAGAAATATACATGAGTTAAAACAAGGGGATGGCTCGCTCGCTACACGTTCGGCTCAGGCGCATCGTGCTGAGGCGCACGTGCTTTATCACGGACACGCAAATGCACTGCGCATGAAAATTCCTCTTAAATTCCTTTTAAATTTTGAGGAAGCGATAGCGGTAAATCAATAAAAATTTATTTATCAGGATGCGGTAACGGTTCAGGAATTCAAAATATAGCGGAACTTCCGCATTAGGAGGAAGCGGAAAGGAATCCTCAGCAACCAGCAATATATTTACATAGATGACGCAAATGCACTTACTGCGCGTGTCCGGCCGCTGCTAAAGAGTCAGGGCGTGTCAGAATGGTACAAAAAATGCCTCGTTGTTATAATTGGCGGAGGTGCATCGGCCGGCACCGGCATCATTCAATTATCGACTATCACTGTCTGTTTAATCGAGCCAATAAAGGTCCCGTTAGGACTCTGAACTACAGAGAAAGCTACCTTAAATCCAGCGTGAGCTACGAAGAGGACGTCGTTTCGAAAAATCCTAATACAATATTAAAACCTAACTTTTACCTTTCCAAATTTTGCCATATACATCTCGATGGCTCTTATAGAACAATGAAAATCCTGAGTGCAGTCTTGGAATGCTGAAAAAATAAACATAAATATTACACATAAATCAGCTCGCCTCTATTTTCAAAGGGGTAGGCAGAGGAGTATATACATTTATTTGCACTTGTCTGTACAACCACAGATATTAAATTTGTCGTCAACCAATTAACAAATGCTTAAATAAAAAATGGTTTTTCCATGTACTTAACAATATAGAAATCATCGTATTTTTGATTTTCAGAATCAGGTACGAATCATAAGGATGATGAAATATAGTGATTGTGACTAACACTTTCGAAGAAAAAAATTAGGTTTTAAATCTTATTAGTCAGTTGCGTTGTTTTATCACTGTTTACTTTTGCGTCCTGTACCCTACCGGGAAAAAGAGTAATCGTGTATCACTGATATACTAAAACCAACTTAATCACTTTCGCGACTAATACACGATCATTGCCATCTGCATCTTTTTTCAATTTTTGCTCATGAACTGCATCCAAGCCTCTGTTCAAATTATCAGATATCTGGGTGTTTGGATTGATAGCCTATTGTCCTGGCAAGAACAAATAAGAGTTACTATGGGCCGTCTCCGAAAATTATTCTGTCTTTAAAAAATTTTGGTCTATTGTTGACCTCAAAACTGTAAGATTTATATAAAATACACTGGGCCAATCTATCTTAACATATTGCATCTCTGTTTGGGGCAGTTCTGGGGAAATTCACCTTATACACGAGAGGGATGGAGAGGGCACAGAGAGGGGTGTTGAAGGTTATGATATTCAAAAATATTCTTTTACCTACATCTGAGCTTTATAGGATTGCTGTTGTGTAGACAGTTGTGCAACTATACATCCTTCAAGTGATATTACTGAAACACTGTTATTTAGAAATAGAAATGCGGTAGAAATGAGAGCTTTGAGAAGCATGGCTGGAGTAAAATTGAGTGACAGGATATATAATGATGTGATAAGAAGGAAGTGTGGTTTGAAAGAGGATGTAGTGACAAGAATAGACAAAGGTATGCTAAGATGGTTTGGACATGTGGAAAGGATGGATGAAAATAGATTGACTAAAGGGATATATGAATCGGGTGTGAGTTTCTCGACCAAATTAAAGACGTTCTAGAGAAGGGCCTGGTCAAGAGTACCCAAAATCTTCGAGCATGCATGAGGACTGTAATGAGAGTTGATGAAGCGAAAGAAATATGCAAGGATCGTAGCAAGTGGAAGGATGTTATCTCTGCCTACCCCTGTGGGAAAAAGGCGTGACTGATGTATGTATGTATGTACTGTTAATTACCCATAGCGCATTAAATCAGACGCATAGACGAAGAAATGATTTCGTTTTCAAAACTGAATTCTGTAGACCAGAGAACATTTTAATTTTCTTGCTGCAAAATTTTACAAAATTAATGAATTTCTTCATCTATTCCCGTACTACGTGACTGTAAAATCCAGCTTATGGAGTGGCCAAACAGTCAATCACAATCGGATACAGATGATTTTATAAAGAGTTGCCTGTAGTACGCTGGCTCAAATCAATCAATTATATGTGGGTGGGCGCTAATGACTGCGACACAGTTTTTTTATCAAACTAATGCAGGCATTATCGATCACTAGTTGTAAATGATTCCTGTGTGAAAATTCAATAAAGATTTATTATTATTATTAATTGGCGGAGGGACATCGGTGGCATCGGTACTTTTCTCAGTTTGGATCCCCCGTCTGAAAATTTTCACAGTAGACAATAATTTATTAGAATAAATGTAAAACGAGGATCAGTAACGTTTTAACAAATTAAATAAAACTAGTTCCCACGTTATTCTGTATGAGGTAAGAAAAATATATATTTTTTAATTATTAAAATCGGAACATTATTTACGAAGATATTATAAGCTTTTGCCCGCGACTACGTCCACGTAGAATAGTTACTTTGAGATAGTGTGATGGTATGTAGCCTATACCATCTTTGTCCTTCATTTTTCTGGGGGGCGTTATTTAAATTTTTTAACTTGCACCCGTTCCTATGGGAATATCGGGATAAAAGGTAGCCTGTGTCCTTTCTCAGGCTCAAGACTATCTGTGTACCAAATTTCGGTTAATTAAAGTAGTTTTGATGTGAAAGCGAGACAGACAGACGAGTAACTTTCGCATTTATGATGTTAGTATGGATTAAACTTACGCTTAAACTCGATGTACGCGAGAGCGTGTGACGTCGCAACAACGGATAACATCGACATTTAGTATGGATTTTCCATTTAAATACGCGATATCTTTTGATCGGAATGTCCGAATTAAATTGTACAAAAAGTAACATAAAGGTCTTCTTGAACATGATAAGAATTGATACCAAGATACAAATTAAGAGCCATTTCTAGCAGCGAAATTTAAATTGAATTTTTAAAATAACAAACAACACTTATTGTGGCTAAACTATAATAGTTAGGCATATGCTGTCGCGACATTTTTTGTAAATTATGTGTTCTACAAAGTCATAGTATATTAGGTCCTTACCTATGAAATTAGTGTTTTGAATGGAGTTTTGGGGAATTCTGCATTTTCCATACTAAAATTTTTTCAGTTTTCTTCACAACGACAAATCCAAAGATAATAATATTTGGCATCTATCATTAGACAAGCTTTAGTAATATGTGTAATATCACAATTCATAAAAGTTATTTATCGTTTTTAAGTGAATGCAAATAAAATGATGTATTCGGGAGGCACTTAAAAAAAGTTGTCTCCGTGTCCAATTTAAACTTACAACAAATTATCAAAACAAATCAAAAGAGCTCAAAAATATAGTCTATTTTTAGACGAGGTAATTATTTTTTAGGAATACTCTGAATCTTAATAGTTATAGACAAAATACTAAGAGAGAAAAAAAACACCAATTTCATAGGTAAGGACCCAATATTATTTTATTCTATCATCATGCAGCGCACGCGATGGAGGGAATATATTTGGTAATTTTCTTACACCCTCGGTTATTTGGAATTTCAGTAAAGATCCCTAATTGTTTTAATCACGACTAATATCCCCTAAGGGTTAGTCAGAGACTAGGCAAAAGCACCGCAAAATCAGTTCATCGCCATAGTCCGCGCTTCACCAAGCAGTGACTGCACTCAGCGTGACAGGTGGTGAGCCCGTCGCCGCTATAAGCTATTGGCCATCCAATAGCTTCTAAGTCCATTAGTCGCATTTTCCTACACCCAAGGGAAGAGATGGCTTGGTATATTTTAATGAGCCGCTACCACACGGCTCGGCTTGATAATGTAAATGTAGCCTATGTTACTCTACTCGGGGATAGTGTAGTTTCCCCACAATGAAATAATTTTTCTAATCGGTTAATTAGATCCAGAGATTACCCCCTACAACGTCACATACTCACAAACTTTCTTTCTATAAAACATTGTGTAGAGGTAGATTACTTTTTGCTTATTTAAATAATGATTCTTGTGAATGTGGTGATGATGAGGGTGACATCAACCATATTTTCTTTGCTTTTGCCTTTAATGATTCCTCCTCTTTATTCCATTCCCTTTGTATAGCTAGAGTTCCTCTCCCTACTTCCATTCCGGTCCTGTTATATACTAATAATATACAAATATATTTAATTTTATGTAAGTTTATTATTGCAAACAATATAAAACTATAATTTATATTTTATTATATTTTTTCTTCATGCCTTGTTCTTCCTATACACCTACTTTCCTGATCTTCCGTATTTTCAAAAATTCTTTTTCCTAACTCGTTTCCCTACCTTTTGCTTTGGCTGGTGATATTTATGGAGATTGGAGGAGCTCGGTGGCGTAGGTACTGATTCGTACGCTTTGGTTTTCGATATTGAAAACAAAGTTGCCTTCGGCATGGTCAATCCTGGGATGGGTGACCAAGACTTTGTGATCTCAAGTTCTTTTTTGTTTTTCTGTTCCTGAAAGAACTTTGAAGTCTTTGCAAAGAGTAAACCTACCGAAACTAGTGTAGGCACAAAACGACGATAGTACTACACTAGCTTAGATAGGTATATTTTTAAAAGATAAAAGTTATTGATAAATTCAAGAGATAGGAGGTGCGTTGCTGTAAAAAATAACGGAAATTAAAAATGTGTCATCATATTGATAATATTTTAAGTCTACCTATATTATCGCTTCGTAAGGCTTTGACTGAAACCTAGGTGGTTGATTTTAAAAGGATAACAAAATATTAGTTATAATTGATTTTTAAAAAAAATCTACAATTAGATATCAACCGCCATTACCTATGGCCCGAAGTGTCGTCTGTTTTTTTTATTACAAGTTTTGATAAAAACTTGTGTAAATAGGGATGTAGTTCTTAGGACGTATGTACGGATTTTGCAGTATTGTAATACCTATTTTCCCTATACCTTAGACAAGTGACGTGAGGTGGACATTTTGTAACTTTACGAGATTGCCTAGTATGGATGTAGGTGAATGGTATGGATGTGGAAGGATCTATGTAGAAGGACCAAAGCAGCGGATGATGAATGTGGGAAGTATAGGTAATTTAAGATTAAATGAAGTGATCAGAAATGAGTGGAAGACGAAGACATGTGCCGACCTCTAGACTGAGAAATTGGAGGAAAGATTTAGGTACCGAAAGATACAAAAGATTTACCTTCCTTCCTAATCGGGTCGTCGTCAGGTAGAGTAGGCCGACCAGCATCAGCCCAGTACTCCCGAGACAGGTAGAACGGACCGCAGTAACCATCTGTGCATGCGTGGCTTAGATCGCATCCGTTCACGTGGCACAGACATCGGAGACATTTTTCAGATAAATTCGATATGAATAATTCTGTAATTAAAAAGGAGGTTGGGATTGAACATTGAAACTTTTCACTAGTTTTCATCTCTCCGCAGCGAGACAAGCGAGAAAAAGGATGATCTTTGAATGTAAGAATTTCGAATAACATTTTAGAGCAGCATGTGACCACGTTCTGTGAATAGTTTTGAACTCAGAAAATTCTTCTCTCATTTTTTTATCCGACCCCTTCGGCTATCGAGTAAAAATGCGGAAAAATGCTTAAAAACTATTTAAATTGTTGTTTTATTGAAAATAATTAATAAAATTTTATGTTTAACTCTTGTATGTAAAAGCCATTTTACGAATAAGGCAATATAATTACGGATCATTTCCGATTTCGCTTTACTTTTAGTTTTAAAAATTAATTTATAAAGATTTTCCGAGCCATTCAATGAAAATAAACAAACTAGCGGCTCTAAAATGTTCCTTTTCTAAAAAAATACAAATATTTTTGTATCGTTGGCAAAAATATTAATCAAGGAAGTCAAATCAAACTTACAGTCGAATTGAACCTTTCTGAATGTTTGCGAAGTATCAAATTTGAAAGTGATTGTTTTTATCACCGCAAACATGCTTTTTATGTGACTGAAGTGTATAACAATATTGTTTTTCTATGAGTACTAATTCTAATTTTACACAGTTTTATCGCTGATCGTTTTACATCTTATCACGGCCCACTCCTTAATGTATTGGAAAATGAGTTCAGCTGATATAAATGTCGTTGGAAATAATTGTTAACATTTATGTACTTTACGACAAAAATGAAACAAAATGTAAGAAAAATCGAAAAAAATCTACTAACAAAGACCCTTCGGTTACATTATAAAAATATACTTTATTATTCGTTAAGTTTAAGTATTACAAATTAAGCTACTGTGAAGTATTCTTACTTGGTTGTTTCGCTGTCACAACGCATACCACAATTAATATACAAACAATCTGCATCTCGACTACTTGATATGTTCACAATTCACAGTTTGTTTTCTTCTTGTTTAAATCTTATTATTAATTTAAATGGTACACTTGCTAATATCACCGTACTTAGTTTTGGTCTTATTTATAAAACTGTATTTAAAAATGAAAAAAGTATGTAGTTAATTAAAACTAAAATTTTTGTTAAACCTTTTTGCTCTACGTTTAAAACTACAAAATCACAAAATCACTTCGTAAATTTATTTTTGGGAGATTGCCTTTGAAGGACAACGTGTTGGTTTGTTTTAAATATTCTTATTATTTATGTAAATTTTTGTATCTGGTCTACATGTTTATTTGATGGCGTATTTCTAAACATTTTCCTGTTTTTATATACTAAAATTCTTTGAGTTCGTGCTTGTAAATTATAAGCGGGACATGAGGCTATTTAATATTCACATCGGTTATTCGGTTGGTCCTTGGACTCCTTGGTCCTCAGACAAAAGTCCTAATGAGTAAGCTGCGGCACACCGGGCACACCCATTTTAATGTGAAAATAAACACAATCAAAAACTTTCAGTGTCTTTTATAAAAAAAACTCTATATGCTTAAAATACCTAATAATTTTATACCCCACTAGGGCAAAGCCCAAGAAAGGTTTAATGAATTTGTCAGTTAATATATGTACAGTCAAGTTCAGACATATGTATGCTCATTTGACAGGAAATGATTGTTTATTGGAAGGGAATTATGACTCTCATCTGTCAAATGTGTACACATATTTTTGAACTTGACTGTACCTGAGTGTGTAAATTATCCTAAAATTTTTAATGTTGCTTGATCGCGGTCACTCTATATAATGAGAAAAACATTTGCTACGTCTTATTTAATTCGAAAAAAATAATTTTCCAAAGTTTGAAAAATATGATCGTTTTGTGAGGAGTAGGTAAAGATACGATTCATTACGTTGCGCCATCGGTCAATAATTGAATATTTGAACTTGTCATCTTGACCACGGATCAAAAAACTGTCTCTAAGCCTATTCGTACATTTGGCTATTAAAGTCATTGATACTCGACGTTTAGTCTCCAACAAGGGGTACGACGAGACAGTACCTACCTCAATGGGTTTGTATGGCGGTAGTTGCTTGGAGACTAAAATCGTCAAGAATAGACTAATATCCGATGTTTCAGTTATGTATTTATTTTAGATTATTATTTTTCAGCCAGTAATAAATAATACAGATTCTAATATTTTTATTGAATAAAAAGTTATCAAAGAAAGTAAATAAAAAAAATGTTCTTAACTATTTTTTATTGTTTCTTAATTATAGGCAATAAATAAAGTATATGAGGTTGCTAGCTTAGACTGGGCTGTAGTATCTGACAGCGACACCGTCCCAGAAGTTGGTGGTGATGGTCTGAAAAAAAAAAGAAATTTATTCAAAAATAATCATACAACACTCATCCTTACAAGCTAGATATAGACCTCATTATACGATGAATCGAACTGCGAAATATAATAAATTAAATATTAGGTAGTATCATCATCACTAGCATAGAATAATCCCAATTCTTTTAATCGTGGAAGAAATATATATGAGGATATTGAACTTTGATGTCAATAGGCTGACCAAGAGGTGTCTTAACGTGTCTTCCAAACATAGAGAAACTCAAGATGCAAAGTTTAGTGATCCATCCATGGTCATACTGATGTTTACAGTTTCTTGTTATCAATGTGCCAAACCATCGACACCAAATTTAAAAAAAATATTCCTTAGGCTATGGTCCGGAATTATGCTTGTGAATTCAAAATCATGGTTACTAATACACCAAATCGTGGAATTCTTTTTTGAATTCTACATAGCGTAGAACTTTTTTTTATTCAATTACGACCGTGCTTACGACTAATATGAAAAGTTTTGAATATAACTAGATAACTACTAAATTTAAGTGTCTAGTATAGATTATATCTAGTTTTGATAGATTAACTTACAACTTTGAGTTGATCAGCAGAATATTCCCTCTTGAATGTGGCACTCCTGCCGTCCTTGTGGATCTCCTGTGTGATTGTGTCTCCATCAACGGTGTATTTGGTGTTGACCTGTAATTGATTAAAAATTGTCATCGGATTTCTGTGATTCTATCTAAATTAGGTAAATCCTGAAGAAATAAGGAAGAAAAACGAAAAAAAAAAATAGAAATCTAACCCCAAACCCCTTTTAAAAATATCCCAATAAGGGTTATTTGGTTATTTCCACTAAAGTGGACATAATGTCTAAAGCCATGCACGCAATAATATTGTCAATAAAGTGCATATTAACAATATTATTGCGTATGTGCGGCCAGAATTACAATATTGGGTAGTATGCGATTCCATAATGTATGGATTACGTACACACACAATAATATTGTCAATTTTGCATTGACATTATCGTGTAAATAACTGAGCTTCCTCAAACTTCCTCAAATCTGTGAAAGGATCACATTTACGTTTATCTAGTCTTTAAAACAGAATGTCAGGAGTTCAAGACCTATTTAAATCAATAATTTTAATGATTAAGGATAGCATTCTATATAGGTGCTTTTTACTTGGTACATAATATTTAAATGCGCTGAAATGTCTCTGCCCACTTCACCAGGCCACACTATCACTTTTCACACACGTTTCAGGCACGTAAAATATAATTTCTATGAGAGTGCATGCTCTATAATATAATAAAACTGAAGAGGTCGAATGTCTGTTCATAGAAAAAAATACTTAAAAACAAGCCAGGGGGATGTAAAAAGAGAGAAAATACCATTTTTTTTTATATTTTTGTTTCTCTGTCTCTGTTTGACTATTTGTACGGGCTAATCTCCGAAATGGCTGAACCGATTTCAATGAAATTTTGCATGGTGATAGCTAATATCCCTGGTCAACATATTATATACTTTTTATTCTAGAAAATTAAAGGGTTCCCGTGATAGTTAAATAACCAGTAACCGCGGACGAAGTCGTGGGCAACAGCTAGTTCAAAATAAATTTTTAGTTAATTAAATTCAAATCACCCACCTTAAGGTCTGGCTTGAACGCCTCTTCGAATTCAACGCCGGATTTGAATTCTACAACCTTGTTGCCGCTGGCATTTTCAGAGGTGATCTTGTATGTTTCGCCATCCTTCTCAATCTTGGTCTTTGGCTTGTAAGCGATGAATCTTTCCGTGTCTTCGGCAGGCAGGCCTAAAAATGGCAAAAGATAAGCAAAATATAGAATACCTGTCATATTATGAACAATATACATGTCCCACGTAAACAGGACAGGGTAATGATGAGTAAGAATATCCATGTGGATACATCTATTAATTAGGACGCAATGCAGTTGGATTTGTTGAAGCTAAAACGTCAAAAGATTTATATATGAGAAAATCTAAAGGAAAATTTAATTTCTCTAATTGATAATAGCGATATAATAAAAGAAATAGTCCCCTCACCTAAACATTTGATGAAATTGTCATAATTCTCTTCCTTGGTAACCGTGAAAGTCTTTCCAAAGTAGGCCATCTCGTATCGGTCTGTGTACACTGATTACACCAAAATACTAATAGCTTTTTAACGGCTGTCTTGGTTTTTATATCAATAATCAAGCATGATAAGAAAAAAATGTTATCAAACCCAAATTGGGTACGTGATTTAACAATTGACTTGGTAACTGATATATTTAATAAGGAGAGTACGAAAGCAAGGAGATCATAGCATAAATTTTATTTTTCTCGCTTTTCCAAACAAATGTTTGTCAATGTTAAAATCCTTATCAATGTCATTTACGTAAGTAATAAATGGTTCGATTGCTGCAGTTAGTAAGCAATAAATTTGTTTCGTAATAATGATTTAGCAAAAGAAATGTTTAACTAAAATCAGTAAGGGTGAGTTTTTCGATCCGTAGTTAAATTCTAGACCAGAGGTTCCCAGACTTATTTTTCTCATAGACCACTTTCAAAATTTATCTGGTTTCGGTGGACCCGCTGCAGCTACATTTCTATCATATTCCCAAAACTCGACAAAAATGTGAAGATGTGAAGACAACAAGGCCACCGTCGAGTCTCCCTTGGACCCCTAGGGGTCCACCTGGACCACTTTGGGAACTACTGTTCTAGACCAATAGCGTCAATGAGAACACCAAAATGTCATATATAAATAAATATCTTCAAATATTTTTTAAGCAACTAATGCTTCTTGTGTTACGGACACTAGATGACGGATAAATATATTTAATAGATAAATACATATTAATATTCTGAATATATATAAATACCTATATATAAACATAAATGACTGGAGAACAAATGCCTGAAAATTCATCACCCAAACATTTGCTCCCACCGGGAATCGACCCCAGAAACTCTCTAGATGGCGGCGCCTTGAGATCGGCATACAGACCACTCGACCACGGAGGTCGTCAAATGTGTGACAAATTGTTGAATTCGCGATGAAAATTCTAAGCAATATACATCAGTTGTGTCGCCAGCCGCCATGTTACTAATCCCAGCACCGTGTTGTGGTTAATTTTCTATGATCGTTTAACTTTAGTTTTATTTGAAAATTCGACTATTGGACAAGCTGTCATATCACGACATTCGTTTTCGCCATTGGCCCATATTTTAAGCTACTGGTAAACCTGACTATGGATCAAAAAACTGGTCCTTAATACCTAAAATATTAATGCATTTATGATATTGAGTTTTAATTATGCACAGTAATAATCTTGGATGAAGGATATTTAATTTATTTTAGATGAAAGTATCATATTTCTCTTAGATATGCATTGTCCTCAGGCAAAGTTGATAATGAATTTACACTATCGTATAATGGTATCAGAGGCATCCTGCAGGCATATTATTCGTAACTTTGCGACGTCAGTTTTGGACAGTGATTTTTTATTATTAATAATCATAAAATAATTTATCTAACTACATTATTATATGTAGTTGTCATAAAATTATTCATCTAGCTACGTTATACATAATATAAAAATACATTAGTAGTAATTACTGATTGGTCAGCAACTCAAATGTTTTCTCTGCTGCAAAATTGTATAATATACGTTATAATGTTTTTATTACCCTTAAAATAATATTGTTTAAAAAATAACCTTAACCTAATATCTATTAGAATGCATTTCCTAAGATTAGATCCTTAATCCTTCATTGATCCTTTTCCTAGATTTTATATATTTCCGTAACATATAATATATTGCTGCCAAAAATAAATATTTGTAGCTCAACCAGTTATTTTGCTACCCAAATAATTATTCCGCTTGCCAACAAATTATTCCGCTGACTAAATAATTATTTTGCTATAAGATTGCTTTCGCGTTGCATTGTATATGCACACGTCCATTGTATGTAAAAGTCATACAATTACTACATTATGTACGTCACATGTAGTCCCGGTGTTATACCTTTTAATTATCTTGCTGCCTAAATAATAATGCCGGCCAAATAATTATATTGCTGACAAAATATTTGTTTGCTGCTCAAATGATTTTTCGCCTGATTTGTTTTTGCTGACAAAATAATTAAATGGCTACCCAATTAATTACTTACCTAAAAAAATCCTGAAAAATGTAAGTAAGTAAATGTTTTTAAAACAATCCTAACATTGTCCAATGTTAGAGAAAGGGAACAAACGAATTTTACACTAAGAAATGTATTAAGTATTTGTATTTTATTATTAACACCTCTTCTTTTATTATACCTACATACACTTAGTTTACAATTAAAAATTTAATTTGAAATTTGACAGGACACGAAGCGCATGTAGAATAGTGCCCAAGGAGCTACGAGCATCTACAGGCTACGAGGTCAGGCAGATCGTAGCATTTTTATCACCCTTAATAAGAAACTAGTGGCTTCCCGCGGTTTCACCAGCGCGGTACTCGTTCCCGTGAATATCGAGATAAAAAGTAGCCTATGTCCTTTCTCGGGCTCTAGACCATCTGTGTACCAAATTTCGAATAAATCGGTTCCAGAGATATACAATTACATGTAAATGTACTCGTCTGTAATCGGTTCAGTAGTTTTGACGTGAAAGCGAGACAGACAGACAGCAGAGTTACTTTCACAGAGTTAGATAAATAAAGAGCTGGACCCCGATCGTAGCTCGATACTCTCGTACTCGCGCATCCTCGTGTCGCCTCGTAGAGTATGGATGGGCGCTAACGTTTTTGAGTGTGATTTGGTTGTGATAAATACGTTTTTATTTAGCGCGATGTGCCCAGAAGTGGCACGTAAGTATACTGATGATGACGATATGAAACATTACAATTCACAGTCACGCTGGTTGACAAAAAACAGCCACCTAAAAGGAAAGCGACTTTAGTTGTTGAAACTAGTGGTGTTTGACACGAAACCTGAATTTTACTATGTTAGTAGTCCTGATAATTAGTACAATACTAGCTGCACAGTAATAAGTTTCTCTAGTGTGTGTGTGTGTGTAGAAAAAGAGTAAAATCTAAAAAGGCATTAATAAAAGACATAACATAAATCATCATGCCCAATCAACATGCACTGAAGACGATATCACTGCCTTCGAACACCCCTTCATTACGAGTACTTACATCCCTGATGTTTTAACAGAAGACAATGTTAACTTACAGTGCCGTAACTTACAGTCATGACAATGCGAGAACCGTTTTTAGTACATTTTTTTTATAAAAGTACAGCAATTGACTAAACACCACCTGATGGACCAGCTGCAGGAGAGTCAATTAGCGGAAATAGCTAGGGACCACAGAGTCCATAGAGAACAGAAGCGATAGCTTCCTCTACCTTGCTAGCCCATGAGGTGCTTTTTCACGACTCTCTTGAAGGAACGCATATTGTACGATGGAGGGAATACGTGTGCCATGTGTGAATTCCATGCACGAGATATGCGCACAAAGAAAGAGTTTTATCGCACAAAGACTTAAGATCGGAATACAGTACCCTACATGACTATATTGTTCAGTTTGCTGGGCACTGTCATATTGCCTTCTGTTAAAAGATCATCTGCTTCATCTATGCAGTGCATGGCGAGTGATATTTAAATAAACATTTTTAAGATTTATTCAAATAATGGTAGAAACGTAAGTTACCGGTCAACAGCCAACAAGAGCTTTTTTCCAATCAGCAATCGCTAATTTAAAAACAATGCCCATATAAGTGCATTTTATTTTGTGTCGATGACTGACATGATTGGCGCCGCGCTTGCAAACCTTAAAATTCATTTTAAGTTAATCGCTATGATAAATCGGTTGATAAAAATGAATGTACTTCAGACTACTGATAACACCACCGGATAGGGACCAATTTTATCTTTGTAACCAATAGTAATTTTCCACGTGATATTACTAGTGCCACTATTGATAATAATTATTAGTAACCTTCGATGTTCTTTATTATCTTTTATATAAGATAATCGCAATTATTACGAAACTAGATTGACAACAATTATCTATATTTTATTGTATTGTGCCCGGCTTAGGACCCGGTGGTTCCTTGTCAGATTCGAACCTAAATATGTCTTGCTAAATGTTGGTTCTGAGGAAATTCGGGATTTTGGAATGATTTTTCTCCGAAGATGATTTTAATCTACGGCTTAGATATATTCCAGATTGATCGCAAGCGCAGATTGCTTGAGCACAGCTAGAAAGAGATGGCGTTATGTGGGGATGGATTGCGCCATTTCTTTCCAACTATGCTCAAGGATATCTCAAAGTTGAGTTTTTTTTTACATACAGTTAAGCTCTTGGCCATCATGTCACGTGATGGTAAGTGACGATAAGGCCGAAGGTGGAAGCGAGCTTCACCTGTAATCCTCAACAACTGAGGAACTGGCTATCTTACCTCCATACATACATACAATCGCGCCTGTGGGCAGAGTCCAAGGAGCACTGTGTTCCTTAAGACCACATTTAGCCATACAAAAATAGGGTTGGTCAGATGAAAAAATCGTGAAAGAGTAGTAACAAGTAGCTAGCTCATCGCCTACACAATCACAGACCCAGTACCCAATACGCCCTTAGTCACCTTTTACGACATGCTAGTCAAGAAAATCATTTGGTACATTATTTTTATTTTCATTATTATGGCGACAAATTTAGGTAAGAGTTCTGTAATACGGGCCTATGACCATTAAGTCCCGTAAGTTCTGCTTCCAAGACCTAGATTTTGTGCATACTAAAGTCAATCGATACTAATGTACTAAGCTAATACTAAAGTGTCACTTTATTCTAACTTTATCATTAAAGAAAGTAGGTTTTTCTTTTAGTATACTATCTTAAAAACAATGACTCCTTCGTATTTCTACAAAAGTCTCCTGCGTATTACTACAAAAGTTTAGGCGAAATCGTACATAATTTTTTTTACTATACCTCTTCGGGGCTATGGTCATGATGATGATGATTATGTGTCTTGTATTGAATTTGATAGTTTTTATTTTTATTACCCATGTATATAATCTTATCTGTCTGTACATAGAAAAAAAATACTTAAAATCAAGTCAAGGGGATGTAAAAAGAGGGAACATTCTTAAATAAAAGTTAATTTTTTTCTTTCTCTGTCTGTTCGTGTGTTTGTACGGGCTAGTCTTCGAAATGGCTAGTCCGATTTCAATGAAATTTTGCATGGTGATACCCTGCTCAACATCTTAGATACTTTTTATTCCAGAAAAATAATGGGTTCCCGGGATAGTTAAAAAACTAGTAACCGCGGACGAAGTCGCGGGCAACAGCTAGTATCTTATAAAATTAAACTTTATTACCTCTCTCTTATCGTTGAACGTATTTAATAGTGATAGAACCGATAATTCTGTTGTCTACTCGTGTAAATTGATAATGTGTTTCTTCTATTTTCAACAGACGTCATAAATAATTACCTACCAATCTATAAATCTAATGAAATAGTACCACAGCGATGTCGTCCAGGTATGTTATTAATGAACTGAAATGCTTGGGCCTTAAGTCCTAAATCAAAAGGAAAAAATGGTGCAAATAGCACAAAACTTCACATGGTGAATAATTACATTAAGCGTCAAATCTCGTAATGAATGAAACAACTTCTCTTGAAAAATCATTTTTTAAATAGATTAATACAAAATTTCCAGATCAGGGTAAATTTTAAATTTAATTTAAACCTTAATATGTAAATGCAGTAGTACCATTTCCCTTTGGGAAAATCACCAGTTAAATATAGTGCTAGGTGTTTAAACAGGAACGTAGTGCCTCACGGCTGAGCCATCAACGATGCTGGCTGACACAGTCTGTGGACAAAAAATTATGTTAATAATGCTTTTAAAAAGGGGCTGTGAACAAAAGGCTGTTTTTTGGCATTAATACTGCGTTATATTATTTCTCTATTTATATTTAATGGTGTACAATAATAGTTATTTGTTATACAAGAGTGAAAAGATCTTTTTTAACCGCGTACTCAATTTTTTTTCAAAATTAGAATCCTGAGCGTCAGTGAGGGAATCAAAAGACCACGAGACCACGAGGTGAAAAATCTTTCCACTCGAGTGCAACACGTAACTTTTCATCACACCTCAGCGTGGATCCGATTAAATGCAAAAAATAACAAAAACAGAAAACAAAATAAAAGAAAAAACAAAAGAGAAACTATCAAAAACAATCAGAAATAACATAAAACTTTGAAAACATGTTCGTCGCTATATAATTATTTGCAAAAAGCAAATAAAAAAATTACACCAAGAAGGTTCCGAGTCTGAGTTTTGAACAGTTTAGAAAGGTTGTGTGATAAATTCAGCACCATGAAGAAAACCTACTTACGTCTATGTAGGTTTAAAGGTTTAATAATGTTTTGAATTCACAAACTTACAGTGTGCTCACAATATACGATGATCTAAATTAAAATTCACTTTGCCGCTCAAGAGGTTAAAAAAGGTTTTTCCACTCAGAAATCGAAGAACAAAAATGCTCTTTCCGAGATGGTGGGATGAAAAGAATATTTTCATTTCATTTTCATTTCCTCTTATAAGCCCTTAAGGGTCAAGCGAACACTGGTGTTCGCAAACAATATTATGTTTTTACTGTCTGGTTTTATGACCAATGAGAGAGCTTTTAATTTTTAATACGACAGACATACTCACTAAAACTGAATTATAATCTTATGTTTAATCTTTACGGTATCATATTATTAAGTGAAGGTCTTATTATTAACTCTCGAACGCAATCTCAATTAAAACTCAATAATAACTGTTCCGGCTGTGCCTTTGCCATTAGTTACAGTGCCAAAATACTTTTTATTGTGTATAACTGAACGCAGCGCTAGTTTTCGTTTCGCGCTCATATAATGACACTTACCTGTCAACTGTCAATAAAGAAGAAAAAGTTAATAAATTGTAACCGTTGTGCAAAGTTCAAATAAATGTTATTAAAGGATTCAGAGTATTACTATTGCTCCATTATGTTGTAAGACATAAATTGGTGGCCCATGAGGGGAACTCGCTACTAAAATACATCCAAAAACAACAAATACAAGATATTGTCAATCAAGCATACCAGTTCGATTGATGTCCAAGAAGGTTACATGCAAAATCGAATCATACAAAATAACGAAGCCAAAACCAAACAAGAATTATCGTGTTGCTCTCATACTCTTGAAGGACAGTGTTGCAGCTAAAGCATCACGCCGGATTCTGTTGAGCTAAGTGTTCAATCCTTTATACTAATTCCCAAAACCTAAGGTGCGTCAGTAGCCCATACGCCCGTTATAGCTTTTACTTGTTGCGAGTTAAGTCCATAAACAGGTTTACAATAAAACAACGGATATATTTGCATAATTCATTTGTTACAATTAGTGCTTAAAGTTTGTCATTGGTTAATTAGTGCAACATACTACAAGTTTTTCTAAAAATACCTACATTACAATTAACAAACTGAAGTAGGTAGGGATCAATACTCAAATACAAACTAATATTTACCATTAATGGAAGAACTATTATTTAACTCGGTTTATGATTTCATATTGTTACCGAGTTTGGTGGCCCATAATACTTTAACTTATCTATTGTTTTTTCATTAGTTTTTTCATTAGTTTAAATAGGCAGTAATTATTTTAAGTAAAACAAAAGCCAAATAATCCTCAGTTTTTGACATGTAATTGCTGAATATTCCAGAAACAAGGTGGTCAAGAATATTGCTGCCATCGCTGTACAGCTGTACTTGTGGTGCCGGCTTCCTGGAACTTGAGCAGTGACGGGAGGATCGTGAGCCTTTCTTATCAATTTATTTCTTCTTACTTTATTTGGCTTATATTCAGTTTACAATATGACTGATTTAGAAAATGCAATAAAAGCAAGTGATGCTTTGGTTGACACAAAGCAAATCCGTGAGCTTAATATAAGGCGAAGCTCAATTAAAGGTCAAATTACAAAATTTAAGAATTTTTTACACACAATAAGCCAAAGAAAGGAATTGACAGGACTTGAAATTGCCGAGTTAACATTAAAACTTAGCAAATTTGAGACTTTGTCATTGAAATTCGATGATTTGCAAAGTGAGATTGAGGTTTTATGCCCAGAAAATTTGGAAAGGGAATTAAATGAAAGGGAAAACATTGAACATGAGTTTGTGGTAAATGTAGCTCTAGCAAAAAATATGATTGGAAATTATAATAAATTAGAATCATCCCAAAGACGGGATTCATTTTGTGATGCTGATACTCACTGTTCTATGGAAAATAATGCAAGCTCTATGGGATTTAGGCTTCCTCAAATTCAAATTGCAAAATTTGATGGAGCCTATTTTAGATGGCTTGAGTTTCATGACACATACGAGAGTTTGATACATAATAATAGTCATATATCTCCAATACATAAATTTCATTACCTTGTGTCCTACCTGGAAGGAGAACCAGCAAGAATAATTTCTAATTTAGAAATATCTACCATGAATTATAACGAAGCCTGGAAACTATTGTGTAATCGATATAATAATAAAAGGCTATTAACTAACCACCATCTCAATTCCTTATTTAGTATTCAGGCATTAGGCAGGGAATCTGAAAGGTCAATTAGATATTTAATAGATCATGTAACAAAAAATTTGCGCGCACTATCCAGCTTAGGTCAGCCCACAGATAAATGGGACACGCTCCTTATATTCATGCTAGCATCTAAACTTGACAGTAATACTCTTTCCAAGTGGGAGGAATATCGCAATACTCTTGAAGACATTCCCACGTTGGATCAATTCAACAAATTTCTAACAGATCGTGCGGATGTCCTAGAGTCCATTAACCGAAACAAATATGATAATACATCAAAGCCATCATACTTACCACCGCCGCCACGCCAAAACAGTGCGCCTAATAGCAACAACTATAATTATAAAGCTCGTGCATCAGGTACAAAATCGTTTTCTGCTGTAAGCTTACATAAGACAGCTGCAGTACTGTGTGTTATTTGCGGTGGCAATCACAAGATATATGATTGCGCCACATTTAAGGCTAAAGGTATTCAAGAAAGATTAGATGAGGTTAAAAAATACAAACTATGCCCTAATTGCCTTCGTCAAGGGCATCCGCTAGCTGAGTGTCGCATGGGTCCCTGCCGCGAATGCAAGGATAGGCACAATAGCTTGCTGCATAGGCCAAAATCAGCCTCGGTACATAGTGCTCAAGTAGGAAATACCCCAGACGAAACTGTAGTTAATTTCTCAAAATTCAGGCAAGGGTATGTTATTTTGTCAACCGCAATGCTAGAAGTTTCCAATCCAACCACAAGCGAAACAGCTAAGGTTCGTGCGTTGTTGGATTGTGGAAGTCAATCTTCATTTATTACTCAATCACTCAAAAGTAAACTAAGCTTAAAATCCAACAAAATAGATAGTGTAAATGTTATTGGAATAGGCAACACTACCTCTAATAAGGTAATGGAGACATGTAACATACACATAAGATCATTAACTAACTCATTTAATTTAAACTTGCAATGTTTTGTCCTAAAGGAAATAACTAGTGAGTTACCAAAGGCTCACATTAACATTCAGACCCTAAAAATACCAAGTAACATATTATTAGCAGATCCCACATTTCACCAGCCCTCTAGCATTGATATTCTAATTGGTGCTGACGTTTTTTGGGATATCATTGGTAGCAATCAGCTTTCATTGGGTTCTACCGGTCCTAAGTTGCATAGTTCTAAATTGGGTTGGTTGGTATCTGGTCCACTTAATTTAAATAATCATATTAGCTCTACTCTTTGCAATTATACGCGTACAGTACATAGTAAATCAGACAGCGATATAAACAAAATGCTTCCAATATTTTGGAATCTGGAAGAAATTCCACAAAATAAGAATATACAGGATGATGTCAACTTATGCGAAGCTCACTTTTTAACAAATACTATTAGATTGGATAGTGGTAGGTTTCGTGTAAAGCTACCTAAAATTGAGTCGCCAGAATGCTTAGGTGATACTTTTTATTTAGCTAAAAAACGTTTTCTCAACTTAGAAAAAAAATTTAAGCGTAATCCAATTTTAAAATTAGAGTATAGCAAATTCCTAAAAGAATATGCGGACTTAAATCATCTATCAGAGTGTCAAATTAAACCTAACATTTCTTACTACTTATGTCATCACGCTGTCCTCAAGGAGGAAAGCGAGTCGACAAAATTGCGTGTTGTTTTTGATGGGTCTGCAGCTTCAACTTCAGGTTACTCCTTGAATGATATTTTGATGATAGGGCCCACTGTGCAAGATTCCCTGTTCTCCATATTAGTAAGAGCTCGTCTTCATGCATATATCTTGACCGGAGACATTGAAAAGATGTATCGTATGGTCGAAGTGGATGAAGAAGATCGCAACTTGCAGCTGATTCTGTGGAGAACTGAGGAGTCTGAGCCTATTCGAATATTAAAATTAAATACTCTCACGTACGGTACTGCAAGCGCGAGTTATTTAAGTACTAGGTGCATATATCAATTAGGAGAGGAATGTGACAATGAGCTTATTAAAAATATTATACAACATGACTTCTATGTAGACGATTTAATTACTGGTTGCAACAGTAAAGATCAGTTGCAGTACATTTTACAAACAGTATCTAACGTCCTCAGCTCTGGCTGCTTTAATTTAAGAAAATATAAAAGTAAAGCACCGGATATTTTTCAAAACTGTGACTACAAACAAGACAATTTAACCTTTAGTGAAACAACATCTACCTTGGGGCTGGGGTGGAAGCCATCT
Organism: Parapoynx stratiotata; assembly: GCA_910589355.1. Classification (NCBI taxonomy): domain Eukaryota; kingdom Metazoa; phylum Arthropoda; class Insecta; order Lepidoptera; family Crambidae; genus Parapoynx; species Parapoynx stratiotata. The sequence goes on from OU342479.1 coordinate 7,262,438, forward strand.
ACTGACAATTTCTTTTTTCCTACAAAAAATATTTCACAAAATTCAAAAATCACTAAAAGAATCATAATGTCACAGTCATTCAAAATATTTGATCCTCTCGGGTTATTGTCTCCATGCATTATTTTACCAAAAATATTGTTACAAAAGCTTTGGGTTGAAAAGTTAGATTGGGATCAACCAGTCCCATTAACTATTGAAAATGAATGGAATTTGTTTTTAAAAGGCATACCAGATATACAAAATTTAGAAATTCCCAGATTCGTTTTATGTTCTGATCCAGTTCTTACAGAATTTCATTCGTTTAGTGATGCATCCAAAGACGCTTATGGAGCGTGTATTTACGTTAAATCTGTAAGCGTTCGAAATGAAGTAACAATAAGACTTTTGTGCGCAAAGTCCAGGGTCGCACCGATTAAACCAACCACCATGCCGCGTTTGGAGTTATGCGCAGCTCTTCTTGCTTCTAGGCTATGTAAATCAGTACGTGATTCGCTTAAGCAGGTACCACTCCCACTGCGTATGATTCATTGGTGCGATTCGAGTATCGTGCTCGCGTGGATTAAAAACGGTGCAACAAAGTTAAATGTATTTGTTGCTAATAGGGTCTCTGAAATTAGAGAAAATACTGAAGCAACTGCTTGGCGTTATGTTCCCACTACAGTCAACCCAGCTGACTTAATTTCTCGAGGTCAAATGGCTAATAAATTGATAAAAACGAAGTTATGGTGGTATGGTCCTGAATTTTTAACTAAAGAAGAATCAGACTGACCCGTAATCAGCATCAAGGCAAATGCAGAGCCAGAAATATCAGAAATAAAATGCAACACCGTGTTGACTTTTGAGCCATTCATTGATTTTGAAAAATTTTCTAATCTTTCTAGATTGCAAAACACCGTAGCATTTGTACATCGTTTCATACATAATGTAAAAAATCATTCCAGTAAGGTCACTGGTAACCTCACTGTAGAAGAACTTAAAGTTTCCTTTTATTCATTGTGCGCAGCAGCTCAACGTCAAAGCTTTCCTATAGAATACGATATGTTTTGTAAACAAAGGCAATTAAATAATAAATCAAAAATTCTCGCATTGTCTCCATTTTTAGATGAATCTAAAGTAATAAGGGTAGGTGGTAGATTAAACGCATCAAACTATGATTACGAGAAGAAGCATCCTATACTGCTTCACTCTTCTCATCATCTCACGAAATTAATATTTGAGAAAGAGCACTTAAAACATTTACACGCTGGTCCACAACTTTTATTGGCGGTAGTGAGAGAAACTGTGTGGCCAATAAATGGAAGGCGGCTTGCTAGGCGCGTGGTTAACAACTGCGTGCGTTGTAAACGCATTGCCGGAAAGACCTTATATCCCAAAATGGGTAATCTCCCAACAGAAAGAATTACTCCAGGATATCCTTTTTTATCTGTTGGGCTGGACTTTGCGGGACCATTTATGATTCTTAATAAACAGGGAAGAGGTAGTCGGTTAGTGAAGTGTTACATGTGCCTATTTGTATGCCTTCGTTATAAGTGCTTACATTTGGAGGCTGTTTCTGACCTTACCAAGGACGCATTTGTAATGACCGTTCGTAAATTTATAGCTCGCAGAGGCAAGCCATATGAAATATTTTGCGACAATGGGCGAAATTTTGTCGCTGCGGCGAAAGAGATCGGTAGCTTTTTATCACATAACAAACAACCAATATCTGACTTTGCAATTCAAGAAGGAATAAATTTTAATTTTACTCCCGCTTATGCACCTCACTTTGGGAAGCCGGTGTCAAGTCGGCAAAGTACCATATTAAACGTGTTATGGGTAATAGCCACCTAACTTTTGATGAAATTTCTACGTTATTCGCTCAAGTAGAAGCTATACTCAATAGCCGCCCTATGTATCCCCTTTCTTCCTCTCCTGCCGATTTCCTACCGTTAACCCCTGGACACTTTCTCATAGGAAGGCCCTTGACAGCGTTGCCATCTCCGGACCTAAAGAATTTGAAAGAGACCAGTTTACGCCGCTACGCTAGAATTGAACGACTGCAGCAACATTTCTGGAACAGATGGCAGAAAGAATACATCGGAGAGCTCCAACAAAGAACTAAGTGGAGAGTAAACAAGGGAAAATTGATGGTTGGTGACATGGTACTCATTCAAGAGGACAATGTACCACCTCTGTGCTGGCGCCTAGGAAGAGTGGCAAAATTATTCCCAGGGGCTGATGGTATCTCGCGTGTTGCAGATATTAACACTATAAGAGGCTGTATAAGAAGGCCATTGGTTCGACTTTGCCCACTGACTGAGGAGTGTTCCGAGACGTGAAAGAGACTTTCATCGCGGGCGGGCGGGAAGATGTTCCGGCTGTGCCTTTGCCATTAGTTACAGTGCCAAAATACTTTTTATTGTGTATAACTGAACGCAGCGCTAGTTTTCGTTTCGCGCTCATATAATGACACTTACCTGTCAACTGTCAATAAAGAAGAAAAAGTTAATAAATTGTAACCGTTGTGCAAAGTTCAAATAAATGTTATTAAAGGATTCAGAGTATTACTATTGCTCCATTATGTTGTAAGACAATAACTCAATAAGAATATCAATCCAATATCTCAAATGCCGAGACTAGAGAGGCGGTACGAGACTACCAATTTCAGCTAAGCTCAATGTCATTTAGGCCACTCAATATCCGCAGAATTTGAACCCATTTATGGCCCTAGTGCCCCACTGAAGTGAAGAGTAAGAAACATCACAATCTCAATGTCCATCAATCGGTATTGCGTTCAAGGGTAGGCTAATACCTGATCTGTAATTAAAAGCTCCTTGTCGTGTACGAAGAAAGATTGTAAAAGATGCCAAGGTATGCTTGCTCATCAAGTAATCCTTGTCCATCAAGGAGGCTACTACTAGAAACTTCTCTATCAGAGTCCATCCATTTTTGTGACTTTCTATACAGCCAATTTTTGTATGGCTAAATGTGGTCTTAAGGAACACAGTGATCCTTGGAGTGTCTACCCATTCAGGGATAACAGGCGTGATTGTATGTATATATGTAGACAGTCATTTTGCGATCTTATCGCATCAGCAATTCTTAGGGTGTCGTAAATGTCTATGAGCGGCGGTGATCACTTACCATCAGTTGAGCTGTGTGTCCGTTTGCCCCATTTTAAATAAAAAAGTTTACTGTTATTAAGAACTTACCACTTTTAGAGAGTCCGCAGAGTATTCCCTCTTGAATGTAACAGCTCCCTTAGGACCGAAATCCAACACTTGTGTGATTACATCCCCGTCTACAGTGAAGGTGGACTTTCCCTGAAACATATCATAAAATAGTTTAACACATTTTGTTCACATCCCTTAACTCAGTCCTATAATCGGCTGCTACTCTACATACTAAAAATCGTACGATCTAGGCGAGGCGATGTACTGGCACAAACCCCGACCTAGTGTCTGTCTAGGTCGGGAAGCCCTGGGAACGGCTCGGAGAGATGCTCCGGCAGACCCCGGGTCGCTCCCACAGAAGGGCAGGAACGGGTATATCGGGGAGTTTTAGTGGGTAGTGCCAATATGTCAGGTGAGTCCCACACACGCCTACCGGCTAGCCACCGGAAGGACCGGTCCATAAATGGATACCTCCTCGTAAAAAAGTAGGGCGCTCCCCACCACTACTGCTACGGTGTAGCCCCGATATTCTTTATGATTTAAGGGACGTGGGTAGACCCCTTTACTTGGCACGGCAACCAGCTCCGGTTACAAGAACATAAGGTCTCTCCTTGACAGACGCAGCCTAAGCTCGCCGCCGCGTCTTTCTGGGTGAGGCCTTTTGCCAAAAAATATTTGGGCAGCAAACTAATATTATGTCAAGAATATAATTATTTGAGCGGCAAAATAATTATTTGTTAAGCAGAATATTTAATTGGGCAACAAGATAATTATTTGGGCTGCAAAATAATTTGTTGACCTGCTAAATAATTATTTATATGGTACCGGAAATGTAACAACCGGAAAGTCAAACTCAGCGGCGCAGACAGAACTGGCGACTTCTACTTGTATTGCCGTTTTCCCAGGTCGGCTATCTTTGCCTAGCTTGGTCTATTAGTTTGTTAGATATTAACCTTTTCTCAGCCTAAGCCTATATAGGTACATCCCACTGCTGGGCGGAGGCCTTCCTCATGGAATCATGAGGAGGACCATGAGGAGTATGGGTCATAACACCAGCATTCTGGCCTAATGCGGGTTGGTGGTAGAAACGGTTGTAATAGCAACCAGGTAGCATACTCTTGAACGCAATACCGATCGATCGGCATTGAGATTGTGATGTTTCTTACTCTTCTGTCGGACACTAGGGCCATAAATGGGTTCAAATTATGCGGATATTGAGTGGCCTAAATGACATTGAGCTTAGCTGAAATTGGTACTCTTCGTACCGCCTCTCTAGTCTCGACATTTTGAGATATTGGATTGTGTTATTATTGAGTTTTAATTGAGATTGCGTTCGAGTAGGCTAGCTGTACCAACGGTTTAACGTGACTTCCTAAGCATGGAGGAGCTCGAGATCACGAAGCTTTGGTCACCCATCCACGGCCTGACCATGGCGAAGGTAGCTGTGGTTCCGCTATCGAAAGCTAAAGCGTGCAAACCACTACACCACCGACCTCTGATATTTTACATTAAATGGTTGAAACTAACCTTAAGTTCGGAATTGAGCTCGTCCGGGACTGTTTCGCCATTTTTGAAGTTGATTTCCCTCTTGAAGGTCTCAGCGTGGATAAATAAGGTGTATTGGTCACCATTCTTTCGCACTCCCTGGTTTGGCTTGTAGTTTAAGAAGTTCAAAGACTTTGCACCGGCATTTTCTGAAATGAGTATTTTACTTAATTTTGGTGACAAAAAATATATCGACTCGTTACTATGCATAAAACGATAAATAGAAAAAATATTAAATTATATACCTTTCTTTTCTTTTCTAGTAGGCTTTTGTACTTACAGCAAGCGTAATTAATAAACTTATGCTAGCTAAAACTATTTAAATTGCAAACTTTTATTCTTCTTCGTAAGAAAAGAAAATATTTTCTTAAGATACATACATACATATAATCACGATTTTTATCCCCTAAGGGTCAGTCAGAGACTAGGCAAAAGCGCTGCAAAAGCAGTCCATTATCATAGTCCGCGCTTCAACAAGCAGTGACTGTACTCAGCGTGACAGGTGGTGACCCACTATAAGCAAGAAGGATTAAAAGTTATATTTTGATCCATTTATTAACCACCATACCACATAATATTGCAAGTCAAAAAATAAAAAAGACACAGGGGTCCGGATGTTTATTATCAGGCGATTCCAGAAAATCGTGAGTCATTTTATGAAACCTATTATTTGCATGTGCGGCGTATATTTTAGTTTTTTTTGTATTAAACAAATATGTATATGCACAAATAAACGTACCTAAGGCAGTCAAGAAGGCTTCATAATTTTCCTCGCTAGCGAATTTGAACTCCTTGCCAAAGTAAGCCATCGTGGAGTGGTCTATGTGGCTGACAGTCTTCCAATGGAAGGAATGGGTCACAGAGTTATTTATATTCGGCCTTTATTCGGCTTTTGTGATTAATTGGAGTTGATTTATGGTCTTTGTATTGCGCTTATGTGACCATATTGTGATACGGTCGGTAAAAGATAAGTAATATAAGTCTTTCAAATTTTTATAGACGTTGTGGTAGATCGATAGCCTTTAGAGTTTAAACTTCATTCCTATTCTTTTACGTTTACGTTTGATAGTATGATCGATGTAAACCAATTAACTTTTATCGGTTACTATCGGCGTTAAAGCCCTTAAACTTACATTTTAAACCTGATGAGTCAGTATCATACATTATGAACGGCTTAGAAGTTATAATGAAAAAGAAAACATTAAAACGCACTAGTTAGTTACCAACTATTTTTTGTAATAACTAGTTGGTGATAACTCGGAGACCAGTAATATCTGATGAAATCTGTCTTTTGCCATCTCTACTTACCCCTCCAGAGATACAAACGCGTGATAAGCTTTCACACGTTCATTAAATCACGTCTTATACGATAAGTTTTACAATTGACTGCGGGAAAAAGACAGTTCTCTTACCCATAATATCGGAATTTAGATGTAATTTAGGGTGATACCAGACAAATCAATCGTCGATCGATGACATGGATCGATGGTAAAATGGATTAGTCGACGCCGATCGATAGACTCTACCATACAATTAATAGATTCTACCATCGATCGAAGCTCTCGATCGATCGATAACACCAAAAAAAAGTTTACATTTATAAAAGGAAACAATTATGTAATATTCATATGTCAAACTTTGTGTGTAAACATAATATGAATATCAATATCAGTAGGTGAGTTTTTATTAATAGCCGGTATTTTGGTCGGATAAATAGGTTACTATAAAATAATCAACAATGTACTTAAGGGATTACTTCTAATCTCATGACCCGATATAAAATATTAACTAAAACACTTTACTGAATCATATATGCCACTCCTAAGCCATAAAAAATAATCAACGAAATTATCTGCAAATCGAAATTCGCTCGAGAGAATTTTCTACTATACTCTACAGGTACACACGTAAGATCATGCCAAACTTCGTCGGCTGTACCTTTTACGGTAGTATATACTTATAATAGGTGTTGGGAATCCTAGAGCCTGCTAATGGCGTAAACACTAGTCAATAAAACTATTAGAGGAAGATATACGGTATTTACTAAAATAAGCTATAAAAACAGAACAAACAATAATCTTTCTAAGAACACGTAAAATCAGACAGGTATTTTTTTAAACCTGACATATACATAATTTCAGGAGAAAAGAGTATTTGTGCTGACGAGATTTCTAACATCCCCCGCCCCCAGACAGTTCTAAAGGATAGATCCTTTGGATCGGTCGAGTTAGCACACCTCCAGCCGTACCTACTTTAACAACTCTAGTCCTACCATCTTTGCCTGGAATGAGCTATAAAATCTTTGCTAAGGGCCAATAAATTCTTTTGTCATCATTGCCTAACAACAATAGGTCTTTTCCTATGAAATTGGTGTTTTGTATGGAGATTTTGGGGAAGTCTGCTATTTCCATACTAACATTTTTTTAGATTTCTTCACAACGACAAATCCAGAGATAATAATTTTTGGCATGTATCAATAGACAAGCTTAAGCAATATGTATGATATCTAAGATGATATCACTCTTCATAAAAATTATTTATCGTTTTTAAATCAATGCAAATCAAATGATATTTTCGGGAGGCACTCAAAAAGAGTTGTGTTCGTTTTTAATTTTAACACAATTAAACTTACAACGCATTATCAAAACAAATCAAAAGAGCTCAAAAATGTGGTCTATTTTTAGAGGAGGTAATTAATTTTTTAAGAATATTCTGAAACTTAATAGTTACGGACAAAATATTAAGAGAAAAACGACAATTTCATAGGTAAATGTACCTATTACACCCCCATTTAAATATTCAAAATATATTCAATGTACAGACTCCAGCTTTTTACAGTTTTATAATATGTACCTATAGATAAATCGTAAAAAGTCCAAAGAAGGTTATCTTTAATATGTTGTACTAGCTTCCATCCGCGGATGTACTGTTAAATAGAAATGAATATTGCTCCTTCAATAATGCCATTAGAATAATAATATGATGAGTGAGTTTGTTATTACATAATTTCTTAATATTATTATACTAACTTATAATCAATTCCTACATTTTTATAGGGTCTGCTATTAATTAAACAAGTATAGCAATAACTTAATTGATTTATTAAAAATATCAACAATAAATAAGATGAGATAATTTTAATTGACTAACTAGTTCTATATTAGGTACTTACCTACTAACTAAACTACAATGTTTACTATATCTCTATTCTATATCATTTCTATATTCTATTTCAAAGATAATACGTAGTCAAACAATTGTAATTGTAAAAATATATACTAATTAATTAAACCCACTACTCATTATAACAGATTTGACAATTTAGAAATTAAAAATCATTGTATGTAGGTATAACAAATACAATATTGACATAAACAGAGATAAATTGTGATGCTGCGGGTAAGTTGCAAAAATGTATAAATTATGATAATTAAAAAGGTATACCAGACGGCACTTCATATTTTGACTCCTCAACCATCTCTCGGTTAACGTGGCTGAAGCACGAGAGAAGCGAGTCCTGCGAGTCCTGCGACTGTATAGCAGGGATGCCCGATGTTAGAAAAACATCGAACCAAAAACATCGTCAGCCAACCTCGATATTTTTTTGCAGATGTTGTCATTGACGTCATTGTTCGATAAAAATCAAAAGGAAATCATCGATGTTGGCTGACGTCGATGTTATATGATGTTATAACTTCGATGTCGAGCGTTTATAGATATCAATCTATTAAGTGCCGGAACAAATATCGATTATGAGTTTCTCACATTGATGTTACGATGTTTTATCTTCTAACATCGATGATCATTGGGCATCCCTTCTGTACAGTCAAGTTCAACAATATGTATGCACATTTGACAAGACAATGTGACAATCTGATCTTTATTCCCTTCCAACTAGCCATTTACTGACAAACGTGCTTGCATATTTTTGTACTCGACTGTACTGACCGGGCGTATTGCATGACTACAAATTATTTAAGAATTTGAAACATCTTTATGTGTATACAATAGGCGAATACACATCGCCTCCAAAGAAAATTCGATAGTACAACACGACTTGTGTTAATATAAAACTTCAAAGCTGCCACAATTATATACATTAAACACCGGTGAAAACTAAGATTGTATAGTTTATATTCACGCCTTTATTCCGAGGGCGACGACGTCGGCACAAGCAGAGGATTCCACTCGTTAGGATGGTGGACGCCTTTTAAATCATCTACAGTGCACACCAAGGTGATTTTGGCTTGGCCCTTAAGAAGGTTCTTAATTTATATAAAAAAATGTTGATCTATAGTAAGTTAGCCATTGCTCCAACATTTTTGTAAAAGTCTTTACTTAGCCACAAGTACTTAAGTAGAAAATTATTCATCACAATTATGTTCTTAAGGTCAAGTGTCGATACAATGGGTGTTACCGTTATTTAAAATTATTTTTTAAAAGAGTACATACTTAACAAAATTTTATACAATACGACCTTCTGCAATTTAAAAAGAGAGCGTATTCCCTTCTTAAGGGTCGGCATCGCATCTGCAGCTCTTCCGGTATGATCACTTACCTTCAGGTGAGCCGTCAGTCCGTTTACCCCCTTTTTACATTAAAAACACACGTACTAAGTCCAAAAACTGGCGAGTAGACCCATGTGTAATATTATACGAACCATAAAGTATATTCTTTGCTCAGCTACAAGACTAACATGTGCAGTGTATTCAACATATAATAAATAAATCTTTTCATAAGAATTGATAATCTAATTATTATTCTTTGTCCATAACAAGTGCAAGTTCCTTAATTCTTCTTCTGTGGACCTTTGTGGATGCCGTCATTGGAATCCCCTCTATGAAAATCACCCCCCCTCTTAGTTGTTTGGCGTCCGAAAGAGAATCTGAAAATAATTAATTAAAACATTAAGCATTAGCTTTTGCCCGCGACTTCGTCGCGTAGAATAGTTACTTTGAGATAGTGTGTGTGTGATGGTGTAAGGTACTGAGAGATTTTCTTAAATTGGAACAGTAGCCTCAATTGGTGGAATTGAAAATTTACTCCTACTCTATTATTAGAAGCAAATTTCATAGTGGCGTAAAGTCTTTAATTTTTCTGGGAGGCATAATTAGATTTTTTTTTATATTCGCCCGCATGGCACCCATTCTCATAAAAGGTAGCATATGTCCCTTCTAGGAGTCTGGATTATCTGTGTACCAAATTTCGGTTAAATTGGTTCAGTAGTTTTGACGTAAAAGCGAAAAAGACACACAGATAGAGTTACTTTCGCATTTATAATATTAGTATAGATTTCTCAATATCAAATAATTAATTAGGGCACTGCTGGACATTGCCCCAAGAGATCATCGACTTCAGAGTACCTTGCCACCTTATTTCAAAATATGAACAAAGACTTTAGCTTTAGTTTGTACAATTTTGGTGGCCTATAAAATTCACCTTTAAAAATCTTAACAGAACTCTTTTCTATGGGTATTCGGGAGTACCTGTAAAGGTGGAAACACATTACTAATTATGTTATTAACTTTTTGGTAGTGTTCATTTTATTGTCACTTACTATTAACTATTTGACGCTGACTGTACAATTCCTAGGGAATGTATACCTTATCTAATAGATATATCCTTACCTATAAGGGTTATTATTTTAAAGACCCTTAAAAACAATATTTGTGTCAATAATCACTTTGTCTAAATAAAGTAGCTATTATATAATAAATATTCATTAAAATAACCTACCTATCACATTACACATTTCCTAGGAATTGCATATAATGACATATAAGATGGCATATAAGAATAGAGAAAGGTATGCTAAGATGGTTTGGACATGTGGAAAGGATGGATGAAAATAGATTGACTAAAGGGATATATGAATCGGGTGTGAATGGAGATACGGGACGAGGCAGACCTAGGCGAACGTTCGTTGACCAAATTAAAGACGTTCTAGAGAAGGGCCAGGTCAAAAGTACCCGAAATCGCCGAGCATGCATGAGGACTGTAATGAGAGTTGATGAAGCGAAAGAAATATGCAAGGATCGTAGTAAGTGGAAGGATGTAATCTCTGCCTACCCCTGTGGGAAAAAGGCGTGACTTATGTATGTATGTATGTATAATGACGGCTTATACATTTCCTGTAACACATTATATCACTATTTGTTTACGTTCTCACCTTTAACAAAGTTCTTGATATCCTCAGCAGTGACGTCGTGCCCTGGTCGTGGCACCACGAAGGCGACAGGCAGGTCACCACACTCAGGGTCCGGGATGCCCGTCACTGCCACGTCTAGCACTGCGGGGTGCTCGTGGATCACGTTTTCTATTTCCACAGGAGATATCTGTTGATTGTTTCAGAAAAAAATGATAAACAATAGTAAAAGAAGAGGACATGTCCTGATTTCATGTTAAGTGGAAAAAGGGCAAGAAGATAAAGAATCTGCATTCGAAAATTGTTTTTAAAAATTTACGATTTTTCAAATTTATCTCGCTTTACCGACTGCATAATAAATGGTTAAAAAGTGCGATAAGAAATTATAGAATATACCTGATGAAATAAATGTAACAAGAGATTGGTCAATAATTAGTTTTATTGTATAACTTACAATATTAGGACACACACAAAATGTCAGACGCGAGAGAGAGAGAGAGAGCGTGTAGGCAAAGGGGAATATTCAAACTGCCTTGACACTTTGCTTAGGCGTGCAGGCGTCCATAACTTCATCATCCTCTCCTGGACCCAAACGCTCTAAGCCCATAGCTCTTGTGAAGATTTCATGCTTCGGACGATGCAAGCCTTTGGTAAAAATATCAGCAATCATATCTTGCGTGCATTTGTACTGAACATCCACTTGATTGCTTGCAATCTTCTCTCTTATAAAGTGGTACCGTACATCAATATGTTTACTGCGAGCACTATACATGTTGTTACCTGAAAAACTAATAGCACTTTGGTTATCACAGTAAACTTTAATTGGTGTGTCCTTCAGATCAGGCCAAAACTCTTCCTCAAGTTGTTTTAGCCAAAGAGATTCTTGAATGGCTGAGGCAAGAGACATGTATTCAGCCTCAGTGCTGGATAATGCTATGGTCTGCTGTTTTCTTGAATTCCAGCTGATAGCTGCACCCTGAAATAAGAAAATGTAGCCGGTGCAAGACCTTCTGTCTTCCACGTCATTGGCCCAGTCTGCATCACAGTAACCAACAATTTGCTCTTCCTTTTTTTGTTTAAAGGTAAGTTTCATATTTATTGTACCTTTCAGATACCTTAAAATTCTTTTTACTCCTTTCCAGTGTTCAATGGTAGGTTGATTATTATATCTGCTCAAACAGTTTACTATGAAAGCTATATCTGGTCGGGTAACTTGTGATAAATACAATAAACATCCAATGACTTCTTGGTATGGTATGTTTTTCAAATGATCCTTAGTACTTTCAGCCTTCTTATATTTGATATTAGCATCACAGGGTGTCCATACTGGATTAGAGTTTTCCATATCAAAGCGCTTGAGAATCATTTTGATATATAGTGATTGATCTATAGAAATCTGATTTTTTATTTCTTGGTTTATTTTAAATCCAATGCAGTATGTTGCTGTTCCTAAGTCTTTCATTGTGAATTTGTTGTGTAACTTCTCCTTTATCATGAGACAGGTCTTGTCATTATTAAAGAAACATAAAATATCATCAACATAAACTGTTATGAAAAGTATATCATTTTCATCTGTTATGCGGTAGTAAACACAAGGATCTATCTGTGAGCGTGTCATTCCAATCTCTAAGAGAGCAGTGTTCAATTTTATGTTCCATTGCCTGCTTGCTTGTTTTAGCCCGTAAAGAGACTTATTTAATCTGCAAACTAAACTACCATTTTCATAGCCAGGTGGTAGTGACATATAGATCTCTTCATTAATTTCACCCTGTAAAAATGCAGTAATAGCATCCAATTGATGTATTTTCAAATTATGTTTTACAGCTAAGCCAATCAAATAACGAATTGAATTATAACGGACTACAGGTGCATATATCTCATGGTAATCAATTCCTTTGACTTGTTTATATCCTTTTATTACTAATCTTGCTTTGTATCTTTTTATTTTTCCATGTTCATCAGTCTTAGTTTTAAATACCCATTTACATGGTATTGCACTTTTATTTGCTGGCAAGTCTACAGTTGACCATGTATTATTATCCAATAATGACTTATATTCTTCACTCATAGCGTCCTTCCATTCTTTAGCTTTGTCACTATAAAGAGCTTCTTCCAGACTTTGTGGATCTCTGTTTAAAAAACTTATAGCTGACTCAGCATTCATGCACAAGTATGATGTGCCATATTTATTGTAAGGTTTTTTTGGCCGTGGGCGCAAACCATAATCTCTGTTGACTGGTAAAACTTCACATGGTTCATCTGGTATATAGTTTTCATCATTGACATCTTCATAAATAGAGGAGTTGCCTGAAGGAGTTTCATCATAGGTACAGATACTATTAATAATTTCATTTTTATTTTTTGGTTCGCTGTTTTCTTCTATTAAAGGTAAGTATATTGTTTCATTATTTTTATTACTCGACACATTTGATGTGTTTTCTTCTACTACAGGTAAGTGTACTGTTTCATTTTTTTTATTACTTGACTCACTTGATGTAAATGTATTAATATTTAATTCCTTTTCAGGTACATTATCAACTTTATTCCTCTGGACTGCAGCTTCTAAAAATACAGCGTCTCTACTTATAATTACATTTTTTGTTCGAGGGTCTACAAAACGATATCCCTTACATGAAGCACTATATCCCACAAATATTAGTTTGCGTGACTTTGCATCAAGCTTTGTCCTATTTTCTTTGGGAATGTGAACCATTGCATTGCATCCAAAAATTTTCATATGGCTTATGTTAGGCTGCTTTTCAGTCCATATTTCATGTGGTGTTTTAAATGAAAGTGCACGGGTTGGTGAGCGGTTAATAATATATGCTGCTGTAGCAACAGCCTCTGCCCAATATGTATCCTGCAACCCAGCATTTAAAATCATGCATTTAGCACGCTCTATTAATGTTCTGTTCATTCTTTCACTTAGGCCATTCTGCTCCGGAGTATAAGGGTTAGATGTTTGATGCCATATCCCATTATTCTGTAGGTAAGTATTAAAATTATTATTCTTGTATTCAGTGCCATTGTCAGTTCTTAAAACTTTTATTTTCTTGTTCAATTCATTTTCAACTCTTTTTTTAAATTCTAAAAATCTTTCAAATACTTCACTTTTGTTTCTTAAAAAGTACACATGTACACGTCGTGAAAAATCATCTGTGAATGTTACAAAATATTTTGCACCTCCAATAGAAACATGTTTCATTGGCCCACATACATCACTGTGAATGAGCTCTAGCAACTCAGTTGCTCGGGAGCCATCAGTAGGGAAAGATTGCCTAGTTTGCTTCCCTTCAAGACAAGTTACACAAATACAATTTTCCTTTTTTTGTGACAACTTTACACCATCTGCACAGTCAGGTAATTTGTTTATATCTTTAAAGTTTAGATGTCCCATCCTTTGATGCCATAAATAGTAATCATCATCAGATTTTGCTATTAGTGCTTGCATTTGCTTCTTTCCACAAATATTTAATTTATATGTATCATTTATGAGTGTTGCTTTTGCTACTATTATGCTGTTTTGATTTAGAATTTGACAACCATATTCATTAAATATTACTTTGCATCCACTCTTGATTATTTTGCTCACTGATATTAAATTTGTTGACAAATTTGGGACATATAAAACATTTCTCACCTGTATTGTTTCTGTATTGCCCTTTTTTGCCATAACATTTAATGACACATTACCACAACACTCTACTTTTAATACTTTATTATCAGCTATTCTTATATTCTGTACTGGTGGAGCAGTGACATTGCTAAGCCAATCCCTGTGCATCGTCATGTGCATGGAGGCGCCGGAGTCAACATACCAGTTCATGGAATCATTCACTGAACATGCAGAAAAAGCAGCTACAAAACCAGCTTTCTTTTCAGCTTTTGAATTTCCTTTCTTATGCCAACAATTTTTACTAAGGTGTCCATATTTATTGCAGGTATAGCACCTTGGACCTTTTTTGGGTATTTGCTGTTCATTTCTAGACTGGTATTTTTTATTAAAGTTTGCATAAAGTGCGGTAGTGTCTGAAGGTTGCTTCACTTCTTGAAGCAATTTATTTTTCACCAGATCTGCACTAATCTTCATGCCCGAACTTTCCAGTCCCATTATCATCGGCTTATATGATTCGGGTAAGCCTGCTAGCATAAGTGTGCCCAACCACTCGTCATCTACATTAAATTTAATATTCCTCAATTTGTGTGCCGCTGACATTATTTTGTTAACATAATCTTCCACTGAGGTACTGTTTTCTAAGTTTGTCATTATTAGTTCTCTTAACAAGCCCACCTTGCGACACAATCCACTGTCTTCAAATGCTTTAGCTAAGTTGTTCCAAACTTGTTGTGCAGTTTCAGCCTCTTGGATGTGGACATATAATATAGGATCTACTAATAAAATTAGTTTTGACTTAGTTTTTATGTCCTTTTTTATTGCAATTGGGTCGTCGGGCGATGGTTTATTCAATATGCAGTCATATAAATCTTCGTGTTGCAAATAAGCTTTTACTGCAAAGCTCCAGCTTGCCCAATTATCTCTTCCATTAAGTTTTTCAATTGACATCAAGTTATTTGACATGTTTTCAGTGATTATTGTTAACTTATTAACAGTATTAAATAAGCCTGAAATAGCTGAAAAATAAAATTTCTTCTACGAGCCGGTAACAAAGTGAGGTTATGAACGCATGGAATTTTTACTTTTTCTATTTTACTTAAAATACTGTTTCACTTGACCAACTTATATTTTCTTGTAGGTACGGGACGGCCCATAACCTGATGAAATAAAGGTAACAAGAGATTGGTCAATAATTAGTTTTATTGTATAACTTACAATATTAGGACACACACACAAAATGTCAGACGCGAGAGAGAGAGAGAGAGCGTGTGCGAGAGGCAAAGGGGAATATTCAAACTGCCTTGACACTTTGCTTAGGCGTGCAGGCGTCCATAACTTCATCAATACCTAATAGAAGTAGGTATAAGTAGGTATAATGCTTCGTAAACTTCTGCGATAGGACTTAATAGCTCGGTGGCGTAGTGGTTAGTTAGCTTTGGCTTTCGATGGAAAACAAAGCTACCTTTGCCGTGGTCGGGCCGTGGATGGGTGACCAAAACATTGTGATCTCGAGCTCCTCCGTGCTTCGGAAGGCACGTTAAGCCAAAGTCCAAGTCCAAGGCGCTATTGCGACTGTTTCTACCCACCAACCAGCGTGGTGGTGTTAGGGCCCATGCTCCCCATGTGTTTCTCCGTGAGGAAGGCCAGTGCCTAGCAGTGGGACGTATATAGTCTGAGGACATGATAAGAAAATATAATTATTCGTCCAAATAAATTAGCTAAACAATTTAACTCACTTGATAACTTTTGTATTTGAGAAGCAGTTTGATTCGCTCAACAAAGTAGTAGTTCCAGTTCTCATCCCTGTAGAAGGTGTCACCCGTTTTGAACCAGCGGTCCTCTGCGAAAGTCTCTTCCGTGGCTGCTGGGTTCTTGTAGTATTCCTAAATGGAATCAAGAAGTTACTTACCACGTAGTTTTATTTGAAATATCTTGGTAAGAAATATCTTAGAGTAGACAGAGATTAGATACAGATCTACTTGCTACGATCCAGGCACACATTTTCGCTTCCTCTATTCGCAAATTCATAGTTTGTTCTCTCATTTATTTTTAATAGTTTAAAACAAAATATAATTTATATCCCAGTCACTTTTTATTGTGGCGAAAGCGGTCGGTGGTGACTTTTCGACACTTGATTTACATTGTAGTCTCGATTTACATTTCTCGATTACAGAATCGTGTGATAGCGGCTCATAAAAATAATACTAGCAACCATCTCTTCCCTTGGGTGTCGTTAAAGGCGACTAATGGACTTAGAGCTGCACAACCATCCAATAGCTTATAGCGGCGACGGGCTCACCACTTTTTACGCTGAGCACAGTGGACTGCTATTGCGGTACTTTTGCCTACCCTTAAGGGATAACAGTCGTGATTATATGTATGTATGTATGTTGATTTACACAGTAAACACAGTAAATTTTATTCAAATCACTTGTTTGTTATGAGAGCGTGGGCATGATCATCATTCAATAAAGTGAATGTGGTAAGAAATAGTTAAATCGTTTTGCAAACATTATCTTGTACGCAAATAATAATTAATTTCTTTGAAACTTATTGTCTGTGCATTTTACCTTAAATATTCCCGGGCCCTTTACCCACAGTTCGCCAGGCATATTTGGTTCCAAAATATCTTCTTGTGTTCCAACATTTATAAGCTAAAACAAAAATTGAATCAAAAAATTTATGAACACGTAAAAAATAATCTTACCGCGGAAAAGTTTTTATGGAAAAGAAATATTATGCCTACAGGATTTATTTTATTGAATCAACAACCTCTCCAAGACGTAGTCTAAGTCCAAGCTAACGTTTAAAATAATAACATTTGTTCTACGAGATTTACCTAAACTCAATACATTCAATAAAATGATTTTACAAGCGTACCTGTCGTTACATTTTAAGTCTATGTTCCGTTCATACGTAAAGGCGATACGCGCAACGCTCGCACGCTCGCTTTAGACACAGAGCTAAGAACTTGATATTTATTTTTGTATGAAAGTAAAATGTGTCAAATTTTAATTATCAAAAGTCAAGGAACAAATATTGTTATTTATAATGTTGGCTACCTCGTAGTATTGCGAGTTTGCGAGTTAGCAAGCCAGCAAAAGATTAATTTATGGCATTATGTGCCTAAAAATGAAGAAATTGTGTTGAAAAATATTTTTTATTGTAAATGCTCTTTACATTATCTCATAATACTTACGCGATACTGGAAGCATCCCATTCTCTTCCCACAGGACCCCGGAGGAGGGTATTCGGAATGAAACCCAATCGTGGTTAATTCACTCATTCCGTATACGCTACAAACTTCTGTATTTGGAGTTATTTCCTGAGAAAAAGATAAAATTTACATCACATTATTTAATTTTTATATATTTGAAAAAAAAATTCATAGGCACTTAAGAATGTTATGATATTTGTTAGAAAAAAAACATTCCCTCGGCTGCATACGCCACGGTTACCCTAGCCGTAGCATAACCGAAGTCGTAGCATAACCGAAGTCGTAGCATAACCGAAGTCGTAGCATAACCGAAGTCGTAGCATAACCGAAGTCGTAGAATAACCGAAGTCGTAGCATAACCGAAGTCGGAGCATAGCCGTAGCCGTAGCATGTGGTATAACTGTTAAATGCCGTCGAATGGCAAAACACTGTAACTACAAATTATTCATTTTGAAGAAATTCAATCTAAAGGTTTTTTATGTTTTTCTCTCATAACTCGTAAAGGAATAAATAAATTAGTATATCTCCAATGAAACATTGTAAATAATTGTTTTTCTTTTTGATGTCAATGTTATTATATGATAAAAAACGCAATACATAATGAATTATTACGGAAAACGTGTTTTGTCACAACATCGCATGTTATGATATTGTTCTCCATATACACGCAGAATGATGTATTCGCTTTTATTCTTGACTAGGTTATCTTTTAAAACACATCGTCCACAGTCTATATACGTCCCAATTGCTAGGTACAGGTCTTTTTCATGGAGAAATACATGAGAAATGTGGCCCTTAACACCGTCACGCTGGCTCAATGCGGGTTGGTGGTAGAAACGGTTGCAACTGCGATCGGGACCAACAACGTTAACGTGCGTTCCGAAGCACGGAGGACGCCATCTGATGGTTTGCATTATAAGAGTCTATTTGCCGAAATAGCTGGGGCTACCGAGACAGTTAGCCCTCTTCCACCTTGCATTGCCTCTCGCCTCTCTTGAAGGTACCCACCTTCTAAAACGGAGGAATGGGATTTCTCCCGGCATACGCATTCCCCGTATTCCGAAAAGGAAATAAATTAGATGTGCACACAAAGAATAAGAGCCTGATTCTTTGACCACGACGACAATGAAGTCACTGATAATCCATGACTCTGTAATCCGGCACGCAAATTCCTTTGCAGGAAAGGAATATCTTTTCTTCTCCTGATCCTTTAAAAGAGGCGTGAAAAGGCATCATGCAGACAGAGCGACTAGGTCGGGTTGGCTATTACGTTATAACCTTAGCTCATCAGCTACCCCTGCTACCATGGACCCCATTCTTGTTTTACATCAGGTGAGATGAAATCAATTATCAGGCCTTTCTATAAAAAAAAGTTCTGCAAAGTACTCTCCGTGAAACATTGTTCAGGACTTCCAGTTTCCGGGCTGTTTCACGGTTTCGATTTAATCTGTGGGATTCAGATCAGAGTGCAAGTTCATAGCGAGTATCATCGGATACGGCTCCGTAGGCTTGGAAGAGTAATGATTTGAAAAGAAGGAGGTGGAAGGAATGGAAAGTTTTTACTTGAAAACCATTTGGAACTTGGTGGGAATATTTGAGTTAGTTCTAGAATCCCCATTGGTTTGACCCTTGATTCAAGCGCGGTATGTCGACTGTTTATTCTCAATAGCAAAAGCACACTCACAGGTGAACCAGTGATAACGGCTTTACAAGGTGGCAACGCGCTATTTTCTCACATTTTGTCTTACACTTTAGTCTATCCATTTTGATCTGAGATAAAATGTAAACAAACCATAAAAGGGGTAATATATGATGTCATTATTCATTGCCGAAAGGTTTTATCAAAAACATAGTATTTAACTCGTACCCAGTGGGGACGACCGGGAATAAAGGGTCAGGAGGGCTGTTAAATAAAAAAGCGGGTTGGTGGCTAGAAACGGTTGCACTAGCGATCGGGACCAACGGCTTAACGTACATTGGAGTTTGAGGCCACAATGTTTCGGTCACCCCGCCCAAGCCTGACCATGGTGAAGGTAGCTTCGTTTTCGATATCGAAGCCAAAGCAAACTCACTACTACGCTACCGAGCTGTTCAGAAAGACATGTTCCGAACCAACTAAAATTGGGAGCAGCAGGAGAAAGAAGAAGATAATAGATAGGAGTAGTGTTAATTACCTTTATTTCATCGATGAGAACCGGTGAGACAGCGCTGCCGCCTAGTAGGATCAGTTCGAAGCAAGTGAAGTCGCACTTCTCTCTTTCGCCTGGTTTAATTAATGTTGTCATAAATGTAGGGCTGAGGATGGTGAATGTGGGCTGAAAAATGTAATCAATTTTCAATCCGAGACCCATGTGTTTGTAGTTTTTCGGTACTTCCCATCGACAACATTCTCATCGTCACATTCATGGCAAATTTTAAAATTACATTATAAAAAATGCAATCAAATGTAAATTAAGTAAAATTATTTATTGTATTGTATTATGTGACTATTTGGACTTTGGCTGTGTATGTTACATCGTGGGGTAGATATTTTTCAGCAGAATAAAAGTTGATATGGCGCCTAGACCCAAAATTTAGTCCGTTCAGAGTCATAGAAGCTATACGCGTGGTGAAGATCCTATACATATAACAATAATATTGGAAGGTGCTACCTTCCAATAGCTATGTGTGTTACATCGTTGAATAGGTATTCTTTGTGTGAATAAAAATTACTATAGTGCTAAGTTCCAAATCAATTTACTGCCAATTTACTCGATATCCCAAGGGGATCGAATAAAAAATATGGACCGTGATATCTTCTGGCAATTCAGGATCATAATCTACAAGCTTGTCTGAGTTCAAAACAATTTTTCTCAAGCGGTCCTCATATTTAACACACTCAACATGAGATCGTAATACGTCTATCGTAATGACATTATGCATTTCATACGATTCGTTGTAACACCGCCTCATGTGCGGACTTCTTTGAAAATAGACGCTAGAGGTGAAAACTTCCAAGAAATTTTCCAATTCTAAGGAAGTATTCCCGAAAACTTCCAAGACTTCCGGCAACTTTAGACATTTTCAAAATATTTTATTTACTTAAAATTGGGTAATAAAACAATAATAATAGAAATTTTATAATAATTTAGTTAAATACTCGTAACAGGATACTTATAAAGATAAGGAAAATAAAACTACGATGAATCGGCTTTTGTTTGATTTTGAATGATGACAATAAAAAATAGGTAATTTGTAATATTTAGTATTTGGCAATAGTAACACAGTTAGTAATGCTCAAAGTATCCCCAGTTTATTAGGTCAATAATCTATATTGAAAACTTCTAAAGTTACTGGTAATTTTGGAAGCTATTAAGAATACTACCGGTAGTTTTCCTGAAATAATGAACCTATGAAATTGGTGTTTTGTATGGAGATTTTGGGATCGTCTGCATTTATCCATACTTACAATTTTTTTTAGATTTCTTCACAACGACAAATCCAGAGATTATAATTTTTGGCATGTATCATTGGAAAAGCTTTAGCAATATGTGTCATATCACTCTTCATAAAAATTATTTATCGTTCTTGAGTTAATGCAAATCAAATGATGTATTCGGGAGGCACTTAAAAAGAGAAGTCTTCGTTTCTAATTTTAACACAATTAAACTTACAACAAATTATCAAAACAAATCAAAATAGCTTAAAAATATGGTCTATTTTTAGAGGAGGTAAATAAGAATATTCTGTAACTTAATAGTTACAGACAAAATACTAGGAGAGAAGAAAAGCGGCAATTTCATAGTTGAAGACCTATTATTCCAAAGTTTCGGACACATTTAGAAGTTTTTACCTCTAATAGACGCTCGTATTGCTCTCGTTGGACTCGCGTAGTAACGACACGCTACCCTACGCCTCGTGTGCGAAGGGCCTTAACAATTATGTATAATCAAATAACTATGCAATAATGTAACAAGTGCTGCGGCATGATGATAGTGGCATTTGTAATTCTGGTTAGGTATTATGTTGATTGATGACTGTATGAACAAGGAAGAAGTAAATAGATTTTAACACAATAAATATTACATCAATATGGAGTTGCTTTCAATATCAGATCACAGAGAGAAGATAACAGAAGTCCCTCCAAGTCTAGAAATAATCTAGATAATTTTTTTCAACACTAGCTCATAATGTAAAGAAAAAAGCCATAGGTATATTAACCGTTAAACCCCCCTTATTTAGACTATTTCTTTGCTTGATAAGACATTGTTTGAGATGCTTCCCGATTTTCTGGATCCCGGGATTTTTTTCTATTCAACCTTTCTCGCCGATCTCAATGATCATTCTTAGTTCGTAATTTTGAATTAAAAGCACTGAATTGTATTCTTTTATCTAATTTCCTTGCTCATTTTAGATTTTTTATTTTGGTAATGTGTTTCTTAATTTAAAGCCTTATACCCCAATAGTTACTAGTCATTAATTCAAAGCGATGGCGATATTGACAATGATGTAAGAAATAGAATAAATGCGGGATGGATGAAATAGCGACAGGTCTCAGGAGCAACGTGTGACCCTAGATTACCCCTTAAGATTAAGGGGAAGATCTATAAATCCGTCATTAGACCAGTTGTAATGTATGGATCTGAATGTTGGGCAACGAAAGCGATGGATGAAAGAAAAATGCACTCAGCAGAGATGCGAATGTTGCGATGGATGTGTGGAGTCACAAGAATGGACAAGATCAGGAATGAATATATTAGAGGAAGTTTGAAAGTAGCGCCAGTGACAGAAAAGATTAGGAGCAATAGGTTAGCGTGGTATGGACATGTGAAGAGGAGGGATGAATGTCACATTACAAGAAGGATGCTGAGCATGGATGTGGACGGACCTAGAGTGAGAGGAAGACCAAAGAAGCGATGGATTGAATGCGTGAAGAATGATATAAGAATAAAAGAAGTAGATGCTGAGCTGACGAGTGACAGAGGAGAATGGAAGAAGAAGACATGTCGTGCCGACCCCATCTAGAGTGGGAAAAGGGCAAGAAGAAGACCCCAATAGTTACTAGTATCATATTACCTTGTATTTATTAATGAGCTCATACGTTAACTCCGGAGTGACAGGCACGGAGGACTGCAGTCTGGTGTATCGGAAAATGGGTGAGATAATGAAGTTCATCAGCGCACTAAGCCACTGAATTGGAGAAGTAATGAGAGCCATCTTTGTTGGAGTAGGGAAGTTGTGGAACCTTGACCTGTAAAGTTATACACGTGTTTTTAAATTCCATTTATTAAAAGTACACAAAACGAGAATAAATATTTTTTTTTAAAGGGGGTTTCGTTAATTAAATTACTTTAAATATCTTCAGACATGAACTAGCTCCATTTTAAGCAACTAATGCTGCTTGTGTTACAGATACTAGATGACGGATAATTATATTTAATAGATAAATACATAAGTATAAATATTCAGAATATATACAATACATATATACACATTCAAAACTGGAGAACAAACGCCTGTATTCATCACACAAACATTGGGATCGAACCCAGAACCTCTCGATATGGCGACGCCTTGAGACCGGTGTACTCAAGGCATCGCCATCTCGAAGATGATATTAGAATAAAAGTTGGGAGCAGAATGGAAGAGGAAGACATTTGTGCCGACCCACTTAGCGTGGGACAAGGACAGGAAGAAGAAGACATAAGAAGAGCTTTCGATATCGAAAACAAAGCTACCTACTCTGTAATTTGTGGGCTGATAATGATGAAAAACACACAGAGTTACAAAAGAGTTTTTTAGAGTAAGCGTTTATAAAGAGTTATAAATAGAGTTTTGCAAATAGAAAAAGATATTACCAACATGAATAAAAATGTACACGTATGAAAATATGGCAAAGGTATAAAAAATTTAGAAATATAGTCTTCCTGTCCTTTTCCCTTTTTAAATAGGCCGCGAGCCGGTCGGCACGTCGCTAGCTCAACATACACGACTTTTCTTTTAGCTCATAGATAACATCATTTATTTCAATTTTTTTTTCTTTGACAAGACAGCCGAAATTTTCTAACGAAAATTTGAATAAAATTTTAAATTTCATGATCTTCCTTTCATTGAAGATGCTATGTTCCTTAGGAAAAAAAATCCTTATGATAAACCCTTTCGACGGTTATCATAAAATACATGGTGTTTTTATTTTTCACATTTCGCGAGTTCTATTCTCGGTTGAGGCAGGTGATCTATGAATGCAGTTCCCCTTATTATAAAAAATAAAATGATGTCTTCTTTTAGTAAAACATCCTACCATCAATATTTAATATACTTTCCCTCCATGTGACATGCCCGTGGGACATTCTGTATACCTGTATTAGGCGCTGCGACGGTGGAAGACATATCAACATTACATAATTATGTCTTTGATAGCCTTTGGATTTGCGTACTCAGATAAAAAAAAGCAACAACGAAGTTCTTCGCCTGATATAAAGAGTAAATTGAAAAATTACCATTGTTTGCTATGTAATTATGCAGTATGAAATTACAGTCTAATGATGATAAGTATGTTTTTATTAATTTACCGAATTGACATATCAAGAATACATTAAATATATTTTAAGAAAAAACACAAATTATTTCGCAATTTTCGTATAAAGGAGATTGTTTATAGTGACTATATTTAGTAACCTGTGCTATTATAAACGAGTATGTATGTAGCTATATAATTGAATTTTTATAAGTATGGTCATTATAATCATACTAATTTCTATGGAACGATCTATCAACAACAATACCAACTGTAATTGTAGTATGCCACTGCAAGCAGATGCAATTACAACTATTACATGTATTGATGCATGGCCTATATTTACCTTTAGACGCATTCTCTCTAATCTGTGATATTTACTCCTGAGCCTATACTTATATTTAGTGGTAGGTACTTATGTAACATCTGTCCTGACTATTCAAATTTTGGATTGAATTACAGAGTGGTTATAGATTTTTTATTGTGCTGGAATTGGGCTTGCCCGCTTGCCCAATTACGGGCCAAACTATTAGCCACTAAAATTACTGGCCAGATGTGGATGGGTGTGGCCTACATCATTAGTTCCTTAACTCATTTTTGTCGAGTTTTGGTAATATGGAAGAAGTGTAGCTGCAGGGGGTCCATCTGAACCAGATAAATTTTGAAAGTGGTCTATGAGACAAATAAGTCTGGGAATCTCTGGTCTCTATGTATTCTAGTAGTCGGTAGCCTTTTATCATCAAGTGGGCAATTTCCTTATCTATCAACACATTATCTATCTATACATATAATAATACTGTAGAGGCAAATGTCTGTACATAGAAAAAAATGGTTAAAATCAAGTCAGGGGATATAAAAAGACAGAAACACCAAAAGTTTTTTTATTTATTTTTTGTCTTTGTCTGTTTGGTTGTTTGTACGGGCCAATCTCCGAAATGGCTGGACCGATTTCAATGAAATTTTGCATGGCGATACCTTATATCCCTGGTCAACATTTTAGATACTTTTTATTCCGAAAAATTAAAGGTTTCCCGTCGGATAGTTAAAAAATCACTAACTAATAAATAAAACAAACTTAAAGTCTGCAGACAAAACTTACCACAAATACGGTGTAGTATAGGCCAAATTCTTATGTGTCACTACCGCTGCCTTCGGCAAGCCAGTCGTGCCGCTCGTAGCTATGAATAGTGCTGTGGTATCGTCGGGGTCGAAGTCAACCGCCCTGGGAAAAACGAGAGGACCTTTTGAACATAGAGTAAATAAACCATTAAGGGTAGATAAGGCTGTTAACTGAGCAGCAGCAGTACGGAAGGCTCGAAGAGCTGTTACTCCCAGTAACTATTGCAACTGTTTAACCTTCGTTAGGCCAGCAGAAGGTCTGAGTCTTAGCATGACATTTAAACACGATATATCAAAGGCTTTAACGTTATGACATCTCTTGAGTTTTCGTAGCTTATCTCTTAGTAGTAGTCTTTTCGTAGTAGGAATTAATTAATAGAATTAGTTACGTGTACCTATCATTCTGTTATGTTTATACAAGAGGTCCTGTCCTCAGCCTGTATACGTCCCACTGCTGGGCACAGGCTTTCCTCATGGAGAAGCACATGAGGAGTTTGGGCTGTAACACCACCACGCTGGCCCAATAAGGGTTGGTGGGCAAATACAAGAGGCATTGACATGAACACACCAACATTATCGTTTTATATTATTAATATATTTAACATTTTATTGTACACAGAAAAGACAAATTACCAAAACGGTATAAAGGGTGATTATGGCTTACCGTGTTTTTGTGTATGTATAAAGGTCGGTACTATTAAAAATATAAATTGAAACACGACTATTATAAGGTTATTTTATAAGCCCTTGGATATATGTAATAGGATCTACAATAAAAACGGCAATTGAAAACAATTGAGCGATGCACATTGCACAATTCAAATAGTTCACAGTCAACAAAGCAATTGCCGACTGTGAACTATAATTCTTGGTTTAAATAGGTAATATTTCATTCAGACTGGGATAAACTAAAGGACATAATTATACTTCCTTATTGACTAGGAAAGCAGCAACTCGAGCTCGAGTTTTTTATAATGTCAACTTACTCTAGGGGTGCCCTAGAGTATGTTGACATTATAAAAAACTTTACTTTCTTAGTTGCGATAAGAAGCTCAATTTCTATGGGAAATTAATTTCAGCTACTTTCCGCTAGCGCTTTTAAGTTTTAACACACGTTAACAGTAGAACACTTTTCTTCAGTAGTTTGCATTGAAATGCTAGTGTAATGCATTTTAATGCATCTTGGGAGAGTTTGGCGTCAAACGATCGATGGTAGACACTGTGGTGTTACCTCGATGAGGTGGATTACCACGATAAAAATCCCATCGTTTTTCACACCTCTTGAAGATTATTTCAATGATTCTCCATATTGCTCATCATTATTGACATTTACTACACAAAACTACACTGATTTTACGCAACAAGCAGCATCCACTCCGAAACAATATTACAATCTGTGATTACAATCATTGAAATAAAAACTTGTACATACAAAAAAGTTTGTTTAAAATTTCATTTTTGTTGTTTGTTTTCTTTTTTAAATGTCATGGTTTTTTTGTTAGCTTTATAGAGTTAGGCTGTTTATTTTTTCTTTTTTCTTTGAATCGTCAGTAATAATAACTTGTCACATAAGGTTTGTGGGCGCGGCACCGCTTTCAAAGTATAAGAACTAAAATTTATTCTTACCTAAAATCCTCCACGTCCATATCTTCACCATATTTGTCAACGAATTCGGCGAAACTAAGCAAGTAGTCTCCTTTGTCAAACGTAACAATTTGAGTATTTTGGTCGAGTTCGTTGAGCGCCAGCTGGATATCCGGTGCCTTTTCACTTTGACAGAATATTAGCTTTGGTTCGTCTACGTTAAATGTACCCATAAGCTCCTCTGCAATTAATATTTAATTATTTAACATGGATTAGCGTACAGTACATATCAACATTTTCAGGTATATTTTTCTTTGCTGCGGTAGGGTTTAAATGAGTATATCAAGGGAGTTTTAGTGGGTATATTTCTAGTAAGTCCCACACACACCTACCGCCTAGCTAGCGGTAGGTATGGTCTGCAAATGGATTCCACCTCGTGAACAAAAAAAGGCCTTACAAGATCGCTGGTAGCACCTGGATGCAAGCGACACAGGACCAATTGTACTGGGAATCCTTAGCGAGGCTATATCGAGCAGTGGACGTGATGATAATATTTACTGACGCCAAGAATCAACAGCAGTGACTGAAATTCCAAGGTAGAGGGCAGCGTTGACTAACGTCGCCTGGCCTTTATTCTTCGAGGCCGCCACTCTATTATAGTTATGTGATGATAATACTTACTGACGCCAAGAGTTCTATCGACAGCAGCGACTGTAATGCCAACGTAGAAGGCAGTGTAGAACGGTATCGCCTGGCATTAGTGATTCGGGGCCAGCACTATGTTTTAATGACGTGATGTTAATACTTACTGACACTGAGAGTCCTATCCACAGCAGCAACTGTAATGCCAAGGTAGAAGGCAGCGTAGAACGGTATAGCCAAATCTATATGGCTAGGAGCCATCAACACTATGACGTCACCACGCTCCAGGCCGTAGTTTTTCAGTGCGAGAGCACAACGCACAGTCCTTTTTAAAGCTGAGCCACTGGTTTCATGTTCGTCAGTGCCTCCATCGATCTAGCAGAAAAAAAAACAAAAAACATTTTCTTCTCCGTAGGCCGTAGGATATGTGCAGTGTCTGAAGTTGTCTACTGTTCCTTGCCGATGTTTATTTCCTAAACTATATACGTACCTATCTAAGTATTTAATAAAAATGCCAACATACTCTTATTACAAGTGTTTTGCCGATTGTTGAATCGAATAATTGCATCGCGCGTAACGAAAGAATTCGTATTCCATCAAACTCAAACTTAGCTTTCTCTTCTTGAGCACAGCTAGAAAGGGATGGCGTTATATGGGGATGAATAGCGCCATTTCCTTCTAACGGTATTCAAGTAGAGATCTTGAGCTTGGTGCTGGAAAACGGACCTTAGTTTTTTTAAATATTTAATGCTTCGCTTTTTCTGCCTTCCATATCTAGGTGGGGTCGGCCTTCCTCTTACACTTTCCTACTAAGGGCTTTCTTACTAAGGGGGTGAAGGGGGTATGGTAAGGGGGCATTACAGTTGCTGAAGAAAACGCGTAAGTTCTATAAGATGTTCTACCATAAAAGTTACTCAAAGTTACTAACCTGCATCAAAAAATCGGGATCTTCCTTAAAGCTCTGCAGCAGTATTTTCCCCATATGAAACCTATCGCTCGGTCGCCCGGACTCTGCCACGATCCGCGACGTGAGATCATTCAAGAACCATTGCGCACTGTCGTTCACATGTAGTGGCGAATTTGAACTGTAAGTATGTTAATTTTATTAGGACTTAATGCGGAGAGTTAACATATCTGGCGAAATGTCGGTTTTAACACCTCTGCCTACCCCTTCGGGGAAAAAGGCGTGATGATATGCTATGTTATGTCTTAATGCGGGCGGTGCAGGACTGGTCATTGTGAAGATTCTTTGGGGGAGGCCTATGTCCAGCAGTGGTGGGTGAGATGATAATGATTAACAAGAACTTTCTGACTACACAAAGGTACAGTCGAAAAAAATGGCTTAAAAACGTTATGAAGAAACTTCTTATAAGTAGTTAATAAAATAGCGTTTTGGATGTGATATAAGTTTGATGACCTACCTACATACTTTAAACAATTGGCGCTTGGCCAGTTTTTTGGTCCTAAGCCTGTTAATTACGTATCTTTTCATACCGCCTCCCTGGTCTAGTGCGGGCAGTAGTTTTTCTGCTCGGTTTGGTTGGTGATAGAGCTTCTAAGCCCACCTAGATAGCTACCACCGTCTTACCTAAATTTGCCCAGATATTGCCTATTATATGTAACATATCATTGTACTCTCAGAATACAGACAACAAGGCACCTTTTTTAACACAATCTTAGGCAAGATTTGAGAGCTTTTGACATAAGAAACTTAACTAGGTGGAACTTTTAGGCGCACTTGCGGGAAATTTAAATCGATATTTAAAACTCAATTTTGTAATTTTTTATCAATTTTACTATGGCCCTTATATGTAAAAAAATTACAAAATTGAGATTAAAACTAGATTTATCAAGCAAAAGGCCCTTAGTTGTATACAAAATTCACTAGCTCCAGATCACCACTATCCAACAGTTCAATCCAAAAGCATGTAACAGAAGTGGAATGGAATTATCTGTCAATGTATTAGGAACTTCTCGATCGGAGAATGTACTTCACTTTAAGACTGCAATAATATCAATTGTAATAATTATAAACATGTTAAAAATTATTTATTATACTTGCAAGCCAATTATTTATAATTTATAAGCCAATAAAGAATTTAATAAGCGCTGTGTATTGTTTAATTAAAAGAGCGTTTACGTCTGTTGTTCTATTAATACTCTCATAATCATAAGTTATCTTGATAGTATAAAAAAAAACTCGTATAATGGAAAAAAATTCTCAACCGACTATTGAAAAATCCATATTTCCTAAAGTTATTAGTAACTTTAATATTTGTAATATAACTTTTGTAATCTATCTACATATATTATATATCTACATATAATAAAACTGTAGAGATCGAATGTCTGTTCATAGAAAAAAATCCTTAAAACTAATTCAGGGGGATGTAAAAAGAGGGAATATGCAAAAACAAATTTTTGTTTCTCTGTTTGTACGGGATAATCTCCGGAATAGCTGGACATATTTCAATGAAATTTTGCATGGTGATACCTTATATCCCAGGTCAACATCTTAGATATTTTATTCCCTAAATTTAAATCGTTCAAGTGGGATAGTTCAAAAACCATAGTGACCGCGGACGAAGTCGCGGGCAACAGCATATAACATAAAAGGGTCAATCACTTATTTAATAGAATAATAGTGAGTAAGGATATTTATGAGGATATTCACGCATTTATGACGTTCATTATTTTCACTAAATAATACTAGTTTTTATACAAAAAAAAACGAACATTTAGTTCTGAATTAAAAAAGGTATTAAGCAGTCATTTCTATACTAGGAACTCACTGGCTTTGCACGGGTGTTTTTAATATGCACGGGTTATGTTTGTATCATATTATTTAATATATCTACATAAAATAAATCTTCATTTTGAATGGAAGGTGATGAATTGAGCAGCCATTTCATTATTTGGTCAGCAAAAAAATTATTTGGGCAGTAGGTAAAATAGTTTTTTTAGTCAGCAGAATAATTAATTGAGCAGCAATATAGGTATATGTTACCGGAAATGTATAAAATCTAGTAAAAGGATCAATAAAGAATTAAGAATCAATTCGTAGGAAATGTATACTGATAGATATTAGGTTAAGGTTATTTTTCTTGATCCTTAAAAACAATATTTGTGTCATCGCAACATATATTAAACCATTTGGCAGCAGAGAAAACATTTAAGTTGCTGACTAATAGATATGTGCTGCCCACAAGTTGCTGCCCTATTAGTTATTCTGCTGACTAAATTAGAAATATTTGCCGTCCATAAGTTGCTGGCCAATTAGTTATTTTAGCCGATCAATTGTATTTTTTTTCTGACCAAAATTTTATTATTTTGCTAACCGTTTAAATAACATCCATTTTGAATCCCTTTATCTAAAAACAGGTGAAGCTCGTTTCCACCTTTGGCCTTATCGTCACTTACATATTTATTATTTACATTTTAAGTAAGAAGGTGGGTGTTTACTGCATACAAATGAAATTGAAATTAAATTAAATAAGTAGAAAGAAACTACATATATGCTCAGTGAAGTTTTGTGGTTTTAAAGTTATTCAGAATTTTCCCAAAAATTTAATGTCTCTACCTTGAATCGAATTTTTTAGCATGTCGGGATGAGGAGTTCCTTTTTTAGTGTTTTTTTACATCAAATTATTTGTGAGTAGTTGCTCTACACATTGATAGGTCTTTTTCTAATCAATTTATTTTTGATTTTAGGAAAATCATGTTTTCACTTTAAAATTTTGGGTAATGATTTTCTTAACACTTGACTTCAACGTACAGTGGTAAAAAAAAATATGTATGGGACAGTTTTGAACAACATGCTTAAAAATTGCTTGTTTAATGGTGATTTTGGAAAGCTACAACACTTGTGTGTTTTCATTAAGAATTAGGAAATAATGGTACTTTAGTCCCGGAGGAGTGGATTTTGTTGAAAATGTACGTAGCGTAATTTTTATTAAAACTATTATAAGAGCCAGTAATTGCTGCTTATTTACTTTTTATTTACTTATAAATGTTGTCCTTGATTGAACCCCAATAAAAAAACCAATGGTTTAGGTCTAGAGACCTAGGTGGCCACAATATTGGTCCCAGTCGCCTAATCCATCGGCCTGGGTAAGCCTCGCCTAAGTAGGATCTAACTTGCCGGCCATAATGAGCAGGGCACCCATCATTCTGCAGCCACATCACTTCTCTCGGCTCCCTTGGGACATTTTCGAGGAGCGTGGGTAGAGTGCCTCTTAAAAATTCCAAGGAATTTATATTATTTAATGTCGGTGGAAGCTCGACGGGGCCTATAATTTGACCGTTAGAAATCCCACACCATAAATTTATTTTAAATTGGTGTTGAGATCTAGTTTCTCTTAGTAGATAAGGATTTTCTACCTGCCAACTATGGAGATTGTGTAAATTTAAGTCACCGTCCTGTTTGCAGCCTGATTCATCACTCCATATTATCTTATTTCAATCATGAGTTCAATGTAGCGTAACGGTCACGAAGATCGAGGGTAAGTAAGAAGTACTCTTTGGTCCATGACAATGTCAACTAAGCCATTAGTAGTCTATATCTCATTCTTAAGCAGGCACAATTACGCTACGTACATTTTCAACAAAATCGACTCCTCTGGGACTAAAGTACCATTATTTCCTAATTTTTAATGAAAACACACCAATGTTGTAGCTTTCCAAAATAACCATTAAACAAGCTGATTTTTAAGCATGTTGTTCAAAACTGTCCCATACATATTTTTTTACCACTGTACGTTAAAGTCAAGTGATAATAAAATAATTACTCAAAATAATAAAGTAAAACATGATTTTCTTAAAAATAAAACATAAATTGATAAGAAAAATAACTATATACTTTATTGTGTAATGATACCTCTCTATTAGTGAAACTGTAGTGGCGAATGTGAAATTTATATGAACTGTTTTTTGTGAACTATTGTAATGCTTTTTGATTTCCAAATAAAGAAAATAATAAATTAAAGGTATTTTCGTTAGCTCCAAACGTATAATCTACGTTATTAATGATTTGTTAATTTTAAGTTTTCAAATGATATCTAACACTGTGAGAATGTTTCGATGATACCCAATAGAAAATAAGAAAAAATACGGTGCACTGAAATAAAAAATACAAAAAACACAATTTTAACGCTAATTCAAAAACGTTAAACTTACGTCATCTTATAATTTAAATTTTATCCACTGAACGCACTTGCACCGTTGCTCTTCTCAATGACAGCGTGACTTGTAGGTAAATGAGACTATAGTTCCGTTGGAAACATCATATATATGAGACTTTAGGTTCGTTGTCTAAAGGCACGGCCACAGTTGTTCAGCCCAAGTAACAATTTGACTTGATCGAGAGGTCCTGGGAATGACTCGGAGAATTGCTTAGGTAGATCCCGAGTCGCTTCCACGGAAGGGCATGAATGGGTACCTATACTTATTATTTTAGTGGGTATTATCAGCGAGCAGCTGAGCGAGTCCCACACACGCCTACCGCCTAGCCAGCGGTAGGTACGGTCCGTGAACTTGGCCCCGATCGCGCTCTAATAATTATAAAAGTATTTACCACAATCAAAATAACAGTCGGAATTGTTATGGCCCATTCACACTCCACTAAGCGACACGTACTGGGAACGCGGGTACCAGAGTATGAAGTGTGGATGGGCCATTACATTTTGTAACCGAGAAATGTTTGATCAGCGAAAAGTATGATAGTGAGTAGTAAGATTGGAGTCAAATTGATACTAGACGTACCTACTGGCTACGGCAATAAGGAATATAGAAGATTAGCAAGCCTGAATCACGATCCGACTAATAAGGCCCGGCGCACACTATAGGCATCGGCAAGGAAAGGAATCCTTCGGCATCCCAGCATGCAAGCGCACCCTGTCGGCAACTATGCCCTGGCATGCTGCAACGTCCTTAGGGATGCCGAAGCGTCCTTAAGCATGCCGTACCGTCCAAACTACTGCTGAGTGTTGCCTTGGCGCGTCAGGCGGCAGCGTACTGAAGGATGCCGAAGTATTCCGAAGCATCCTCAAGGCTGCCGATGCAGCAGCCTGCATCGGCAACAAACCAAAGCGGCATTTTTGTTACTATGGCCATATATCGTGGAAATTTCTACTTTATTACCATGAAGTTGTGTCGTCCCGCCACTAAACGTCACACCACTACGTTTGGCGAGTTTGACAACCTAAAGAAAACAATACCCGGTCTTTATTCTAGACTCGGTACTCGTACATGTGCTCGTACATAACGGACGCCTATATAATAATAACCTTTGTAAAAGTAAGATATTTCATTGTGTATTATGGTAACCTGTGTTATAAACACATTAAGCCAATTACAAGAGTATTTGGAGAAACGACAGTGTAGTTTCAATGCAATCACCTACGCTATCCCGCAACTCCAAAAAGTTAATGTATAATGCTATTTATCACCTAAAATCCTGAGCCGTGCCGATGTCGATAATGTGCGCCGGGACTGATAGTCGGACCGCGGTCTCCGAGCGTACACTTGGCTCGGCGAAAGATCTCCCTTTTCGCTCAGGGTGCGGCATACCTATCCCGCAACCTACACCCTCTTGTCACAGGGCGTGTCCCACCCTAAGTTTACCGAGTCGCGGTTTCCATTCGAGAACTACGACCCCAAGTCCGTCAGTTCTACGGCTAATGTGACCAGCCCACTGCCACTTCAGTTTGGTAATCCGGTAGACTATGTCGGTGACTTTAGTTCTCTGTCGGATCACATCATTCCTGATGCGATTATATCATAAAAAATTACAAATACCTAATAGATAAATTATAATTTATGCCTTTATTACGTTTTTAACTAACGCTTATTAAAAAGGCAGGCTCTACTCGCGCAAGAGGTCGCTGTACTGACAGCATCAGAAGTAGCCTATCAATTTAGTACTGTAATAATTAACATGTGCGACATTTTCCTAGATACATTGCTCTGAACATTTAATTTGACTTGTACTTATATGGTCTTCAACTTTTGATGCTGACTGTTCCACTGAGTTTTGAATGTGATTAAACATGGATGTAACAGCATATAGTAAATATCGCTTGCCTTACACTATTCCCTGTGCTGGCAAAAGGTTCGCCCCCTGTAATAGGAATTTAACATATAAGGCCAAATGAATTGCGTTTCCTAACGTAACTAAAAAGCTAAGTTTTTTACACTTACACTAGGCGTGTTGTTTAGAAAGAAAGAAAGAATATAAATTTATTCGTCAACAGACTCTTTACAACAAATAACAATGATAAGTATAAAAAATCTAAGTAAACATCTGGTAACTGCAGACGAACAGCTTGCCAGGTTTAGACTGAAAGCAATCCTCCGTTCACACTAAATTTAGATACCAGTCGTTGCCGCCGCTTTAACCGCCTCCCTGGTCTAGTGGTTGACATCATCGGGTGTAGATCGAGAGGTGCGGGGTTCGATTCCCCACGGGGGTACGGGTTTTTCTTGGTTTGGTTGGTGGTAGGTCTTCTAAGCCCGCCATGCTAGCAAAATTTCTTACCAAAATTTGTCGCCATAATAACAATGTTTAAAGCATTGCTGTTTTCCGGCAATCGGAGGTAAGATAGCCAGTTCCTCTGATGTTGAGAATAACAGGTGAAGCTCGCTTCCACCTTCGGCTTTATCGCCACTTACCATCGGGTGAGATGAAGGTCAAGAGCTTACCTGTCATATTTTAAAAAAGTCGATCTAAATTGAAAAAAAATTACTGTAAACCTGTCCTTACTGTAGAACCAGCAAAGTTCTTGGAGATATATTATTCACAACATAATGAGGGAGTGAGCTTCTTTGTCGTGAAATTACAGGGTATTTTAGTACAGTCAAGGGCGTGCAAACGATTTTAGATATATCATAATAGGTTGTTAAATATCATTATCGTTTGCGACAGTTGTAGGTATTTAATGTCAAGTTCATATTTGTTTTCTTTAATATTTTGATATTTATATTTTTATAGTTGTGAATGGAAAAGTGTGTGAATGGTTTAACATCACAACAAAGGTCGCTGGTCACTACACCAGAGCAAAAAATGTTCTTTGAAAATATAATGACAAAAAAAACAACTGAACTACCTGTTTTGGCACAGCCTTGAGACAGTTCCTATCTATATAACATGCTATGTTTATATTCTTATATGTTCGTACAATGTACGAGACATTTTATGTGTGTCTTTTATTTCTTTCATTCAACCGTCATTGGACCAGCGTGGTGTTACGGTGCATACTCCTCATGTGTTTCTCCATGCCCAGCAGTGGGACGTTTATAGGCTGAGAACTGAACAATGACAAAACGGTCTGTGGCGTCCCGTCACTAAACTTCACACCACTACCGTTAGCCGCGGAAGGTTGCCGGCCTGTTCGAACCGCTGATTGGCTGGCGGGTTTGGCAACCTAAAGAAAACAATATAACTGGTCTTGCTTCTAGACTCGATACTCGTACATAACGGACGCCTATGTAATAATAAACTTTGTAAAAGTAAGATATTTCATTGTGTATCATTGTAACCTGTGTTATAAATACATAAGTCAATTACAAGACTATTTGGAGATACGACAGTGTAGTTTCAATGCAATCACCTACGCTATCCCTCAACTCCAAATGTCCAGTGGATATATTATCTCATCTCATACATTAGATACAAATATTTTTTTTCCTGACGTTCATGGTATCCTTTGTAGTGTGCAGAGAACTTAAAGTAAAAAAAGTAGTACCTATTAGAACACGTTGCCAGCGTCAGTCCCCCAGAAGTAAAGTCTGCGTAACGCATTTTCCGACGTGAAAAAGGGGAAATCTTGTTTCTACCTACCAATCGACAGCTCCTCTATCCTCAATCATTCCATCATTCACTCTTTTAACATCACAAAGTTTTTCAAATTATTATCCAGCCACACCCACACCGTTCCTCTTTCCATCAGTTCCATACATACATAAATACATATTAGACATAAATCACGCCTGTTATCCCCGAAGGGGTAGGCAGAGTCCAAGGAGCACCTTAAGATGTTGACACCTTGTGTTCCTTAAGACCACATTTAGGCATACAAAATTGGGTTTGGTCAGTTGAAAAATCGTGAAAGAGTAGTGACAAGTGGCTAGCTCATCGCCTACACGATCACAGACCCAGTACCAAATACGCCCTTAGTCGCCTTTTACGACATGCTAGGCAAAAAAGCAGTTGGTACATTATTTTTGTGTCCCGGACCAACACGGGACTGTTCCACTATAACAAAATGTATACCCTGCGTCAATCTCTCTCGCTTTCGTTCCCTTCCATTTCGTCTCTTGCACATATGCTACATTTATTCGTCTCCTTTCTAACATATCCACTAACTCTCTTCCTCTAAAAAGAAAAGAAAGAAAGAAAGAAAGAAAGAAAATAATTTATTAGTGACACAGAATTAACCTTAGTACCTCTACCAGTCTTCGTAGCTCTATTCCAGCTCGCAAACCTTATTCTTACATCCTGGACTTGCGTCTTACGTCGCACCCGTCCTTGATGCAACAACCCTAGCCCATTTCCCACATCCGCCGGATGCTGCGTCTGCGCGTCGCCTCCGGGGTATTTTTAAATATGAC
This sequence comes from Parapoynx stratiotata, assembly GCA_910589355.1. NCBI lineage: Eukaryota > Metazoa > Arthropoda > Insecta > Lepidoptera > Crambidae > Parapoynx > Parapoynx stratiotata. The sequence continues at coordinate 7,299,560 of OU342479.1, forward strand.
AGTTAAGCTCTTGGCCTTCATGTCACGTGATGGTAAGTGACGATAAGGCCGAAGGTGGACGCGAGCTTCACCTGTAATCCTCAACAACTGAGGAACTGGCTATCTCACCTCTGATTGCTGGAACACAACAATGCTTATAACATTGTTATTATGGCGACAAATTTAGGTAAGACGGTGGTAGCTAGCCAGGCGGGCTTAGAAGCTACCACCAACCAAACCACGCAACCCCTGCCCCCGTGGGGAATCGAACCCCGGACCTCCCGATCTACACCCGGTGGTGTCAACCACTAGACCAGAGGCGGGTACACCCTAGCATGAGCGCACGTTCTATTATTCTCTTCCATGATGTACGAACTTTGGCTAAGGACTCACGACCGGCCGCCTGTCTGACGTCAACCCTCCTTGGGAACGCTATTGTGAAAAGGGAAAGGAGAAAGAATAGGAATACAGAGGAATGTTTTGGGGTTTTGGACAGAAGGTGCAGCGGGATACTGCTATCATATGGGGCGGGAGTCAGAGGTCTTGCTAGCAGTAGCTGAGGAAATCGAGGTCGCGTATTCGCATATCTACGTGTCAACTACCGGACATGGTAGGTAGAGATCCCCTGGATTTGACATGTATTTGTATAGTCATAATTATTATATTTGAGGGCGATTTTTATACATTCTCGTTGCCGTATACGCTTTGGCTTCCGATATTGAAAATCAAACCTACCTTCGCCATGGTTAGCCCTTGGGTGACCAAAACGTTGTGATCTCGAGTTCCTCCTTGCTTCGGAAGACACATACAGCCGTTGGTCCCGGTCGCTATTGCACATGTATTGTACATGATTATAAAAGAAACACACCAACTTAAATGATTAAAAATCCTTTATTCCAATTAAAAATAGTCAATAGAATAAAATTAACATTTTTTATACAAACTACATGTAAACAATTAATTTTGTATACACAATGAACACAGTCACGTACTTAGGTTTAAGTATTTAAAACTCATTACAATTTTGCTTCGGCGTCATATTTTTATAACAGTGCTATAGTTTGACAGATTCACAGATCCTTTAAGCGTTTTCTTTTGGAGATTCTGAAACAAACAAAAGGAAAAATTAATAAAACTTTACCTTTTTAAGCCCTATTTTAAAACGCAGGAGTTCAGTAGCACTGTGGATGGTACGGTAAAGCTAAGCTACTTTCATCATCGTCGGTCCTGGGATGGGTGACCAACTATGTAATGTCGAGTTCTACTCTAGAAGACACGGGAAGCCGTTGGTCCCGTTGCAACCGTTTCTATTCTCTAAGCCGCATCGGGCCAGCGTGGTGGTGTTACGGCCCATACTCCTCATGTGTTATTCTATGTAAGAAGGCCGGTGCCCAGTAGTGGGACGTATATAGGCTGGCGGCTTTATAAGTAAGTATACAGTACAATTACACATCAGACTATAAATAAGTTTTGAAATTACTCAAAAGATTTTCAACCTTAACGGTATGACATAAGGTGCAAAATTTAGAGACCATTAACATATTTCTTTGAATCTGTACCTTTCTAAAAATATTTGCCATTAAAAGATTCGTCTTCTTAGCATTCTCTTTCTGTGTTTCTTCTTTCTTCTGAACGACTTCAGGCAGAGTTTTGTATATTTTCTCCGAGTGCTGTTTCATTTCACGTTCACTAATGAATTTTGGGGCAACTGTAAACAAAAGAGGTGCAATTATAAATACATTTAATGTTTTAAATATACAAGGAGTAGCAAAAACCAAAAGAAAAAAATTTATAAATTTTTTTTTTTAAAAAAGCACTTTTTTATTTATGCGTTGAAAGTGCACCAAAAAGTTGAAAATGCACGTAAAGTATGTGACACTTTACAGGCAGCACTAAAACACGTGGAGCGCTGGTGCGTCAAACTCGAACTATCCGTCAACCCCACTAAGACGGAACCAGTGCTGTTTACAAACAAACGAATCATCGGAGACCCAGCACCACCGACACTATTCGGCACAACACTGAGATTGGTAAGCGAAGTCAAGTATCTGGGGGTTATACTAGACAATACTCTACTATGGAACAGCCATGTGGAGCAGAAACTGAAATCCCAGGCCCAGAACAAACCTAACAACATGCATAAACAAGATGAAAAGACAAAGACTAGTCTGCTGCGCCATTACAGGTTGCATGAGGACGACTCCCACAGCAGCTATGGAAGCAATGCTCAACATCACACCACTGCACATCTATATGCAGCAAGAGGCTGCGCAGGCAGCGCTTAGACTAAAACAACTCAAGTTGGTAAGGTTCGAAAAGGTGAGGCACTTTGATAACCTACTACACTCCTGGGTAAACACTCCACTGGTCGATGCAATCTGCGACAGGGTGGAACCAACCTTCGTATTCGACAAGAAGTACAAGATACACTTGTCGAAATATGAGGGCGAGGGAATTCACCACAGATCGTTGATCATCTACACAGATGGATCCAAAACAGGCACGGGAACGGGCACTGGAGTCTTCTCTGATGACCTCAACATACACTTGGCCATTCCGCTGGGAAACAACAACCGTATACTTAGCAGAATGTGCCGGCATACTGCTGGCCGCCAGAGCCATTCTTGCAAGGGGAGTCACAGAACAAAACATTACAATCCTCTCAGACAGCAGGTCGGTCTTGCAGACTTTGTGCAGCAAGGTGAAAGTCTCTAGCCTCATTAAGGAATGCCATGACACCCTCAACAAGGTAGGAGACAATAACGATTTAAACCTCGCATAGATCAAGGGCCACAGTGGGGATAGAGGTAATGATGCGGCAGACGAGCTAGCACGGAGGGGCTCGACGATGCCACCCATAGGTCCGGAACCGATCATACCCATTCCCATAAGTTGGTTTAAAGGTAGAATCCAACAGCACACATTATTCTCACACAATGAATACTGGAACAACCTGGACGACTGCAGGCAGGCTAGACTTGCACTACCACGAGTTGAGCCACGCCTATCCAGGGAATTAATGCGGCTGGATAAATGTAGGCTGCGCCTTGTAACAGGTGCAATCACAGGACACAGCCTTTTTAACAAACATCTTGGTGTCACAGACAGTCCGCTGTGCAGGGCGTGCATGGCTACAGAAGAAACAGCTTCCTACGTCATGGTGGAGTGTGACGAGGTAGCAGAATGCCGGGCTAAGTACCTGGGCACACCGGGTACCCTCCGGGAGGCCATCGGCGACGTGGTGCATTACACGCCCACATACAGATATATAGTTATCACATATAGATATACAGTAATTGCGTTGGTCCCGCGTAAAAGGGGCCAAGCCTATTGCCGTTACCGTCCACATAACCACTCTGTAATTCAAACACATACACACCACTAACAGTCTCTGCAATTTTCACTTACGTTTTTTTCGTTTAAGGTTTACGCCGAGGTCTTTAGCCAAACGGCGCAACTCAGTCTCGCTGAGGGCCGTTAGCGACGGTTGCCGGTCCATTTGCACTGACAGCACTTGCCGTTGTGCGGCGCGTTCGCTTGCTCTGGAAATGACAGTAAAAACAGTAAATATTACCGATAATTACAACAAACCCGGTAATTACAATCATCTTCATCAGTCCACATTGGCCTCTCCGAATGTTCGCCATTTCACCGTCTTCGGCTTGTCGCATCTAGCAAAAATATCATCGTTTTTTGAATAAAAGTCTAACTGGTCTGGGTGGTCCCTAAGGTTTATAGGTGGCTAGGTCAGCATTTTTTAAAATGACCCTACTCTACTACTCCCACCCTACACGCGACGCTTGACGCCCCACGTGTCCTTGAAGCCCTTAGACACATCCGCCTTGCTGATCCAACTTAATTCAATTGTATTATGTAGAAACACAACACAAAATATACTCTTTATAAATAACATGTACTCTTTTAAAGCCAAAACTCACCAATTCTCGTTACTTTATTTGATACACACTGCATATAAGGGTTATATGGATTGCAATTCATTGAGATACCTATAACATGCATTAGGAATTAGACTACATTACTATACTGATATAGTTCAAAATACAACAACTATTCACTGATATGACTACCTCCACAGAACATATTGCAAGCGTCCGCAGGTCTCATGCAGTTTTGATTATGAACAACCACCATTTTCAAATTGGATGGTTTGCATGGATCTTCTTCTCTGGAGTAGGAAAATTTGGTGAGCTTAAGCTATTGTCATTTAAATCTTGCCGTTTTTAAGGTATTTCTAGTAATATCTATATAGCTTTTGAAATAATACTACCTAAAATTGTATATGGTAGAAAAATAAATAAAATAGGGATTATTCTTACCTTTTCTCACTAATACTCTTTAAGCATTGCTGTCTACGAGAACATTTTTCAACAAAATCCGGGCGGTTTATCTCCAAATATTCTCTAACTGTGTAGCCACAGTTTTTATTAGCATAATCGTCATTGCTCGATATCTCACTTTCATTCGGCCAACTTTGAGATCTACATGTCCTCGCATCACCCCGTGGACTAGCTGGCAAAGTTTTTTCTATTTTAGTAAATACTTCTTTAAATGGCGCATTCTCCATTTGGGTTCGCTTGTGGGGCAATTTCACAATGACATTTTGTAAGGGCTTACAAATCTTTTCCACTATTGTGCCTTCACTAATCATGCTATCAGAAGTTTGAATCATGAGGTTGTAGGCCAAACATTTCTTCTTTGATTTATCGATCTTAGTGCGAATACATTTATGTCCTCTACATTGGCAATAGTGAACACACTTGCATTGATTGCAGTGCACGGAAGTACTACTGAAAGCTTCACATTTTTTGGTATGATTAGATTTGCATCGCTTTTGCTGATATTTATCGCATTGTTTCTTAATTTTGTTTAAAACCTTGCATGTAGTCGAATCAGACGAAGTTCCAGGTACCTCACTAGTCGCTCGAAGTTCTGATGATTCTGTAGAATCAGCGCATACATTTGACATTTTGCAGCATGACTGCACTCCTTTATTTTCTTTTGTGGTCGAGCTTATTTTAAACTTCTCTTTAAATTTCATGCGACAAGTACATTTGTCTTGATTACTTTTGCCGCAGACCGAATCACAATCTGCTTTTTTAGGAAGAGAGTCAATATTACTTTTCACATTTTTATCTATCTTTTTACCACAAGAGCTATCAGTGCTCGTCGTATCTGAGCATTTAATTTTTTCGACGTCCGTTCCATCTTCAGTATCTAACAAATAATTTAGGACTTTCACAATTTCTTTAAAACATTGTTTTCTTTTACTCTTTTCAATCTCTTGCTTGGAGTAGCGCTTTGTTATGTCTTTGATAATATCTAATATGGGATCTTTTCCAAACTCACTTGAGTTTTGACTTAGGCTAACAGACGAACCATTCTTCTGCCTTAGACCTTTACTACTTCCTGCCTTTGACGATTTATCTGAGTGACAAGATTTCAGTGACCTATTGAGATCACTTTTATCTGAATCTAATTCCTTAGATTCTGATTTACAGCTTTCTTGTGTTACAGCATCAGTTTTCTCAATATTGTCCGTCTGTGCACAAGTAGACGAAAATTTTCCATTGTGTGTATTACTTCGAAGGAAAAGCTTTGAGCTTGGCGGAGACTTTCTAGGAAAAGTATTAGCACGTCTATCACTAGTTGTTTTCGCCTGACCACATTGGTAAAATGTTTTTAAATTGTCTTTTATTCTAGCATTCATTTTAGGGCTTGAGCGCGGGGATTTACGCATATCTGTAAAAATATCTGTAGTACATGACTGTACACCTTTTGAACATTCTTCGTTTAAACATGTTCCTTTCTCAGTTACTTGAGGTTTATCAGTTCCCACACAGTGACTTTTAATTTCACCCTCATTATATCCATATTCTTCCACGTTCGACCCAATTCTTACCATCAATGTCATATTTGTGCCCTGTATAGGTATAGTAAAATTATCAGTTGCATACTTTTCTTCTTTGTGTATAGGATTTTTTAAATCATTATTATTTGGTTCTATATTGGAAACTATATCCTTGTTAGATTGACTTCCACAAGTTGAAATATCGATATTAGCAATGTCCACATTATTTTTTGGAAAAGTACTTTTTGTAGAAGCTTCACTATTAAAATTTATTTCTGATATAGGTCTGGGTTCACCATCATCGACCTGTTTTGATATTTCTTTATAACTTTCGCAAATTAATTGAACACACTCTTGTTCGCTAATTAAATTTATATCACCAAGAGAAGGATCAGATATTCTTGGATTAATACTAATTTCAGTTTGAATACATCTAGTGATTTCAAGAACATTTTTTTTTGTTGGACTTTTTGATTTCAAATCCTTGCGATTCGGAGAGGACGCATGTGACTTCCTCTCAGGTGAAGAACTTCTGTCAATGCATTTATTTTCCATCATTCTTAAAGGAACATTCGTTTGTGATGATTTTGATGGTTTTTCAAGAGAAACTGTATTTTTTGAACTTGTGCTGTGAACTATTTCACCCTTCGGTATTTTTGAAGTTGATGGCAAATATTGCTTATCTTTTGTAGTGGACTTACAGCCCATACACTTAATACCTTGCGCAGAATCCTGAACATTATTTCCGTCGAGATGTGAGCATTTGTAAATGAGCATATTACTAGGCAATTCCTGCGGTGTAGATGATTTTCTACTACATACACACACATATTTTATATCTCCAGTTACGTCATCTGGTATAACGTGAGCAACTTGTTCATGAGATTCCCGGTTAATTTTATGAAAACTACAAGGCATCAAGCTAGATGTTACATTTTTATCAATATTGTCATCGTTTCCGTGTTTTAAATTGACTTGAACAGAACTGTCAGTAACACCTACTTTAGAGGCTATAAATCGATGCGCGCATGAACAGTGGGGATCGTCTACGCTATGCCCAACTTTGGACTGTTTAATTTCATTTTGTAATCGTTTCTTTAGATTTGATTTCCTATTATTGTCATCAGAATTACCAGAGGAAAGAGTAAATACAGAATGACTTCTTTGAGTTCGGGCAGCATTAAGTCTTTGAGAATTTAAATTAAAATTGGTTCCCCCTTCTAATTTGCTGGCGTCGCCAGAACCATTATCATAATTGTTCCTAGTTAGATCCTTAATTAAATCATTTAATTTCGAATTTATTTTTTTATCTAGATTTGGTGTAAATGCAGTATCAGAACAAACTAATTTATGTTTTAAAAACATTTCTTTTTCTCTCAAATGCCTTTTATATGCCTCTTCCCTTCTTAATGCTTCTAAATACTTTTGATATAGCTCTTCCGATGATGTTTTCGCAAATGCAGTGTCAGATGAATGTTTACCTCCACTAGACATATCTGATTCAGTATTTGATAATAATCCTTGTTTAAGGATATTTGGTATAACTGGTTTTTCAGTACTTAAAACTGAAGGTAAATTTGGAGCACTTTGTGAGGTAGACGCTAAGACTTTTGAATTAAATTTGTCTAGCCTCAATATAGATTTTTTTGGTCTTACTGGTTTCGTAGGTTTTTTGGCATCAGTGTTATTACTGTCTGTAGCGCTAGAAGTCGTAAAACCTTCACCTAATCCCAGCCTTTTGCTACTGAAACTGAGTCCTGATAAAAAATCTGTGGTGTTGTCATCATCACGGTACTTTGCCTTTAATAATCTTTCAACCACTTCTTTCACAAGTTTATTTTTTAATTCTGAATTATGTTTTTGTTTGTATAAAGCAGCTGTAAGTAAATCAACACTTTTTTCCAAATCTTTTGTGAATGAATGCTTTGAACCTTTACTAGAATCTGATGTGACAGCTCCATGTGAATCTAAGCTTGATTTGTGGTCTACAGTGCCTGTTCGTTCAGATTGGTTAAAGTTAATTTGATTCTGGTTATAAACATGTCCAGGCATATATTCAAAGCTTTCTGCAGCAGATATTTGATCAGTACTCTTTTCTTGAACAGGTATATGTTCCTTGCTATGTTTCTTCCTTTTATTTCTTTGTTTTTTTCTAACTAACCTAGGTTTTTTACGTCTGATGTTTTTTCTAATAGTGTTTAAGCTAATAAGTACAGGAATTCTCTGATTAAAGACTGGTTCTGGTAAACTAGAACTAACAAGTTCTTTTTCTTTCTCTCTTGTTAATGATGTTTGAATTTCTTTGTCTGTTTTCAAAAGAGGAATAGTATCTAGATCAGTGGAACAATGGTCTGGGTTAACATTAACATCATTTTTAACATTTCCAACAGTAACCCCTCCATCTTTGTCCATATTAAAAGATATGTGTTTAGTTAAATTAACACTTATTGCCTGAGTTGGAACTTTATCAGATTTTTGAGGTACATTAACCTCAACTATATCAACATCTTTTTGGTAAATTTTTGTAGTTTTATGAAAAGATCCTTTTTTAGGTTTTGTATCTACTGGTGTTGAATGCGATTTTGGTGTTCCTATTTCAGTGTCATGTTTTGAGTCATTGTTGGAATATTGTTGTTTTAAAGCTAACCTTTCTAAAGTACTAAGACTTGATGCAGATGCTTTTCTATCACTTTCATTTGCATAGCCAACATCAGCTAGTGAATCCCACTCTAATTTGCGCTGTGAAGTGACACTACTTGTTGGTGACAGAGGTTTGTTGATAGATGTTTCTAATATAGCATCCATAGCTAAAACACAACAGAATTTTCGAAGATTTAATTTCAGAAATGAAGATAAATATACATACAGATATGTGATCAAATCTACTTATTAAAAATGTTATGCAAAATAAAAAATAAAAATACTTACATCTTTGGGAATGATTATCCTCATTAAATGATTCTTCATCAGTGTGTGTTGAATCCACCTCCTCTGTTATAATTGGAGGTGAGACTGAAACACTCTTAGTTTTAGTAACTTCATCCTGCAGAAGAAATGAAATTTATTTATATTTATCTTTTGACATTAATCTCCTCTCTTTATAGTATAATTATGAACTATTTAGGTAAACTCAATCTCTCTAAATCTTAGTATTTGTTTTTTACATTTCTAGATGCACTGGTGACAGTTTATTATAAACTGATCAAAATACATTTTATGACGTAATATTTTCCCATAGCTCACAAAGGAAAAGTATACACTAATGAATAGTAGCCAGAAGTGTAAGTATTGTAAATAAAACATGTCATAAGTAAATAATTAATTCTTTAGCTTAAGATTTAATTATTGGTTCAAGGTTTACTTTCATATGACCATTTAAATCCAAATGGCAATAGAAAATAGAATAAAGTTAAATGATAGATACACCAACAGCAAAATGTAAGAAAGCCACTTGGGTTGGCCACTTAATGAAACTGTAAATCTGGCTAGGTACAACATTTAGATACTATCACACCTGTGTGAAAGCAAATTTAATGTTTTATTGGTGGAAAAAATTAGAGGTCATAGACTTAAAAAGAGGTGTTTAATGTTATAATGATTTTTTATCTGATGTGGGCTGATGTTATTGATGATGACAGATTTTGTACGACGTTTGAACATTAAAGCTCACCTGTGAGCTAGAGGGCTCCGGTAAGGAACACTTAATGGAAATCCTGCAAAGTTCTGTAGAAGATTCACTCTTCTTTCCACCCGAATCTGACGAATCCTCAGACTTCATTCTTCTCCAAAATAGGCTAGTCACGTCCTTAACTTCACTTTCCGCCGTAGATAATGAAAAAAATTGCTCCAAATCTCTTTTGCGTCCAAATTTTTTGTAATAATCAAGAACCAATGAGTTCACTGCCGATGTCGAATCACCACCTTGTACGTTGCGATTGTTGGAGTCATTACATTCCATCTCTCATACTTCTTTCCGAGGAGTTATTATATTTACAGGTTTAAATCGGATTTAAAATCATCAATTAAAATTGGAAATTATTTGAACATGACGCTAAACAATAAACTGACAATAATGTCATTTTTTGTCACAGATTAGAGAAGAATACGTCATTTTTTGTTGTTGTTGTTGTTGTAAAATTCTCCCATGTAGGGAAGGCAAAGGGAACGGAGCCCATACAGCCAAGTCTTCAGTAGTTTGCATTGAAATGCTAGTGTAATGCATTTCAATGCATCTTGGGAGAGTTTGGCGTCAAACGATCGATGGCAGACACTGTGGTGCTACTTGGATGAGGTGGATTACCTCGATAAAAAACTCGTAGTTTTTCACACCACTTGATGATTATTTCAATGATCCTTCACATTGTTCGTCAACACATACACTTATTACACAAAACCACCGATTTTATGCAACAAGATCCACTCCGAAAAATTTTACAATCACTGAACTAAAAATCACGTCCGCTATAGTTAAATGGCGCCAAAAACACTCATTTTTTGTGTCCATAAAGCCCATACAGTCAAGTCTTCGGCATCTTTGTCTTCAGTGCCTTTGGTATTTGCATTGAAATGCAAGTGTTATGTATTTCAATCACAGATCACTGACAGCCGCTTCGCTTCTTAATAGATTGATAATATAAACAATTTAGTACGGTAACCAGTGTCGCCTCTCGCACACAAATAAGCGTATGCTCTCATTGTCACCACATATAACGCTGGTATGCGATTCGTAGTTCAATACAATAGGTCGACATAGAAAAGAAAGATCTAAGTAAAAAACTTTACATTGAAATATATGCTTTATTATTTGACATTAAGCTTTAGTTCACTTTACCCGTCAATATTTACATAGCACGTAGATATTTTGCCGTTACGATTGACACAATTTTGTGCAGAATATTTGCACAGTGTTGTCAGATGAATAAAAATTTGACAATTAAAATAATCAAAATTTACTTAAAACTTTTGAATAAAAAATAATATAAAAATGTAAAAACAAAAATTTATAATTTATTTTAATAAAAACACGACATCCGTTTTAAAATCTTTATTAATTCTGACTAAAGTGCGTTTTAAAAATTTTTAGTGTTCCTGCTGCATATCCCGGTAGAAGAACCCTTCAGTAAAATGCACTTTTCTTGCTTTTTTTGTATAATATCGTCATCAGCCTATATACGTCCCACTGCTGGGACAGGTCTTTCTCATTGTAACGTTACGCCCCCTCTCTGGAGGAAAAGGGGCAAACGGAGCAGATAAAAGAAAAGGGGAAGAAGTGTAGTGTGTAGGAAATAGGGAGAACTCTAGTTACAAAATTTATACGACAGTGTAAAGGTAAATATAAACTATTTATTATAAAACACGAAGAATAGCGGAGAGGAAAGAGAAAGGGAGGAAAGCTAGGAAACGTACTTAAAGTTCATAAATATTTACACGCGCACAAGGAGAACGGGAACGGAGTCAAAAGGGGACTGATGGTGGGAAGTACTCAGCTCACTAATTATGACGTCACGAAGAGGCGGCCGACTATATGAAGAACAACAACTCTCGCGCCGGCGTTGACTGCCTGGCAGTTATTCGCAGTGGGCGGCACAGCAGGCAGCACAGCACCACGATGCCCGACGTGGGGGTAGGCCCACAATGGAGGGTAGAGGCCTCGGAGAGACACGGGGCACGGAGATTCACGAAGATCGGAGAAACACGAAGCTCGGAGAAACACGAAGCTCGGAGAAAGACACGGAGAGAGTCACGTAGGAGCACAGCTTCGACGAAAGGTACGCGGGCCTCTTCAGTCCCGAGCCAATGTCAAAGGCACGGGAACGTCCAATATTCCGGTACTAAAAGACGCGACTCGAAGAATGAACCACGATGTCTGGAATCATTGCCTTATATAGGAACGATCCCAGACATTTAATTTTGAAATAAAAAGAAACGCCAAACAGAAAAGTAAAATGGTGCGTATTCCCTCGGTAGCTATAAGACGGAAAGAGAAATAAAATAAAATATATTAAACCTACGACAACGCAATCTAAGTAAATATGGAAGGATGACAATTGATACGTCATGTCAAATAATTAAAATATTAAATATATTAAAACAATGAATTTAGAAATCGAAAATACTAAATAAAATAATATGAAACGTTAAGAGAAAAGGCATGAAAATACAATCGCCATAGATTAAGTATATAAGCCCTACCCCGAAAACCCTTACAAAATGAGATATAAATAAGATATAGCCATAAATAGATAACCAAATAATACAATTACAAAATATTGAAATAACTAACTAAAAGTACAAAATTGAAGGGGAGGCTCTATTCTACATTATGCGCTACAAACTAAAGATATATCAGCTACCGAGAAAACCCTTGCAAACTGAGAATTTTGAAAGTTATAGCCAAAAAAACACCACCCATACAAATAACAAAAACCTTAAAAACTAGCTAAAAAGTAAAGAATGGAGCGGTAGGCTCCATGCTACATCATGGGGAAACACATGAGGAGTATGGGCCGTAACACCACCACGCTGGCCCAATGCGGGTTGGTGGGTAGAAACGGTCACAAATGCGACCGGGACCAACGGCTTAACGTGCCTTCCGAAGCACGGAGGAGCTCGAGATCACAAAGTCTTGGTCACCCATCCACGGCCTGACCATGGCGAAGGTAGCTTTATTTTCAATTGAAGCCAAAGCGCACTGGCCATTACGCCACCGAGCTCCGATATAATATGTAAGAAACATATTATTGAAAATAAAACTTAATGGGTCTGTAATTAAAAAAATATATTGTCTCAAAAGTTATCATCATTATATTATCTGACATGGTTTAAAATGCGCGTATGTTGTGTTATAGCAGTTTTTCAAGGGTAGGTTTAAAATAAGCAAAATAAGTATTAGTTAATAATTAACTATTAGTTAAATTGTTAACTAATAACATTTTATAGCGCCGCTACTGGTAACATTTAAATTGTGCAGTATTAGTGATGTGAAAATGATCGATAATTATGAAAGTTTACACTGACATCTAGTAAAACATAATCACCTGTTTTGAAAAGATCATGCTCGATTTATTAGGAACTAGCTATTGCCCGCGACTTCATCTGCGTGGAATAGTCTAGTAGCAGTAGATAGCATTTATTAATTTATTTAAAAAAATTTATATGACGCAGTAAGTGTGGGACAGGCCGGCCGAGCTTGTTACAATAGTCATTCAAACTAGAATACTAACGCACCAGAATAAAATCACACTAGGATAACGACGCCTATCTCTTGTCAGGATCTAGGCCACAAAAGTATCAGTTACGTCATTAAAAATGTAAACACGCTCCCTCTGAATGAGTGCCTTATCCCGTTTAACTAGAAAACACACTCCATTCCTCCAAACCACCGGAGGTTCCTTGTTGCCCTACCTATCTTACTCTGATCAACCTTCAACTTGGATCACACACGTTAATCCAAGCTGTACCTTCACACACACAGTACTGATTCACTCACCAAGCACACAATCACTATAGTCCTCATCTACAAACTCACTAAACTACCAACGCCTCACTTGCCTATAAACACTGCCACTACACAAACGGATACTAGATAATCAGTTACAGCTGAACAGAACTAGCTTGACGACGAGCAGCATGACGCCACCCGACCTTACTCAACGACGTCTACACACAGAATGATCGATTCTTTAGTGAATGGATCCTGGATCACCACTGATGCTCTGATACCATTTTTTAATAGTCTGAGGATGAGGTGAGCATGTGTAAAACGTTTCTCGAACATAACTGTATGCTTTTGGCGAATAATAACTAATGGGTAAGCGCAAAACTTCTGAGCGCTGGTGGATATTGTGTTGTTTATTGTGTTGTTCAACTAGTAATGCAACTTCTTTTTAAATTGAACATTTTCAATGAAGTATATTTACCGCCGACTGTTGAAATACAAACAATCTATACGCTGTGTTGATTAAAACTATGATTTTTGATCAGACGCCTTAGATAGTTGACAAAACAGGAAAATGCAAAAAAAATGGTGACAATCATACATAAAATTTATATTTTCTAGAGTGTGCACATCTTCAGTACGCATCATAAAGTTGTTTTTGAACTCGTCAAAGACTTCCTGCATTTTAATTATTTTCTTTTTTAATCTACGATTTTGAGCTTGTATTTTTTATCTGTGTTCTTTGTTGCTTGATTATATTATCTTTGTTTGAAATAATACTTGTAACTTAAAAAAAGGATGATATAGAACTGACATGCTTATGTCAATGTCAAGAGCGAACAAGCTAGTTAAACAGTGTTTTCCTAAGTGCGGTAGAGATAGGTATACTATTTTCTGTCCTTATTAGAGTTCGTGTTTTTATTTGTCTGACACGTACCGTATGTGCCAAACAGTAATGTGTGTTTCTTTGTGTCGTCGAGAAATATTACGTTTTGGACTGTGTTTACTGCTTAATCATACTTGTATTTATTGTGTTTTACTCCACTACCTTTATAAGTAATGGTACAGTGTTGTATTATCGGCTGCAAAAGTCGCAGTGAACGAAAACACGAAAACATAACGTTTCACACGTAAGTCCCATATTTCATCGTTTTATCTAAATCACTAAGTGTACTATTACTAGTTACCGCTTATTTACATTAAAACGTGTACAAAATAGCGTGAAAAATACGATAAATAGCTAATGAAAATTTGTTGCTTTATCGTATTTGCCGACTAAGAAAACATGTCAACGAAAGTCAAGGGAGGCTGCCATTTTAAGTGTTATCTGAATTTAGCCGGGTTTTATGCGTTTTAGGGATACCTGTCGAAGAAAATGTAAATTACCCATACTTAAAGGGAAATATTTAAAATTAGTTATTTTAAATATTCTTAATAGATTACCTGCCATTTTTTACAATTTACTTGATTTATACATAGTTCTTTGTTATACCAATTATCGCAAATAATTGTTTAATTGGTAAATTCTGCACTAAGTCACTTTTTGAAACATGACTATCTTAGATATTAATTAGCCCCATTTGGGTTGTTTGTGAAATTGCATATTTATAAATTAATCCTGGGTGTGATAAGAACTCCTATGGATTCTTTAAGTAAGATTACATTTGGGTTATGCCGTCTGTTAGAAAAGTATGTAATCTATGCTTATTATTCACAATATTTTTTAAATAACAACAAATAATTGTAGATTTTCTACGTTGCACGTTTTGCACACTAGAAACATAGCCTGGTACATTGAAAATATTTTTAAACTTTATTTTGCCACTAGGCGGGAATCGAACTATCACCGTATGCTGGACTGCACCCTAATACAAACATTATAATGCTAATATTATTTATCTATATTGAAGGTTCCCTAACGATGAGAAAGTGCGTGATGCATGGGTTAAAGCGACTGGTAGGCTAAATTGGAAGCCAACCGCAAACACGCGCATATGTTCTAAGCATTTTGAGACCCGATTCTTTCGTAAGACCCTACGCAAAGTATTTTTGGATAAAAGTGCATTACCAAAATTGTGGATACATGTAAGTTCTTTGATTTCAACATTTTTTTTTGAAAAATATTTTAAAATAAATTCTTATGTATTTTTAAACAAAGAACTAAAAATGAACTGAATATATTTTGAATTCTATGTCTGTTTTCTGATTTTCAGAATTACGATGATAAAGTACTAAATGAACCCCAAGCTGCTACGATTCAACAAGATATTCTGATTGTGGTAAATTCATTACAATTAAAATAGCGTTATGGAATTAAAATTTTGGATATATTTTGTTTATTAAACTGCTTGTTCAAAACTGTTTTCAGAGTCTAGGACTCTGCAGCTGATAACACCAGTAGTTCTGTTCAAGAAAGGGAAGCTGTAGTTATTGTAAAATCTGTAAGTATTTATTAAAATTAAAATATTCTCTTCCCTTGGGTGTCGTAAAAGGCGACTAATGGATATAGAACTACACAAACATCTAACAGCTTACAGCGGCGACGGGCTCACCTCCTGTCACGCTGAGTGTAGTCACTGCTTGGTGAAGCGCGGACTATGGCAAAGGACTGTTTTTATGGTGCTTTTGCCTGGTCCCTGACAAACCCTTAGGAGATAATAGTCGTGATTTTATATATATATATATTAATTTATATATATTTTATATAAATCTTTATAACAAACTCGTATTGTTTAAAGGACAATAAGTATATATTTATGGGTATTTTATTGAGCATGTAACGAGAAAAGTTATGAATATGAAAGTGGATGGTAATGCAGGGAGAGGAAGACCAAAGAAGAGATGGATAGATTGTGTGAATGAAGACATGGCTAGAATGGGAGTGAATGTTGATATGGCGTGTGATAGGGGAGAGTGGAGGAGAAAGACTCGTTACGCCGACCCCAAATGAAATTGGGAAAAGGGCAGGATAATGATGATGATATGGGTATTTTATTGTTATATTAGTATTTTAAATTAGCTTCAACTTACACATTGTCAGATATTTACAGTCCGTCGCATGACAGCGTACATTTCCAATTGTAAATTAATCATTAACTATATATATACTTATACATACATACATATATACAATCACGCCTGTAATCCCCGAAGGGGTCGGCAGAGCCCGAGGAGCACTGTGTTTCTGAAGACCACATTTAGCCATACAAAAATTGGGTTTGGTCAGATGGAAAATCGCGAAAAGGTAGTGACAAGTGGCTAGCTCATCGCCTACACAATCACAGACCCAGTACCCAATATACGCCCTTAGTTGCCTTTTACGACATGCTAGGCAAGAAAGAAAAACAGTTGCTACATTCTTTTTGTGACCTGGACCAACACGGGACGGGACGGGATATATACTTATATTTGTTCATAATACGTCTTTGGCATGATTTTCAACTTAATTTGTGGAGAATGTTGTGGGTTCCACAATTGCTTTTTTTATATGTATTTTAATCTTAAGTAATATTATTCTACTGTGATAATGTTTATTCTCCCAAGAAAAATAAAATAAAATAAAAAATAAATAATAACAACAAAGTGGTTTTATTTTTCCAAATATGTTACTGCTTATTTATTAACATTATGATTATTGGGAAAATGTTTATTAGCATAGCAACATAGTTTTGACACATACTTTATTTCTATCCTTTACGGGTGTACGCGTATGTCAGTTCTATATCATCCTTTTTCTAAGACTTGTAATTTTTCTTTTTCTTAGTGTTTATGTATTCGAAACAAGAATTTTGTACTATAAGATGGATGCCAAACTCCCATACAGTAACATGAGGCAATGTTCTGTCTCGATCAGTAGGTGTTCCCTCTCATTCTATCTATCACTATTTATGAATGAAGGCTATCCGTGGGACATCCTTTTCCTCTCTTTCTATCCATAGTTTCTGTCTCACCGGTCATATTTACGCCAATTTGATGCCTAGACTGAAAATTGTTAATTTTTTTTGTAATTTAATATTTTAAATAAAAAATTATGAAACTGGTGATGACGTGCGTTGTTTTATGTTGTGTAAGTGAGTGGTATCCTGGATGTACCTTATCATTTCCCAGGTGAATCAATAATCACATATTAAATGAGAGTATTTGTTTGAGAAATTTGTGTGTATTTTTGTGGGACGTCATTAATTGTCATAGAAAGCTTTACTACGAAATGTCAAACTCATTCATTGAAGTGATCGAATGAGAAGGAACACCTTGCAGGCATTGCCTCATGCTATTGTATGGGAGTTTTGCATCCATCATAAAGTACAAAATTCTTGATTCGAATTGACCGGGGAATATGAATCTGTTAACTGAAATGACACTTAGAATTATGTGTGAAACTCGTATAACCTCTATTATGAAGTAATAAAATATTATGATAAATTATTCTATAAGATAATGAATTGCAATGACTGCATAAAAAAATCATGAATTCGGCAATCAAAGAAATTTATTAAATCAGTAACATTTTATTTATTATTGTGAGTAGTTCCATACTCATGGGTATTTCTGACTGCGCAACATATTATTATCCTAACTTGCCATTCTTCGCCTTTTTCGTGTAGTTGGACTTGTAGGTGATGTCGATCGTTTTGATTGTGATGCCTGAAAATAAGAGTTAAATAATAACTAACCAAAGTAAAAAAAACCTTGCAATATTTTTTTATGAAAATAGGCACTTCTAAAGGTTCAGAATACAATTTAACAATTTCTTTGGATGGTCAAAAATTAGGCAACTTTTTATGGTAATTTTTTTTTATTTCGAATACATCATCTGAGAAATGTTCTGAACAAATCGTGTTCAATTTGGTAGGAACCCAATCCGTCCGCCCTGTCCCAGAGATCCATTTAAATTTTTTATTAATTTCCGAGGGAAAACCAAAACGTAATTAATAGTCAATGTTTCTCTATCAATTATTACCAGAATCTAGAATACTATCGATAAAATGTTGGTACGGTAAAATCATGCACTGCACTATAGGTGTTTTACATCTGCACAATTGCACAAAACAATGTACATTGCTTCCTGAAAACGATGTAATTTACATTGACCCTGTTTTTAACAAGCAATGTATATTTTTATATTGACATTTGATATTTTTCAGTTTTTACTTAATAAACTGATAAATACGAACTTACCGATGGAAAGCAATATAATATTTGTTAAATTAAAAGTTTTGCTTTGTTTCCTGCAGGTCAAAACAGCACAACAAGGCATATTCACGTAAATAATCCGCAAAATAACAGCTTGATGGTTCGAGAATGACTGAAAAGTGTCAAATCGTGAAACCGACGGATATGATCCTATATCATATGCAGCCCGTAGAATCTCCCATACAAGACTCTTTGCCTTAGTGAATTATCAAATGTCAAACGCCCATTCATGTGTGATTGGTCAAGCGTCTTGAGCAATCAGACGATAAAACGATGTAAGCGCACGTAATTTAAATTATAACCCTTATACAAAGATGCATAAGTTGTTACATTTTATGAATGCGAGTAGCTACGCTTATACTTCCTTAGGATAGAGTCTAAAGTCGAATGATTTAGATAAACAACTAACTAATGGGGATTGTCTCATTTTTTTTAATTGTTATAAAGTGAAAACCATTTCGAGGAATAAGGTTGCTGATCGTAGCCTATTAGTTAGAATGCGAAAATAATCATGGATTATTAATATTTTAGCCTTTAAATGAATAACCTTCATTTGCCCTTCAAATGACGTCACTGTTGGCTGAATATCAATAATGTGTTTGCTATGACAGCAATGACAGAAATGACATTTACAAACACAAGTGTCATAAGTCACAAACAACAAATTATAACCTTACATTGTAAGGTAAATACGATTTGTTCTCATTGTTTTAATAAACAAACGTTTAATAATTATGGAATATAGAAAGTGCTTTGTTCTTACCAGTAAGGTAATTATTACCAATGTAAGTCAATGAACCAAGAACTCAAACTCATAGCGTCGGCTTCACTTCGTAAAATTGCTCAAGATGCAAGCGAAGACTGTTCAGAATTGAGCAAGTTACTTGAACAACCTACAAGCAGTAGCAGACCATTGAAAAGAAAACGTGAGGAAATAGTAATGCCCAGTAGGTACTTCTACGTATGGTAGGACTACCATGCCCACAAAGTTAAAGTATATTTTACTGAGAAAAACAATGCTAAAGAAACAGTTTAATTAATAGTCGCGAAGATATTTTTATATCTCTATATTATTGATAAATACCATTAACGTTTGTTTTACAGATGAATGTTGCAACACAGTATGAAATAAAAATGGTGCATAAGAGCACTAACTATATAAGTTGAAAACCGCTAACTAACATTGCTACAGTGGAAGTGTTATCTTCACAAGACACATCATCTGTGACCACTCCTTTGTTTGGATGTACAACAGAGACTGAGGAATCTATCTACAGTGCATGAATCAACTAAGAGTATCTTCCCGTCTAGAAAAATTATGTTAGGCACAGTATTTAAGAAACCAAAAATGTATTTAGGATGTTCATGTAGAGAGTTATTAGATGTGTAAGAGAGTATGCTTTATTTAAACCTCGCTCTGTAGTGAACTATCAGTTTGTACCATATTTGGACGAAATAGTTATTATAGTAAGTGGACTAATCAATTTACAAGGAGAAATAATAAAAAGTTATTGAGTAAAAATGTTTTTATTAATACACTTTCTTTTTTCGCTTTCTAGATAGAAAATATTTTAAAAGATGTTTATTTTTTAACACTATCAAGTAATTCAAAAAATAAATAATAATATGTAGGCTTCATTGTAATCCACCCAAACAATATGGATGTTCTTGGTTGTTTCAAATAAAGGATCAGAAACACAAAATAACCCCTCATTTTTATTACAAGTCATCATTTAACACATGACTTGTGTTCTAATTTATCCGATATTTCCTCATTTTTCATGTATGTGCTAACAACTTTCTCTGAAGCTATTCTGTACTGTTCACTTAAAGTTTTTGGCTCCTCTTATTTCAGCAAGGTTATGTTGGTTATTTGTAGACATATATTCCAAAATCATAACATTCTCTACTTTCGGCAGATTCCGTGAGTCCGCTTTGACAAAATTATTTCACGACATAGTAGTTTTTTCACGAAATAATAAGAAAACTGTTAATTCGCGTCGCTTGTGGTATTTTTACAGTAAAAAAAATAAATGAATGAGTGACACATGAGTGTTGACATTTGTTTGACGGCATTCTTTTTTCCCTTGAAGCAAAGGTATTACACAATGTTACGCCAACAGTGACGTCATCGTAGTAAAACGATTACGTTTTTTCAAAATTCCGTATAAAAGTAATTACTTTAAAAATAACGAAAATATTGAAATTAGTTTCTCAAATTGATCTATTTTATCCATTTCAACTATAAAAACAGCATGTCGAAAATATTAGACAATCCCCATTCAAAATCAAAATGTCACTCCTTGGACTTGCGTTAACGGTTTTTGTTGTTCCGAATTCCAATTTTATTCAAAGCTATCCCAAAATTTGCTTGATTTCCCTTGTATTCCCTTATTCACTCAAACATATCTGATGTATCCAGGGCTGAAAAATAACATTCTAGCTCAGTTGACAAGAGTCTGAAGACATGGGACCTCATGAAGAGGGCTTGTGCTATTGTATTTGATGATATGGCATTTGCAGCGCACCTTAAATATGTGGAGTCAGAGAATAAAGTGACTGGTTTTAACAACTTTGGCAAGAGCAGTGAATGCTGTGTGATCATAGTTTCGTTTTTATGGCATGAGGAATAGTATCATCTTGGAGGCAAGCTATTGCTTTCTATTATTGTAAAGGTTCTATCCCTGCTGCCACTTTGAAAAATATATATAAGGTAAAGTAAAAACATATTAATACTATACATTTTACACTCAGTGATTGTGACATGAAACTTTGTAAAATTGTTGATCAGAAATTAATGTGTGATATTTATGTTGCAATTTCAATATTTTAAAATTTGCAGGATGTTGTAGAAGCTGTAGCACAGACAGGTTTGCTTCCAATAGCTCTTTTATTCAAACCACCAAGGAACAAGGATTCACATTTCAAACCTGTCTGAAGAGCTTCCAAACAGATATCAGATGAGACCAATTATTGAATGGCGAAGCTGAGGGTTAATATTATTTGCTTACTTTTTATATAAACTTTACTTATCATTAGATTAATTTAATTTAACTAATAATTGAAAAGCTGGGTAATACATGTACTAATATTACCTGTTATTATTTTGACTTATGTTTTACATTTTCAGGACATAAAATCAGCATTGGTGGGCATAAATTATTTATGAACCCCTTATAAAAGGCATTAACAACTTCTTGACCAAATATCTGTCATTCATTCTCTGGCAAAACTGCCAGATGGAGTAACATAGTTGAAGTGTATAATGCAGACTGCTAACTGGGTGATATTAGGCTGATGCCTTAACTGACTGACACCCACATCCAACCAACACCATCGCAACGGATGAAGGCAAGTTATAATGCACTTTAATATTGGTGAAATAAAAAGTGAAACCATTTAATTCTGCTTAAAATAAATTTTTAAAAAAATCTTCTGTTTTAGGTCAAAACTTGCACTCAGGTTCTAAGTGATTGTGTATGCGCTATGCTAAAGTATACTGCGGGGGTTAATCAGAATCATCAGTTCATTGTTGATATTGAAGAGGAACGTGCAAAATGTTTCGACTAAAAGGCTGTTTATTTAAACAACAGGTACTATTTACATATTTGTTTAGTTACTGTTTGATTGATTCTATTGATATATAGTTAAATTATTAAAAAAATGTTTTTTTCAGAGTATGGCGGGAGATACAAATCATCATTGCCATAGAAGAGTGGTGAAAAACAATTATGTTTATATCAGGACAAGAATATTACACATATAACTTTATTTTTTATTGTTTTTACAACCAGTTAAGAAGAATGAAAAGTAACTTTAATTGTTCATAATAAAATTGTATTGTAAAATATATAGGATAGATATGTATAGATACATAGCTTAGGGAATTTTATAATTAATTTTGTAACCAGTAATACCAGACAATGCTAAGTTTTGTTATATAGTACTGAATTATTACATTTTATATTATATTAGTAATTATTACTTGATAGATTTGTGAACATCAGAATGACGGGTGTACCACAATCAAAAGTGATTCTTTTCCTATGAAAGGAATGTGATGATTGTGCATAAACATTTAAAGTTGAGTGCTTTTCGAAATCCAGAGTTATTTCGGAAAGTTAGTGAGCCGCCAGCCTGATATCAGAATGACAGGTGTATTATTTTAAAGCATGAAAATGTTTTAAATTTAAAACATTTTCTTTTTCAAAATAATTAAGGCAAAGGAGCATAGCTTTTGATGTTCACAATGATATTGTATTTTTTGTTTTACTGTTTTTATATTAAATATAATTTATAATATAAAATTTGTTGCGATTTTATTTTATTATCCAATACCTACCAATAATACAAAATGTAGTAAGTAGTGCTGTACTATTTATATCGATAACCACAATACTATCGATATCGATAAAATCACGAGTCGATAATTTGAGAACGTTACCACGATTGGGCGTTTGACGTTTCACTAACGCTTGCCCTCTATTGGGTCTGTTTCCTATCTGTCTTTAGACATATCTCTCTAATCTGTGATCATATGAGGGGCGCGCGGAGACACGCCCACTTACGATTTCTATTTACTCTCATCTATTCTGTGATTTCAATGTAGAAAGGTACCAAGGATTATTGAAGAACAAACATTACGACCAAAGGGTTATTTGGGAAGGGTTATTAAAAAAATAATGTTAAAATAGCTGTTGTTAGTTTTAATTTATCAATAAGAAACAACACAAAAATTACATACACATACATACATACAATCACCCCTGCAATTCCCGAAGCGGTAGGCAGAGTCCAAGGAGCACTGTGTTCCTTATGACCACATTTAGTCGTACAAAAATTGGGTTTGGTCAGATGAAAAATCGTAGTAGTAACAAGTGGCTAGCTCATCGCCCTAGGTCACTCATTTTATAACATGGACATCAACATTCTTAATGATGTTATAAGATGAATGATGATAAACAGTATTGTTTGCCTTATAATTACATACTTGTATCTTCGAGCTGTAAATCACAGAAAATACACAACGGTTCTTCTGTGGCTAACTCACTTCTTGCTGTCATACCACATGCTTTACATACCAAATAAAATTCAGTTTCAATAGGAGTGAATGTAAGACAACAGAAAGAATTGAAATGTCCATTTTTACAGGAGAAATCATTAATTGTTTCATCACAACACTGGCAGCTATAAGTTACTTCAGTTTTTATCAAATCTATATATTCATTTGAAACATGTGCTACATTCTGATATTTTGCATTAAAATAGTTAATAAACTTTCTGCATCCTATATAAGTTTCCATTTCAAAACAAGGTAATGTTATGTTCTCATTCAAATATTTATAATAAAGTTTATTTATCACAGAACCTGCATGTAATGCACAAATTTTTTCTTTAATAAACTCAAAAGATGTTTTGGGTAGAGTGCCTCTAGCAATTTTATAATTTGATTCTAAAATATCACAGATGGTTGCGAAAATGAGATACAATTTCAATTTGTACAAATCTGATTCGCCTTCATGAAATAATTGCTTATAGTTAATATCAGGCAATTTTCTAAATTTCATTGCTTTGTACCTTATCAACTCTATGCAATCCCAGTAATCTGTAAGGATTTTACTAGGGTTATTCAACAGCACACCAATATCTGAAATGTCTATTTCTCTATTAAACAAAACAATATTTAATTTTAATGGCTCCTTTCTGCACATGATTCTGCGGTCCACCATACCCAATGCTATCATTGTTCCAGAGTTAGACATACTGATAGAAAGTAATTCATTATTTGGGTTAGCATCTTTGATATCCATCAAAGTCCAGCTTTCATTAATAGACTCATTTCCTATATTCAAATTAATTTTATACAGATTATTACTTGTGATAACATAAAAATCTTCATTTTGTTTGTGTATGTTAACAATTTTGTTATCGTCGATGTTATTTATTGACTGGTATACAATTTTACATTGATCGTTTATCATTAGCAGCAGTAAATGTCTATGTTTATTACACAATAAAATAATGTTACCATCTCTTATTGTATAGTTCAGTTTCTTAATTACCATTCTATCCTGATGTGCCCACAATACATGAGAATTTATAACTGTAATATGTCTATAATTAAGTGCACATTCTAACAAAAATAATTGTCCAAAAATATTTGAACATATTAATAACACTCTAGAATCTAAAGATATCCATGACACTGTTACAATTTCTTTGAAGTCTGTAGACACATCTTCCAGTATTTCAGCTGTGATAATTTTATCAATTTCTTTTAATAACCAGAAAACTAATACACCATTCCTCTGTGCTGTGATGAAAAATATAGATTTTTCTAAATTGATTCCCGGAGCCCAGCAAATAGCACTTGTTTCTAAAGCATATACAGCCATAGATAATTCTTCAACATTTGTAGGGGGGCTACAACTCCATTTAAAATGTTTTTTTAATGGAATGGACAAATCTAGTTGGGATTTCCATGTATGTCTATGTTTTCTATAAAAGTCAACATTGCCAATATTGTTCATTACAGCTAGAAGACTTTCACCATTCCATAATAAACCTTCAGGTGCCCACTTGAAACTGGAAACATCTGTCATCTCATTCAAAATATTAGCACAGTGTGGCCACATTGCTTGATCCATTATTAATTGTGTGAGGTCTATACCACTCATTCCATTTTTAATGAAATCGAAAAAGCCAGATACAGGGCTATTAACGGAGACCTTGGTGAAATATTCAATAAAATCTATATATTTGTCAGTACATTTCAAGTTATGTGAAAATTTAAACAAGCGAAGTGACTTATCAACCCGTACTGCAATGCACGATTTGTGCCACACCATATCAATTTCATCATATTTATTTATATTAACAGAATGTTTAGATATCTCTTCCAATATATACTTGTTTGCCATTGATTATGCTTTTGTAATACAAACAAATATATAAAATATTCCACACACCACACTTATCCCACGTGAAGTATCTTTACATCTTAAATATTCATTATATCAGATGCCTTCAGGCAATTACTAAGGTACGAACACTGTGATGAATTATTACTAACAAATTATTTATACTATTAAAATTTATAAATATTGACCACTTGGATTTCCAATTTGAGAATTGGATCGGAAAAACCGGAAAAATTACTGAGAATTGGCAAAAAATAAATAAACAGATGGTGGCAAAGAAATATACACGAAATATAGAAAAAAAAATTTTTTTGACAAAGGACCGAGATCGTCCCTTTTGACGGATTTATTAATTTGGCATTATTTCTCTCTTTTTTAACACAAACAACACTGAGAAACAACATGATTGGTGTAGTTTTGTGTAATAAGTGCCTGTGTTGACGAGCAATGTGGAGGATCATTTGTGTGAAAAACGATGGGATTTTTATCGTGGTAATCCACCTCATCGAAGTATCACCACAATGTCTGCTATCGACTGTTTGACGCCAAACTCTCCTACGATGCATTGAAATGTATAAAACTTGCATTTAGATGCAAATACAAAAAAAATACCGAAGAAATGCCGTATGGGCTTTGTTCCCTTTGCCTTCCCTACATGGGAGAATTTTACACAGTTTTTGGCGGCATCCAACTATGGCGGATGTGATTTTTATTTCAGTGATTGCAATATTGTTTCGGAGTTGATCTTGTTGCGTAAAATCAGTGTAGTTTTGTGTAGTAAGTGTCAATAATAATGAGCAATTTGGAGAATCATAAAAAAAATCGTCAAGTGGTGTGAAAAGTGGTGAGTTTTTTATCGTGGTAATCCAGTGTTTGCCATAGATCGTTTGACGCCTCAGAGTAAACAGAACTGGAGTAGCCATAAGTCAATTTCTCAAACATTTTATTCTGCCATTTCTTGCGGGGGGTGAGGTTACCTCTACACTCAAAGCCAGCACAACGCACAACGTTTTTACAAATGCACACATGCATAATTCGACACACAAATTTAAATTTCACGCACACACACGCTTAAAATAATCACGTGGGGTGTGCGTTTTGACAACGTCACAGCCGCACTCCCCACGAGACTAGCGCTCGAAATTTGAAATCGTAAAATTCTAAAACATGAAAAAATGAAGTAAATAATCATGAAATCTTAAAAATTATAATTACAAATAAAAGGTGACACCATCTTTTAGCATACTCGATGTTTTCTATTTATTTTTACAACAAAAAACAGCACAGGCAGGCATTTTTGCGGGAGCTCTGTTCGCCGCAACGTTTACAATGTTATGGCTGTCAAAATGGCGGCTCAACTAGTTTTATTAAACGTGCAAGCATCCGATGCTTGTGCATTTGGCAGAGGGGAATGTTAGACAAAGGCTACTCCAGTTCTGTTTACTCTGAGTTTGACGCCAAACTCTCCCAAGATGCATTGAAATGCATTATACTAGCATTTCAATGCAAACTACTGAAGAAATGTATACTGAAGACCTGGCTGTATGGGTTCCGTTCCCTTTGCTTTCCCTACATGGGAGAATTTTACGAAAAAAAAAACAAAGGAGTTTTTGGCGGCATTCAACTATGGCCTCAGAGTAAACAGAACTGGAGTAGCCTTTGTCTAACATTCCCCTCTGCCATATGCACAAGCATCGGATGCTTGCACGTTTAATAAAACTAGTTGAGCCGCCATTTTGACAGCCATAACATTGTAAACGTTGCGGCGAACAGAGCTCCCACAAAAATGCCTGCCTGTCCTGTTTTTTGTTGTAAAAATAAATAGAAAACATCGAGTATGCTAAAAGATGGTGTCACCTTTTATTTGTAATTATATTTTTTAAGATTTCATGATTATTTACTTCATCATTTCATGTTATAGAATCCTACGATTTCAAATTTCGAGCGCTAGTCTCGTGGGGAGTGCGGCTGTGACGTTGTCAAAACGCACACCCCACGTGACTATTTTAAGCGTGTGTGTGCGTGAAATTTAAATTTGTGTGTCGAATTATGCATGTGTGCATTTGTAAAAACGTTGTGCGTTGTGCTGGCTTTGAGTGTAGTGGTAACCTCACCCCCCGCAAGAAATGGCAGAATAAAATGTTTGAGAAATTGACTAATGGCTACTCCAGTTCTGTTTACTCTGAGACTATGGCGGACGTGATTTTTATTTCGATGATTGTAATATTGTACGGAGTCTCAGAGTAAACAGAACTGGAGTAGCCTTTGTCTAACATTCCCCTCTGCCAAATGCACAAGCATCGGATGCTTGCACGTTTAATAAAACTAGTTGAGCCGCCATTTTGACAGCCATAACATTGTAAACGTTGCGGCGAACAGAGCTCCCGCAAAAATGCCTGCCTGTGCTGTTTCTTGTTGTAAAAATAAATAGAAAACATCGAGTATGCTAAAAGATGGTGTCACCTTTTATTTGTAATTATAATTTTTAAGATTTCATGATTATTAACTTTATTATTTCTTGTTTTAGAATTCTACGATTTCAAATTTCGAGCGCTAGTCTCGTGGGGAGTGCGGCTGTGACGTTGTCAAAACGCACACCCCACGTGACTATTTTAAGCGTGTGTGTGCGTGAAATTTAAATTTATGTGTCGAATTATGCATGTATGCATTTGTAAAAACGTTGTGCGTTGTGCTGGATTTGAGTGTAGTGGTAACCTCACCCCCCGCAAGAAATGGCAGAAAAAAATGTTTGAGAAATTGACTAATGGCTACTCCAGTTCTGTTTACTCTAAGAGTTTTGTGTAATAAGTGTCTGTGATGATGTGCAATATGGAGGATTATCGAAATAAACGTCAAGTGGTGTGAAAAGTGATGAGTTTTTTATCGTGGTAATCCACCTCATCCAAGTAGCACCACAGTGTCTGACATCGATCGTTTGACGCCAAACTCTCCCAAGATGCATTGAAATGCATTACACTAGCATTTCAATGCAAACTATTGAAGATATATATATTGCAGACATGGCTGTATGGGCTTCGTTCCCTTTGCCTTCCCTACGGGAGAATTTTACAAAAAAAAAAAAAAAACAAAGTAAAAAGTCATAACAACAACACGTTGGGTTGGTTGTGGGTTGGGGTTTTTTAGGTTTTAACACCATGTTTTACAATTTCTTGGCATTCATAAAATGTTATTGATTATTTAATACTAAATAATTAATACTATTTTAAGTTTTGAAGATGGGGAAGCATAGGCACAACGCTAAGGCCCGCCAAATAGTGAAAACTAAAATTGATAATACGGAAACTAATGAAGTAAGCAATGAAACCAAATATTTTTTTATCGTTTATAAAACTTCACTAAATCGATATAATTATTCTTGGTTTGTAGACCAAATATATTGGAATACCAAATAATATGTGGAATTGTTTAATGCTGGCTCATGTCAAAACTAATATTTAACTTTGAAGCATCTCAATTTTATTTTCAGATAAAAGTAGAATTTGCAAGCAATGCATATGGATCGACAGACACTAGTAATCTATTGGTACTGCCTTCAAAGAAGAGGGAAACGAGGGTGGTTTCAGAAAAGAAAGATAAAACTCGATTTCTCTCTAAAGGGCAAAGGAAAAGGTTAGAAAAAATAGTTGAGAAGAAAAAAAAGAAAGAAAATGTGAGTATTATAAATGGTATTGGTGAGATATAGCTTAACCTGTAAACGGTCACAAATCGAGACCAAAAAAATCTAATGTTCGTGTACACTGTTGTTTGCGGTGACCACCAAGGGGTTAATTAGTAGTTTAGGGTTTGATAGTAAAAATATGATTGCTTTTATTAACTGCACTCAGCCAAGCACAGAAACTTAAATGGAAATAGGCTGGACTTGTTGCCAGACTCCAAGACGAGAGGTGGACATCCATAGTAACAGGTTGGAAGGGCCCACCAGGAAAAAGAAAAAGAGGTCGGCTATTGGCACGCTGGACAGATGACATAGTTGGTGTGGCAGGGCAAAACTGGGTATGGAAAGCCCAAGATAGAAACGAGTGGCAGTCTCTGGAAGAGGTCTATACCTCAGGGAGGGTTCTGGTGTGACAAAATTAAAAATTGTGTATTTATAAGTTATAACCTAAAATACCAGAAATAAAGGCTTTTTATTATTTATTATTAATTGCTTGTTTTTATTAGCAGCTATTGTTATTATTATTCTCGGAGACACTTTAAGGATTTACTCTACTATTTGGGTTGGCAGAGCATACTCCAGCATATTGTAATATAGAAACTTTGTTCTATTTAAAGTGCATTCCAAATGCGTGAAATTTCCTTGGAGTACAGTAAAATTTTAATGTAGGACGTTCCAAGATACATCAAAGTGTAACCAAATATAGAAGTTGCTCTGACAAGGGAAACTTTTAACAGTTGAAGTAAATTTTACCCTGCTTTGGATTGCACCCATAATAAATGATTTTGATGGGGTCGTGCTTCTGTTTTTAAATGCTTGCAAGTAAATATTTAAAAGTAAATTTATTACTTTTCAGAGAGCAGCTCTTTTGGAATCTCTGTCACAAGTTCAGGCTTCACCAAATGAGGTTAATCAAATGACAACAATATCAGCTGTGCAGACATTGGGTCTTAGAAAACTCAATGAATTCAATTTAGAATCCCACTCCATTGAGACTGAGCCAGTGGAGAAGAAATTTAGTAGTATTGCAGGTAAATTTTGTATAATTAGTTATTGATTTGGTTTTTGGCCTCTATAAATGCTGTTTGCTTGATAACGAAAAATATTCAAATAGAAGTTAAAAAAATATTTATTGCTTATTTATTTATTTATATAAAGTGGTAATTGGCCCTTACTGTTTCTTCATGAGAAAGGCCTGTGCCCAGCAAGGGACCTATAGGCTTAGGATGTTTAATACTTGTTTTTAAATGATATAAAAATATATTTCCTAATTTTGAGCACGGTTACAAACACATTATCAATGTGTAGTAGTCAAACAAGTTAAATAGTAAATTAAAGTTATAAGTGTAAAAAATATTTAATTTAGCTTATAGTATTACTAAGTGAGCGACTGATTGACAGATGAAAAAGCAGAACTACAACTTACAAACATTAATTAGAGTTACTTAAAACAAAATAAGAAGCTTTATAATATTGTTGAGACCTTATATTTGTTTGAGAGTCAACGTTACATTCTGCATTATTTCAATAATTGGCAAATGTTTTATTTTATACTGAGCAGCATAAAAAAAAGAACCTTACGTAATATCTATGGTTATACATTTCCTAGGAATTGTATACAAATTGTAGATGCCCTCTGTATTTTTAGTTGCTCACTTAGTAATTTAGTTGCTCATCTAAATTATTAAGTTTAGTTAAGGTAAGTTTAGTTAATTTAGTTGTATCTGAAATGGATTAATCACAACCCACAT
The DNA here is from genome assembly GCA_910589355.1 of Parapoynx stratiotata. Lineage (NCBI taxonomy): Eukaryota > Metazoa > Arthropoda > Insecta > Lepidoptera > Crambidae > Parapoynx > Parapoynx stratiotata. The sequence continues at coordinate 7,330,386 of OU342479.1, forward strand.
TTTGTAAGCTTGTTCTGGATTTAATTATTAATCAATATTCGTCGTAAGTTAAATTACCGCATACCACTCATACCGCTCAAGTTATTTATATGTCGCAAAGTTATTTTTATTTGATAATTCCCCATTATTAATTTCAATTTCTTAATGATTTCAAATTTTTAGGGGCTAAAAAACGTTTACGGCTTTTGAAACTGTACAACTCTGACAAAATTAAGAAATCTAAATATGATCCGAATGTGGTTGGCTTAGAGGAATCTTCAGATGAACTGAGCTCTGACTCTGAAGATGATGATGATATAAAAGTTGTTGAAAATGGTGATAACAATGAGGAAGAACCTATTGTTTTAAACAACACTGCAACAGCAGAGAGTGCTATTGAAAGTATTGAACCAGAAACAGTCAATGTAATAAATACTAGGAAAACATTTGAAGAAAAAAGTAAACAAAGTAATAAGGACGAAAATGTAAGCAACAAAGTTACTACAGATGAAATAAAAGAGGAAGTAAAAAAACCACTGCTACAACATCCAACACAGCATGTAGATGTGAAAAGAGATCCAAAAGTTCAAGTTTCGAGATTAAAATTGCCAATATTGGGTGAAGAACAGAGGATAATGGAATTAGTCAATGAAAATGAGTTTTTAATTGTAGCTGGTGAAACAGGTGAAGTAACTAATGAAATTGACAATTATTTCGAATCTTTGCATATCCTTCAATTGATCCATACTAATATTATAAATGCGAAAGTAATTCTGTCTGTCTCGCTTTCACGTCAAAACTACTGAACTAATTTAACCGAAATTTGGTACACAGATAGTCTAGTACCTGAGAAAGGACATAGGCTACCTTTTATTCTAATATTCCCATGGGAACGGGTGTCATGCGGGTGAACGTCAAAAAATTTAAATAACACCTCTCCGAAAAATGAAAGACAAATTTACGCCACTATGAACATTGCTTCTAATAATAGAGTAGGAGTACATTTTTTCAATTCCACCAATTGAGGCTACTGTTTCAATTTGATTTAGTGTCGAATAGCCTATTTATTGAGGAAGGCTATAAGCTACATACCATAACACTATCTCAAGTCAAAGTAACTATTCTACGCGAATGAAGTCGCGGGCAAAACCTAGTTTCTAATAAATCTTATATGAATTATTTTAGGAAGTGGTAAAACAACACAAATACCACAGTTTTTATATGAAGCAGGGTATACAGAATCTAAAATGATAGCTGTGACGGAACCACGGCGCGTAGCGACTGTGGCTATGGCAGCTCGTGTGGGACAAGAATTAGCTTTGAGCAGTCAAGAAGTTTCTTACCTGATGCGGTTCGAAGGAAATGTCACTAAGGATACTAAAATTAAGTTTATGACTGATGGTAAGTACTTTCTCTCTCTTTTTAGGAGGAGCTCGGTGGCGTAGTGGTTAGTACGCTTTGGCTTTCGATCGAAAACAAAGCTACCTTCACCATGGTCAGGCCGTGGATGGGTGACAAAAACTTTGTGATCTCGAACTCCTCCGTGCTTCGGAAGGCACGTTAAGCCGTTGGTTTCTACCCACCAACCCGCATTGGGCCAACGTGGTGGTGTTACGGCCCATACTTCTCATGTGTTTCTCCATTAGGAAGGCCTGTGCCCATCAGTGGGACGTATATAGGCTGTGGACGAAGTATTTTAGCTGTTAAATATCAACAGCTATTACTTGCTGTTTTTAAAAAGCTTTTCAGTCACATCTGAATTATTAATGAGCTCTCTGTGAAGATACCTGAACTTGACATAAACTTTCAAAGCCTTTCCAAGTTTAGAAACACCCTAATATTAAATCACGTATCATGACATAAGTAAGTTTTTTTTATTTTTAGTTTATATTATATTGTGTAACACGCAAGAAATGATTAATGTTGTCTTTTTTTCTTGTTTTAAGTGATAAAGATTTGTTTGTTTTTTTCTTAATTACCTTTATATTAAAAGAAAATACTTTTATAACTACTTGCATGTTGTGATTACCTGTAACTGTAAGTGCAGTAAGATCCATTATTTTTTGAACTCACAAGACTATTGTAATGCTGTATCTTATGTTGGTGATCCATTAAATAAATAAATAAATAAATTATGTAAACTTTTTACTCCTACTTTTCTAATTTTACAACTTTTTTTTATTATTATTTTTAATACTGTTTTATGTAGTCTATGCATAATTTGTTCTAGGTGTACTCCTAAAAGAGATTCAAACTGATTTCCTTCTTAGCAAGTACTCAGTAGTAATCATAGATGAAGCCCATGAGAGAAGTGTGTATACAGATATACTGTTAGGTCTGTTGTCCAGAATCGTTCCTCTGCGGCGTAAACGAAACACTCCGCTGAGACTCATTATAATGTCTGCCACACTGAGACTTGAAGATTTTACGGAGAACATTAGATTGTTTAAGGAACCGCCACCTGTTATTAAGGTATGATTTTAAATAACAACTTATTATGGGCCTGAGAAACCTTTATCCGAATTTATTTGTAGCTTATGCCCGCGTCTTCGTCTGCGTAGACTAGTTGCTTTGTGATAGTGTGCTGGTAGGTATACGTGGTCTATAGCCTTCCTCAATAAATGGGCTATTCAGAATATATAAATATCCTGAATATATATAAACATCCAAGACTGAAGATGGTTGGGCCATGGATGGGTGGGCAAAACTTTGTGATCTCGAGCTTCTCCGTGCTTTGGAAGGCACGTTAAACCGTTGCTTCCGTTCGCTATTGCGCCCGTTTCTACCCACAAACCCGTATTGGGCCAGCGTGGTGGTGTTGCGGTCCATACTCATGTGTTTCCCCTTGAGGAAGGCCTGTGCCCAGTGGGACGTATATAGGCTGAGGACAGGAACCTGCTGCTATGCTGTCTTCTTCTTTCTGCCTGTTGGGTTGTGTGTGTGGAATGTAGTAAAGAAGGCCTTGTTGGTTCGAAATGGTTAATTCTTGAGCACTGTTTACAACACAGGTTTAGCACTTTGTTGTATTGGAAATACCCACTGATAGATTTATTTAAATACTTGTCGAAGAGAAACTATTGGGTCCTTACCCATGAAATTGGTGTTTTTATTCTGTCTTAGGATTTTGTTTGTAACTATTAAGATTCGAGAGTATTCCTAAAAAATAATTACCTCGTCTAAAAATAGACTATTTTTTTGAGCTCTTTTGATTTATTTTGATAATTTGTTGTAAGTTTAATTGTGTTAAAATTGGACACGGAGACAACTCTTTCTAAGTGCCTCCCGAATACATCATTTTATTTGCATTCACTTAAAAACGATAAATAATTTTTATGAAGAGTGATATTACACATATTACTAAAGCTTGTCTAATGATACATGCCAAATATTATTATCTCTGGATTTGTCGTTGTGAAGAAAACTGATAAAATGTTAGTAAGGAAAATGCAGAATTCCCCAAAATCTCCATAAAAACACCAATTTCATAGGTAAGGACCTAATATAATACTTAAATTGAGAGGCAGGAGCACGTCCTCTTAGCACCGTGGTCGGAAGTAGAAAGATTAACGCTAAGCGTTACTTTAGTGATGTGACGTGAAACTAGAGTTGAGTAACATTTGGCATGTTCCAATTCACTGCCCTTTTCCAATTCTAGGTGGGGTGGACACAGCACGTCTTCCTCTGCTATTCTTTGTCACTGGTTATCACGAAAACTCCTTATGAGCCATTTCTTATATTCTAATATCATGTTTTGCGCATTCAACTCTTTGGCCTTCTGCTCAGTCTTCTGTTCAGTACAGCATTCTTCTTGTTAGTTTCTTGACATTCATCCCTAATCACATGAGCTTTCTCTGCTAATCTATTGCACCATAAGAATCCTGTCACTCGCAGTTCAACAGTACTTAAGGGACAAGATATTTTATATTTCAAATTTTCCAAGATAACTAGGCCATTCCCTCTATACCTATCATGATTTGATCCAATTACAGATAGATTCGAGGCAATTTCCAGTAACAGTGCATTTCAACAAACATACGTATAGTGATTATTTAATGGAAGCTTTTAAGAAAACCGTGAAAATACATACAAGGTTACCCGAAGGTGGAATTTTAATATTTGTGACTGGACAACAAGAGGTAGGAATAATAAAAAATAAGATATTATAAATTTATTTACAAAAAAAAACTTAACCAATTCTGATTTATTTTAAAACACAAGTCTTCATCAGATAAGTTGTTCCGTTGTTCAATACTTTGAGTATAATTTTAAAGAACTGGAAGAAATTTTGTTTATGAAATTCTTACCGAAGTATTTATTAAGTTGTAGTATTTTCTAATGACATTGAGTGCCTTCATTAGCATTTTTATTTTAGGTGCGGTATTTAGTTCGTAAGTTGAAGGCGTCGTTTCCTTACCGTAAAGATATAGATTATTCTAAGCTAATATCAAAGAAAAAACCAGCAAGTGAAGCAGATGCAGCGTTTGACTCTGAACCTGAGGATATTGAGTCTGATGATGATGAGGTACGCAAATAAAATATTAAGTATTCATATAAAATATTAGATTAAAGATAAAACGAAAATTTAGGGTCAGTATTTGATCCGTGGTCAGGTTGAGCTAAAGGTTAAAATACGGACCAATGTCGAAAACGTATGATGTTGTGATAATAGGCTAGTTGACTCATGAAAAGTAATGAAAATAATGTTTAATTCACATATTACATAGTACAAGGGTCCGAAATATACCAAGTTCAATAAATTTAAATAAGGGATTGCTGTAGAAATTCAATTTAAACATGTCTTAGAAAAAGGATGATATAGAATATACATACGCGTACACCCGTAAAGGATAGAAATAAAGTATGTGTCAAAACTATGTTGCTATGCTAATAAACATTTTCCCAATAATCATAATGTTAATAAATAAGCAGTAACATATTTGGAAAAATAAAAGACTTTGTTGTTATTATTTATTTTTTATTTTATTTTATTTTTCTTGGGAGAATAAACATTATCACTTTAGAATAATATTACTTAAGATTAAAATACATATTAAAAAAAGCGATTGTGGAACCCACAACATTCTCCACAAATTAAGTTGAAAATCATGCCAAAGACGTATTATGAACAAATATAAGTATATATCCCGTCTCCTAAGGGTTTGTCAGGGACCAGGCAAAAGCACCATAAAAACAGTCCTTTGCCATAGTCCGCGCTTCACCAAGCAGTGACTACACTCAGCGTGACAGGAGGTGAGCCCGTCGCCGCTGTAAGCTGTTAGATGTTTGTGTAGTTCTAAATCCATTAGTGGTATAACAAAGAACTATGTATAAATCAAGTAAATTGTAAAAAATGGCAGGTAATCTATTAAGAATATTTAAAATAACTAATTTTAAATATTTCCCTTTAAGTATGGGTAATTTACATTTTCTTCGACAGGTATCCCTAAAACGCATAAAACCCGGCTAAATTCAGATAACACTTAAAATGGCAGCCTCCCTTGACTTTCGTTGACATGTTTTCTTAGTCGGCAAATACGATAAAGCAACAAATTTTCATTAGCTATTTATCGTATTTTTCACGCTCTTTTGTACACGTTTTAATGTAAATAAGCGGTAACTAGTAATAGTACACTTAGCGATGAAATATGGGACTTACGTGTGAAACGTTATGTTTTCGTGTTTTCGTTCACTGCGACTTTTGCAGCCGATAATACAACACTGTACCATTGCTTATAAAGGTAGTGGAGTAAAACACAATAAATACAAGTATGATTAAGCAGTAAACACAGTCCAAAACGTAATATTTCACGACGACACAAAGAAACACACATTACTGTTTGGCACATACGGTACGTGTCAGACAAATAAAAACACGAACTCTAATAAGGACAGAAAATAGTATACCTATCTCTACCGCACTTAGGAAAACACTGTTTAACTAGCTTGTTCGCTCTTGACATTGACATAAGCATGTCAGTTCTATATCATCCTTTTTTTAAGAAACATGTTTTATATTTACTTTTTCTTTCATTTGCCAAAAACGCTATCCACCATGTTCGTGACATTAGTTATGTAACAATTCATGTAAACAATTACTACGCATGATCATATTCCGTCACACGCCAGGCGCAACCAATCAAGCATGTCTATCGGCTTTGTCACACATGCGTATTGATTTGTTTACAATAATCGTGACGCTACGGCACAGATAATTCATAGACCATCAGGACCGAAGCCGTTTTTGACATATAAGCAAAAACGTAATTTATAATTTAAAATTAATTGTGTTATAGGCTTCAGAATTTTTTTTTATTATTTTTTATGGTGATGGCTATCAGTAATTAATCATTTGGGGCCCAATAAAAAAAGGGTCAACTATCCTATTGCTTGTTTGTCACGAAGCTTTAAGAATCGCGTAAAGTAAAGTTGTACCGTTCTCAAGGTGGAGAAAGAGATGAAACGAGCCAGAAAAGCGAGACGGAAAGCCAAGCTCAAAACGAAGACATTGCCTAAAATCAATCTGGATGATTACGACATGCCAGCCGATGACGGGCAGGCCGACCTAGTCGATGGGGAGTATGACAGCGAAGGGCACCTCAGCGACTCAGGTATGGTTCTAGGACGTGTACTTAAATATCATTTAAATATGTATAGCAATATACTGATAAATAATAAAGGTCAAAACATTTTTCGCCATCTGTTGACGAAATTGTAATCGAAATTGTACAGTCAAGTGCATAAATATGTATCTTGAAAACCATTACAATATCATGTATGTATGTAAGGATTCACGAAATATGTGACACTTTTCTCATCCTTATTATGTCTTCACTTTTGTTCCATAAATATGTAAGTAACTAAGTGTGCAATAATATATATCTATCTATATTATGGTATCATAATATATGTGACACTTTTCTCTTCGTATTATGTTGGTATTATGCCTTCGGTTTTGTTCCAAAAATATGTAAACTAAGTGAGCAATAATATGTCGCTAAAAAGGTTTGTATAGATAGATGAGCCAATAAAAAAAAAAGTATATATTCTTTGTATTTTTTTGACACTATTGACATAAATTTAAATTTTGAATTTCAATTCTTTTAAATGTTGACAATTGTTTCTTGCTATGAAACAGAGAAAGTAAATACTGCAAAATGTCTCGAACAAACGGAAAAACTCGATACAAAACAAATTGTCTTTTAATGAATACATGTTTTTGATCAATTTCTGCAAACATATTTACGACAGTTAGATTGGATACTTTCTTAATAAACTTTCATTGATATATACTTTTGACACGTTTGTTTAGATACATATTTATGCACTTGACTGTATAAATATAGGAATCTCGAGGTCTTTATGTAAAATGTAATTTTATAGAACTATGTATGTGACTGTTTGTTTCTGATAAATAAATATATAAATAAATGAAATTACCGAAGGCTTTGTCCTGTGATGTATATGTAAGATACTCAACAAGGTTTGCTCTCCCTTTTTTAAAGTAGAAAATATAACTTTAGTAGGCTAAAAACTTGAATTATATTGCTATAACGTTTATACATTACAGTCTTTATTCCGTTCTGACAAGAGTAATTTACTGTCAAAAGTGTAAATATTTTTTTGCACGTGACTTTCCATCCGAAATACGGACTAACTCGAGATCGGTTTCGGTTATACTTCCATTGTCTAAACATAACAAAGTTTTTTAAGCTACCCAGTCTCCTCCAAGAAACTACTTAGATCGATATTTTTTGGTGGTACATTTCTCCCTATACAGGGACGGCAAAGAGAACTAAGCCCATACAGCCATGTCTATCGTAATAATATTTCTTCAGTAGTTAACATTGAAAAGTTAGTTTAAAGCATTTGGCGTTTGGCGTCTTGCAATCGATGGCAGAGGTCTTGTAGGTGGTGTTACTTCGATGAGGTGGATTACCACGATAAAAATTTCATCGTTTTTCACACCGCTAGACGCTTATTTCAATGATCCTCCACATTGCTTATCATTATTGACACTTATTACACAAAGTACACTGATTTTAGGCAACAAGGTCCATTCCGAAACATTATTACAATCACTTAAATAATAATTACGTCCGCCATAGTTGAATGGCGCCAAAAACTCTCACTACTTAGATCGTAGGTAAATGTAAAACTACCCCCAGATGCGGAAGAAGACGGCCTAGCTCCAGTAATCAAGTCCTGCAGGCAGCCTCTATGGGTGCTGCCTCTATACTCTATGCTCAGTTCGTCGAAGCAGGCCAGAGTGTTCGCGTCCCCGCCGTTCGGCGCGAGGCTATGCGTCGTCAGCACGGATGTGGCTGAGACATCTCTCACGATACCCGCTATAAAGTATGTGGTGGACACCGGGAAGAAAAAGATGAGGTGGGTTTTTGATGTTTTGATTTTGAAATGACCTTGTAAAGGCACTTGTGTTTTTTTGTTATTATCATCATCATCGACCAGTTTTCGTGCAGTGGGACTCCCCTAATAATGTTTTTGACTCGTCATATGTGTAACTCCGTGGTCGAGTGGTCTGTACGCCGGTCTCAAGGCGCCATCTCGAGAGGTTCTGGGTTCGATCCCCGGTGGGGGCAAATGTTTGGGTGATGAATTTTCAGGCATTTGTTCACCAGTCTTGGATGTTTATTTATATTCAGGATATTTGTATGTATTTATCTATTAAATATATTTATCCGTCATCTAGTGTCCGTAACACAAGCAGCATTAGTTGCTTAAAATGGGGCTAGTTGATAGGTGTGAATGTCTAAAGATTTTTATTTTTTTATTTAAGTAAAGAAATAATATTGAGATCTTTACGGTTTTTATTACATAACACCTTATAAGAACAGAACATCGTAAATATTTTTAACTAGCTGTTGCCCACGACTTCGTCCGCGGTTACTATGATTTTTAACTATCCCACGGGAACTCTTTAATTTTCTCTCAATGTCTCAGCCCGATCGGTTTAAAATTTACAGTTTCATCTCCTATTTTATCCCCTTGGGGGTAGAATTAATCAAAATCCTTTCTTAACGGATGCCTACGTCATAACATCTACCTGCATGGCAAATTTCAGCCCGATCCGTCCAGTGGTTTGGGCTGTGCGTTGATAGATCACTATGTCAATCAGTCACCTTGAGTTATATATATATATATATAGATAACACAAACAAAAAACATATATTACTTTTAGGGAATGAAAAATTTTGCAATAACATTTTCACCTTTTACTCAGCACAGTAGAAACCTGTCTTTTAATTCACCAAAAGAGCCAGAGAAAACATCCACATCGTTACTGATCTCATTATAGAATGAACACCAATGATCTTCACCAGATGTTGATAGACTGCACATTATTATAGGGTGTATGACCACGTGACCGGCGCGAGCGCATGGCGCGTGGTGTGGACGTCGCAGGCCAGCGCAGAGCAACGCGCCGGTAGAGCCGGCAGGGTGGGCGCGGGGCACGCCTACAGATTGTACAGCAGTGCGGTCTTCCAACATGAATGCCCACCGCATCACCCGCCCGATCTCTGCCGCCGGCCGGTCGATGACCTCGTGCTTACAATGCGCTGTATGGGGATCGATAAGGTAATTGTTCACGTGCTTTTTATTGTTTACAGTTTGCTCACTATACATGATTATTTTCACGCCTTCATACTGGTGGGGTAGATAAATTACAGTCTTCCAATTGATCCTGGCATAGACCTATCGCTTTATCTACTTTTATTGAGTACTTTAGCCATGTGGTTGCAGCTCTTTTAAATAATACTACCCATCTCTTTCCTTGGGTGTCATAAAAGGCGTCTAATGGACTTAGAACTGCACAACCATTCAATAGATAATAGTGGCGACGGGCTCGCCACCTGTCACGCTGAGTGTACTCACTGCTTGTTGAAGCGCGGACTATGGCAATGCTTCTTTTGCGGTGCTTTTCCCTAGTCTCTGTCTTATTCTTAGGAGATAATAGTCGTGATTATATGTATGTATGTACGTTTAATGTCCTGATCTGGTCCTCCTGCAGAATGTCCACGATTTGGTTGTGGTACGTTCGCTTAAGTTCACCTCCAAGTTTCCAATTCACATCAGCAAAACAATCAAGCATCCCTTTCTCGATGTTGGTGTCTATGTTTAACTAATAACACTCAAAAAATCATGTACAGAAAAATAGACAAATTATTGACTTCTATTAATATTTCATCTTTGTTTGCGTTAGAATGGGAAGAAGTACGTTTTCACATAAAAAAAGTTTTAAAAGTTTTAGTTAATTACCACAATTCTTATTATCATTATTCTGTTTAATCGTTTTCTTTTTTTAACTAGGTTGCAAACTTCCCTTTCCCAACGGCTCCAGATAGGATGCAATTGCGTTTAGCCGAGAAACGACTACAAACGCTAGGGATTCTGGAAGTTGTTGAGTCGAAAAACAAAAGGAAGGACGACGAAGTGGTAAGTCTTTACCTGTACTCGCTCTGTGCACAATTTATTGAATTTTAATTCACAAAAAACATTTAAATTTTAGTTTCACAGAAAAAAAATAAAAAATCCCTATTATGGATTTTTCATTCAAATTTTGACATGTTTCCACAAATGACTGGTTTACCCTTCCATTGTAGATGCTGAAAGTGACTCCATTGGGTAAAGCAGTATCTGCTTTCCCTCTCCTACCCAGATACGGCAAGATGTTGGCACTCAGTCACCAACACAACCTCCTTTCGTACACGATAGCGTTGGTCGCTGCCCTGTCAGTACAAGAAGTAAGTTTAATTAAACGTATTTGGAAAAGCCATTACTAATGCAACTTTGGGTTGAGAAAGCTTTGAAGTACCATCATCGTTTTTTTAAAAAAAATCTCATACAATGACACCACTTACCTAATGGTAAGCAGTAGATGAGTCGTAATGTGAATTGATACGGCAACAGAAAGGCCAGGCCAACTTAACGTTTCAGGTTCATAAGACGTCATTTCACGCCCTTTTTTAAGGAACATCTTAAAATACAAACGCAAGCGCGTAATTTTAGTGCACACATTTGAAACACAGGGAGGGAGGGATGAATGTCACATTACAAGAAGGATGCTGAGCATGGATGTGGACGGACCTAGAGTTAGAGGAAGACCAAAGAAGCGATGGATTGAATGCGTGAAGAATGATATGAGGATAAAAGAAGTGGATGCTGAGCTGACGAGTGACAGAGGAGAATGGAAGAAGAAGACATGTTGTGCCGACTCCACCTAGAGTGGGAAAAGGGAAGAAGAAGAAGATTTGAAACACATCAAATTTACCTACAGGCAGCAATGTTTCATTTCTAAGACGCTTAGCAAATAAACATTACCTACATTACATAGGTCAAGTTCGCAACAACTCGGCAAATTGCTTTAACAGAACCCTGACTTGCTCCTACTTTAAATAGACCCTCCATTTACTTGTCGAGATTTATATAAAACAAAGGTTGTATTTAAATTTTCTAGTTAATGACTGGCAAGCCAGACAGCTGGCTGGCGTCTGGCAACACACTCCTGCTTGGAGACCCCGGAGTGCTACTGCGAATAGTCGGCGCTGCCGAGTTCGCATACGTTAAAGGAGAAGAGGAGCTGTTTTGTGCTAAATACGGCCTCAGGGAAAAGGTTCGTAATTAATTAGCGTTACGGTATAATTTGAATTGTGAACAATCCAGATTTTATTAATACTTGTTTTAACAAAAATGCTTTTCGATTCAGTAAACCCATAAGTAAAGGATTGCCTTATTTTATATTCTACATTTCATTTATATATCGTTCTATTGTTTTGCCCTCTGAGTATAAACACCGCATTATGATAGTTATCATGTTTTATCACATTCAACTGTCAAAGTACTATATGGAATTTGATAATTGAGCGTAATAAAAACGTGATATATGTCATAAGGCGCTGCTCATGCTATTTAGGCTGGCTGGTAGTAAAAACTGGCAGTCAAAACAGTTATTTTTCATTCTTAAAAGATTTCTTATTATTTTTTGGAGACTTGAAATTCTATTCCAAAAAGTTTGTAACATTCTGACTCATTTTTCAGGCAATTAAAGAAATACGAAAGCTACGTAAGCAGCTGACCTCCGAGATCAACCTCAGTATAGCGGGCGTTGATGTGACGGTAGACCCGGATATGAAGCCTCCGGATGACCACCAGGCGAGGTTGCTGCGGCAATTGGTACTTAGCGGATTGGGAGACCAGGTCGGGAGGAAGATTGGATTGGACGAAGTTAAAGAAGGTTTGTGTAGCTTTTAAACAAACATCAGTAAAGCCATCCATCGCCCACCCATCCACCCACGTATCTCTTCCCTTGGCCTTAGGTGTCGTAACAGGCGACTAATGGACTTAGAACTGCACAACCATCCAACAGCTTATAGCGGCGACGGGCTCACCACCTATTACGCGGAGTGCAGTCACTTCTCGGTGAAGCGCGGACTATGGCAATGGACTGCTTTTGCGGTGCTTTTGCCTAATCTCTGACTAACCCTTAGGGGATAATAGTCCTGATTATATGTATATTATAGAGAGAGATATTCCTCCTTCAACTGGTACTTAGCGGGTTGGAAGACCAAGTCGCGAGGAAGACTGGGTTGGAGATGGTTAAGGAAGGTTTCTATAGCTTCATGTATGGATTGAATAAAATTGGTGAACCTTGATAGATTTTCAACCTTATCACGATGGACTTAAAGTACAGAAATGCTGAGGAAATTTGCAAGGGTTTGATATTATTGTATAAATAATTGACATATTTTATTTATTCTACTATGAGACGTGATGATTATATTGTTATATTTATAACTGTCTACATTATATAACTTGACTATTATAAATAGGGAAGTAATCAATTGGGCAGCCATTTCATTATTTGGTCAGCAGCAAAAAGGTCAGCCGAAAAATCATTTGGGCAGCAAACAAATATCTTGGCATCAATATAATTATTTGGGCGACAACATAATTATTTGGCCAGCAAAATAATTATTTGGGCAGAAGAATAATTAATTGGGCAGCAAAATAATTATTTCAGCAGTAAGCAGTCTGTAGCAATATGTTTTGTGTCATCAAAACATGATATTAAACAATTTGGCAGCAGAGGAAACATTTGAGCTGCTGCTGAATTAGTTAATTTGCTGACCAATTTAGAAATATTTTCTGCCCATAAGTTGCTGAACAATTAGTTAGTTTAGCTGACCAATTGTATTTATTTGCTGACCAAAATTGGAATATTATCCTAACCGTTTAAATAACTCTTAGAAATATAATACTGTCATCGTAACAAGTTTCTATTATTATGAATATAGTGAAATAAGAGCAAGAAATGTGGTGTAAAATTGGATGAAAACCAAGAAAGGTAAGGTTGGATAGCTTAGACTCATAGAGAGAATAAATTCATTGTGAATGAAGCGAAAGGTGTGTACCAAGATCGATTGAAGGCTGCAATCTCCACCTACACTACCGAGATTCGTCGGCGCTCGGTGGAGGAGCTCGGTGGCGTAGTGGTCAGTGCGCTTTGGCTTCGATCGAAAACAAAGCTACCTTCGCCATGGTCAGGCCGTGGATGGGTGACCAAGACTTTGTGATCTCGAGCTCCTCCGTGCTTCGGAAGGCACGTTAAGCCGTTGGTCCCGGTCGCATTTGTGACCGTTTCTACCCACCAACCCGCATTGGGCCAGCGTGGTGGTGTTACGGCCCATACTCCTCATGTGTTTCTCCATGAGGAAGGCCTGTCCCAGCAGTGGGACGTATATAGGCTGATGACTACCGAGATTAATGCATGAATATTATACGATTATTTAAATCTCGTAGGTGAAGACAAACGCAAATTCAAATACGCGTACCACTGCGGCGAACTAGACGAGCCAGTGCACCTCCACTCGGCGTCCATCCTGCGCAAGAGCATCCCCGAGTGGGTGGTGTACCAGGAGATGTACGAAGCGGGCGTAGACGACAACAAGAAGATGCTGATGAGGAACGTTACTGCTATAGAACCGGAATGGCTGCCGGTGTATGTGCCGCAACTTTGTAATTTGGGTGAGTGAATTAAAATAAGGTTTGTTCTACATACATATTAGGTCCTTACCTATGAAATTGGTCAAACTTGGACCTCCCGGCAAAAATGGACTCAGGGCAAAGAATAAGCAAGGTTCAGAATGTTATTTGAAGTGTTACACCTAGGTTTTGTACCTAATATTAGGTCCTTAACTATGAAATTGGTGTTCTGTATGGAGATTTTGGGGATGTCTGCATTTTACATACTAACATTTTATCAGTTTTCTTCACAACGACAAATCCAGAGATAATAATATTTGGCATGTATCATTAGACAAGCTTTAGCAATATGTGTGTGAACACGCTTGATAAAAATTATTCATCGTTTTTATGTTAATGCAAATCAAATGATGTATTCGGGAGGCAGTTAAAAATAATTGTCTTTGTGTCTAATTTTAACACAATTAAACTTACAAAAAATTATCAAATTAAATAATACGAGCTCAAATATATGGTCTATTTTTAGAAGAGGCAATTATTTTATAAGAATGTTCTGAAACTTAATAGTTACGGACAAATTGCAAAGACAGAATAAAATCACCAATTTCATAGGTAAAGACCCAATATCATAACGCCCCGAAGGGGTAGGCAGAGGTGTTAAACACTGACAGATATGTTAGGTCCCCATGTAACAGGTGGCGAGCCCGTTGCCATGCACCGGGCACAAGTTTTATCAGTGGTACAGGCGGTGGAATCGAACCCGCGTTTCCCGTGAAACGCCCACGAGAAACGCCTGTCCACACCTACACCAATTATAATGTGTTTTTCACGTCATTCATGTCATATTTCGTCAGTCTTATTATTCTGTAGTTACCGACTATAATTTATAATCAACTTTAGGTGGAATATTGTATAGCTAATACTCTTCGTTGTCATAATTTAGGGGTAGCTGTTACAAAAAAAAATCCGCCTAACGCCAGTCGCAACCAATCAAGCATAACTGTCGCCTATGTCACGCATGCGTATTGAATTGTTTACAGTAATCGTGATTCAACTGCACAGATAATTCATAGACCATCAGGACCGAAGGCGTTTTTGACATTTCAGCAAAAACGTTAGTCATAATTTAAAATTTACTGTGTTAGGCTTCAGTTTTTTTTTATTTTTTTTTATGGTGATGGCTATCAGTAATTAATCATTTGGCGCCAAATAAAAAAAGGGTCAACTAGACTATTTGGGTATTCTAACCGCACGAAGGCTACATGAAATGCTAAAAGTTGTCAAAAATATTTTTTTTTTTTTTATCCAGGAGAACCTCTGTCGGATCCTGAGCCGAGGTATGACGAGAATACTGGTCGAGTCAAGTGCCATTTCAAGGGAACATTTGGAAAGGCTGGTTGGGAGTTGCCTACTGTCGAAGTAGACTTCCCGGACAAAATAGACCGATACAAGTAAGTACAGTGGAGTTATATAAATGCTTAACCTCAACGGCCAGTAAATGAGACACAATGGAAACATCTATTGCTCGCGAATACCGGTGTTCGTGGTGACCGCCAAGGGGTTACAAAGGATTTATTGTAGGTATTCTTATGAAGAGACCGCGAGAGTCGAGTTGGGACGGACGGTAGTACTGCTTTTTGACATCTTGCTCTATGCCAATCATTTATTTATTAAATGTAGTAGATTTATATGGGGTGTTATTTAAACAGTTACCATTTTATTTATTCCTATTTATTGGTCAGCAAAAAAATACAAAAGTATGGGCTGCAACTCAAATGTTTACTCTGCTGCGAAATTGTTTATTAATAATATGTGTTTTGATGGCACAAATATTGTTTTTAAGGGTCATAAAAAAATAACCTTAACTTAACATCTATCAGAATACATTACCTAGGAATTTATCCTTTATGCTTTATGGATCCTTTTCCTAGATTTTAAACATTTAAGGAATATATAACATTGCTGTCAAAATAATTATTTAGCAGCTTAACAAATTATTTTACTGCCCAATTAATTATTCTGCTGACCAAATGATTTTTCAGCTGATCTTTTTGTTGCTGACCAAATAATTAAATGGCAGCCCAATTAATTACTTCCCATTTATATATCCACAATATACAACGTCCGATTTTCCATCTGACCAAACCCAATTTTCGTATGGCTAAATGTGGTCTTAAGGAACACAGTGCTCCTTAAACTCTGTCTACCCCTACGGGGATTATAGGCGTGATTTTATGTATGTGTATGTAAGATATAACGTTTTTTAGTAAGTTTTTTATTATGGAATATAGAGGAATAGAGGAGCTCGGTGGCGTAGTGGTTAGTGCGCTTTGACTTTCGATATCGAAAACAAAGCTATCTCCGCAAGTCAGGGTGTCCAAAACTTTGTGATCTTCAACTTCTCCGTGCTTCTAAATGCACGTTAAGCCCTTTGTCCCGGTCGCTATTGCAACCTTGAAACCTTGACCCACTAACCGGCATTGAGCCTCATGTCTTTCTCCATGAAGAAGGCCTGTGCCCAGCAGTGGGACGTATATAGGCTGATGAACGAACGAACTATGGAATAATTAAAATGTTACAACATTGACGCATCATTTCATTTTACTATAAATAAAGATTATCATCATTATCCTGCCCTTTTCCCAATTTCATTTGGGGTCGGCGCAACGAGTCTTTCTCCTCCACTCTCCCCTATCACACGCCATATCAACATTCACTCCCATTCTAGCCATGTCCTCATTCACACAATCTATCCATCTCTTCTTTGGTCTTCCTCTCCCTGCATTACCATCCACTCTCATATTCATAACTCTTCTTGTTACATGCTCATTCTCTCTCCTCAAAACATGTCCACACCACGACAGCCGCTTTTCTCTCAACTATAAATAAAGATTATGTCGCTTATAAAAAGAGCAGTGTGCAAATCCGATATCTTTTGTTGCACATTGTTCATATTAAACAAAGGAGTATTTGCACTATGTGGCAGTAGTTTAGATATACATGATCTGAATTAAGATGCAAATGAGAGAATTATCAACGGTCATTGTTACTAACCGTAAATAACTAAAGATACTAATCTCTCTTTTCATTGCCGCTATGCATTATTCGTATGTCCGTTAGCTGAGTCAGTCAGTGACGTTCACGCAAAAAAAGTCCTTATAGTGTTTATAAATAGGTGCTTATTTTATTTTACCCTTGTTTCTTGCAAGGTTCTTTTAATATATTATTTTATTTTCCCAATAAGGATGACATTGTTTGCGCTTTGTTTATTATTTACACCGATGATAAACGTTTAAACAAAGGACTACTGGCTCCTTTTACATCGCAAGTGCTTATAATATTTTATGACTAGCTGTTTCCCGCGACTTCATCTGTAGTTACTGTTTTTTTAACTTTCCCACGGGAACCCTTTGATTTTCCGGAATAAAAAGTATCCAAGATGTTGACCAGGGATATAAGGTGCAAAAATTTCGTTAAAATCGGTCCAACCAATTCGGAGATTAGCCCGTACAAACAGAGTAACATACGAACAGACAGAGAAACAAAAAATTAAAAACAATTGTTGTTCATTTTTAGCATTTTTTTTCTATGTACAAACATTTGGCCTCTACAGTTTTATTATTTATTTTAATAAAAATAACTATATTTGCATAGTCTGACTTTACTGTAAATGTCTGCGCCATTTTAAAACAATAGTAGTTATCTGTCTTCGATCACTTACATCTTGTATACCACAATCGAATAAGTACGCGTTCAGGAGATAGAATGAGATCACTCGTTATATGTAGCACGTATAATGTTTGTAAGAACACTGACACTGTAACATTATGATCGCAAAAGATGTTCTTCAATGTTTCATCAAAATGTAACACGCTTTTATTTAACAAAGTAATAAAAGCTAGTTTTTTAAGGCCAGATTTTTCAATCCTCAGATAAAATTATCCGCCATTTAAAACTATCACTGTCACTTTCCAAAGTCATAAAAAGAAAAGGGATAGAGCTAACATTTGGCTAACATTTGACTGACAGATAGTTTTATCTGAGGATTGAAAAATCGGGCCTTAATGTTTTTATTTTTAATGTTTAAACCAAAGTACTCGATAAGGCGATTCAAACGAGCCCAAACTTGACGGCATTGTATCGTTTAATTACTGAGTTCCTATAACCACCTTTCAGTTCCATCATCAGATCAGCTCCAAGTCATAATAATTTTGCATTGTCATCCTATTTACACATGCATGCAAAGGACAATGCCCATTTTGTATGAGTCTTCGGCCCAACGTCAACAATCAGTTACAGCAAAATTTTTACATTTATTAATTTCAGTTATATATACAATGCGGGTCGCCAACAACGCTTTTGATGCTTATTTAATCTTCTGTCTTCGCAGATGGTTTGCCAAATTCCTTCTCGAAGGAGCAGTGTTTCCAAAACTGAAGAAGTATTCAAGTTCCCTTCTCTCGCCCCCTTCTACCATGATCAAGAGCTGGGCGAAGCTCCAGCCAAGAACGGAGATCATTTTGAAGACATTGATTATGAAGAGAGCTGGCAACAGAGACGCTTTGAAGGAAGTGTGGGAATATGAGCCTAATTGTAAGTAACCATAGTGAACAATAGAGACGCTTTGAAGGAAGTGTGGGAATATGAGCCTAATTGTAAGTAACCATAGTGAACAATAAAAATAAGCTTTGTGATATCGAGTTTCTTCGTGGTTCGAAAAGTATTTTAAGCCGTTGCAAACATTTCTACTAGAGATGCGCCGAATAAACGAATACCGAATATTATTCGGTTTAACCTTTACCGAACCGGACATTCGGCCGAATTATTCGGTTTACAATTACTTTGCTTAGCCACGGAAACAACTTAAACAGCATGTACGTTTCGTGTCACAGGCGATGTTAATAAGTTGACTATACTGAACTACCAATAGCCCATGAAATCGGTTGACATTAGTAACATAAATCTTACAGCAGAAGTTATGTCTTTTTGTTCTATACCCGGTCTCTAGCCAAGAAAATAGAACCGAATAATTTGGCCGAATACAAATATTGAAATGATGCCGAACACGTCGAAAACCGAAAACAAAACGAATATTCGGCGCATTTCTAATTTCTACTCACCAACCCGCATCGGGCCAACGTGGTAGTGTTATGGCCCATACTGCCATAACACTACCTACATCATGTGTTTCTCCATGAAGGAAGGCCTGTGCCCAGTAGTGGGACGTATATAGGCCGAGGACGATGCTATGCTCCGGTGTGGTGGGCCCTAAGAAACTCACTGGCCGAGTTCGTGCTTTCTGTCTTGGAGATATATAGGCCTCTGCGTGATGATAATAATCAGGAATGTTGTTATTATTGACTTAAAATGCTTAGCAAATATAATTAGGTATGATTTCCAAAAAAGTAAAGAATTTTGCTTATCAACGCAGTAATGATATTAAATAAATCTATTAAAGTTGTGTTTCCTTTTTTGATGTTTCTAATAATACTTGTTTCAGATTTATTGGACGAATATTTGAAATGGCTACCTGAATCTGCCCACAACGAAGCTACTTTGTATTGGCCTCCAGTATAAAATCTATATAGTAAGCATATAATAATATTCTATATTACAATTGTATTGTAGTTATATTGTAAATAAAAGTTTTTGTTTAAAAGTAAGTTTAATTTAGTTTCCCTATACAAATCATTATTTTTTTAGGAAGTATATTTTTTCCAAAGGGGTGATGTCAAGTAGGTTGAGTCTTTTCTAGCATTAAACTTGTAGTTTTATAGAAAATATACATATATACAGTATAATAATACAATTCTTAGTAATTTGTTATTGAAATGTAGATGTAGTACATTGGTAGGAAGCTGTTATGTTATCTCGTTTAATTGTATGCAGTATTTTTTTTTATCTCCACAAATGATATTGACCTTACAAAGTTCAATGTTTAAAAATGATAGCAACTATTTTTTACACAGGCTGAATAGTTATTAATAAGCAGATACTTATTTCCAAGTTTTGCATAAAATTTTGTTTAATAAAATTTTATAAAATTATGTTAGAGACTAGAATCAATCTAGGTATTAGGAATCAATTATTATTATACAGTCAGTGCCATAAAATACCTATCGGTCAAGATCATGCCAATACATAACTTCTAAAGAATAATACCAGTGGCTTGGGCTTGTAACGATACCAGCGGCTGCCTGATTCTGGAAAAATAATCTGAAATGAATTCTGAATTATTCTGAAATGATCAGTTTGGATGTTTTTAAGTATTTGTTGACCGCGACTGCTACATAGGTAATATAATAACGCTGATTGTTCCATAATATCTTTTGTAATAGGGTTTAAAACTGTTAACGCGTTTTGACATTGCATATCGTCTTCATCATATCGCGTTCGATGGTAACTCTCTTATAACTGGAAGCGTTTCTGCAAGCAAATCGGTAGTTAATTGTATCGAAACTATTGGACCGAGGCGGACGATTGGTTTTCCAGCTGTTTAGTATTCAGCCTTGGTTACGATTTGCAGTAAACAATCAAATAGATTATATTTGTAATATGATTGACCTTGAAATCAAGTTAGGATTGAGAGTGTCGATATTGTGGTTGGCATATAACCCCAAAGTTATCAGCGAATGAACAAATAAATTATAACCCGTGCATTAGGGATGTGTCAACTCGAGATGTGCTGAACTCGAGTTAAATGCCCCCAACTCGAAATGAGACTGGTTGTATTTAAACGAATCAATAACATATCCAAGACTAAAATAAAAATAAATAAGTGATAGATAACTAATGACAACATGGTACAAAATATGTAATTTTAAACATTAAAAACTTTATGTTTCGTTCCTACGTATGTGGTGGTTAACCGTGCGGAGCTCTGAGTCTGAGTACGCCGGTTTCAAGGCGTGCCATCTCGAAAGGTTTTGGGTTCGATCCCCGGTGGGGGCAAATGTTCGTATGATGAACACAGGCATTTGTTCAGTCGGCTTGTTAGTCGACAGACTAACAAGACAGAGTAGACATTGTAAACTATTACAGAGCTGTTGCTCTGTAATAGTTTACAATGTCAACGAAATCAAGGAGAAATCAGAAGCGCGTTGCTGAAAAAAATACGAACAAAAACGAGACCACTTCTCAGGAAGTCAGTGTAACTACACGTCTCCACTTCATTGAACAAGTTTTTAAAAGGCAAATACAATTCTGAGATAAAAAAATCTTATCAAAGTTTACATTTCAATTATTTCGCTTTAGACCAACTATTCAAACATTGACTTACATTAGATCGGTTCTTGTGGTGTAAATTGTAAGATAGTGTGGTCCAATTGAATGTTAGGGTCAATAACTCCACAACGATGAGGATTATGATGGTAAGTCATTGTACATATATATTTATTTATTAAGCAATTTTTTAAACGTATACGCATACAAAATAACACAAATTACATAAAAACCCATGAGATTTGACTTATTTCTAAAGGAAATCTCTTCCAACTTCCAACACATCTGCGATAGGAGATACGGCGAGAAACTTAATGAATGTCGTGAAAATGTAATAAAATACAATATTAGACGAACGAATAAATAAATACGATTGTAAAACGAGCGCAATAACTGTCAAACATTTAATTTAAATGTTGGAACAGGAAGCCAAGAAAAGATAAGATAAAAATAAGATGTAATTAAGGATATTGATGATTATAATAATAATAAATATCCTCAGACATTCACACCTATCAACTAGTCCCATTTTAAGCAACTAAATGCTGCTTGTGTTACGGATACTAGATGACGGACAAATATATTTAATAGATAAATACACAAAATTATTCAGAATATATATAATATTATACATATAATTATAATGAACATCCAAGACTGGAGAACAAATGTCTGAAAATTCATCACCCAAACACTTGCCTCCACTGGGGATCGAACCCAGGACCTCTCGAGATGGCGACGCCTTTAGACCGGCGTACAGATCACTCGACCACGGAAATGATTAAGGATTCAGCTACTGTTTTATAAACAATAAATCTACTCGTAATTGTGTTCAAACATTCCTGTTATCTTTAAACTAAACAAATGTAGATGAGCTCGGTGGCGGCGTGGTGGTTAGTACGCTTTGGCTTTCGATAACCAAAAACAAAGCTACCTTGGCCATGGTCAGGCTGTGGATCTGTGACCAAAGCTCTTTGACCTCGAACGCTTCCGTGCTTCTGAAGGCACGTTCTACCTTCCAACCCGCATTGGGCCAGCGTTTTTGTTTCCATGAGGGAGGCCTGTGCCCAGCTGTGGGACGATAGGCTGACGACGAAACAAACGAAAACAGAATATTGGGTCCTTACCTATGAAATTGGTGTTTTTATTCTGTCTTAGTATTTTGTCTGTAACTATTAAGATTCAGAGTATTCCTAAAAAATAATTACCTCGTCTAAAAATAGACTATATTTTTGAGCTCTTTTGATAATTTGTTGTAAGTTTAATTGTGTTAAATTTGGACACGGAGACAACTCTTTTTAAGTGCCTCCCGAATACATCATTTTATTTGCATTCACTTAAAAACAATAAATAATTTTTATGAAGTGTGATATTACACATATTACTAAAGCTTGTCTAATGATACATGCCAAATATTATTATCTCTGGATTTGTCGTTATGAAGAAAGCTGATAAAATGTTAGTATGGAAAATGCAGAATTCCCCAAAATCTCCATACAAAACACCAATTTCATTCCTTACTCATGTAGTAATAATCCGATTATCGATTTTTTAATAATGAATAGGTACATATTGAAAATGAAATAATCATAAGTCGTGTCGTGTTCATACTCTTAAAATAAAGTAACTACTTATCCATTATGATTTTATCACTCCATTTAATCCATTTGATACGTTGAAGCCCGCTTTAAAACATTTTGTCATTCAGTTCAGTATCGTTCTATAACTTGTGCGAATATCTCGTCCCGAACTATGTTATAGTTGTTTGTAATGTAAAGTGTTGAAAATATTGCAAAATTTTAACTTTTAACTGTTTATTTCAACTCAAAATGTTAGGATCCAGTTATATAGTGTTGTCGGCTTTGATTGTGGTAAATGGTTTTGCGTTACCATTCGAAGGATTATACAAATTGGATATAATTCATTATAATGATTTTCACGCGAGGTGAGTGTGAGTTTTCGTTGTATATTTATCGCTTATTTGTATTTGTATGTCTTTTGCGACATACAAATACAAACAAGTATTTGCGATCTTTTTCGTGGTAGAGATGATAAAAACCTTTTTGTATTTGAGATCTTTTTCGTGGTAGAGATGATAAAAACATTGAATTATTTATCTATTTTCTATTGAACGCTCTATTTTGTGCTACGGAAAATAAAATAATGAAGAAAGACTTACGGTTTCTATTTTAAGTAATAGGTAAACTAGTATTGAAGGTTTAGATTTAAGTACATTGGTAGTGTTTGCCACCAGTAGAGGTTTTTTGGGAACTTTTGTTTTTACTTTAAAAGTATGTAAGTGAAATAGTTTTTTTTTGTTTTCTCGATTATCTAATAGATTTTGCACAAAATACTATGTGTTGATACTATGTGTTGAATATTATATTAGTAAAAAAACGCGATCATAAAACCTTCCTAATTTTTTCCAGTCGTGATGTATGTATGAATAAAAATCGACAGTGATATTCGAAATGAAAAATCGGCATTACTCGTGCAAGGGGTCGCTGGTTCGATCTGCACCGCCTGTACCACTGAATAAAACTAATGAACAGTTTATTGTGAATAAGTATCGCTCTCAATATGCCTGGTGCATTTCAACATGCCTGCCGCGCAATATAAGTCCATGGGGACTTAAAAAATCAGGCGAAATTGGGTGTGAACATCTTCCTACCCCTTCTGGGATAGAAGTGTGATGATAATAATATTATTTATGTATAAAAAACCGGCATGGAAATTTACGGTTACGACATAGTGTATACTAGTAATATCTCTTTGCACATGTATTATAAACAGGACTACATGACAATGAATCTCATTAGAATCAATGTTATTGTACGTTTTAAGATAGCTATTATTTATTATGTTAGTTTTTACACACCAATTCTCACGCGTGGCATTTATAATCAGTATCGTGTGGTATTAGTAATACCGCTTAATTTTTTATTAGAACTTAGTGGAAATGCACCGAATTTCATTTGTTTTGTATGATGCCCGTATAAAGTACTTTATAGGCACTAGTTAAAACCTAAATAAGCATAAGTAGAAAAAAACTACTACCACGGCTACTTTTATGTGGAAAATTACTTATAAGTTTAGTTTCAGATCAAAAGTTCGTGATCACTTCTCTAATATGTATAATGCTAGTTTGTCTGTTTCTACATAACGAATCACCATCTTATTATGTATGTAGTTATGTATACTTATATATTATTATTTATTAAACTATTTATGTAGTAACATGTAATTTTATTTAATATTAAATTGATGCATATGTTAATTTTATTAGGTCGCCACCAGATCTCTGCTTTGCCTGATGGTTGACTGTTAGAGAGCGATATTAGTCGTTAAGACCGCCATGAGTACATTTTCTTTTTGTAATGGACATGAAAGCATAAATAAATAGTAGATGAGTCCATTTATGCAAAGATAGCTAGGGTAACAGAAAATATAACATGATTAGAGTCTGAACAATTTAATAGGTACATTTTGACAAATGAGCTTTATGGAAGAGCTTTATTTACGAATGATTAATCTCACTATCAAAATGCTCCTATTAAATAAGTCAGACTGTAGTCACCTCCACTAGTTTTTTTGTAAAGAACTCCTGTGAGTTCTTAGAGTCCAATCTATATGTCGAAAGAAAGTACCTCTTTCTTCATGTATATTAAGAGATCAGCCTAGTTATGTGCGAACGGATGCTCCTTATTTAGTAGCGTTCTTTATTTACAGGATGGGATTACGAGAGTGGAATATGGTCAATAGAATAAAACGCTTCTACATTTTAGAATCGTGTGATACATATTTGAACTTCTATTCTATTTAAATAAGTAGATAATATACAAAGTTCTAAAGTAACATTGATATAAAAACTTAGTACCTAAATCTATCGGAGCCATATCGTAAAAGTTGCCAGAATTTGAAGTACCTACTGCGCAAATGAATAAACAATAGATAAATAACAAACCACAACACTAAAAAGCATGATCACATCATTTAAGGTCAGTTCTACGATATAGCCACGACAAATATAGATTCAAGTTGCATGCTCCATTCCAGATTCGAAGAGACCTCAGTCCAGAGTCCAACATGTAGGTTCAACAACAACTCCTGCTTAGGCGGGTTCCCGCGATTGTACCATAAGATACAGTTACTTAGAGAAGAGAAGCCCGATTCCTTGCTATTGAACGCCGGAGACAGCTTCCAGGGGACATATTGGTACTCCTTACTCAAATGGAATATTACACAGCAGTTTATGAATCTTCTACCTCATGATGCACATGTAAGTAAAAAAAAATACAGCAAAATAATAAAACTGTGTTAAAGATGGTCTCAGGCCAACCCTGCTCGTTGATGAAGCCACTCGTAGTTATGATACTAACGTGTATTGAATATTTTCCACTCTGTCTTGTTGCCAAAAATACGCATCAGCAATTTAAAAAAAACTGTTTAAATTTGTTTAAATCTCCTCGTACCTATCTTGCTCTTTCGAAGAGTTACAGGCACTGCGTAACGTACACGGTCATCAATGTAGGACTTTTATTGTAGGACAAATGCAATTTCTTAATGGGAAACTTTAAGATAAAAAAATGTCGAGTGAAAAGAAACAGGAAGAAATAAATGTCGTGTGTCTTTGCGGTGATCATCCAGAGAGTATTTTTTTATGTTTTATCAATGTTACATTTCATAGTTTTGGCTAGCTGTCAAGGCCTCTGCAACTGTAGCAATAGGTAGCATTTCCAATTTATTATAAAGTATGACTCTATATGTGGCTCTGAAAAATCTGTTTTATGCAATATCTGCAGATGCATATTTTTTTAGGTTGATTTTCACGTTTCTCTATTGAAAAACTTGTTGTTTTGGTTACGTGCTGATAGTTTAACACTCTTTCATAAATTTCGGTTTGCTTGTCTCACAAAATATGTAAGTTGGTATACGCACATGGAAATCATGATGCTTTTTATTAAGTTCTTTTAAAATTTTCTTTAATATTCCAGGCACTAGGTAACCATGAATTCGACGACGGCCCCGAGGGTCTGGCGCCATACATCTCAGCGCTGAAGGCTCCAGTATTGGCAGCCAACATGGACACCAGCAAGGAGCCCGTCCTGCAGGGGCTGTACAAACCGCACGTGATCGTCACGAGGAAGGGACGGAAGATCGGTATTATTGGGCTCATCACACCAGATACAGCTGTAAGTCCTTAAGTTTGTTTGTTTCTGTAAATAAGTAGCATTAGGATACATGTATCAGCGCTGAAGGCTCCAGAAGTTGCAGCCAACATGGACTCTTGCAAGGGCTGTACAAACCCCACGTGATCGTCACAAAGCAGGAACGAAGAACGGTAGGTACTATTGAGCTTCTCACACCAGATACAGCTGTAAGTCTATAGGTTTGTTTGTGTCTGGAAATGTGTAGCATTAGTACACATATATCAGCGCTGATGGCTCCCGCGATGACAACTAAGAGTCCAGCAAAGAGCCTGCTCTGCAAGGGCTGAACAAACAATCGTCACGAGGCAGGGATGGGAGTTCGGCATTATTGGACTTATTGCGCCGGACACTGCCGTAAGTCTCTTTAAATGGGTAGGTTACCATAAGTTATAATAATATGGTGGTGATTATTGGAAGAGTTATTTGAAGAGAGTTATTATTGGAACAAAATTACTATAATTGGATTAACGGTTTTGTGGTAGAATCGAGAAAATTAGATGTCTGTTATAATAAATTATATAATGATGTATTTTGCCTTTTTTAACCAACTTCAAAAAAGTAAGGAGACTCTCAGTTTGACCTGTAAATATGTATCTATGTTTATTTGCGATTATCTCGCGATTGGTTGTACCGATTTTGATGCGGTTTTTTGTATCTGATGTGATAGGCAATGATCAATGATTTGACCGTCGTCATCATTGATGTATGTAACACTAGATTTGCAAACTGCATTAAATTGCGTTAAAAAAAGCGTAGCCTTTTCCGAAACTCAACGACGTAGCTTTGAAACCACTAAACATTGAAAAGATAAACATATATCTATCCCACTTACGCAAGTCGCAAAAGCTACAGCGCAGTGACTGTATCGTCTCGCTCAGATTAGACTGGATTAGACATATCGCAATGTCAAAGTACAATGGTGGAAGTGTTCCCTGCTCGTGATTTTTTTA
Organism: Parapoynx stratiotata; assembly: GCA_910589355.1. Lineage (NCBI taxonomy): Eukaryota > Metazoa > Arthropoda > Insecta > Lepidoptera > Crambidae > Parapoynx > Parapoynx stratiotata. The sequence goes on from OU342479.1 coordinate 7,357,744, forward strand.
CCCCATTTTTATTTTTTTATAATATTTATTATTTTTAAATAATTACATTAATATTTTTTATTTCTTATTGGATGTATTTAATCAAGCTTAAAGATATTGTGTTTTGGTAATAAAGTATTATGGGTTGGAGAGCAATGCAAATACTTATTTAAAAATTAAGTAAAAAAGTGTTAGAAAAAAGTGTCGTGAGTGTAAAAAGAGACGTGTCGATTTTTATAAATAATTCATTATGCAAAATTAAATGTTACTAATGCTTGGTAATAAAATAAAAAAGATTTTCGTATTATTATTATAATAAATATGTAATATTATGTACAGGTGGCAGTCTGTTGCCATGCACTGGCGACCATACGAGTAAATACGTCGTAATATACTTTAATAACTTGATGTACTGTAAAATGTAAAAATAAGAATTCAAAACTGCTGATAATATGAACAGATAGCCTAGCTTTCTATTTGTAAAATAATTTAAAAAATCGAGTCAGTCTACCGACCGAGGGAATAATCTCTGGATCTATCCAGAGATTAACGTCATAAACTCGTAAGATCGCAAAATTTACCTTTGTTAAGTCTAAATAAAAGCATCACTTACAATAACGATTGTTATTTTCTAATGAGACAAATAAACACGACCACTTTTGCGGCATATTTTGTCTGCATCAGGAAAGTGCTTCGAACATAATGATTGTCGATTTTGTTGGAAGCCAGTCTCCTTCCGCAGCAATCTGATATTCTTAATCCACCTATCCCGGCTTGCTGCATTTTTAGGCATTGTGCAACATTGTTACTATTTAAAAACCTACATAAAATCACTGATTCCATAAATTACAACATTCTCCCATAAATATGGGAAACCAAAAATGAGTTTTAATGGCAGCACTGAAACAATTTTAAAACATTTCACAGTTAATTTAGTTTTTACGTAAATGTGAGCATAAAAAATCAAACTCACGTGTGGAAAGTAACACCCATGGTTTTATAATGTTTTTGGGACCTGGATTCGCACCTTTTGACTGCACATTTACCCATAATTAATTTTTTTTCGTCCCGCTTTACTTGGTTGACGTCTCACAGAGCACTAACTGACATAAGCCTCGTATATGGCTGTGGCCATATGCCGAGTGGCTACGCTTTTACGCGGTTACTACAGATCTAGTGTAATATACATCAATGGCCGTCATTCAAATAATTATCTAACTTTTAACTGTAAACAAATGGTTTAGATTCGTTTAACATAGCATGATTAGACATTACTTTGTCAAACTAAGGCAATAACCTTGTAAAATGATAGTAAACCTTGTTGTTTGTTTGAATAATCATTCCTTCTCCAGAAATTATCATCCTCCGGGAATGTGACATTCACGGATCCAGGCAAAGCAACTTTATCAGAAGCGCAGGCGTTGACTGACCAAGGAGTGGACATTATCATACTGCTCTCACATTGCGGCTTAGATGTTGACTTGTAAGTATATGTCCTTATAACTGGCTTTTGATATTGAAAACAAAGCTACTACTTCGAGTGACCGTTATGGATTTTTTAAAGAAATTTGTGATCACAAGATCCTCGTGCTTCGAAAGGCACATTTAGCTGTTGATCTCAGTTTTGTAACCACAGATATAATATACATTTACATAATAACGCAAGTATAACGTTTTGTATTGAAACCATGCGTGTCAACTTTTTATCGTCTACTGTGACGTCACAGCCGTAATTTTGAGACTGGGATCCAAATTGATTGATAGATACCGTTGCCGCCGATACTCCTTCGCTAATTATCACACATCGGGGTATATTTTCAGTTTTTGTAACCTTTGGTTGGGGTTTTCCAACAGCATTTGCGTCGTCTGTGTAAATGTATATTTAATAACTCAATTCAGGTAATAAAAATATTGTTCGTGCAATCCATAATATAATTTATTTCATAAACAAGAAACCTACATAAGTTCTGACACGCGCATATAAAAAGTAAAGAGGTCACAACAGTATATAAACATCATTTCTCTGCCTTGGTTACTTAAAAAATATGGCAGTGGAAAGCCGCGCTATGTATATCTATACATATAATAAACTGTAGAGGTCGCATATCTGTACATAGAAAAAAAATGCTTAAACCAAGTCAGGGATAAAACAGGGAAAATGCCAAAAAAATATATTTTTAATTTTTTTGTTTCTCTGTCTGTTTGTGCGAGCTAATCTCCGAAATGGCTGGACCGATTTCAATGAAATTTTGCATAGTGATTCCTATATCCCTGGTCAACATCTTAGATACTTACATTATTCTCAAGGTTATAATACTTTGGTGTATTTCTGCATTTCTTTCTTTCCAACTTTAATTGTATAAAGAATACCGTATAACGTTTTCCACTAAGATCGGTTAGATCCGCTGTGTTTTTGTATTTTAATATGTTGTTAATTGTGGATTCTTTATGAGGCACCTATTTCTACTTTTGAAGCATATTTTGTAAATTTTGCCATTAGTTTCCCGAATATAAATAAAATAAAATACTTTTTATTCCGGAATATTAAAGGAATCCTTTCGGATAGTTAGAAAACCATTGTAACTGCGGACGGAGTCGCGGGCAACAGCTGCTAGTCTGTAATATTTGAGACAACATTTAAAATTTAATTTCTTATTTCTGATGATTTTCAATCGTAGCAAAGGTCAGGCATTATAAAAATATAAGGTTAAATATATAAATACTTTTTGTTAAATAATGTTGTTTACTAACAATATCTTGTTCGTATCGGTTGTGTTCACGTGACATTTTTGTGACGTAGGTTAGAAATTATCGAGTTTTTTCGTTTTATCTTTCAAGTAGTGAAGAACAAGAGATTAAAGATCTGAGCGTGACATCGAAAAACATCGATTAAAACAATTTAAAAATATTTAATTATTTTGTGGGCTCATATACCTATCAGCGAGTATACTTACTAATAATTTAAAAAACTATACTAATAAGTTACACGAATTCTATTTTAAAATAAAATATATTGGCCATAGCGAAAGGTTGTCGAGTAAAGGCGTAATTACTATACTGGCGCTACTATACTAGCGGAATTACTTGATTTATTGATTGATTAAGTCTTGATTAAGTCGAACGAAGGGAAGCAACAATAATAAGTTTTAGACGAACTAAAAACCCATGTATGGGAATAGCGATCTATACTACTTAATTTCTCTATGGTAAAGCCTACGTATTGGGGAAGCGCAACGTTGGTAGGCCCCACATTGAACCGACGACGGTTTGGTGAAGGTTGCGGGAAGCTGCTGGATGTTCGCAGCGCAGGACCGAATGGTATTAAAATCCCAAGGATTTTAATACCATTCGGTCCTGCGCTGCGGCCTACGTACGGTCCCGAGCACTCGTCATCAGCCTATATACGTCCCACTGCTGGGACAGGCCTTCCTCATGGAGAAACACATGAGGTATGGGCCGTAACACCACCACGCTGGCCCATTGCGGGTTGGTGGGTAGGAACGGTCACAAATGCGACCGGGACCAACGGCTAGAGCTCCTCCGTGCTTCGGATGGTCCCGAGCACTATTATTAAATAAATAAATGTCTTCAGACATACACACCTAACAACTGGCCCATATTAAGCAACTAATGCTGCTTGTGTTATTGACTCAGCGTTTTTCTATGACTTTTTGAGTGAGAAAAGCGGTATTCATTCGTCAAAAGCGGGGCGTTGTAAAAAAGTATATCCATATTCAGAGGATCTGCTACAAAAAAAAATATTAGGCCCTTAGCTATGAATTTGGTGTTTTGTATGAAGATTTTGGGGATGTCTGCATTTTACGTACTAACATTTTATCAGTTTTCTTCACAACGACAAATCCAGAGATAATAATATTTGGCATGTATCATTAGACAAGCTTTAGCAATATGTGTGTGAACACGCTTGATAAAAATTATTCATCGTTTTTATGTTAATGCAAATCAAATGATGTATTCGGGAGGCAGTTAAAAATAATTGTTTTTGTGTCTAATTTTAACACAATTAAACTTACAAAAAATTATCAAATTAAATAATACGAGCTCAAATATATATATATATCTATTTTTAGAAGAGGCAAATATTTTATAAGAATGTTCTGAAACTTAATAGTTACGGACAAATTGCGGCCGCCCTTTGTACAACACACAGAGGTTTATATTTACTTTTACGTACTATGTTTTTGTGCAATAAAGTGTTAATCTATCTATCTACTTTTTGGAGTATGCTAAGGGTATTTTTTTTAAAATATTTATCTTTTTATTTAAACGTTAAATTACGCTTACGTGATAATGGATAGCAAAAATAACCAAAAAAGTATTAAAAAATATGTGAATTGTAAAAACTCGAGTCCCGAAAATGCGGGACTAACCCTGTCCCGCGCGTGACATTAATTTTCAGTAAAAAATCGGGACGACCTGCCAAAATCCGGACGTCTGGCAACAAAAAATTATTAATAATTCTTTCTCGTTTTCATACAGGAAGTGTCTAATAAAATAAGTCAATGACACCTATGTTTCTGTTGTATATAATATGGTATGTTCAACGTGCTATCAATTCAGTCACCCTTGATTTATATGGCGTGCAATCGAATAGGCAGTTAAAATTTATATGTTCCATATATAGATGCGACAAAACATTCGCATCATTCGTCTGTTATATATCAGGAACCTCATAGAAATATTCAACTCGTTTAAACTACTGAGTCACATAGAAGTGTAGATATCTATCCAGCCTTGTTGACATGAGCGACGCAATATAATATTTATCACGTTTTTATCACGTCCAGTTGTCAAATTCTATAATAAGTTGACAGTTGAACGTGATAAACCCGATATATATCAAATTACAGTGTTCATGCTAAGAGGGCTGGGCCCCGATCACCACATCACATTTATCACATGATTTTTATTGCGGTTCCCATTTAGTGTCGATATTGAACACTTTAAGGGATTCTGTACTCAACTTGAACTATCTGTATGTAAATTATACAAAACTTAATATAATGAAACTGTAAATTACCAAATTATTCTTTTTATCATATCCCTGTAATTGCTGCAGAACTAAAGAGTATAATTTGCGTAGGAGTGCGTCACGTTAACGGGAAATAAGCCATTGCTCAATATTTGTCTTGCCATTAAACAATTGTCAAATGACATTAAGTCTCTTAAAAGTGGTCGTTTCCGTATAATTTTCTTATCGTTGGCCAGACTTTACTCTGTCTCTCCTATATGTAAGCATAAGGCTAAGTTCATATGGCTCCGCGTACTGCATGCCTTATACTGCCTATTCAAAGACTATTTCGTATTGTCATGTGAGATTGTCCCCATTTTCTTCACCGCATGCGACAATCGTAACAGACACTGACGCGTCGTAACAGCCACTATCACCTTTTCACATCCCAGTGCTTTTTCACGCCTGAAGAGGGTGAGGGGTGAGGGGGGGACTACTACTACTCGTGCAAGAGATTGCCGGTTCGATTCTCACCCGTACAGTCAACTCTGAAAGTTGTAACCAGTTTTGACAGTAAATTACCCTTATTAGCAGGAAATAAAGAGTGTCACTTCTAAAATATGTATATATATTTTTTTACTCGAATGTACCACTGATATCTAGAGTTTATTATGAATATTGCTTTCTTCTAACTGTGGCAGGAGTAACTTATCAGGCAATGTGTGGGCGTTAACACTTCTGCCTACCCCTTCGGTAATAAAGGCGTGACGATATGTTTGGTATTTCTTTCTCATGGAGAATCACATGAGGAGTGTGGGCCGAAACACCACCACGCCGGCCCAATGCGGGTTGGTACCTAAACGATATCCACGGAACTAACCTCTAAGGCAACGTCCATCTCTCTGTTATAATGAGGAATCACCAAACCCTCTAAAGTTAAGCAATAACTTGCTTACTTTCAGAAAGTTGGCCCGTGACTATGGGCAGTACATAGATATTATAGTGGGAGGCCACACACATTCCCTGCTGTGGAACGGGCCTTCACCGAGTGGAGAGGCCGTGGCGGGACCCTACCCCGTATTTGTCCAAAGTACTCAAGACGAGAAGCATAAGGTAAAACCCAAGTATATTTTGTTATTGGTATAGAGGTGGTACGAAGATTTAAGGTTCTTAGGTTCTACCGCCGAACAAGGAAAATATGAGTGTGGAACAATATGTGTGGTGATCGTCTTGCCTAAGTGTTGCATTTGTTCCGAAAGAATCCGACAGTTTCCTAAATCTTCCAAAAGTATCTGAAAGTATTCAAATGTATTGAATGTTCTGAAATGAACATAGAAAATGAACATGCTGTGGAACGTGCCGCCACCGAGCGCAGGAAAAAATATTATCAAGTATGTTTCCATCTTAGACTAGATATGTGTTGTGAAATTACTTATACCACCCGTAAGAGACCAAAATGCCTACTTATTGGTTGCTGCTGATTCAATATCAAGTAGTGAATCATATACAAAACATATTTATATTGTTTCAGACGTTAATAGTTCAAGCTTCTGCGTTCACCAAGTACATGGGCTGCCTGTCCGTATATTTTGACTTCCGGGGTGACTACGTGAAATGGGAAGGTGGACCTATATTTTTGGACAGGGCAATTCCTGAAGGTAATTCACGATCTATAAGACGTCTATACCTCTGGTCGTCCAAATGAAGTGGACGACGATCTGGTGAAGGAAGTCTCTGAATGCGGGCGGCGCAGAACCGGTCGTTGTGAAGATCATTGGGGAGGCCTATGTCCAACAGTGGACGACATAGGCTGATGGATGGATGGATAAAGATGATACACAATCTTGGATATTCAATGACCAATAAGTCCTTAACGATCTTGAGTTACTCTGTGCTTCTGTGTTGTATATTTCAAGCCGTGGTGGTAAAATAGTATGTACATTATGGTACAGGTGTGTAATGACAGTGAGATCCGAGCCGCTAGGCTTAAGAGAGCAGAAGACGGCCAATACACACAATACATACGTGTGCTATACGACGTTTTTCTACACATTAGCGAATACAATAATTGTACCCCCTTTTCGAAAAGTGGATGAAATTTCCGAAAGTCGCCGAAAGTTTCCGAAAGTATTGAATGTAGAAAATAAATGTAGACATAAACGTAGAAAATTGATCTTAATCAAAATAGCAAAACAACTCAATCAACATAAAAAAAATGTATAACTCACTAGTGAATAATAGTAATGAAAAAGTCACAGTGTGAATAACAGGTATCATTGTGTGCCTGATTGCGGTGAAATTAGAGCCACTTTATGAGCAAGTGCGTTGAAAAAGTTTTTATATTTTTATCATTAAATCATTAAACGTTTCAGATGAAAATGTGAAGGCGAGACTAGCCCCATATGCAGACATGGTACACAAGGCAGAAAACGTTCCCATTGGTGAATCACTCACGACGATGAATTACGAAGACTGCATGTATGGAGAATGCGCTTTGGGAGACGTTCTAGTGGATTCTCAGAATGAATACGTAAGTATGTGAAATATAATTTGAATATACGAGTAAACTTTCCGCCCATCATCCAGCCAATTTCTCAATATTGACCTTGATTATTCATTCATTTAAGCAAATGTTCATTTACAGGGTAAATCAAATGTAAGATCAAGCTTGGATTATTTGTCTTTCGTACAACGAGGGAACATTAAATCCACAATTTTACAAGGATGTAAGTATTATAGAGTTTACCTAGTATATTGTCATAACGTAATTTTAGCATTACGACGATTTCGCTTAAATAAAAGCTCATTAAGTATTATCTAATATCATGTGTCAAACATTTTCTTTTAGGACAAAACCATTTTATTGAAAAAATAAATTAACATCAAATATAAATACGGGTAGTATGACTAGTAAAGTTAGCATTACTTATAAATGTTCGCAACAAAAATCGTAGTATTTCGTACGTAGTATTCGGAAATATCGCGACAAAAGCTATGTGTGTAAACTTTTTACTGATATAGATTAGGTTTTGTCGAGTAAAATGCACATACATAAGCTCATCTATTAGAGTCTGACTCGTGATTGAAATAGTATAGGTTTCGTAAATTCGCGGCCGGCGAAGCTAGCAAGCCGAAGCTGCGGTGGCGAGTAAAAACCATCTGCGACGATAAGTTCGCGTGGGACCGTCGGAGCCCTGCAGCGCCGGAGCCGGGACAGAAGCCGTCTTGCATGCTTACTTGCATGCTGCATTCCTGCTTGCATGCTAAGTATTAATGAATATTTGGTCCTTACCTATGAAATCGGTGTTTTTATTCTGTCTTAGCATATTGTCCGTAACTATTAAGTTTCAGAACATTCTTATAAAATAATTGCCTCTTCTAAAAATAGACCATATATTTGAGCTCGTATTATTTAATTTGATATTTTTTTGTAAGTTTAATCTCCATACAAAACACCTATTTCATAGGTAAGGACCTAATATTAATTATTAAAAGGAAAAAAATGCAATATCATGTATCGAGTGCTTTATTTTTGTTGTAAAAACAAAACAAGTTACTTGCCTTATTTTTTTAAATTTTTTAAATTTGTGCGAATTATTATAACTGCAAACTTTATGGATTACGAATTTTTCCACCAAAAGTCGCATTTGGTAAATAACAATACGGCGATAAAATGTTAGGCGAAGTGAAATTAGACCAAACACGATTATGAAGAGTGAATTATACAGTATAATTTTAGGTAACTTAGGTTTGTGCTAATTTTAGGTTAGGCCATTACCAGTTAGGAGTACAAAAAATTAGGCGAACCGATATAACGCTATACATTACTTGGTGAAAAAAGAGACGACTGACCGACGACGACAATAATAACAGTCGAAAAATAAAGTATTATTTTACCAAGTCAAGACCTTTTAATTCGACCTTACGAGTTATACCCGGCCGTAACACCACCACGCTGGCCTAATGCGGGTTGGTTAGTAGAAACTGTTGCAATAGCGACCGGGACCGTGACGTGCCGTCCGAAGCACGGAGGACTTCGAGATCACAAAGTTTTGGCCACCCATCCAGGGTCTGACCATGGCGAAAGTAGCTTTGTTTTCGATATTGAAAGCCAAGGCGTACTAACCACTACGCTACCGAGCTCCGAGCTCAAAATTACTGAACTTGACTTCATATATCACAAGTTGCACAGTGCTCCCTGGTAGACCCCTTCGAGGTGAACCGGCGATCTGGCGAACGTTGCAGGAAATCGCTGGATGTGGATGTGGCTGGGCAACGCGGAACCGGTCATTGTGGAGATCCTTGGAGAAGGCCTATGTCGTCTCTAGGTGGATAATGATGATTATGTTGACTGTGATCCTTGTCGCATTTTACCTTCTCGCAACCAAAAAGGGTGTGAGAGATGTATGAAGTTACCACATGTTACGTTTCTCTACATCATTTCTCTACTGTTTAAATTACTTACACTTCGCTGGAATTGCCCCTTATCGGAGTCCTCAGCCTATATACGTCCCAATGCTGGGACAGGCCTTCCTCATGGAGAAACACACATGAGGAGTATGGGCCGTAACACCACGCTGGCCCAATGCGGGTTGGTACCCACCAACCAACAAGAAACGGTCACAAATGCGATCGGGACCAACGGCTTTACGTGCCTTCTGAAGCACGGAGGAGCTCGAGATCACAGTATGGCGAAGGTAGCTTTGTTTTCGATCGAAGCCAAGGCACACTGACCACTACGCCACCGAGCTCCTCTTCCTCTTATCAGTGCTTCTATTTCTTTATTTTCTTTCAGCTATAACCAAAGGCACACTATTTGAGCTTCTACCATTCAACGACAGAATGCAGTTCTTCCAGCTCCAAGGAAAGTGGGTGTTAGCCGCTCTGGAGAGGAGCGTGATTGGAGCATGGGGGACCCATCCTTTCCTGGGCCCTTGGGTCCTGCAAGTGTCTGGTAATTTCTATTATACATACATATCATCTCGTCTTTTTCCCCGGAGAGGTCGACAGTGGCGAGACACACACATTTCGCCAGATATATTAAGTCCCCAAGTAACAGGTGGCGAGCCTGTTGCCATGCACCGGGCACTATGTGAGGCATGCTACATTCACAAAGACATGTACATAAGTTTAATTCAAACTCTGTGGTACTGGCGGTGGGATCGAACCCGCGATTCCCGCGGCCTCTCGAACGAGTAGTGCCCTGTCCGTCCCACCAACTTAGTTACCGCTGCCTTCTTCTTTCTATTAGATAAATACATTATATTCACGCCCTTTTCCCGGTGGGGTAGGCATCCAAAGCCATGACCGTAGCATGTAAAGATTTACTACGATCCTGACACACACTTTTCGCTTCATCATATTTATCTATCATTACATACCTTATTTATTTAACAGTTAATTGTACACAGAACAATTATACACAACATATAAATTAAATAGAAAGGACGTAGGGTGTGGCTTATTCCTAAAGAAATCTCTACCAGCCCATCTGCGATAGGAGATAATATGACATGAAACATAATTGTCGCGTGTACACTATAAATACATGCCTTTTAATAATGCCTTGGAACTTGGAAGTAAATTATAAGATTTTCTTTATATTTGATGTCGTGTCCTGTAATAAACACATATAACATATCATCACGCCTCTTTGCCCCGAAGGGGTAGAAAGAGGTGTTAAGAGGAGGTGTGGGTGTCCTGTACTATTTGTTGGTAAATGCAACTATTGAAAGTATCACGTGTATTCAAAGCACTTGTAGTCATTTACTTTGAGCCTTTGACCCTCGAATACAGAAACGCTACTCAAATTTTGAGCACTGCTTATAAAGTTAAGTGGACAATCAGAATTTGTATGGTAAAACGTCAGTTTTGACAATACTTAAATGTTAAGTAGGACTCCAACTTTGAGTAGCGTTTCTGTATTTAAATGTATCATCTAGAATTCATAACACAAGATAACTTACTCAGGGCTAGTTGATAGGCGTGAATGACATAAGTTTATTTATTAATTAAATTCAGGTCTGCGAGTAACATACAACGTGTCGAAGCCCGAAGGGCAGCGAGTGCTGTCAGTGACAGTGGGCGGCAAGGACAGCACGACGCCTCTGGACGTCGACAAGGATTACCTTGTAACTGCCCCGGCCTACTTGGCTGACGGAGGCGATGGCTTCTCTGTGAGTATTGTACAACGTGTTGAAGTCTGAAGGGCAGCGAGTGCTGTCAGTGACCGTGGGTGGAAAGGACAGCACGACGTCTCTGGACGTCGACTAGAATTACCTTGTGACTGCTCTAGCCTACTTGGCTCACGGTGGCGATGGCCTCTCTGTGAGTTTACTTATGAATGATTGAATGACAGTCTTATGAATGACTGAATGACAACATGGCTGCTATCACTGGACTATAGGTACCTCCACTATATGTTTTATATAAGACGTGTGAAAATTGCATTAAATTCCTGCCTGATTTACTTACTTTACCTATGTCATATTCTAGATTCTGTTATTTTTGAACTCTCGCATATGTTTTGAAATATAAATTACTGTATATATTAATAATTATAATAAAGAAAACAAAGTATGTATTTTCTAAATACCTAGAAAGGTCAATCGAACGCCGATAGGCGTATGCAAACACTATTGTATTTCTATTGTGCCTCGTTTTGTTACCATTGAGGTTAATTATGAATCAAAAGGCTATATCCTCTCAGCCTATATACGTCACACAGCTGAGCACAGGCCTTCCTCGTGGAAACTCCTAATGTGTTATTAGGAGTATGGGCCGTAACAGCACAACGCTGGCTTAATGGCTTAACGTGCCTTCCGAAGCACGGACGAATTTGAGATCACAATGTTTTGGTCACGGCGAAGGTAGCTTTGTTTTTGATATCGAAAGCCATAGCTTACTAACCACTACGCCACTGAGAGCTTCTCAATAGGGTATACTCAAGAACATTATGACAGTGGATTTCTAGAGCGTGGAGTGCCTAAGCTCTATTTGATACGAAGATTTACTTATTGCATACTTATTGCATTATTTTGATACAATGTTTCACATCTTTTCAGATGTTCAAAGACTACAAAAAGAATGTCCAAGTTATAGGCAGAGATCAGGAAATATTTGAAACGTATGTTAAGAAAAACACACCTTTGAATGTGACTGTGGATGGAAGAATTAAAATAATTGAAGATTGAAAAAGTGGAACTATCTTATGGTATACTATAAAGATTTTGTACAATAATAATTGTTGAATTTATGATTGATAGATTTGTTAAAATCATTCGCGAATATCAACATAATAATACTGCTGTTTGGATTTTTTCCGTGTTGGATATTTTTTTCTATTTATTGGAGTATTTAGTGATTACCTAGTAAGATGATCAAATTTTTAGAAATAACAACGTATTTTCAGTAAAGGAGATGTTTCTTATTACATAGTTTTCATTCAAATATATTTACAGCTAACGATGATAGAAAATATTCGATTTAAATTTCTATTTGAATGATATATTTTGGCAGTCATAGCTTAAATTATTTTATACTGAGAATAAAGTTACAAAACTTTCTTTTTAACTTATTTTAAATAATGATAATGTACGTATGTGTATGTTTGTCAGTGGGAAGCATTTACTGTTAGATATAAAATAAAATTGTTTGAGAAATAAATGTGATATAATTTTAAAGTTGTCTCTTTTAGGGGAGAAAACGTGCGAGAGAGAATTGGCGTATATGTGACTTGCCCAACTCATTATCTCATTATTACCCTGAGAAAATTTATAGGAAATCGAATTTCGCACTTAATTCGTTTAAAAAAAATCGTTACCTTTCCTTGTAAAGGGAATAATTTAACGGCAATAAGAATTAAAAGGTCTACTCACACTTAATCAGCACCATTCAGCGTGTGTCTATAGAAAATCCCAATTTCTTGTATAGAACTTCTGCAGCTATCTGTGTCTATTCAGCCGCGTAAGCATCTCATGTCAAATCATCGTTTTACATATAAAAACGCTGAATGGAGCTGAATATGTATGAGTAGTCCCGTAATAAATATTATTTTAAAAATACAAATTATTTTTCAAAAATGCGTCATTACAAATTGAGCCTTATTACAAGGAATCAAAGTACCTATTCGTAATTGCCAACGCTTGATACACTGTCGTCTACTAAATGTTAATATAATTTTTTCGTTAGCATTCTTAAATTTTGCTTCATTTCAAGCGTCGAGCTTCTAGTATATTGCCTCTTCACCCGCAAAGGTGACACAAAATATCTTTTCTCTCAAAACTGGGGCTTAGACCGCGGTCACAAATGTAGCGATTATTACATCTTTGTTCTCAGTTATTTATATTAATAAAATGATTACAAAATGTGGAATATCTACCTTTTTGAGTACAGCAAGCTCTTCCACAATTTTTTTAAATTGTTTTTTAAACCATACATATACATATTACAAGTCATGTCATGATTAAAAATCTATTATGATCTGTCTCCTCTCCTCTTTTCTCGTTTTTTTGTTAATATTCAGCTCGAGTAAGAAGTTTTGGTTCCGTATCTATTACAATTACAAATAAAAAAATATAAATCAAATAAAAAATCAAAATATTATATTCTTCAAATTCTCAACGCCATGTTTACTTTCTATTCTCAACGCACTATTTCACAGACTACGAAACGGCTTCAAAGAGACATCAGGTGGTATCTTTACAGAGTAGACGTGTGCTCTTAGATCAAATGTTTTTATACAAAATGGTCAACGGCAAGATAGACTCGTCTCCTTTGTAACAGTTAATAAACTTTATGACCACTAGGATATCCTCACGTTCAAAAAATACTTTTTATTGTTCTTATTGCGCCGCGGGTTATGCCCGGAATACATTTATTAGGCGTTCTTGTGTGTTTTATAATAATAAATTATGCGACATCGACATTTTTCATATACCTTTAAATGTCTATAAGCGTTTGGTAGGGTTCGTAGACAGTAGTTGACACTTTGTCTCATAAATGGAGCATTACCGTCTTAATTTCCTAATATTGTTTGTATGTTTTTAATGAAACTGTAGGTCTATTAGTTTTAACAACTCGTAAATATAATTGTATATGACTGTTTGTTGTCCTAAATAAATAATAAATATTTAAGATTTTATGCCAAATGCATTTTCTCAAATCATAACCAAATGAAGACTTATTTATCTCCGCTGTATTCGTAGCCGCGTTTCTCAAAAGCGATCCGCCTCGCTCCACTCCCGGCGTATTCATGCAAAAACAAAAGTGCCATCGGGCAAATGGACCAGAAATGAGACAAGAAACCAGGCCCTAATGAGACCGAAAATTTCACGGCACCTATCTGACACCTTCCCAGTATTTTTCCTTGGAAATGTCTCCCTATATATATGCTTCATTCATAACAATGATCGCCACCTTTATTGTTAATGAAAAAAATAAAACATAAGTTAGGGTATTAAGTAAGAATACCAACAGTCAGGGAAGTTCAGCTTCGATGGGATAAAAGTAGCTGGATGAGGATTTCAAGACGAATTCAAGACCACAAAGTTAGGCACAAATCCAAGGTCAAACCATCGGCAACAAACTACACCTCAAGCTTCACCTCACTTCTTCAGTATAAGGTAAGACTCAAAATATCGGCGGGGATAGTGCAAATCCGCGAATCTACCACACGTAATGTATCGCAATGAAGTTTTACAGGAAAAGGTTAACACATAACATGTTGCTTGTGATGATGACAAAATTTGTCAGATACGCGGAACTATCCAATGCTAGTTACGCGGATTTACACTATCCCGACGATATGTCTCTTCATCAAAAACTAAAGAAACTGATACCTATGATATGCACGAAGTTGCGAAATAAAGACCATTGTAAGCGTGTGACATAATTTTAACAATACGAATCTATTCTCAAAGTTAATTGTAATTCAAATAAAAATAGAACCTTTCTACTGCACCAAGGTTGCCTCTAATAATTGACAGAAAAAACAAATTAAATCTTTTAGTGTTTGCAACTGAGTTATTTTTAAGTATACTGTTTTTAAGTAGAATGTGCTACATCTATACATGAGTTTTGTTCATGTTACGATTTAATTGAAAATGTTAGATTTCTTAGGAATGTCTAATTTTTATTTGCCATTATTTTTAGACTACAGTCTTCACAAACTGAAAAATTACAGTAACTATTAATCGACAATTCTTTTTGTAGTCAGTCACTTGTCTCTGTCATATATCTATAGTACGTCTCAATCCAAGTTGCCAAAAAGGTAAACAAAAAAGCCGACTTACCGAATTTGTTATTAAATAATCACACTTTTTACATGGGCATTGGCACGTAAATTTAATTAACGGTAACAATTGTTGTCCGTTTCAATTGACTTCAATTACCTACAGTGGTCACAAAACATTTTAGAGATGAAACATTACCTTTGTTTTGTTTACCTTTTTGGCAACTTGGATTGAGACGTAGGTACTATACACTTGACAGCAAATAAACCGAGCCACCAGCTACATTGTTGGAACTCTGATTCGATGATCTCACAAAGTAGTAAACTCACAACTATCAAGTGTTGAATAAAAAAATGAACCAAGTCAATCAAACAATTTAAAATTTGACCTCGAGTACAGACATTTTGAACTAATTTTGATTTAAAAAATAACTACCACATTTTGTCGAATGATAATTTTTACTCTGGTTTTACGCAATTCAACGTACTGTCACGTGCTTCGCAATATGTCAATGATACAAATAATTAATAAAGATATTTAACAGGTACAGAACAAGAATTTTAATAACAATACACATCACAATACAAGTGCATTACTTTTATCATTAAATTGTTCCATAGCACGTGACAAATCAGAGTTGCGAAACCAGAGTGCATATTAATTTAGATGTATCGATATCTCTCTAATGTCCTTATTACCTACCAATATGTGTTTTGTATAGGTATCTATGTGGATTTTATGTATGCATATTGTTTTATTCTGATTGAGCCGACCAACCCATCTCTTCCCTTGGATGTCGTAAAAGGCGATTAAAGGACTTAGAACTGCACAACCATCCAATAGCTTATACCGGCGATGGGCTCACCACCTGTCACGCTGAGCAATCATTGCTTGGTAAAGCGCGAACTATGGCAGTGGATTACTTTTGCGGTGCTTTTGCCTAGTCTCTGACTAACCCTTAGGGGATAATAGTCGTGATTATATGTATGTATATATATTTATTTATGGTATGTATTAGTGTGTATGTAAATCGTGGTGGGTATATATAATTTGTGTATATTCTATCGATTTGTGGTCACTGTAGGTACCTTATGGGTTTGCTGGATGACATCAGATAAGTCCGCCCATTGCTTACTTTGTGTTGTTTTTCAAATTTTATGTAACTTTTTTATGACAATAAAGAGTAAAATAATAATAATAATAAAGTAGAATTATACCTAGCCATAGCCACAGATCACTGAGAGCCGCTGCGCTCATTTATTCTATGTACCTAGCTATAGATATGATGTATAAAAATACTCAAAATATTTAAAATAACCTGTAAAGTAAATTTGGGTGTTAAACACTCCGGGGATACAGGCGTGATAATATGTTGTAGTATTTATATTTATACCGGATACTGTTACTGTTACTGGTACTGTTTAGTTATTCATATAGATAAGTAGTAAATATAATAGCATAATGAAAAGTGAATACTCAATAGTGTTTGTTGATAGTGAGTATCGTTTGTCTCACATTGTGCCCAGTGGATGACAACAGGCTTCCCCTGTTACATGGAGACAATATATCTGGCGAAACGTGGATGTAGACACCTCTGCCCTTCGAAAAAACAGGCGTAATGATAGCTTATGTTACGATATAAATAGAAAATGCCTATTTGTAGGGATTCCCGATTCGTTGACGCTCATCTTAAAAATATCTACTTATTAACAGGTACTTATGGTACTTTAACCCTAGAAAGATATCTGCGTCAAATTGACTCCTATTAATTCGAAAAGTCGCCGTATATTTTTTCTTAACGCGAAGAAGCCGCTATGCGCTAAGGACATCTTTGTGGACATTTGGAGCTTCCACTAGGTGGTCTTTTCACTGAGTTAAATGTCACTAATTTTGAAATAGAAGCACCTTGTAAGTCAAAATGACACATGATTATCTTTTCAGTGACTTTTAACATTTAAACTTGATGACTATTTGTTTTGTGTTTTACACTTGCTAATTGCTGCTATTTGAGTTTCTGTTTTATTTTTATTGAATTATATTGATTTGTGGCAATGTTATGTCTTTCTGATTTTTATATAATTATCTGTATGTATTAGTAGTTAACAGCTCAATTACTAGAGATTTTAAAATTACTAATTACTTATTAGCATAAAATTATATTTGTCATAGGAAAAATATATTCTTCCTTTGGCGATTTATAATAAATAAACATTATCACATAAAATATAGCAATTTGACGCATGATTATCATAACACATTTTTATTATGATTATCTTTCTAGGGTTAATGAAGTTAAAATGTCGAGCGAGATTAATTCCTTTGTTTCTCGAGAATCTCTAGGTTCGTTAAGCTTTTTAGGTTATTAAATGTAACCGACTGTAACACAATAAGATGTGATTATTTAGCATTGGCAAAATAGTAAACATTTAGCATAATAAATAACAATACTGCAACATATCAATTTGGTGTACGAAACAGCCGTAAACTCTAGTTTTCAGCTGAAATCGAATATGAGAAGTGATATAAACGAAAGTTCTTTTTCTTCTTTCTGTTCTGTTATATACATAATATACATATGTTGTAAATATTTTACTCCTCATGTGTTTCTCCACGAGGAAGGCCTGTGCCCAGCAGTGGAACGTATATAGGCTGAGGACGATATGTATTTATCTATCGTGCACAGCCATTATATAAACTAAGGGGATGAATTTAATGTCACGAGTCCCGGTGATGGAAGGTAGCGGCCGGTATGAGTTGGAACACTTCCTCTGAACACTGCCCGTAATAGTAGCGGTAGAAGGAGCGATGCTACATCTCTACGCTAGGGTCGCTTACTATTCAAGCGGCTCTGTATGCGGTCAAAAGAAAGAAGTTGGTTAATAGTGCTCCCTGCCTTGAGATGAGAGCAATCCTCCATGTGAGGCTGAACCTGCACCTTAAAGAGCTGAAGGCGGTGGGCTGGCGTCTATTGAGCACACCAAGCTTCGTAAACGCCAACATTGCCTTACCCTCTAAATGACAGCGAAATTGGACGTCGCTCGAAATTTTGACACAGAGGATTCCGATGCTGGTTGACATTGCTCGAGAAGTGTTTTCGAATTCGTGGTATTAAATAATAAAATGTCACAGTATCACTAAAAATTAGTCCATATCATGTAAAAAAATACTTTTACTAATTAAAGTTATAGCTTCTTCATTATTAAGTTACGATTTATAAACTCATTCATGAAATTCATATAAATGCGGTAATAAATCCAGATGTCTGCTCTTCTGCTTAAAACACACATTTTTTTTTGTTAAATAGAGAACAAAATAATTTCTGACATTTACACTCAATAAACACCACTGGGGCTCACACCCGGGACTTCAGAGGTAGCAACAGGAGAATTTGAAAGTACTTCTGAATTTATAGTTTTATTTTTAAAGCACAGGAACTGACTTAACACTTCCTCATAGTAAGCAGTAGAAGAGCCCATTTGCGGCGATAGCTAGGGCGACATCGAACAGCAGCCATAGCCACCTTGCTGGCCCATTACGTGTCTCTTCTCGTCTCTATTGAAAGAACCCATGTTTTAGTACGGAGGGAACACGATGTGATATAATATGATGTGATTTGATATGCCAAAAGATATAAGTTCCTTATCTATGAAATTGGTGTTTTGTATGGAGATTTTGGGGAATTCTGCATTTTCCATACTAAAATTTTTTCACTTTTCTTCACAACGACAAATCCAGAGATAATAATATTTGGCATCTATCATTAGACAAGCTTAAGTAATATGTGTAATATCACACTTCATAAAAATTATTTATCGTTTTTAAGTGAATGCAAATAAAATGATGTATTCGGGAGGCACTTAAAAAGAGTTGTCTCCGTGTCCAATTTTAACACAATTAAACTTACAACAAATTATCAAAACAAATCAAAAGAGCTCAAAAATATAGTCTATTTTTAGACGAGGTAATTATTTTTTAGAAATACTCTGAATCTTAATAGTTACAGACAATATACTAAGAGAGAAAAAAAAACACCAATTTCATAGGTAAGGACCCAATATAAATTTTTTACTCAATTTTAGTTGCTGGCCAGCTGATGGTTGTATACAGAGTGATCAATACAAATGGAGAGAACTTTGTATGGGGAGTCTAAAACTATGAGAGGTAGCGTTTAGTTTTAGGAATCATGACGTCACTTCAAATTTAATTGTAATAGCATGTTTTTTTTTTCAAGTATCCTATTTAACCGAGAATCGAACCTTGTCAAATCGATGAAAAATATTACTTATTTTAAATAACAATTTTCATTGTTATCGGTGGTGGTGGTCATGTTAAGTTGCTATTACGAGTAAATCCCAAAAAACATTTCTGGGCTTAATGTGTATAATTACAATATAAAATAGAATTTAAGCGTCGAAAAAACTGATCACAATAATTAAACACACTAGCAAATATTGTATTAAAAGTGCTTTATATAATTTATGCATTTATTAGGAATATCTAAGCAAGCTTTAGCTTGTTAAACAGTTGTAAGTATAATGCGAAATGTTTGTCAATGTCACATAGATTTATGAACCATTATCATTGGCATTAAGGAGGTTATTAGTGTGTAAAATAAAGTAAAAGCTGCCTTGTTGTAATAATTTGGATTATGAATTAATAGGCTCCTCACCTATTAACCCTTAAATAGAACACCGGTTTTCGCGCTGACCCTCAAGAGGTAATGTGCTATCCCATAAAATGTAAAAATAAAACATTCAGAGCCAGGTGTATCTGAAAGTTTTACGAAGTTATCATCATCAGCAACATTTATCGTCATTTCAGGAGCTGGCGTTGGGTAGAGGTGGCGTAGAGGTTAGTACGATTTGGCTTTGACCTTCGCCATGGTCCGGCGTTGAATGGGTGCCCAAAAATGGGTGCCAAAGCCGTTGGTCCCGGTTGCCATTGCAACCTCTACCCACCAACCCGCCTTGGGCCAGCGTTGTTGTTTTACACCCATACTCAACATGTGTTTGTTCCCATGAGGAAGGCCTATAACCAGCGAGGGACGTATATAGGCTGACGATCACCCGCAACAACCTATGCTCGTCCACTGTTAAACATAGTTCTCCCCTAATGCACGACACCGCTCTCGATTTTCGACCGTTCTCATCCAGCCCACTCAAGCCAACCTACGAATATCGTCATCCCAACTTGTCACAGGGTGTCCCACACTTCAAACTTCAAACTTCGGCAAACGACCTCAAGAACTAGTACTAGTAGTTATAAAAATCTATTTTTATTTAGTTACAAATATAAGGTACTGATACTGATTACTGATAGCGAATGGGAGAGCGTGATGGTGGACTGTATGGATGTGGATGGAAACAGAAGCAGATTTAAGGTAACAGGGATTTATTAATAAAAATAGTAAAGGAACGACAGAACGATAGTATGATAAAAAGAAGAGTGACAGAAAGATAATAAGTACAGTAACGGGTGAGGCCTGTGCCTTGTATTCAGCGGATTGAAGGTAACAGGGATTTATTAATAGTAAAAATATACAAGAACGACAGAACAATGGTATGATGAAAAGAAGAGTGATAGAAATAATGATAAGTACAAATATGACACTATCAAAACATAGATAAATCTCTATAAAAATGTAGAGCCTTGCGGCCAGTCGCCAACAATTACATTGGAATATTACGAGCCTGTTACTCAAATTATTAGCTACATTTCCTGGTATCCTTTAGCTTTGTCTCTATGTTCACTATGTTACATCAAAGAAACTCATTGTCAACTTAATATGACACAGTATATTTGAAATTGATTTTATGCACGACTTTTCCGTCTTTTCTGTTTTGATTTCCATATTGTACTGAATAGTTACTTATTCATCTCACATCGTCTAACGCATATTGTGTTGTATTAGACAAAAGTGTTTTGAAAAAAATTTTGCTTTAATTTTTAACGGATTGTTAAATACATGATATATATCTAATATACAAAATTTTACGCTAACACTCGTTACGTAGCTAAAAATAGAAAAGAAAGCATTAGATTTGAGATATTAGTCGTTAATTTCGCCATTTGTACGTTCTTGTAATGAACATTGAAGATATAAATAAATAAAGATGAATGACCAAACACAAATGTCCACCACTAACGAGACTTATATAGACTAATAGTCTATTGAATACAGAGTAACTTTTAGTGTCGGACAAATAATTAATAAAATGTCAGTAGAAAGATAAGACATAGATGAATATGGGGTGAATGGGTCGTAATACAACTACTCTAACCCAATACGGATTGGTGTGTAAAAAAGGTTGCAATAGCGACTGGGACCATCGGGTTAACGTGCCATCCATAGCACAGAAGAATTTTAGATCACAAAGTTTTGGTAACCCATCCATGGATTGACCACGACAAAAATTGCTTTGTTTTGGACAAAAATTGCGAAGCGTACTTGCGACAAGGCCACCGAACTTTTTATACATGTAGGATCCAAAGGATTTTCTGACATTATGTGGGCAAATAGTGGGTATCGTGCAAATAAGAATCAACTTGATTTAACACTTGATGTAATACAGGTAGATACAATTAAATTAATATGCAAACACTAGTCGAAACGGAGGACAGTTCCGTGACTTGTTAGCTCTAGGGCGACCCGTTCAAGACTGCGCTCCGTCGAGTCCCAAGCCAACTTCACGACTCTGCCGAAGCGCGCACCGAAGAAAACATAGTTGCGTACACTGCTCACTAGGTGGCGCGCTTGCGTTTCGGTCAGTGTCCATACTCATGAGTGCTGACTGCGACACGGCCATCCTGTGTCACACACGTCCTCGTGTGTTAGTCTGAAAACAAAGATAATCGCACAATTTCTGTTCGGCCAATCCTAATTCAACAACTCTAATCTACTATATCAGGAAACAAAAGTTTAGTCTTTTCTATGTGGTTAATTCATTATCATTAATTATCTTAGCTTAACTACCATTACTTTCATGGTCTATTGCGTCTGATCTACAATCAAAACCAAACAATAACTTGACAAACTTAATAAATCACTATTAATCATCGTTAACGAAAAAGACACAGAGGCCACGTACCCTTGATTCATAACTTAGTTTCTGACAATCAAAAAAAACTCAGCATCGATCGTAACTCATATCAAAACACCAGGTAACACGTTCGTGGTCCAGAGCTATCACAATAGCTCTCGTAAGCACATCTCACACTTTTCCCCAAAGACATCCCGTATCTTATGTTTTAACTCTATGATCTTCGCTTCAAGGCAAGATCCGACTGTACTACCCAGAACTACCGCCTACCGCACTCCCACGGACTACCCAAAGAGTAGACACCGATTTCTACTAGGCTACGGCTACGGCATTCTGGTACAGTCTCCGACCCAACGAACCGAGAACCTGTGCCATGTACTTAATTAAGAAGATTCTACTTCGTCACAAATCTCGCTTTCATCCACTATTTCAATGGGTACTTGGCCTTCGGGCATTTTCCTAATACGATCATGCGCATATTTATAGCTACGTTTATTTACTAATGACCTCAAAACATATCGGTCTCCGTCTAAAACTTCAACGATTTGAAATGGGCCTCTATACTTTACATCTAGCTTTGTTTGATTGCGTTCCTCGTTTTCAATCAAAACAAATTCACCAACCGAGAATTTACTGACGCTTGCCTTAGTGCTATCGAAACGCGCCTTATTATAAATCGCGGACTTCTGTATGCCTTCAGATGCTGATTCTCTAGTTTTAGTAAGATCTACTACCTCCTCATTATCTAAAGCCATCAAATCAAGAGGGCGCGCTACCTTCCCTATTAAAAGTTCTAACGGGCTAGCTTTCGTTACACGATTGACGGTACAGTTAAGCGCTAACTGTACGTCACCTAGGGAATCCTGCCAAGATTTTTCTTTGTCTGTTTCTACCGCTGTCAACATGGATTTTAGCACACTCATTATACGCTCCACTTGACCATTCGCGCGACATGACCCTGTAGCAATAAGATGAAGATGGATGTTTTTACTACCGCAGAAATCACGGAACTCTTTGCTGGCAAAACAGCGACCTTGATCCGCAATTATGCGAACAGGAGCACCGAATAATGCCACACTGTCCTTTACTGCTTTGATGCTGCTTTTGGTGTCTATGTTTTTTGTGTGAAAGAGTAATACATACTTTGTGAACGCGTCTATCATCACGTAAGCATACTCCTTTTTGTCACTCTTTCCGCTCAACTTACCGGTGGCATCAATATGAATCGTATGCCAGGGAATCGTAGATTTCGGTATTGGGTGAAGTTCAGCCTGTACCTTACCTGAATGAGACTTAGCTATTTTGCAGGTCACACAGTTTTCTACAAACTTTCTTACATACCTACTCATACCCTCGAACCAATAATGATTGTAAAGTTTTTCAAGGGTCTTTTCCCATCCAAGGTGTACAAGGGAATCATGGACATTATTTATGACTGACCAGCGCAGAGCACGAGGGATGATTGGCAAGCATCTCGTTCGACCATTCCGCTGTACCTTACGATAAAGTATTCCTGACCTTACCTCATAAGTTTTTGCCACGTCCTCAGCGAGTTGTCCTTGTTCGAGAACAGAAATTAATTTCTTAATCTCTTCATCTCGCTGCTGCTCTGCAAGAAGCCAATTGCTGGACAATTCCGCGAGGTTCACTTGCTTCTGTTCCACTTTGTTAAAAAGTGGTTTTCTAGGTTCCGATGGTAGCAAGTTTCGAGAAAAGAAATCAGCATGAGCCATTTGCTTACCGATTCTATATTTTATGTCGAAATCGAACGCCTGTAAAAACGCCCACCACCGGTGAACCCTCGGTGTCAGGTCGATTTTAGTGCGTGACAACTTTAGTGAATTGCAGTCAGTTATAATGGTAAACTTCTGGCCATGCAGATACTGTCTAAAATGTCCTACTGCGTTGACGACAGCGAGTGTCTCTAACTCGTAAGAGTGATATCTCGACTCTGCCGGCGTTGTGCGTTTGCTAAAAAAGGCCACTGGCCTCAACTTACCGTCAACGTTCTGGAACAATATCGCTCCATAACCCTCTGCACTCGCGTCTGTGTGAAGCTCAGCTGGGTATCTAGGGTCGAATATCATGAGCACCGGTTCGTTTGTCAAGATGTTGATTACCTTCTGTCGCACTTCTTCGCATTTGGGTGTCCAGTCGAAGGGGCACTTACCCGAAGTAAGTTTGTAAATTGGACCCATGAGGCGAGAAAAGTTTGGCACAAATTGCCGAAAGTAAGAGGCCAAACCTACAAATTGTCTTACCTGAGTAATAGTCTGGGGCGAAGGCAACGAGGACAAAGCCTCTATCTTGCGCTTATTGGGCTTGATCTCACCTGCTTCCACCTCATACCCTAAATATTCGACGCGCATCTTAAGAAAAGAACATTTTTTAAGGTTCAAAGAAAAGCCTGCTTTCGTAAGTTTCTCAAGCACGACCTGTAACCTCTCCAATCCCTGAGAAATTGTGTCCGAAACAATGAGAACATCATCAACGTAAACCACTACGTACTGACTGGCAAGGTCACCAAGCGCGTTTACAATTGCACGCTGAAAAACTGATATTGCGTTACGAAGTCCAAATGGCATGGTCAAAAATTCATACTGCCCATCAGGTGTGATGAAGGCAGTGCGCTCAATCGACTCGTTCTGAACAGGAATTAAATGAAAACCGCTTGCGCAATCAAGTTTTGTAAAGAAATTAGCACCCCGGAGTCGTGCAATCTGGTCAGAAATTAAAGGAAGTGGATAACGGTCCGGTACCGTGTTCATATTCAACTCTCTATAGTCTATACACATGCGGTCCGATCCGTCATGTTTCTTAACTAAAAGGGCTGGGCTAGCAAAAGGCGAGTTACTAGGCCTAATTATTTTTGCTCGTAGTAAATCGTTAACCCTATCTCGCATAACCTGGCGTTCCTCCGGAGATAACCTATAGGGACGTCTTTGTACCGTACGATTGGAGTCTACCAGCCTTATGACTAACTCCCCAGTGTTCACACGTGTTGTCGGAAAACCGTTGATTAAATAGTCAGAATATTGTTTTAAAATGTTCACAAGCTCGCCGCGTCTATCACTGCAAATATCAGTATCAATACTTTCAAAATTATCTGCGGGCATACATACATCCGTCACGTTACACGTATTTACAATACTATCTCTCATTAAGGAGAATTCATTTGCTGACATGCTAACACAATAACCGTTATTTAAAATCTCACGGCCTATTAATATGTTACTTCGCAAAAAAGCATCTGGCAAAACGTGGAATAAAATTTCGATCATAAAATTATTAATTTCTACCCTACATAATATTTGTAAAGTACAGATAACACTTTTATTGCCTATACCAATTAATGAAATTACATTATTAATTCGTTTTCCACTAAATTTACTTGAAACATTCTCTTTCATTAAGGAACATTCAGCCCCTGAATCAAATACAAATTTAAAATGCTCACCTAAGTGACTTAAGGTACCGGATGGAGCTTCAATCTGGCACAGATCGACTCGTTTCTCCGCTGGGGCTGGTGCACTGGATCCACTGGCTGGGCAGCGGCTGGCGATGTGGCCTTGGATACCACACTTGTAGCAGACTACCCCGCTGCTGCTTGGCTGCTGGTACGGAAGCGTCGTTATTGGAGCTGGTGCAGGATTAAATTTTTTCGCTTCGGTTTTTCTCGAATAACAATCCACTTGCTTATGTCCGAGCTTGCCGCAGGCATGGCACTTTATATGCGATGGTGTTGAGAACTTCGGCCGTTTTTCACTCGCAGCATCAATACGAGTATCCATAGGGATCTTCCGCTTCAGGTACGAGAAAGCTTGGAGTTCTTGTTGCAGATGTTGTCGCGTTGTTATCTCCGTTGTAAAAGCAAGTCGTTGCAGTCGAGTATCAAATTGAACCAAATGAGCAATAACAGTAGACACTGCAATTTGTTCGATGCAGGTATTTTTCCATCGGCTAATCAATGACGTAACAAGACGACTCGCGTATGCGGCATAGGTCTCGTTCCCATTTGGTTTTTCGTTACTTAAATTTATGAGGGTAGCCGCAGATGTTTCTACACTGACGAATCTGGCCGTAAATAATTCTTTGAATTCAGTCCAAGACATACCCGGATATGTTATCTGCGACAGCCATGTTGATGCCGATCCTTTAAGCGCTTTGCTGATTATCACAACAAGCTGCCCTCCTTGCACTGCATTTCCGTCTAAACACAAATCAGCAGTCGTACACCACGATCGTGCGTCAGAGTCTTGCTTATCGGGGTTGAATTCCGGTAGCACCACATTATTGTTTGCACCCGGAGACTTTAATGCTTGTATCAGTTCACGCATCTGTTGACTTTGCATTTCAAAAAGTAACCGCCACTGATTTTCACTTTCTTCACCGTGACGCTCATTTGCACGATCCGATCCCACTTCTGATGTAGGATCCAAAGGATTTTCTGACATTATGTGGGCAAATAGTGGGTATCGTGCAAATAAGAATCAACTTGATTTAACACTTGATGTAATACAGGTAGATACAATTAAATTAATATGCAAACACTAGTCGAAACGGAGGACAGTTCCGTGACTTGTTAGCTCTAGGGCGACCCGTTCAAGACTGCGCTCCGTCGAGTCCCAAGCCAACTTCACGACTCTGCCGAAGCGCGCACCGAAGAAAACATAGTTGCGTACACTGCTCACTAGGTGGCGCGCTTGCGTTTCGGTCAGTGTCCATACTCATGAGTGCTGACTGCGACATACATAATACTAGTATGTATATTGGAATAATCTTCTAATTGTAGAACAAAAAGACATGGAATAATTTTCTAAATGTATAATTATTTGAGGATTTTCAAGGCAAGAGTAGTAGAACAGACATTATTTGTCTTTGCAAGCACTACCTTCGGCCACATCGTCGCTTTCCATCATAGTAGCCATTGCAAAAAACTTCCCTTTTTGAGTCGTGTTAAAAATGTCAATTTATATAGGAAACGTGAAAATTACATATAACATACAATCACGATTATTATCCCCTGAGGGTTAGCCAGAGACTAGGCAAAAGCACCGCAAAAGCAGTCCATTGTCACAGTCCACGCTTCACCAAGTAGTGACAGCACTCAGCGTGACAAATGGTGAGCCCGTCGCCGCTATAAGCTATTTGATATCTTGCAGTTATAAGTCCATTAGTCGTCTTTTACGACACCTAAAGGAAGTGATGGGTTGGTAGTATTCTTTTAATGAGCCGCTACCACACTTGCCCCTAGCGGAAAGAAGCTGAAATCATAATTCTCATAGAAATTGACATTCTTAACACATCTACAAAAAGTGAAGTCTTTTAGAATGACTTACACTAAGTTACAGGCTAGGCGATAAACGCACACAAATTTTTAATTCACATAAACCCACGGAGTTACAATGAGATGGTTATTAATTTAAATCGAGAGCACATATGTAATGGATCATTTTCGTCCGATAAATAAATATATACATTTTTTTTTTATTATAAATGTTGTAGAGCTACATAATTGCAATAAAAGATAATCGATTTTAATCGGTTTAAGTAAGTTCACGTTTATCGATACAGATTGCATTACAATCAATATTTACTAATAAAATATGCAAAGTGATAAATAGTTTTACTCGTTTTTATCGAAAACCACTTTTTTGCAAATAAAGATATAATTGCTGTTCTAATATGTATAATGAATATAAAATTCCCAAAAATATGTTTTATTTCATTATACATTAAGTAAATGGTTAGAAAACCCAACTAAGTTTATCACTCGTAAAAAGATATACTTACATTTTGAGCTCTATGGCTTAGAACATAAAAGTAAAGTTATTGTTGGCAGTAGCAATCAATTATGCCACCCATTCAGTAAAGACCTTAACCGAACAGATAAAGTTGAATGTCGAGTGCAGTAATTTAGTATTCCTTCAACTTTGAAACCGAGGCGACGGCTTCAAATATTTAAAGATATATATATTGATAAAAATAACTTTCAAACATGCTTCGGTGATAAATTGTCATATTCTCCGTGCGTTTACAGCGCCAAACTAAAGTACAAATATGTATGTTCAAGGGTGTTGTGTGTTTTTAGTATTATCTTGTATTTATTTGGGGGTAATAGTACATAGTGCCGTTTTAAGGGATGATCTATATAAGTTAGACATAATTCATTATAATGATTTCCATGACAGGTGAGAAATTTTTATTATAAGTTTAAAATTAGCTTAATACGGCATAAAAACCACATGATCGTAAGGAAATGCTGATACTAAGCATTTTAATCTAACAATTTGCGTAATTAACGTTAAATAGTTAACTAATTTGAATTACACTTATTAAACTATTTAAGACTAATTGCAAATAAAAGAATAGACTTAATTATGTTTATGTTTATTTACAAATTCTGCTGCTTTTTATCCCGGGGATAAGTTTATGAGTTCTCTATAAAATGTTAATGGAGAAAAACTTTTTATATTTCCTTTGACGAATTAAAAGTTTAAAAACCTTCTTTTTTTAGTTTAGCGGCTGTATTTAAATATTGTTTCTTTTACTATTTTAACTTTTTGTGTTTTTTTAATCAAGAAAAAGAATGTAGAGTATTATTGCAAATATTACAACGTTGTATCCTAGATCCTTTTCCTAAATAGTAAAAATTTTAAAAATTTCCACAATGTATAATTACAAAGTTTGCTGTTTTCATCTGATTTTGCGCCTCGTGTATTGGTGATTTTAAAATCTTCCGCCATCATTCTAATACATCAATTAACTATTTTAAAAATCGGCTTCAAATTCGTTACGTAGTATTAAAAATCATATCAAAATATAGAGACAGACAGCGGGACTCTACTATATTTTATTCTAAGGTATGATAATAAATTAAATATAATATTTAAAACGGCTACAGTTAGCCACTTGTTACTACTCTTTCACGATTTTTCATCTGACCAAACCCAATTTTTGGCTAAATGGCTAAATATGGTCTTAAGGAACACAGTGCTCCTTGGATTCTGTCTACCCGTACGGGGATTACAGGCGTGATTTTATGTCTGTATATAAGTAAATACAAAGCAACGCAACGTGGGGATTCTTGTTAAAAGTAAATTGGAGTAATGTAGTACTGGATGAAATCACGGGTAATGATCTAGGCTTAATCTGCTCGTATCGATTTAAGTCCAGCTACAAATAGACTTCTAATTAATTTGCAGAGTCGTTAACATACCTTACCGTATCATCTCTTAAAACATATGGAAGCACGTGACCGCGATTGTTGTCACGTCGTTATTAAAATATCCACAATGAATTTACGCAAGGTTTTTTCCTTTCTTTCAAGTAACAGTTTTACATCCTTGAATTGTAACAGAAGTCTTTTGATATATTTCCTGAGACTCGTCTTTAATTATTTTTAAGTTAATTTATCTACTTATAGATTCTGATAAAAAGAAGAAGTACATAGACTAATGAATATGCCCCATTATGTGATAATAAACGGAGGGCATCTTTCAATCAGTTTGATCACCCATCTCAAAATTACGACTGTGACGTCACAGTGACGTTAAAAAGTTGACACGCTTGGTTTCAATACAAATTAGTTAAGTAACGCGTCATGTAAACAATTGCTAAGCATGGTCAAAATCCGTCAAACGCCACAAAGCGACATCCCTTTTTAACTGCGCCCAAGCAGAGATCTACGCTTGAGTTTGGTTCTGTAATACGGGCCTAACACTCAGTTGCACAAAGATTTTTTAAGGACGACATTTGTTAATGAGACATTAAAATTTTAAAGTTCATTAAATTTAAGGTTGTCACACAAAACAGTTCTAGCCACGTTCTAGCTAATGTCTCTAAAGGGTGCTAATGTCGATTTGTGCAACGTAAAAACTACGCTAAGGTGTTCTTTTGACACTTCAATAAATAAATTTAATGGAGCATTAGGGATAATGCCGACATTAAATTTTAAAGTTCGTTTCTGCAACTGGGTGTTAGTCTTTTATATTACACTAAGTTAAGTATAACAATACGTTATACTAGCGTTATCTATGTAAATTTATATTTCTGGTTTCTACCGTCTTTGTATATATAAAGGATTTTAAAATTTCACCCAAATAAGTATTGACGACCTATGTGGACGAGTGTTTAAAACCTACGCTTGTTTTAAGAGATCTGTGAAGTTCGGGATTTGACTCCCGGTGGACAGAGATGTACTTGATGAATACGAGATATCTGTATTTCGCTGTTTGTATTATATTATCATAGCCTCGTTATGATATCGAGGATGGACACTTTCTATATGAAGCACGACATAATGTTTTTGAATCGTAGATCTATCCTAAGACAAAATAAACACTTATTGCTTATTATTATTATTATTTATTTAACAATTTATTGTACACACAAAAGAAAATACAATAAGCAATAAAAAAGAATGCGCTTATGATTGAGCTTATGATTCTAGGTTACATAGCAAAAGCTGTACATTACGTACTTTGTCCTTTTACATATTGGTTCTTATCGTATCGGTATGTTATCTCATTCTACGCGTTATGATTTGCTATGCGTTTAACTATGCCATTGTTTTTATTCATCAATCCGCATTAAACCAGCGTTGTGATATTGTGGCACATACTTCTTTAATACAGAAGGGTCAAAAAACTTTTTGGTATTTTCCCCCTTTTACATCCCCCGGAATTGATTTTTAGCATTTTTTCCTATGCACATAAATTCGACCTCTACAGTTTTATTACATGTATAGATTTCAATATATTTTATTTTACAATTTGACATTAGAGTATGTACCTAAACTGAATAAATTGTTTGACTTTGACTTTGATGTTGCCTGAAGTAATTTTTTCATGAGTTTCTTACCGGGTTCTTTCATGAAATGCCTTACTCTCGGAATCCAGTCGCTTGTATCGATTACAACCACAGTCAAAGCGCTGTGTGGATGTACTTGCTACAAGCGCTCGCGGCAGTGAATTTTAAGTCTTTTTTGTCAATTTTATTATTAAAATTTACTTTTTGTATAATAAATGTGACTATGTGTAATTTTGACGATTTTAAGTGCTATGTTTAGCCTATGAAATAAAATTATTTTTCATTTTGATTTTTTTTCTAGAGGCATAAATATATAATGTGAAATGTGTGCTACCACTACCTAGAGCTTCAGCAATATAGGGGTAATGGTGTAATGTGTACACCAAATAAACAATTTCTTTCTTTCTTTCTTTCTTTCTTTCTTTCTTTCTTTCTAATGTAATGTAATGTATTGTTGTATTGTGTATTGTTTCAGATTTGAGGAAACATCCGTAGCGTACCCAGTGTGTAAGTCAAACAACTCCGAATGTCTAGGCGGGTTCGCTCGGCTGTTTATGGCCATTAAGCTGCTTCGTCAGGAGAAACCTGATGCCCTGGTCCTGAACGCTGGAGACGCTTTCCAGGGCACTTACTGGTACACCTTGCTGAAGTGGAATCTAATGCAGAAGTTTATCAACATGATACCTAATGATGCTCATGTAAGTTTCTGTTTATCTCTCTCCAGTTGCTAATTATGGTGTATAAGTTGCCATCCTGCGGTGGGTTTAAGGTGTAAATTCACATGTGATTTCACTGCCTTGAAGCTCTGCTGTTATGCGACAGGTACAGACATTTTCAATCAAAAAAGATAATGACAATCATACAGATATATATTTACATAGATAACGCAAGTATAACGATTTTTATTGAAACCAAACGTGTCAACTTTTTAACGTAACAGCCGTAATTTTGAGACTGGATCGCCAAACTGATTGAAAGATACCGATGCCGCCGATGTGCCTCCGCCAATTAAAACACAACGAGGCATTTTGTTTAGTTTTGGTCCTCAAGCGTGTAGTGGTGAACCATCGCTGTAGGGTTTCTCTCTGGAAGGCATCCCCCCTAGGGGTTTCGCTTCTAGCGAGAGCCTCCACGGCGCTCGAGCCGGATTCGGAGATCGGCAGACGTCTTCAGGGTGCCTCTAAAGGCTCGCACCGCAACTACCTACTACCAATCGGTACCTACTAGGGTGCGAAGACCCGGGTCACACTCGCGGCGCTCCGTGCGCTCCCTCGCAACTCCTCCTCACGACACGCCTGAGCCGAGGTGCGAGCCTTTAGAGGCACCCAAAGGGTGTGTGTGCGAGTGTGACCCGGGTCTTCGCACCCTAGTAGGTACCGATCGGTAGTAGGTAGTTGCGGGCTAATGCAGACTGGTAATAGTTGAACCTGGAGCAATTCTTATAGTTATTCTATTATTCAATCTACTCTAACCACTTACTCATTAAGTACGTCTCAATCCAAGTTGCCAACAAGGTAAGCAAAAAAGCCAACTTACCGAATTTGTTATTCAATAATCACACTTTTTACATGGACATTGGCACGTAAATATAATTAACGGTAACAATTGTTGTTCGTTTCAATTGATTTGAATTACCTACAGTGGTCACAAAACATTTTTGAGATGAAACTTTACGTTTGTTTTGTTTACCTTTTTGGCAACTTGGATTGAGACGTACTATCGTCTGCTAGTTTGTCGCGATGAGAAAAGAAATATTCGAACATAGAATTGGTTGCCATTACATTGAAAACATTACACCAAGTTTCGAAGTGAGAAAATTTTGTCTCCTGATCCATGATAACATTGATAACATAAGAATAGTTCATAACAATGATGCTGATAAACGAATTATAATAATGTACAGTATATTTTCATTGCGCACATATTTTAAATACGCAAAAAATGCGCAGTAACCTCAATATACTTAGTTGGCAATTCTTATCTGATCTTCAGTAATTAGCGCAGAATATCTGGAGTAATGAAAAATTTTAAACGTTTTTCAAGTAAAATTATTAAAAAAATTTAACGAAGATTTTTATATACCCCACTATGCTTAAAATGTATAATATTAAGGATCGATTTTTCAATCCTCAGATAAAACTATCTGTCAGTCAAATTTTAGCTCTGTCCCTTTTCTTTTTATGACTTTAGAAAGTGACAGTGATAGTTTTAAATGGCGGATAATTTTATATCAGGATTGAAAAATCGGGCCTTAATAATACAAAAATATCAAATAAATTAACTGACAAAACTTAGTTTCAGAGATGCTAAAAATTTCCGCTGGCGAAAGTGCCTAACCCTTGTAGTTAAAAATTAAAAAAATAAACAGCGTTGAATGCCATAATATAGTTAACTATTTGAAAAATGATTACTTATAGAATGAAAAGAATTGCACCTGCGCGTCTAGAGGAAAGAATCGTTGCTGCACGGGCCGAAGAGAAAAAGTCCCCGGAGACAAAATTACTCATTGCCTCTCGCTTCCGCGCGAACGAAGAAGCGAGAGGCAATGACGATTTTTGTCTCTGGGGACTATTTCTCTCCGGCCCGTGCTTGGCCTTCTGTAGGTCACATACTTCCCGTCGCGTCTGTCCTATTCTAATTCATACAGAGGAAAAGAGATAACTTTTATACAGTTACGGCGATTGTTCAGGACGCCTTTTTGAAAAAACAATGATTCTTTTTTTTCCACTTGTTCCATTAAAACATTATTCTAAAGAGTAAAAAAGAAATGCTTCTTTACCTGTGAATAAATGTTTTTTTAGAGAGTAAAGTATTTTTTTATAAACATTAACACATTAAGGTGCTCAATACATTTTGTGTTGTCGACACTATATGCCAAATAATAAAATTTGGAGATCAAAATATTTACTGTACTGTCACAAGCATAAAAATGTTACCATTTTAGTTGTACCATTTAGTTTGACATCACAAACAACCTGGTTTATAAACGCTATTTAAGTTATTATCAAGAATTTTAATTTCAAAAACCCTATATAACACTAAACTATGTATAAATTGTGACAAATTGTCAAATTAAATAACCTCAGAAAATGTATGGTAAATAAAAAATGGGGCACTATAAACAGCTATT
Organism: Parapoynx stratiotata; assembly: GCA_910589355.1. Classification (NCBI taxonomy): domain Eukaryota; kingdom Metazoa; phylum Arthropoda; class Insecta; order Lepidoptera; family Crambidae; genus Parapoynx; species Parapoynx stratiotata. The sequence goes on from OU342479.1 coordinate 7,391,908, forward strand.
CTTTTACAGACTTTCTACCAAAATGACTGTAAAAATGAAAGATAAATGATAAATAGACTCAATTTAAAGCAGAATTTAAAAGTGTTATAAGAATTTGGTTTCGGTCGTAAACAAAGCTGCCTTCGCCATGGTCAGGCCGTGGATGGGTGACCAAGACTTTGTGATCTCGAGCTCCTGTGTTTCTCCATGAGGAAGGCCTGTCCCAGCAGTGGGACGTATTGGCTGATGACGAAGAATTAATAAATTTTAAGCATTGATTAAAGCTTGATTAGTTAAATAGATTGACGTGTTTCTATGGTTATCGGGGTAAATGTCTATATTCACAGCAGATTTTTTTCTCTAAAACCTAAGAATTGCAAGATACTAAAATGGTAATACATATATTAGGTCCTTACCTATGAAATTGGTGTTTTGTATGGAGATTTTGGGGAATCTGCATGTTCCATATTTGGCATCTATCATTAGACAAGCATTAGTAATATGTGTTATATCCCACTTCATAAAAATTATTTATCGTTTTTAAGTGAATGCAAATAAAATGATGTATTTGGGAGGCACTTAAAAAGAGTTGTCTCCGTGTCCAATTTTAACACAATTGAACTTACAACAAATTATCAAAACAAATCAAAAGAGCTCAAAAATATAGTCTATTTTTAGACGAGGTAATTATTTTTTAGGAATACTCTGAATCTTAATAGTTACAGATAAAATACTAAGAGAGAAAAAAAACACCAATTTCATAGGTAAGGACACAATATTTATGCTCGCGAATTGATACATAAACAAAATAAAATGTCATTAAGACTGCCACCTCCCATACTGACCCTGACAATGCAGGTACGTTGACCGGGTCACTTTGCATGGCTATTATTAGTGTATGCTATGAAAAAAAGAATAGCTTTAACAAAACGAATGAAAAGAGTACTGTGACCTCTTTTGACACAACGCGGTTGTCTTATGATTTAAGAATGTGACTAATGATTTCTAAAAACAAAACAAAACAATAAGTTTTGAGGCAGTAAATCTATTGGCGGCAAAATCTATACAAATAATAAAACTGTAGAGGTCGAATGTCTGTACATAGAAAAAAATGCTTAAAACCAGGGGATGTAAAAAGAGGCAAAATGCAAAAAAACATGTTTTTTTAAATTTCTTGTTTCTCTGTCTGTTTATCTGTTTGTATGGGTAATCTCCGAAATGGCTGGACCGATTTAAATTAAATTTTGCATGGTGATTCCTTATATCCCTGGTCAACATCTTAGATACTTCTTATTCCGGATAATTCAAGGGTTCCCGTGGGATAGTTAAAAAAACCCTATTATATTATGTGCGGATTCGTCACACAGTTCCACTGTGTAGTTTTAATGTAAATATTTATATTATGGGCATTCAAAGATAACTATAGATATGTATAAGAAAGTGTGTCGTATAAAAATGGAGACACGTCATACGCCGACTGGTGAGACGTCAACCTTCCAAACTGGGACGATTGGTATTAAATTGGCTATAACAGATTCATTTGTTTTCACGTCATAATCTGTCACGTATATCTTTTTTTTTTTTTTTTTTTTTAATCTTTTAACGTAAATGAGAGAGCGTTTGACCACAATCTCGCCTGATGGAAAGCGCCGAAGTGGCGTGACTGTGACATGGTGTAGCGCTGAAGTTTCGTATATAAATCCAGTTGTCACCATTATTTCCTGACTGTTAAGACAACATACAAATCTTCAAGAAAAGAGCTCTTTTCTTGTATGTCAGAAACGCATTTACCAACTCCCTGGTGTTCGAGAAAAACGTGGTCAGTTCAGCCCATGGACGATGATGATGATAGATGATGATGGATGCAGGATCTGGTTCCACCACACCCTGAACGATCAGCCTCTCTATGGTCACTACGAAGTGAGATATGTCCAAAGTATTGTAGTGTGCCCGACAGCACTATATCCTTAAATAACATCAGGTCTTTATCCCTGGAGGGGCAGAGGTGTAAACACCTATTTAGCTTGACATGCTAAAGTCGTCATGTACCAGCTGGGCTATAAGTAACAAGGTTTTCAATCACGTTCTCTGCTTAGCGGAAATTACTAAAGTTGATTGTCTTTGGCAAACAAAACTTATTGTTGTTTAAGGAAAAAGGGAGTAAGGCGGAAAATTTTGTTTGAAGGAATAATTGAGTGAGATCTATTAATTCAGTATTATTTATACATGTTCAATGATGAGAGTCTTTTTTCCTCTAAAGCTTAAAATAATAGGTATGAGGGGTCCACTCACGTATCAGAGGCAATATCGGGCCAATATCTACTAGTCTACTCTTGAACGTAATCTCAATTAAAACTCAATAATAACATGATCCGATATCTCAAAATACTGAGACGAGAGAGGCGGTACGAAAGTACCGATTTCATCAAAACTTAATGTCATTTAAGTCGCTCGATATTCACACAATTTGATTAATTTATGGCCCTAGTGTCGCCACTGAAGAGTAAGAAACATCACAATCTCAATGCCGATCGATTGTGTTCAAGAGTAGGCTAGAGGCAGTGGTAGGGAGCGCCCTAAATAGCCTCGTGTGTAGACAAATCCTTACAATTTTTAGTGTGTAGAGTAGCAGCCGATTTTAGAGCCGATTTAAGAGACGTGTGTAGACCCCTTTACTTTAAATTCCTACCTTAGTAAATCTTATATAAAGTGTACCTTTTTTATGAGGAGGAATCCATTTACGGACCGTTCCTACCGGTGGCTAGCCGGTAGGCGTGTGTGGGACTCACCTAACATATTGGCACTACCCACTAAAACTCCCCGATATACCCGTTCCTGCCCTTCTGTGGGAGCGACCCGGGGTCTGCCGGAGAATCTCTCCGAACCGTTCCCAGGGTTTCCCGACTTAGACGGACACTAGGTCGCGATTTGCACCAGTGGGAGATTTTCCAGACATATTCGGGAAATCCCTAGACGTGGCAGCCGGTGATACGCGTGCGTGGAAGCCATCCGACGCACGCAGCTGCTCCTGGATTAAAGTGTACCCTGAAACAGTAAATCTCTATTTTTGTGCACTGGGCTCAAAGGGCAAGCGATGTTCATAAGAATCTGAGTAGGTACCTACTTAACTTAAAAACTAAATAAATTAGAAAAGTGTAAAAAATATACAAAAGAATACTCGTTCCCTCGAGTTTATTAGTACTTCATTGAGAATGTTAGACTCCTAGCCCGGGTATCTATAACTCTTATTGAATAACAATTGTGTCGCCGGCCATTGAGAAAGGAGTACGCTTTTTTCTTGTGTGTGGTAACGGTCCGAAAATACTGCTATTCACTGTATGACAGAAAATAGCGCGAAAAACGCAAGGTTCTGCTCAGCCAACTAGATTATGGAAATGGATTTGATGTTGCGAGTCGCAGTTGCGAAACCCAGTGGCCGGGATTAGTCCGAACGTGGTTCGAACAATCGCAGTGGTATTAGCAAATAATGGAAAAACAAATCCTTAGAGGATCTTTAAGAGATCGAGGATTCTTTGTCTGTCTCTAATTTTTCTTCTTCAATGTTGCTTTTACCCGGCATCTAAACAGTTTAATTTTAACGACTATAATAATAAATATATCTTACTTTCACATTAAGGGTGGTTTCATAGGTGGGCTGGTAGCCGGCGCTGGTGGACAGCGCTGGCGGCCAGCCTACCCAGAAAGGCCTGTGCCCAGCAGTGGGATGTAAGTATATAGTCTGAGGACGATGTTTAAAGTACAAGTGCTATGTTACAGGGGGCAAGCTATTTCCCATACCCTGGGCAGTGTAACCAAAGCGACATTTAATCATTCATATTAAACATTACCTTTCTGGTCGACTAAAGAAATTTTTTTTAATTGTTGTCTCGTTTGGCTGGGTTTTTAAAATTTTTTTTTTCTTTTTTCTCTCATGACTTTGAATTAGTACAAGTTATGACCATTCTTTTGATACCCCACACATGTATATTTGTAAAGATCAGATTTTTCATTGTCACTTTCCTTGCTCATACCTTTCAATTGGCTAAACCGATTTTTGTGAACCATAACTAAAAACACTCTCGACTAACCTATCTTTCAAACTAAAGAAAGAGAATCCAAATCGAGTCATCCGTTTGGGATTTATGATGCCACAGACAGACTGACTGACACAAACATACACACAAACTGACACACACACACCCTTCCAACTTATAACGCCCCTCTTTTTGCGTCGGGGCTTAAAAAGACACAGCTAAGTATACGCCTAGAAACATGTTTTATAAAATAAAAACGCCACGATTCACTCACAGTATTGGGACAAGAAAAATCTTCTAAAAGGTCGATTAGAGTACATATGGGTTATCCAACCAAACGCGTCACCGATCTAGACGGAGATGGATCGTGGTAATTTATTAGACGAAAGCTTAGGGAATAGTCTAATGTAATGGACAGTCATGTCCATGTTATGTAATCCAGTGAGAAAAACACAATGCCGTGAATCGTGGTAAATCTTTACGCTAACATTATGCGAGTGAATAAGATTCGCATAAAATATTCTTTTTGTGAATATTGACATTGATTTTAATTAGATTAATTTAAGTGTATAACTGCTTCCAAGGTTACTTTATGAAAACAATTTTATTTCAGCGAGAATATACTTCTTTTGAGGTTTTATTATTAAATGAATGAAGGGCATTATTTTGCTAGTATGATACAGAATATATGAATTTCCGTACATGTAGATAATAATAAAATATTTACAAATTCTTGATTCAAGAACAAGGTTAAAGATAAAAATTTATATTGTAGTTTTTTATTGATCTATATTTTTAATAACATTGATCTAAATTTTGTCAGTACTACTTTTAAAGAAGTTATTCATTTATGGTAACATAAATTACCATCAAATATGGGGAGAAAAACCTTTACAATAAAAAAAGGAACTTGATTGCTAGTGCACGCCGACGATTCTGCTTAAAAAATTCAGAAAATAAAGTGTAAAGCGCCAAGGTTGTCATACAATTGAATCCCACATTGTGGTGCAATATTTCATCTATTGTAGGTACTTAAATAGTTTTGTGAGATGCCATTTGCAGATTTCTAAACACAAGAAGCAAAGATTTTTAAACATGCTTAGAAAAATGGAACTGAGTAATTAATTAGCTGACTTGAACTTGCTTCAAACTAGTAAACTTAACTTTAAAGGGTTTTATAATTGTGCTTGTTTCTTACCATTTAACTTGCGTATTTTTAATATTATGTGTATTTTTTTCCTGTAAACTGTTTAAACGTATGAAGGAAAACTTTTATCTGAGTTTGCATTTGAAGAAAGAAAGATAAAAAAATTGTCAATATGTTTTGCTGTTGTACGAGATCACAGAGTTTGGTCACCCATCCAAGGACTGACTGTGGCGAAGGTAGCTATTTCAAATCCAGCTTCTAATTTTGAGTAACTAAAAATAACTCATTTGTTCCAGGCAATCGGTAACCACGAATTCGATGATGGAGTAGCGGGCCTAGCTCCTTACCTTGAGGCACTCCAAGCGCCAGTACTAGCTGCTAACATGGACACCAGTAAGGAACCCTCTCTGAACGGCCTATACAAACCACACGTTGTACTTGAAAGAAAGGGTAGAAAGATCGGAATCATCGGACTTACCACTCAGGAAACAACTGTAAGTGTTAGTTTTCAAGCAGCTATCAATGACAACAACGAGAAATGCATATTTTCTAATTCGTAAACCTAATTAATTTTTAAGGATAAAAATTTACGTAGCCTATTAAAATACGTAAGAAAAAAATGAAGATGGCGACTATAAAATGAAGATGGCGACTATATTGAAGAGAGTACTTCTCACAGTTCATCCTAAAAATGATTAATCTTTATATAACGATATTTATTTATATCATATCGTGTTTCGTTTGTCACGATAGTTGAGCTAATTTTATAATATCAAGCCAGAAATAATGAATAAAAATAAATAAAAACAAAGTACAGAGCTAAAAAAATAACGTAATTTCCTTACAGACTACTTCGAATCCACAGAAGACTTTATTTTTAGATCCAATTGCAGCTGCTAAGAAACAAGCTGAGGTATTAACGGAAAACGGAGTTGATATTATAATAGTGCTGTCTCATTGCGGCATTGCTATCGACAAGTAAGTGTATTGTATTGTAAAGTAGTCAAAAGTCTATTTTATTTTTGCACTACTGTCAAAGCGTGTTAGGGTTGAAAATCTAAGATATCTATTGTATAATAATGTAGATAGAGCCTTGTGGCGGCTCACTTAAAGAATACTACCAACCCATCTCTTCCCTTGGGTGTCGTAAAAGGCGACTAATGGACTTATAATTGCACAACTCAAAGCGGCGACGGACTCACAACCTATCACGCTGAGCACATGTGCAGTTACTGCTTGGTGAAGAGCGGACTATGGCATTGGTCTGCTTTCGCGGTGCTTTTGCCTAGTCTCTGACTAACCCTTAGGGGATAATAGCCGTGATTATATGTATGTATGTATAATTATATTCTACGTTTTTATAATTTGACTTATTAAGAAGAATATTCTTCTATTCGGCAATAGCATAGTACATACAGCTTTTGGTTGAGAGACAAGAAAAAGAGCTACCTTCGCAATGGTCAGGTCTTGGATGGGTGACCAAAACTTTGTGATCTCGAACTTCTCCGTGCTTCGGAAGGCACGTTAAGCCGTTGGTCCCGGTCACTGTTGCAATCGTTTCTACACACCAATCCACATTGGGCTAGCGTGGTGGTGTTACGGCCCGCACTCCTCATGTGGTTCTCCATGAGGAAGGCCTCAGCAGTGGGACGTATATAGGCTGAGGACTATAGTACGTAGAATTTCTGATAACTTATTACAACACTTTAAGGCATAACGCATGAAAGCAGGTACTCGTAAATATAAAGATATATATAAATGCAGCTTAAGGGAGTAGCAAATGCTCAACTCTAAAAGCACAATTTCAGTAACACTTAACCGCATCCATTAAAATTTAACGTAAATCTCATAGGAAACTTTCAAGTGAACATTTTACCGTAAAATCACCTTATAAGCTTCTTAGAGTCTATTAACGTGCCTTATCTTCAATAATATTACCACCGATTTAAATGCAAACGCTTAGAATTCATCGTCCATATTTTCCAATAAACATCCCGGGTCGTAAGTGTCGTAAACTAAAATGCAAAATGTCAGGGGATTGTAAAATAACCGGGTGAGTTATGAATCCAAGTGAATCAGATTCGGGAGAAAATTCCAAGCGATTTCGCTTCAAGGCTTTAAGAAACAATAAACTTTTTGATATTTTGGTGAACACCTGTGTTTATTCGAGATCTACGCAAATTTGTTCAGCTTTCAGAGCGTAGATTAACTCGATTAATTCTATTGTTCAAAATTAGGCATCCTTTGTGCGAATTTGGATAGTTAATTATTCATTTTTATTATTTCACACATTCACGGAAGTTATTGAAAAATTTACACAAATTAATATTCTTTCTTTTATTGGGATCATTATAACGATAATTTATTGCTATTGAAATGCGTGATTTGAACATAAGCTTTGAAAGACCTGTAAAGGGGTCTCCTTCTCACTCAAATGTCAGCTGCTACTCTACACACCAAAAATTGTAATGATTTGCCTAGATTTGCGATCTAAGAGGTAATTTCGGGCACTTCCCTCCACTAACCTGATTTTGCTCCGATATAACTAGTCACGAGGTGCTAGTCACATAGCTACATACGAAGCGATCTAGGAGGCAATTTAGGGCGCTGCCACGATGTTGGCTCTGATTTAAGGGACGTGAGCAGACGCCTTTAAGGAACAAAAGAAAGTATTATTTTTGTAGTGTCGTTTGCTTTAATGTAAGCTAATTGTTGTCAACTGAATAGGTACATAGGATGGTTTCAGAGCAACGCCGGCGGCCGGCGCTGGCCACACGCGCGCTTACACGTCAAAATGTATTATTACTAAACTCTTTATTGCACCAATAAACATAAATACAGGTCATAATAAACAAAAGTATGCGAAGGAGGACTTATCTCTAATAAAGATCTCTGCCAGCCAACCCATCACAGGTGCGTGAGATTTAGTAATGAAAGGGAAGAGAAACCAGTGCAAAAGAGAACAAAAATTAAAGATATTAAAAACTAAAATTCAAATACATTATAATCATAAATTAGATAAAGTATAATCTATATTTATAGAATACATATGTATATATAAAAAAATATAAGTAGTGCATAAAAAAATAGATAAATGGAAAAATGGAAAATGAATGGAATTCTCGCCGCCACCCGACTTGATTACTCGTGCTAATTGAAAACATCCATATTTTGCGGAAATAATAAGTATCACTGATTATTTTCATATCTCTTTAGATTTGGGTGACTTTTCGAAAGTATCTCTATGTTCTAATGAACATTCCAATTTATGAAGACTTTTTAATTTTTAATAAGTATACAAGAAATAAATAATGTATCTAAAGATACAGACCGTAGCAATTATTCCTTTCTACTAAGCCGCAGTGAATCACTTTTATGTATGTCCAATACTTTATCGCGGCGACGGGCTCACCACCTGTCACGCTGAGAGCAGTCACCGCTTGGTCAAGCGTGGACTATGGCAATGGACTACTTTTTCGGTGCTTTTGACTAACCCTGACTAACCCTTAGGGGATAATAGTTGTGATTATATGTTTGTGTGTAGGACTAATGTATGAATATATTAGGGGAAGTCTGAAAGTTGCCCCGATTGCTGATAAACTGAGAGAAAAACGGGGAGAATGATCATGTCACCAGGAAAGTTATGGACTTGAAAGTGGATGGGCGTGTGGGGAGAGGAAGACCAAAGAAAAGATGGATGGATTGTGTAAATGATGATTTGATGAGGATGGGAGTGAGTGTTGACTTGACGAGTAATAGAGGAGAGTGGAAAAGGAAGACACGTCGAAATGTTGCGCCGACTCCAAATAGAATTGGAAACGGGGCAGGAAAAAGAAGAGTAGGACTTATAATCTTGGGATGATGCTGACCTTTGATGAGTATACTGAGTATTACATATGAAAATTGTGTACAGAGTTTTTCATATGAATGGTACTGTAAATTGCGTGCATTCTCATTAATATAGTCCTCAGCGTATATACGTCCCACTGCTGGGCACAGGCCTTGCTGATGGAGAAACACATGAGGAGTACGGGCCGTAACACCACCACGCTGGCCCAATAATAAAGGTAGAAACGATTGCAATAGCGACCGGCACCAACGCCTTAACGTGCCTTCCGAAGCACGGAGAAGTTTGAGATCACAAATTTTTCACGGTCTGACCATTGCGAAGGTAGCTTGTTTTCGATCAAAAGCCAAAGCGTTCTAACCACTACGCCCCTGCGCTCCTCATGTATATCATTGTTTTTAATGGTCGTAATTATTATTTCAGAAAAATAGCTGCTGAAGTCGGAGAAAATATTGACATTATAGTTGGAGGACACTCGCATAGTTTATTATGGAACGGCACTTCGCCAAGCAATGAAACTATAACAGGGCCTTACCCTGTGTTAGTAGAATCTACGAACAAACCAGGGCATAAGGTGAGATATTGCCTATAATGTGATGACTTATGTGTTTTGCTGCATCAGCTATCTTGGGACCTAAGCCCTACCGTGAAGTCAATAGTCCGGTCCATATAAAAATATTGTGTTAGTTTTATGAAATATACACAGGTGCTTTTCACATAAAGACGTCATTGATAAATAAATTCTTATAGTCACACCTATCAACTAGCAAGTAAATAGGTTATTGAATATGGTATCCGTCTACAAACGTCTGTGGGTCTACCGACCGATGGCGTCTTGTCATGTACAAACTTGTTGGTTCTTCTCGACAAATTCCTGCGTCATTGGGTTAAGAAACGAAGAATTTATTATTATTTATTTATTGACTAGCTGTTGCGCGAGTTCGTCGGCGGTTATTATGGTTTTTAACTATCCGACGAGAACCCTTTAATTTTCCGCAATAAAATTTATCTAAGATGTTGACCAGGGATATAAGGTATCACCATGGAACATTTCATTGAAATCTGTCCAGCCATTTCGGAGATTAGGATTTGTACGGGACAAATAGATAAACAGACAAAGAAGTAAAATTATAAAAAAAAATTTGGTATTTTTTTACATCTTCCTGAATTGGTTTTAAACATTTTTTTCTATGTACAGACATTCAACCTCTACAGTTTTATTATATGTATAGATTGTTATTTTTGTATTTTCAATTCTATTACAATATTTTCGATTACAGGTGTTGGTCGTGACAGCTTCAGCCTTCAGCAAATATCTGGGAAATATGACAGCTTACTTTGATAAACATGGAGATTTACAAACATTCGATGGGTCGCCGGTATTCCTTAATAGGTCAATACCTGAAGGTAATATTTACTAATATTGGTTATAAATACACTCGCGAGCAAAAACTAAGGGTCGGTTAAGAATGTTAGAATATCTAGGAAGATAAAGACGCTAGAGAACTGAAATAAACTGTGCATGATAGGCAATTTAATATTCTTAATATATATTTTTCATAATTAATTTATATTTCAATAAAAACATAAACTTAAACGAAAAAGGATTTCTTGCGCAAACTAAAATAAAATGGATAATATTGTATTAAATCTCGAAAGACGAGAAATCAACAGAACTCCCATTTCTTCTTTTTGTCTTAAAAAATCTCTTGAAGTGTAAAAAAAACATGTATAATGGAGTATGTGGGAGGAGCTCGGTGGCGTAGTGGATAGTACGCTTTGGCTTTCGATTGAACACAAAGCTACCTTTGCCATGGTCAGGCCGTGGATGGGTGACCAAAACTTTGTGATATCGAGCTCCTCCGTGCTACGGAACACACGTAAAGCCATTGGTCCCGGTCGCTTTTGTGACTGTTTCTACCCACCGACCCGCATTGGGCCAGTGTGGTGGTGTGACGGCCCATACTCCTCATGTGTTTGTCCAGTAGTGGGACGTATATAGGCTGAGGACAGTATGTACGTATATAATTTTAAATATTGGGTCCTTACCTATGAAATTGGTGTTTTTATTCTGTCTTAGTAATTTTTTCGTAACTATTAAGTTTCAGAACATTCTTATAAAATAATTGCCTCTTCTAAAAATAGACCATATATTTGAGCACGTATTATTTAATTTGATAATTTTTTGTAAGTTTAATTGTGTTAAGATTAGACACAAAGACAATTATTTTTAACTGCCTCCCGAATACATCATTTGATTTGCATTAACATAAAAACGATGAATAATCTTTATCAAACGTAGTCACACACATATTGCTAAAGCTTGTCTAATGATACATGCCAAATATTATTATCTCTGAGTTTGTCGTTGAGAAGAAAACTGATAAAATGTTAGTATGTAAAATGCAGACATTCCCAAAGTCTCCATATAAAACACCAATTTCATAGGTAATATACATGTAGCCCGAAGTTTGTATGTGCCCCCTTTTACGAATGGATGAATAAAATTTTAGCAAAAAGAAGACCTAAAAGTTACTCATTTTCAGATCCAGAAATTAAAGCTCAGTTACAACCTTACAAGGAAGAGCTAGATAGACAAGTAAACGAAGTGGTAGGCAGCGCTGTTGGTGATCTATTAACTGAACCTTGCGGTTCTAGGGAATGTGCCATTGGAGACTTCATCGCTGATGGTTTCATGTCAAAGGTAAACAAATTCAATCATAAATAACGTTAGAGTTTCACCATCTCTTCCTTTAGGTGTCGTAAAAGGCGACTAATGGACTTAGAACTGCACAACCTCCAATAGCTTATAGCGGCGACGGGCTCACCACCTGTCACGCGGAGTGCAGTCACTGCTCGGTGAAGCGCGGACTATGGCAATGGACAGCTATTGCGGTGCTTTTGCCTAGTCTCTGACTAACCCTTAAGGGATAATTGTCCTGATTATATGTATGTATGTATGTGAGTTCTTTCACACAGACCGGCACGGAGAGGATCGGAATCCCAGATATACATTAACATAGATGACGCAAATGCATGTACTGCGCGTTTCCGCAAATTCCGACCAAACGTCAGGGTAGCCACTAGGGGTAGGATAACTAGACATTGCGCGTCCGAATGGCTGCAGAAACTAAAAAAATGCCACGTTGTGTGATAATTAGTGGAGGGGCATTGGCGGCATCGGTATCGTTCAATCAGTTTAGGTCTCCCGTCTCAAAATTACAGCTGTGGCGTCACCGCAGACGTTAAAAAGTTGACACGCTTGGCTTCAATAAAAACGGTATACTTGTGTTATCCATGTAAATATATATCTGTGATTGGAGTGTGATTGGAGTTGGAGCGGCGACGGGCTCACCACCTGTCACGCTGAGTGCAGTCACTACTGGTGAAGCGCGGACTATGACAATGGACTGCTTTTGCGGTGCTTTTGCCTAGTCTCTGACTAACCCTTATGGGATAATAGTCGTGATTATATGTATGTATGTGATTGGAGTGCACTTTACTTTTCACACCGATCGGCGCGGATTGTACGTCTGAAGCCAGCTGGCTAGCTAGGCTGTCCGGCCACCGAAGAGGAGTTTACAAGAGCAGCCGATCGACTACTCCCTAATTTCACACTAACATTCCTTAAAACAAAAGAAATGTAAAGTTGAAATAAACCTTACTGCAATAATTTAAAACATTGTTTTAAACGTGATAAGAGAACACCTTCACCTTGACCTTTCACACAGACCGGCTCGGAATGGAGAGCACATTCCGATTTACAATTAAATGGTGAACTTTCAGCTCCAAGCAGAACAGATTCAGCAATGTGTATACACCGCTGAAAATTGTTGTCGTGTGCGGGCTTGTACTTTGTGCTATCCAGCCTTCTTCGGCACATGTTATATTAAATATCTCTTGGTATATTTGTCCATATTAAATTAATAGGTAATTGTCGAATAAATTATTTGCTGGAAATGACCAATACTAAATTGATGAACAAGTTCAGGCACGGAATCTGTGAACAGTACGAACTGTGCGTTTTCCCAACTGAACTTTTAGTGGATTACTAACTATTAGTGAAAAATTGGGTAAAAATATAATAAGATACAGAGCTAAGTCATTTATTAGAAAATAAATTGAAACTGAATACAATACGAGGATTTCACTCTTAATTAAACCAGACTTGACTACAGACGATAATTAACTTTTGTTTACTGTACTTTTAAGGCGTCATTTTTTGTCATTTCATCCATAAAAGAATTGTCAAAAAATTACTAAATCTAGTTTTAAATGTCGATTGAAATTTCCTGCAAGTGGCCCTTAATGTCTACTTTTGCTATCATAAAAGTCATATTAATAATACTAATTTTTATTTACTTACACCAAATGCGTCCCAAATACAATACGATAAACTATAAACCTATATATGGAGCGGTAAGATAAACAAAAACATATTGGTTAACATACTATTAATTTTGACAATTATAAAATATTTTTTATTAGTTGAACACCAAAGGGCATACCCTTAGATACATATGTATGTAATGTGTAGGTACGTATAAAAAGTAATTTGGTCTCTTGCATTGGTACTAATGTACAGTGGGTAGCTCGTAAACTACGACATCAGTTTTCTTCTTTTAAATACGGGCATATTCCGCAAGTGACGACAACCTTGCTTATTTTGCGTCACTACATTTATTTAAGATGCACCGAAGTCGCCAGAAAACAGCTTTCATTTTGTTGGAAATAGACGTGTCAAGTCAACGTTTTGACGATTGGCCAATGGAGCCATTTGAAATGTGCATTTTGAGCATTTGCACTGCTCAAGTGAACTGCTTTTGACGCCGCAGAAGTATCATACCTCTTTATTACTGTGTCATATTATCCTTGTACGGCATTTTCCGTAACTCGCCATTGATTTTGCATTACAGTATAATATCGACAAGGTTCTTAGTCATCTACTTTTGATGCTGGTTACCTATGTATCGTGAATTTTTATATTTATTTGCATTGTTTCTTTCTAGCAAAATTAATTAAGTGAAAGTTGTCGTGTCGACTGTTCTAATAGAAAATATAATTTGGAATTGTGCCTAATCACTAATACCACGTCTGCGCAAACCTTTAGACTTCTAAGTAACAACTATTTTAATTCTAATAATTTAAGGGCCACTTGCAGGAAATTTTAAACCTAGTTAATATCGCGATTTTGTCATTTTTTGACATTTCATCCATATAAGAATTCTCAAATAATTACTATGTAGTTTTAAATACATACATACAATCACGCTTGCAATCCCCGAAGGAGTAGGCAGAGTCCAAGGAGCACTGTGTTCCTTAAGACCACATTTAGCCATACATAAATTGGGTTTGGTCAGATGAAAAATCGTGAAAGAGTAGTAACTAGTGGCTAGCTCGTCGCCTACACAATCACAGACCCAGTACCCAATACGCCCTTAGTCGCCTTTGACGATATGCTAGGCAAGAAAAGCAGTTGGTACATTCTTTTTGTGTCCCGGACCAACACGGGACCGTTCTTTAAACCCCGTTTTAGTTTTAAATCTCGATTTAAATTTCCTGCAAGTGGGCTTTAGGAGTTAACCTCACCTAAACCTGTTGAAAATGTTAGCTTTTAAATGCTCAGTATCAATTATTTGCTTAATAATTGTGTTTGTTACCTTGACTATTATTATTTTAATATCAATAAAAAAAAGCTTGACGGCCTCTATTAGAAAGTGGTTTCTGCAGCGGTTTCAAAACTTGCAAAACTTTGTATAGATATTGCAATTCACGAAGAATATTGAATCCTTCGACTATAGACTCTATTTTAAGGCGTTAACAGCGGAGCCACTCGCCTTCATAAAATGCAACAATAAATGAAATCTAATTGATAGAATTTCAAATTATAATATTATGTTACAGGTCCTGGAGAGAAATGTATCTCAACTTCCTCACGTTACCTTCTTGTTGAGGAATATGATTCGTGGATCAATTGCTGGAGGTGGTAGGTTGAATGTAATATTTTCAAATAAACTATTTAGGTATATATTTTATCCATCGTATCTTTATCACTATCACTTCAAACCATGTCATAAAGGATATCGTCAACATAAAACAATATAAACATATCATCACACCTCTTTCCCCGAAGGGTTCGGCAGATGTTTTAACACACACATCTTGCCAGATATGTTAAGTCCCCATGTAACAGGTGGTGAGCTTGTGACCATGCACCGGGCGCAACATAAATTTATTCAAAATCAGTGGTGGAATCGAAACGGCGAGTCCCGTGGCCTCTCGAAGGAGTAGTGTCCAGTCCATCCCAACTCGGCTACCGCTGCCGTTGCCAATATCTCATCAATTATCACCAAATTAACATTTAGCATAATATTAGGTCCCTGTTATATGTATTATGGGGCAATCCTATTGACTGTTGATATGCACCGAGCAAAGTCATTGATTATTGACTTTGCTCGGAGCATTTCAAACAGTCAACGAAGTAATAAACGTGATTTCGGCTGCCTTTATTAATTCGTCGTCTGTTGTACTTGTTTCTTCACGATGATATTCATAAGAACAAGCTAAGTTAATAAATTCTTTAACTCAGAATGGTTGGCTTTAACAGACCTTAATAAGACATTTTATAACTAATGTTAAGGTTGAAAATCAAATATTAGGTCCTTACCTATGAAATTAGTGTTTTGTATGGAGATTTTGGGGAATTTTGCATTTTCCATACTAAAATTTTTTCAGTTTTCTTCACAACGACAAATCCAAAGATAATATATTTGGCATCTATCATTAGAAAAGCTTTAGTAATGTGTGTAATATCACACTTCTTAAAAATTATTTATGGTTTTTAAGTGAATGCAAATAAAATGATGTATTCAGGAGGCACTTAAAAAGAGTTGTCTCCGTGTCCAATTTTAACACAATTAAACTTACAACAAATTATCAAAACAAATCAAAAGAGCTCAAAAATATAGTCTATTTTTAGACGAGGTAATTCTTTTTTAGGAATACTCTGAATCTTAATAGTTACAGAAAAAATACTAAGAGAGAAAAAAAACACCAATTTCATAGGTAAGGACCCAATATATCCTACTATGTTTTGACATGAATAGGTACTTGTTATAAATATTATGACGTGGGTTCAAAATTACTCAAAAACTTGTTGCATTTTCAGAAATAAACAGGGGAGCAGTAATCAACGCGTTGCCATTCACAAACAGCGTTATAACGTTAAGGATACAAGGTCGGTTCCTGGTAGAGGCGCTGGAGAAGACCCTGACTAAGAGCTGGTCAGAGAAGCCCTTCTTCAATAGTCCGTGGATGCCGCAAGTTGCTGGTAAGATTTCTAACGATTCTGTGACCTTTAATAAATAAAAAAGTGGTGTAGATTATTATTTTTAAATATACACCACAGAAGACATTGAGTACACCAAGACGTTAAATAATTTGTAAAGAGTCAAACAAAGCTCGCGGTAAGTGATTTCGTTTTGTTTGCGAGACAACAATCTTATCGTAAACCAAATTAAGTAAACTACACATCTATACAGATAATAAAACTGTAGAGGTCGAATGTCTGTACATAGAAAAAAAATGCTTGAAACCAAGGATGTAAAAAGGGAAATATATATTTTTTTATTTCTTGTTTCTCTATTTGTACGGGCTAATCTCCGAAATGGCTGGACTGATTTCAATGAAATTTTGCATGGTGATACCTTATATCCCTGGTGAACATTTTAGATACATTTTATTTGGGAAAATCAAAAAATTTCGTGGGATAGAAAAAAAAACATAGTAACTGCGGACGAAGTCTGCGGGCAACAGCTAGTAAATAAATAATTATATAGCTACAAACACGCATTGCAAGAGAAAATTTTTTTTTTTAATTATTACATCAATACGGTTTACCCTCCTGTACTGATAGTGTAAGTTATCATTATAGAAACTCATCTTTTTTAGTTTCGTTAAGAATGTCAATTTCTATGGGAAACGTGAAATTTCTATGGGAAAATTCAGCTACTTTACGCAAGGGGCGATTTTCACGTTTCCCATAAAAATTGACATTCTTAACGAAATTAAAAAGATGAGTTTTTATAATGACAACTTTCACTAAGAGCTCAGGACTCAAATTCAGAACCTTAGAAACCAGATTGCAAGCCACTATCGGCCACGAAAGTTATTATATTATTATAAGAATCTATATAAATATTCTGGTTATTACCAACCCATCTCTTTGTCGTAAAAGGCGACTAATGGACTTAGAACTGCACAACCATCCAATAGCTTATATCGGCGGCGGCTTATATCTGTCACGCTGATTGCAGTCACTGCTTGGTGAAGCGCGGACTATGGTAATGGACTTCTTTTGCGGTGCTTTTGCCTAGTCTCTGATCAACCATTAAGGTATAATAGTCTTGATTATAATTATATTAATTATTATTATATATTGTCCATTATAGGGATGCAATTGACGCTTAACACCACAAAGAAGACTGTGGAATCAGTACTGGTGAAGGAAGATAAAGAATGGAAGCCATTAGATCCAGAAAGAGAGTACCAGCTTGTCACTCTGAGCTTCTTGAGTCGAGGAGGAAATAGTTTTACAGTAAGTACCGTGATTTGAATGATAGCAAATGACACAGGATCATCTGATGGTTAGCAATATATGAGCCTATTTGCGGAGAATGAAGGAAAATCTTATAATTTTAGTCAATATTATACTCACTGATTATTTAAATAAAGTCTGTTTATTTTAGTTGTCTTAGGCCCACTTGCGCGGTCGAGAGTTAGCACCTAACCCTGGGGCAAATATATGGGCAAACCCTGGGTTAGGCGCTAACTCTCGATCGTGCAATTGGGCCTTATTAAATCAATCTTGGCACTTCTTTATATTGAAACTAGTGGTTCTCTACGGTTTCGACCGCGTGGTACCCATCCCAGTAGGAATATCGGGATCAAATATATGCCCTATGTCACTCGGGAATAGTATAGCTTCCCAACGGTGAAAAAATATTTTAAATCGGTCCTGTAGTTTCGGAGCCTACTCGATGCAAACAAACAAACATTAAAATCTTTCAACTTTATAATATTAGTATACATAGCAACGAATAAACATTATGATGTTATAAATAAATAATGAAACTCAACTTATAAAGAGATTTTAATGATTGTCTGTAATTATGATTTATTGTTATTACAGACAATCATTAAAATCTCTTTGAGGAGCTCGGTGGCGTAGTGGTCAGTGCGCTTTGGCTTCGGTCTAAAACAAACCTACTTTCACCATGGTCAGGCCGTGGATGGGTGACCAAGACTGTGATCTCGGGCTCCTCCGTGCTTCGGAAGGCACGTTAAGCCGTTGGTCCCGGTCGCATTTGTGACCGTTTCTACCCACCAACCCGCATTGGGCCAGCGTGGTGGTGTTACGGCCCACACTTTTCATGTGTTTCTCCATAAGGAAGGGCTGATGACGACTGACGACGATGATTTATTGTTATAGAATTTATTGTTATATATTATTGTTATTATTTAATTAACAATTTTGTTAAGAGAACCGGACCAAGATTGGTTTGCCAAATTAGACAAGATAGGATGAATAGACTGTATAGATAGCTTATATTATCGGCTGTTTGTAGTTTATTTCCTGGAAAAGCAGTCGCTTTTGATGATCTCTGAGACTAATGTTGGTTCCCCTCTAATGAAAGGGAGTAATTTAAAAGCGATCTGCGGCTGAGGGACGGATTCAGTTCGAATTATTCGGTTTTACGACTATCCGCTCTGACCTTTTTACCAAAATCTAATTTACTTTGTCAGTACCGAGAAAAGACCAAATGAAAAGTAAAATTTCTTTGAGAGTTCAAACTTTGACCAACTTCAGCAATAGCTATTTACACCTACGTAAATATTTTCACATCACTTGGTATTCCAAGGTATAAAAAATAATTTTTTTTTTGCTGAAATTTCAAATATAAAATGTTAAGTGCGTAACATTAAATAATTTTTGGGACCATAATAATATAAAGTGTTGTAATAATAAGTTATGAATATGAACCGGCAATATTTAAGGCAGCAATTTAATTCAATGTCGGCATATATGACACTTCACATCAATAAAAAGTTTCATAGTTTACATATGCTATAAGCTGATCAAATCTAGTATGTTTTACCACGGTTTTACTACTAAAATATCATTTCCCTGCACCATTCCGAATATTCCCTTTCTTGTATCACTGACTTACTTCCTAGCCATGTCCTCTTTCATACATCAAGACATCAGTATTCCTCATTTCTTAAAAAAAACTATTGACTAGGTACTAAGAATTTTGTACTTCCTTTTTATAGCATCATTTTGTTATATTGTATTTTCAGATGATCAGTGACAACGCAAAGAATCGGACCATCATTGGACAAGACTCCGAGGTTCTAGAGTATTATATCAGAAAACAGTCTCCGATAACGCCTAAATTGGACAACAGACTTATTATTATTAAATAAATTAGCATTATTGAAGTCCATTCATATTTTGAAGTTGTTTTATTTGCATACAGTGTATAAATTCCACAGGTATTGTAATTTGATATCGAATTCGATTTCGGTACGGATTTAGATAGTGGGGGGCGAGGAAAGCGTAGCGTAGCATAATATAGTAAAATTGTAACCGTGTTATTCATAAAAAATATTAAAGGCATAATAAACCTATTTTAGTTACTGAGTGTTTTGTTTTATTCTTTCAAACACAAATCTAAATTGGAAGGAAAGTGACAAATCACTTTTTAACTAAACTAGGTTTATTATGCCTTTAATATTTTTTATGAATAACACGGTAAATAGTTTATGTAATCACAAATACTTCATGAACTACTTATAATTCTCTTTAAGGCAAAATGCATTATCAAAGAAACGAACCATCCAGTTCTTGGAATGAAAATTTAATACAAGTAGCTGCTATTTGTTTCAGCAGATTGGAATTATTTTACTGAATTTACGCCAGTGTTGTTACAAATTTGGTTTTTAGCGTTCTCCTAGTAAAGTCGACATTGGCTTGCGAAGGATACTTTAAGCGACACATTAAAATGAACCCGTTTTCAAATGTCCGTTTGTGCCGATCTACGGTGCGGTTCGGTGTTTAACTTTTCTCCGGTTCGTGTCACCGAATATTAACGATTTTTTTAAGTAGTGCATGTTTGATAGATGAGTTATTTGAACGAAACGAGTAAGTGTAAATTGGTTATATTAGGTCCTTACCTATGAAATTGGTGTTTTGTATGGAGATTTTGGGGATGTCTGCATTTTACATACTAACATTTTATCAGTTTTCTTCACAACGACAAATCCAGAGATAATAATATTTGGCATGTATCATTAGACAAGCTTTAGCAATATGTGTGTGAACACGCTTG
This sequence comes from Parapoynx stratiotata, assembly GCA_910589355.1. NCBI lineage: Eukaryota > Metazoa > Arthropoda > Insecta > Lepidoptera > Crambidae > Parapoynx > Parapoynx stratiotata. Next base: position 7,412,305 of record OU342479.1, read on the forward strand.
ATAAAAAATATTCATCGTTTTTATGTTAATGCAAATCAAATGATGTATTTGGGAGGCAGTTAAAAATAATTGTCTTTGTGTCTAATTTTAACACAATTAAACTTACAAAAAATTATCAAATTAAATAATGCGAGCTCAAATATATGGTCTATTTTTAGAAGAGGCAATTATTTTATAAGAATGTTCTGAAACTTAATAGTTACGGACAAATTGCTAAGACAGAATAAAAACACCAATTTCATAGGTAAGGACCTAATAATAAGACTTCATATTACGTATCATCAGATTGTGTGTGCTAGAATTTCGGATGCCACTTCTAACTAAGGCACACTTACCAAACCCTCCTAGGATAGAGGCCTGACGAATGTTAAGTTACTGCGATAAGGTCAGATTTTGTAATATGCAAGAGACCTGCGCCCCAATTCTACTATAAATTTACAATGATTTGCTTTGCATTTAGTTTGCTATTTTACTTAAATAAAAACGTAAAGCAAAAGCTTATATTTCAATCATCAATGTTTATTCTGCTAAGCATTCTTTCTTCAAACGCATTGGTTACGCAATTGTAAATTTACAGTAGAATTAGGGCGCTGCTGTCTTATTCTGTACGTAAAGTTGACAAATCAATATTGATTTAATTTAACGTCAAATGTCGAAAGAAGTGTTCGAAATGACAGTAATCCAATTCATTACCATTAAAATTTGGAGAGTAGGCTTAGTAGGGCAGCTGCTTCAAAGTCTATTAAGTACGTACAAGTAGCGGCACGAAACTTTAGCCCTGATCGGTAGCCAATCGGCGCTCAGCATCTCATCTCTTCCGCAAACAGCCGTTTGGTTCTCCAGTGGCATTTCGTCTTCCCAATTGGTAGCACGTCAGTACCAAATGCGCAGCTATTAGCAGCTATCACATATTATAGTAAAGGTTAGAGCTAAATTTTCTTGCCGGTACTTAGTATCTGTGACAGCAACCGTGGTTTCCGGCCGTACATCTGATGGAGGGCGGCGCGGCGTACTCTGACGTTAATAAATATCTGGTGACTATAAAAAATAGCTGTCCCTTTCCGGACTGTGTTTGGAATGGTCCACCGTTCCTATTAATTTTGGCATTGTTCTTTTTAGGGATATGGGACTTCAGGTACGGTAATTAATTTGGTAATTATATGTTGTGAAGAGTATTTTGTAATGTGACTTGGTCGTTGAAAAAATTTATTACATAAAAATAAATCACTAATAATCACACTTTATATTATATTTACACGTTGCATATTATTATGGCTACGACCTATTATCCATGCGGGATGGGGATTATCCGAGTGGCAGAGGAGAAAGAGGACATGGACACCCTTCCCAGAGAAAAAAGGGCAAAAATCCTTTTTTTACTTAGGAAAGTGTTCCTATTCTAAAGTCTGGCTGTCTACTATGTCATTTTAAATTTAACTATAGTTACAACATTTTGTCAGCAGCAGGTGCCAGCAAAAATTAAAATCCAAGATTCATTTTGTTTTCCCATAAAGTGGCTCAAGAGCAAAATTCCTACAAACCCTTGAAATAAATTAAAATTCCGCACTTTAAACTTGTCTAGAACCCTTCTGAACAGAATTTTCTTCGAGTGAAATAATTAATTTAAATGTATGGTAATGAGAGATATTTGGGGTAATTAAATGAACGCCGAATGCCGGTCCAGCTGTCTCCTAATTTGGAATTGAGTCAGGTATCCTAATTTTAAGACGCCGAGAGGGACGGGACGGTAGGGCGTGTAACTAGATCATTTTAGTTAATGATAGGTCTGGCGCAGCTTAACTAGGCTTCCCGGGTATCCAGATTGAAAGTGATTGTACTAAGAGGCTTTTGATGCTACCGAATTAAGAAAAATAAGTGACCAAAATTTTGACATTTATAGGATAAAGATAAGTACGCCGGTTTCAAAGTGTGGGCACTTTACAAATTCTGGGTTTGAGTCTCATATACGTAACATAATATAATATCATCCCGCCTTTTTTCCCGAAGGGGTAGGACTTAAACACCTCTGGTGTTTAAGACTAGGTATGTATAAAGGTTTGTGTGATAAATAATGTAAGTATATATTTTTTTGGATACATTCGAGTGTTTTTACCTAATGTTATACTTACCTTTATGTATGGATCTATATTTGGCTGACATAAAATTCTCAATCATATTTTTTATGTTCATAATAATCACTCTTTTTTACATAATGACAGGTAAGCTCTTGTTCTTCATCTCACCTGAAGGCAAGTGTCGATAAGGCCGAAGGTGGAAGCGAGCTCCATCTGTAAATCCTTAACAACTGAAAAACTGGCTATCTTACCTCTGATTGCCGGAACGTCTACGAGCAATGTGCCCAGACTAAATATTAGTAAAACCAAAGTGTATGATTAGTGATATTATGAATTTCAATTATTATAGTTTTTAATACTTAATTTTTATGAAGAATGATCATTATGATTTTAAATGGTATGAGAACAATTTTCGGACTTCCGATGTTATGAGTTGATAAGTAATGTAAGACAATGGGCACCCGTATTAGTTTTGTATGTTGACACGTAAAAAAAGAAAGTAAAAAAAGTCCGAAAAACAAAAACAGGAAAATATTTTACGTTCTTAACGGCTAACCTGTTGAGGTTGGTATACACCCTTATATCCAAAGTAATTTATTGTGACGTGAAACAACATAATTATGCCGAGTCCTTACCAGCCTACTCGCAGAACTAAGTAAACAAACACCCTAACAACACTGTTACTAATTCAATGCGGAAGAACTTGGCACTGTAACAAAGTTTTTGAAACAAAACCATATTCCACGCGCGGGTAACCGTTTCGGGACTCATTTCGGAGGTGTAATTAACAATAGAGTCCCGTGGGAGTCCAACCTGGAAGGTAGTCCCAGCGCACACGTTACGCGCGCAATCAAAAGTTGTAAAATTCAGTGTGTAATTGTAATGTGAAATTTATTACATACTCAACTGTTTCGCTTGGGAATTTGCACGCGAAATTCATCACGAACTTCTTGGTATTTTGTCAATTTCTAAAACTTGATTTGATGAATAATGTTAATTGTAACAACATATCACCATGGCTTTCACAACAATCTCAATGTTTTGTTAAAAGAATTGAGGCGTGAATCGGAAACAAAACGTTTGATGTATATTGCAAGTCAACTCTTCTAACGGTGAATATGAATAGTAGTAGCTTGTACGAGTGTCATGTAATATTTGCTCTCATAGCTATTTTACGGCTATATGTCACGCTCACCATGTTCAGGCTGTTCTCCCTATGAAGTCAATCCCTCAAGATTGAGGATCATGGTCAACATTAGGGTTGCTTTTGGAGCGGATGATGTGCCTCGGCCGGTTCCTGTAATAAGTTTAGATGACGATGAGTCTTTCATTTCATGAAAAACATGCGGTTTGATGGCTAGAGACCAATGCATTAGCTTTGGTTTTTAATATCGAAAGCCGAAGCGTACAAAATGCCACATTCCAATGATCTCCAAAATTTGACTAAATGGAGACATAAATACAGATGTATTAGCAAGAACCGACAAAAAATTGAGAGTAGACAAAGCGAAAGATACATAACATAACATAACATATCATAACGCCTCATTCCCCAAAGGGGTAGGCAGAGGTGTTAAACACCCACAAGAAAGCCAAAGATGAGTGCCAGGATCGTAGTAAGTCTCTGCGCACCCTATCAGGAAAAAGACGTGAGAAACGTTTTATAGCTACGCTAGCCGCCAGCGCCAGCCGGCCACGCATGCACGCTTACAATTACACGAGATAGTAACATCGTTTCACAGCCACACGAGCGCGCTTATACGTCAAAATGTATAGAAATCGAAGAAGTGATCTGGCGGACAACGAAACTAGGAAACGTCCCTGATTGTATGTTTGTATTGCACACATCTGACCGCTCCCACAAGAATCAGCCAGTACAAAGTTCTGTATTTTAGAAAGGGCCCGCAATAAGCTCCTCGGTGCAATGTCAAAGCCCGTCTTCACCGCGGTCCCACATGTTTGAATTAGTTTCCTGTGCGATAGTTTGAATGTAATTTGTCACAAAGCAACTATGTCTGGATCCTCCGGTATGACAAACGGAAATTTTGTTTGTACTGTTTTTGTACAGCTTCGTATTTCGAGTTAAGATTTTGAAGGATTTTGTTGACACTTTGCCGTTGACTGGCTTTTTAAACTGCATATAGTTGCAACTTATTTTAAATTGGGAAGAATATGATTTGAAACAAAATATGCTTGACTTTAAAAGTGTTCTTTCGTAGTAAACATATATGTTATATAATTTCAAACTTGCCTTCAGTGATGAGACATTCACCTTTATCAAAAAAAAATCGCATTTGATCTGTTTCGAGTAGGGATAATGTTGCTGTTCTGCGTTGGGCAAGAGAATTAAAACTATACTTCGAAATTCTCAGTTGCCAGTGACACCTAGTTGCCAGTGAAAACGATGGTAGCTCTGCATAAAGACCATTATTATCAATTTGCAGTTTCACTTTTCCAGAAATGTTTATTTTTACTATAAGAAAAGGGGCAAACTTTGACAGTTTAGATGATTCGGTTGTGATGGAGGATGTCATTAGTTGCATGAATCGATTTTCTAATTTTCTGGAACTCGTACTTTTTCATGAGTAATTTTGTCATGATACCTTGTGACATCTTCGTATTCATTCCACTTAGACTTGCCTGTAATTTGTATATTGTAGATCGTAAGACAATTTTATGTAAAGGGAGGATGGACCCCTTGCATAGTTTCTTGCCTGTAACTTCTCCTGGCAAGGCCTCCTGGTAGTGAACAGGAAGAAAGAAATGAAGAGGTTAACAAGTAGAAGTGTATAATTTGTTTGTTAAGTTTTATTGTTTTTGACGCGTCATAAGTCTAACAACTACTTGTTACCTAAATGATTAAATAAAGAATTTAAATTTAAAGAATTTTAAGCACAAAAGATCCCATAGGGTCGAGGTGCCCTGAGTTATCACAGCCCCATCACAAGAATAAATAAGGAATTTCATTTCATTTTATACTTTGGTATTCGTATTAGTACTTACACCATACATGTTGTTATAATAATTCACGTTTCATAAAATTTTGATTTTGGTAAAGAAATTTAAATTCCATCCATTCTAAGAGAGTAAACGAGTGGCAAGTAGACGCGAAGACATTTTAATCCTATTCCCCATTCGACGGGGCACGGCTACATAATCCCCAAAGGTGAGTCGAGCAAAACACAATTCCATAATTGTGTTTTTGTTTCCTTTGGGGACGTTACCTGTTGATGGTGTAATTTTCCTTGCCTTATTCAAGCCACTTGATGGAATACTTGATGACTCTGATGGAAGTTTAGGGCAATTTTGTACGGGCATTTTTGTTCATGTTGATGACGTAATCACATCGTAGTTAGTGAGACGTCTACTGCCTTTGTTTTATGAATATTACTGTTAATTGGTGAATAGTGTTTGACTGAGATAATTCCATACTAATTATGTTCAATTTTGAATTTTTCTGTTGGATAGTGGCTATCTGGAGGTGAAATCAGCTCATAATCATTTGAATTTCATGGGTACCTGGTGAAGATCGTGGGTAGCCGCTGGATTCGGACAGCAAGTTTGTGATTAATATCCTTGGGAGAGGCTTATGTCTTGCTGTGGACGTCTTCCACCTTATATATACATACGACTGCTGGGCTTAGGCTTTGTTGGAGGTTGTAATGCACATAAACAGGCAGGCATGATAAGTTACTACGCATGTCAAAAAATTAAAAAGGAAGTGTACAAACATACTTTGTTGTTGTCTTGTCAGAGTTCATACATTATACATATTATATTTTACATCAAATATCTTTTACTTCTTAAAAAGTGGATAAACTATTTCCATTAGGCTTTCCTATAAGGGAAATCACATGAGTACAGATCTTATCGCCACCACGGATGTTACCTTGAGCCCGATACGGATTGTCTTCCCCCGGCAGATATAATGGAGCAATATATCAAAATTTAAGCTTTTAAATCATAGTATATATTTTATCATAACCTTGCCTGTATAAAATAACCTAAAGAATACACCTGAAAGCACGTATCTAGATTAGCTCCGATAATATTTACTAGTTAAACGTATATCACGAGTTCTTAGAATGATATCTTTGCGTCACGACCCTATTTTCGCAATATTTTATATCGGCCGGGGAAGAGGCGTAACGATCGCGTCGCACTGACAGGACCCAGGAACGACTTGAGGGTAATAAATACGCTTTATCGACAGATACCGACGAAATACGAATTTTTCAAAGCTACGAGCAGATACTTAGATTTTATTAATCCTTTATTCGACGACTTATTTTACAGAACGTGACTTTGTACGCTTGGTTTTGAAATCAATTTGTAAGTAGTTTCCATATGACTTATTTAATTCCCACTCGTTACTAGAGGGGACACAAAGCTACTACTGGGGTACATCGGTTATAACCCTATATCAGACCTATAGCAAAACTGTATCAAATATTATGCGGTTATTAAGTGCAAGCTGATATTTATGAAAATAACTTCTCTGTGTAAATATTTTGTATCGGTAAAAAATAAACAATATCTTTTCTCTTAAAATGCGCTGTTAAACTATGTTTAACTTCATAGTAGGTTGTTTTTGTTTATATAATTTGCTACATTTAGAGACATTACTCCCATCTCCAGTGAGCTATAGGATAAGGAGGGTAATTTTTCACAAAAAATGAAAAATCCTATGAAATTGTTTTTTTTTCTCTCTTAGTATTTTGTCTGTAACTATTAAGATTCAGAGTATTCCTAAAAAATGATTACCTCGTCTAAAAATAGACTATATTTTTGAGCTCTTTTGATTTGTTTTGATAATTTGTTGTAAGTTTAATTGTGTTAAAATTGGACTTCATTTTATTTGCATTCACTTAAAAACGATAAATAATTTTTATGAAGTGTGATATTACACATATTACTAAAGTTTGTTTAATGATAGATGCCAAATATTATCTTTGTCTTTGTCGTTGTGAAGAAATCTGAAAAAAAAAATTGTATGGAAAATGCAGAATTCCCCAAAATCTCCATACAAAACACCAATTTCATAGGTAAGGACCTTATATTTACAGCTCTTCAACAGGCAGATAGGTTGAAAACTCTGCTTTTGACTCTGCTGTATACAAAATCACAGAATAATAATAGAATTATTGTTAAAGTCGTACCCGAGCCGTATGTGGGCAATAAATTAAATCTTTGTAAATAATAATAACTAAGTGCCCTTAGTTGTTGTCATATCTCATAATTACTATGAAACTTACCTTAAGTCTAAGCCTGTAAGAGATAAAATTTGCATGAAATGTTAACGTAATATAATATGTAATGTAAGATCTGTGAGAGGTCTACCTTAGTGGAGAGTAGTTGGACGTCCATTAAAGCGGGTTAATCCCTCTTTGTGGGCCTTCCGTCAAAGGGGCAGCTGCGGCTTCCCATAGTGCCACTGCTGTTTTTGTCCTCTTTAGAGGGCCATACGTAGATCTCGAATCAAAAAGGACGGAATCTAGGGGTGCTCAAAATCTCAAAAAGTTTGTTAGATTTTGAGAAAAACATTTTTATGATGAGACATAGAAAAGAAATGTTTTTAGCGTTACACAATGAATTTAAGTGGTTCTGGGTTGCTATTACCGGTAGGAGCAAACGTTTGAATGTTAAGGTATCTTGTATTTGTATTGAGTATATTAAATATTATGAATATTTACACAAAATATAAATTAATAAGTAGGTATTATAATAACATGTGTGTTTTCTCAAATAAGGAAGGAAAATAATTATTTTTATTATTTTTAATTGTACACAAAACGAAAAATTGACAACATTGGTACAATTACATAAAACGAAAAGACGAGTAAATTTTTTATTTATCTGTATGTAAGTAGTTATTTCAGACAAACTCTACAGAGGCAGTGGTTGCAGAAAACCATGGCTTCTGTGTTCATTATGTTGGATTAAATTCTAAAGTACACCAATACTTTAGAATACACCAAGAGAACAAAGCAGTGTCATAAGTCATGGGTGTAACGAATCTGAAGCGTTGAAGTTTTAATTTACCAGTAGAGATTACAAAATCACGTCATTATTGAGTTGAGATGGGGCACTACTCGTTCGAGAGACCGCGTGAATCGCGGGTTCGATCACCCGCCTGTACTACTGAGTTTGAATAAAACTTATGTACAGTTCATTGTGAATATCGCTTGAATCCCGGTGCATGCCAACTGGCTCGCACCTATTACATGGAGACTTAACATTATCTGGCGAAATAGGTGTTAACACCTCTGCCCACCCCTTCGGGGAAAAGGCGTGACGATATGTATGTAAATGAAATTTTGTTTATCACTGTTTGCAAACGCCACGAATAATTGAAGATAAAAAAACATTTATGTAAGTACCCTTAATGAGTAATGACTTTGCAGCTTTTTTCAGGTGTTGAAAAATTAAGCATTTATCTAATTAATTCACTCTCCATGTTCAAGTAGACTTGTACAAAGAAAGCATTTCCATTTTGCTCTCATCCCGAAATGGAAGCGGTTTCAGCCTTAATTTTTCATAGAAGAGTAACCAAAACAATGCCAATTTTAATTTTTGATGGCAGACTAACAGCGCATGTTCTAAGTGACAACGACCGCGCATGCGCGGGCTCCGATCAAACATGGCGGAAAGTGCCAGAACTACACCTATTGTATTACTCGATTTTCGTAGAAAATATAAATAAAACCTCCTTTCACGTGTGAAAATAAGACAAATGAATGCGCAGAATTTTGATTTTTGGAATGAAAAACAATTGCAACGCGTAAGTTCGCCGCGGTCAAGGCATGTTCGGAGCAGTATGTAGATAGTTAAGCAGTGTTGACAGATCAGTGGGAATCGGTGAAGATGAGCGATTGCAGTTTTTATGAAGGCTCCCTGGACGTTGATCGAGTGTATTATTGACACGGTGTCGGCCGATCACAATCGATAAACATTTGGAATCCACACAAGAGACACCCGTCAGGTTTTGAGCTGGAGCGTGCTTCAGCTAAAACCAGACAATTTATTTCTTGGTGAGGACGTGCTGAATTCTAAAGGTAAGCTTTATTTACTTAAAATTTCTCGCGTATTTGTCTAACAAAACAAACATTCACATTTTGACGATCAAAATTAAAATATACTTTCTAATACCTACTTCAGACTTCAGACGTCGCAATATCACTCTTATTCTTTCATCAATATTACAAATTCCTTAAAGCAGACATAACCAAATAGTATATTTCGTTGAAACAAAAAATATGCGGTGAGAACCTATAAAGTAGATAGGATTTTATTGGTAACAAAAACGATTACTTTTGTCGTTCCGTTTGTTATGATAATGATTTCTAATAAGTGTTTGGCACAGTTGCTTAAGCCATATAAATTAATACGTAATTAATTATTTAGATAATTGAAAAATAATTATTAATGCCTATTATCGCCTAAATATTCCAAATAATTAGTTTCACTTAATACAATTTTGGGTTTGTAAGGTACCTTAATGTATTTAGCTTTTATATGAATTAGATTAAGAATCGATCAGACAGGTTTAATTTTCATTTTAACTGATTTCATCGTTTTTAAGAATTATATTGTTTAAAGCGTACGCAAATAATTTCTAGTTTTATGTTTAAAAGAATACCACCGACCCATCTCTTCCCTTGGGTGTCGTAAAAGGCGACTAATAAACTTAAAACTGCACAACCATCCAATAGCTTATGGCGGCGACGGGCTTACCACCAGTCACGCTGAATGCAGTCACTGCTTTTATTATTAATTATATAATTATACGGTACACAACACGCGCGCTCGCGCGCACACACACACAAACACACACACATACACACACACACACAGAGAATTAGTTTAATTGTTGAATTTGTAATTGTGGATATGTACATTCCTTTATATTTTGTAAACTATTAAAGAAACGCTCTGTACGAGATGGGCGCTAGCAACTGCGACACAGTAACTGACTAATGCAGTTGCTAACACTCAAAATGCTACTTGTATGCATTTTATTAATTTAAATAAAGATTTACTATTATTACTTTTGCCTAGTCTCTAAATAAACCTTTGGGGATAATAGTCGTGATTATATGCACGAATGTATGTTTATTCTGATATTCTATTACTCCTATGTAGAAATTGGAAAGTTTTCTAAACTGTTCAAAATGTTATTCTTAATTGTTTATTTTGGTCCTGGTTTGTTTCACACGATGAAATGATTTGATTTACCTATATGACTGAAAGGATACGGCTTTGACGATAATATTTAATAATTATCGTTAAGCTATAGCAGTTTCTGATGTTTGTTGTTGTGGTTTTTCCTCGTTTATTCTCATGACAACGCTAAGTAATCTTGCGAATGATATACGATAAATAAATAACATTTCCCTTACATTTTTCTGTAATACTATTGTGTACACTGGGTTTAGAAAGTGGTGACCCACCATAAAGTCAATAAATGGGGACAGAACGACAGGGTTGATTTACAGATGGTTAAAGTCCGTCCGTCCTCAGCCTATATACGTCCCACTGCTGGGCACAGGCCTTCCTCATGGACAAACACATGAGGAGTATGGGCCGTAACACGACCATGCTGGCCCAATGCGGGCCAACGGGACCAACGGCTAAACGTGCTTTCCGAAGCACGGAGGAGCTCGAGATCACAGAGTTTTGGTCACCTATCCACTGCCTGACCATGGCGAAGGTATCTTGTTTGTTTTCAGTCGAAAGCCAAAGCGTACTAACCACTACGCTACTACGAGCTTCTTAATTATTAAAGTACAGTCTGATTATCAATATTCTCTCTCGTATCACCAGGTACCACCACCACCAACACCAGGTTCGATTACTATTACATTTTATCTTTTATATGTATATAAATTCATTAAAATTTGAGCACTTATTATCCTTGTTATATTTACGTTAACTATCTACTTAGTTCTTATGTTAAAGTTTATTAAAACATAGCTCATACTCGTATGTGTACACTAAAAAATGAATCATCAAAACGGAAATAAAATTTAGTTTTGTATTCTAATTCCCGAAAAGTATTTAATACTTCCTCTGACGGGTAGAACGTGAAACACTCGGCATTTTAGAGTTTCTGAGCAAAGTTTAAATACGTGTTTGAATTAAACTGTGTTGACTGCTGACATTATTAGTAGGTCATCCGGCAGCGAATGAGAAAAGGTATTATTTGTACGAATATACGTAAATGTTGATCCACATGTTTGAGTGTAGGTATATGGATAGAGTTATTTTTGGTTTTTATAACGTAGAGATGACTTTTAAGAAGACCTTCAAGAGATCACTGGTTTGTGCGTACCATTTAGTTAATATTAAGTTCACTTTATCCTAATTATCTCGATAGTAAGATATTACATTAAATCAGATTACAGTTTTAAGTACCCTCCCCCCACACTCTCCGTTTTACGAGACCCCTAGGCATGAAAAACGTTGGAGGAGATGTATGTCCGTGTATGAGCAGTGAGAGTATTTCGATCGATTATAAATCTATCTATACATATAATAAAAATGTAGAGGTCGAATGTCTGTACATAAATTGAATTTCTACAGCAATCCCTTATTTATATTTATCGAACTTGGTATATTTCGGATCCTTATACTTAATACTATGTGAATGACACATTATTTTCATTACTTCTGATATGAGGCAACTAGCCTATTGAAGGTTATAAAAGTCCCCAGGACTCCAGCATACTTGAGTTCCATCAACCGTTCCATCAACCGAAAGACTGTCAATACGGATCCTCGGAACACGTAGGATGTCCTCGCAGCGCTGGGATCTGTGGTGTGGATGACAAAGCACATTAAATCATCCACTTACCTAACTATGGCGAATTGATCATCTCATGGAGCCTCCTCCTTAGACCTGTATCTGTGATCTAGACAACATTGTATGAACTAGAAATAATGTACGTAGTCGACTTCATATTCCTAACGATAAAAGGTACCTACGTCGATAAAATGCTGTTGTAATTGAAACAGATTCGACATGAAAATTGAGCTCTGAAACAGGTCAAATCATGGTTCGAACGTGGCTGCCCTGGAGATTGAGATATTTCCCGAAAACAGGTTTTCCAGATATTTCAATCTCTAGAGCGTACAGTACATCGCCCGGCTGTCATGTTATCCGAATGACACGGGATCACATATGAGAAACTTAATCTGTTTTATTGAATCTAAAGAAATCCATACAACTGAACTGTATTTTTATTTTTAGTATGCTTCGTTAGTTAAAATTTTCTACTGCTGTAATAGTTGTAAACAGTTTTTCGAATCCATTAAAAAAAAGTGAACTCTTTTTTTTATGGATTCGAATTATTAAAAGCATTTGAACGCATAATACAAACATGTTGCAATATTGTTTACAAGGGCAGGAATCTTTAATCTTCCAGTCAACCCATGAATTATTGATCATGCTTATTGTCAAGGGAAGATGTGATGCACATTAAAATTGTAAGTAAGTAAAGTCTCAAATAAGCAACGATAGAACCGGAAAGTTATTTTACATAATAGTTGATAATATTTTTGTACATTATTCACTGAATGAATCACTTAGAACGTTTCGTAGAAGTCCACAGAGAGAATCAAAAATTACTGTCGCTTTAATTATCACTCGCTAATATTCTGATCTTCAATAGGTTCAGTAAGTAGTCGAGACTACTTACTGTAAGAGAATTATACTTAAGGTATAAATAATTACATTCTACTTCTATCAGAAGCATTTTACGAGAACTCACTAAGTGTTATTTTGTCGAAAATTGTGAGGTACAGAATAAACTCTTAAGTATAAATATAGAGGTATACCTCTACATTATATACATATCTTCACTGTCAAGCTACCACGTAACATTAAAGATTAATTTAAGTACCTATCTACAATAAATGTGGAAATTACACAAAGTGAGAGAGAACTGATAAATAAAGACCAAAAAAGACCGTCATAATTTAAATGCAAAGAAAAAACAAAGATAAAAAGATTGACTTAATAAAACAAACACAATTGTAAAACTTGACCCGAGGCAAAAATAGTTGACAAAAAAAATAGTTTTTTGGTAAAATTCTCCCTATAAGGGACGGCAACGGGAACTAAGCCTATATAGCCATGTCTTTCGTAATATTATTTCTTCAGTAGTTTACATTGAAATGCTAGTGTAATGCATTTCAATGGATCTTGGGAGAGTTTGACGTCAAACAATCGATGGCATACACTGTGGTGTTACTTCGATGAGGTGGATTACCACGACAAAAAACTCAACAGTTTTTCCACCACTTGACGCTTATTTTAATTATCCGCATTGCTCATCACTATAGACACTTTTTACACAAAACTACACTGATTTTACATAAAAATATCCACTCTGAAACAACATTACAATTACGTCCGCCATGGTTGAAAAGCGCCAAAAACTCTGTCAGTTTGTGTAATTCTGACGGTCTAATACTGTACTTTAATCTGTGTTGGCTTTATAGCAATATTAATCTATAGCACTGACCCCGTTGGACGTGTAACAGTTGTAAATATAATTACGTTTATGGCCCAACGCCATTGCGCCCCAGGGGAGGAGGCAGATCAACTGTCATGTTTGGAGAACGGCGAGGGCATGTGTTATTGCATTGCTCGGGTGTAATCGCTGGGAATTGGTTTTATCAGATTAATTTGGATGTGTTTTAAGTCGATTGGTCTTATTTGTTTCTTCTTGTTTTGTCTTCTGCTTCTTATGTTGACGCCATCTCGATCCCCGGTGGGGGCAAATGTTTGGGTCATGAATTTTCAGGCATTTGTTCTCCGGTCTTGGATGTTTATATATATTTATCTATATTCATCATCTTTATATGTATTTATCTGTTATCTAGTGTCCGTAACACAAGCAGCATTAGTTGCTTAAAATGGGGCTAGTTGATAGGTGTGAATGTTTGGAGATATTTATTTATTTATTTTGTTCTGAATATAGCTTGCCTGCAACCGTTTCTTTCCACCAGCCTGTATTGGGTCAGCATGGTGGTGTTATGGCCTATACTCCTCATGTGTTGCTTTATGAGAAAGGCCTGTGCCCAGCAGTGGGACGTATATAAGCTGAGGACGATTTGCCTTACATTATTCATGTCTCGGCACAAGCGGTTCGTTTTCTTTTTGCATGGATATATCTGAAAAAATGTGTAATATCTGACAAAATTCACCTCAGGTGTTGAGGAATACAGGTGAACCTTTGGCCTTGTGCTTTGTAATTTACCATCATTTAGATGAAGGCAAAGAACTTATCTGTCATATGTAATAGGTCTGGGCTTTCACCAATGCCTATATTATCTTCGCTTCCAAATACAAAGTAATTTCCTAAAATACTTTTCATTGTTTCGAATCGTTTCGTAAGCCGTTTCAAACACTCCGGGCTCTTTAGCGAGAAACTTTTTTAACATCAGAACTTGTCCTATTGATGAAAATTTTCTATGGGCTCTATATAATCATTAAAGTTAATGTAGTCTTTCCCAAAATTGAATTTTATCTGATTCACTGAAGGAATAATTTTATTTGCGGGTAAAAGATAATGTTTGTCTGTCCTTATCGAGTCATGTGGGTTTTGTGACAATGTTATATCTAACAAATTACAAAATGTTCATACTGAAATAATCAGAAATACTTTATGCTGGTCCAAACTGAGTCTAAGAGAATTATTAAATTGTTTTGTGCTTGTAATATAAAGTAAGAAAATATTTGAGCTGCGATTCAAGTCAAGGAATTGAATTAAACATTGGAATATTAAATTCTTGGCAGAAATTGCATTGTGTTTAGATTTGCACAAATTATATCTATCTATTCTGATTTCATAGCATTTCTCGAAATCAGCGAAGTATCATAATATAAGCCTTTCGCGTAAAGTAAACGAAAAGTTATTCACAATTTTTCACAAGATTTTCGCATGATCTTACTATTTTACTTAATAAATGTACTAGTGACGCTCTCCGTGGCCATGTGGTTTTTGGATTGGCCGGTGCTGAACTGAATTATATCTTTGACTTAATTTTTGACCAAAAAATTGGTTTTGAACAATCCATAAAGGAAAGAAGTCAATTCATACAGACAATACAGATAATCGTTTTGTGTTTTACGTCTTTTGTTTCAAGTTAATGAGAATCTCCTTCTGTGCCACTAACTTTAAATTAAATTCTCTAAGTGTTTTGAATACCGCTTGCGTTAAATAAAATAGTTGCAAGACGTTCGGCTCGCGCCCTTTTATATGTACTGAAAGCCAAAACATATCACGACCCTCTAGTAACCAGACACTATAAAAGTTTTTTTGTATAAGAAATGTTAAGGTGAGAATAGAGGAAGCGAAAGGTCTGTGCTAGGATCACAAGTTAGGAACTGTAATCACTGCCTGACCCACGAAGACAAGGCGTGATTGTAGTCATTGAAGTGTATGAATTGTCTAACTCTTGGCCATGTCTTCGAAAAGGAGCCGCCACAGATATACATTTATATAGATAACGCAAGTAAAACGATAGATAGATAAAATCTTTATTCACCCAAAAATTCTCCATCACACACAAAAATAGTATGTAAAGGAGGACATATCTCTAATAGAGATCTCTGTCAGCCAACCCGTCACAGGTGTGTGAGATTTAGTATTAAAAGGGATGAGACCAGTGCGAATGAGAAAAATTAAAGATATTATAAACTACAATTCAAATACATTATAAGAAAAATTAGATAAAATATAATATATACTTATAGAATACATATGTATATATAAAATATACGAGTACATACTTCACGTTATGTCTGTATTGAAAATATGAGAAATGAGGAAATGTTTAGATAACATTAAAAATGATAGACTTGTTGTCACCTTGACTTCTTTAATAAGAATAAACAATAAACAATAAGGATATCAAAAGGAATATGAAAAATACAAAATACAAGTATCAAAAGATGGCCAGCAGTGTGCTGGTGGCCAGTGTCTGTCGCCAACAAACATTTTAGGAAGAAACCGCTATAAAATGCATGTAACATGTTTTAACATCTACTCAGACGTCACAGGCGTTATTTTGAGATGGGAGATCAAACTGAAAAAAAAAAAGATGGCGCCGATGCCCTTCCGCCAATGGTATTTTTTTTTAGTATTTGCAGCCATTCAGACGGGCAATGTCCAGTCAGCAGCGGCCAACCCCGATTTTGACTGTGTTGTTCATAAAATATTAATTAAACAACTAGAATATATAGGAATACGTGGAAATGCATTAAACCTGATAGAGTCCTATCTAAGTAATAGAATACAGGCGACAATTTTGGATACATATGATAAAAGCACAAAAACAATAATACGTGTACAATCAACACATGAAAAGACAAGTTTAGGAGTTCCACAGGGTAGCGTATTAGGGCCACTACTGTTTCTAATTTACATCAATGAACTTCCCTCAGTTGTCAGTCACTTGTGTATAATGTTTGCGGATGACGCTACATTTTTTATACCAAAAGGAAATTTGGACAACGATGCTTATGTGAATGAGGTTCATAACACACTAAATGTTGTAGTAAAATGGCTGGAATCAATTAACCTTAAGGTTAATTTAGAAAAAACGAAAGTATTAGAATTTAGAAATTATAAGAAAATGCCACTTGATATGAATATTAATATTGACGTGAAACAAATTGCAACAGTACATGAATGTAAATTTTTAGGTGTAAAAATTGATACTCATTTGAATTGGAAAGCTCACATTGAGACATTAAATAAAAAGATTGCAAGTGGTTGCTATGCGTTATCAATACTAAGGAATGTAACTTCAATAGAGGTGGCAAGAAATGCTTATTACGGGTACGTCTATCCCCTTTTGACGTATGGTATAATCTTTTGGGGAAATTCAGTAACTGTACAATCAACATTCATCCTACAAAAGAAATGCCTACGAACCATGTATTATATAAATAATTACGACACATTGAGAAATGTATTTAAGAATTATAACTTTTTAACTCTGACGTGTATATATATACTTGAAATATGTAATTTTGTTAAAAATAACTCTGAACATTTTTGTACAAAGAGTAAAAAGAAAAGTAATTTGAGAACCCAGTATGCGTTTGATATGTGCACATTTAAATGGTCAACTTATATATGTCGTAAAAGTACACTTTTAACTGGAGTTCAAATTTTCAATCATTTGCCAATATATATTAAATGCTTAGAAAACCCAATGTTCAAGAGAAAACTGAAAGAATGGCTATTAATTAAATGTTATTATGATTTAAAGGAATATTTTAATGACAATTCATTGTATTAATTTCTATTAATATTGACATTATACGTCCGAAATGGACAAACTGTTGTTTCTAATATAAAATGTAACACCTATTTGTCACAGTTTATACAATAAAGAGCTTATCTTATCTTATCTTATGGCTGGGGTTATCGAACACACGCAGTACCTACATGTATCTGCGTCATCCATGTAAATCCTAGCCACCATCCCGAACTTTTTTTTTCGTGTTCATATTTCAACGTAACGTCATAAAAGAGGTCATATTTCGAAAGTGTATATAATCACGACTATTATCCCATAAGGGTTAGTCAGAGACTAGGCAAAAGTACCGCAAAAGCGGTCCACTGCCAAAGTCCGCGCTTCACCATGCACTGACTGCACTCAGCGTGACAGGTGGTGAGCCCGTCGCCACAATAAGCTATTGGATGGTTGTGCAGTTCTATGTCCATTGTAATGTTAAAATTTCACTACTCCTTTACTCACCAACTAAAGATTTATGAAAAACAAATAATACAACAAATTACCAAAAATACTTATTATTTATTACATTTACAAATTTTGCATTTACTAAATATTCTAGCTTTACAATATATAACAACAATAAATACAAGGGCAGGTTGGTTCTGGTCCTGTTTGATCAATCTCGGTATGTAAAGGTACTAAACAGGTATAACAAAAATAAAGAGGTAACTCTTAATTCTTATAATTATTTATAATTATTATTAATATCTCCCTTTCCCGTTGGTTAGTACTGCATACCTTGCAGGTCCGGATACTGTATTTTAAATTTTAACTCTGTCTTTTCTCCAATATTCAAATGTCTTGATATACTATTTATTATCGTTCTTCTTTGGTACTGTATGTAGTATGGTTATACCATACACTACCACCAGGTAGTTTTTGCCCTTTTTCTCGGGCTTTTATTAATATTTTATAGGTTTTTATTAAAGTGCTGCCGGTAACCTATAAACCAGCCGGCATGTATAATTTTATGCGCTCTTCAGCCAATATACTCGAACTTCGAGCTATTTAATTTAATGATCCCTTGATTATAATATTCCTGAAATAAATTCGAGGACTTCTCTTTTCGAGATCTCAGTAAATTCGCAAAATCAGAACCAGCGCGTGAGACTTTTCAGATATCGATCCACAGATTCGAGAGAAATCCGTCTCGACCGTAGCTCCCATAGACGAGGCCAAGACACACTCGTCCATACATCCAAGAATATGAGTAATGTTTGTTTGTTTATATTATTTACTAAAAATACTTAAAGGGCCCCTTTTCATTTGAAATTACGTTGATTCATTGCAAAATAACTTGTATTTGAATATAAACATGCAAGTGCATTTATACTCAACGAGGAATTTATTAATTTACGAGGAATTTGTCAACATTATTATTATTACATTTTTTAAAGAGGATTTTACAAGAAACCGACATCGGAAACATTAAAATTGCCCAAAAAAACTTATTCGAGAAGGACGCCGGTCGTTTGATAAAGAGACTATCTTTGTATATACTGACTAGCCTGTTTTGATACGCTAAACTCTATGGTTTTGTCTATGAACCACGATCAAGGTGAGTCAAACTAGCATTTTAAAAACAAATTAAAAGTTAAAATGACATAAGGAATTGACATATGTCATTATGACGATGTAAACAACATGAAACAAACAAACATTAGTGATTTTACTTAACTCTGATGCCTTTATGTGTAATTAAGACGGTAATAAGTGATAATAAGAAAAAAGAGTGTTACACCATTAGTCGCCTTTTACAACACAACTCGACGACGATTTCGAAAGTAGATGGCTCAGTACCTACATTGCTAATTATTATTTATATCACAACAAAACCAAACCTGATTTTGTAAATAAATCACAGTACTTCTAGATACACAACAATAACAGGCAACACAATAACTGCGAGCAACAAAGTTTATCAGTAACATTTATATCGATACTAAAAAGATAGACACACATTTACGCCGAGATAGATCTTCGCACTAATAAAGGGGTCATTCGGCAGCCAATATTATGTACTATAACCATCACCAGGCTCGGTTTACAGGGCGATTCTACGACCAGAATTAAGCCATATCGCTTAATTTGGCCCATAAAGAGGAATGGATGCTCAGAAACAACTGCGAATGTTGCGATTGTTATGCTTGTAAGAGAAAAATAATAAAATCATTTTATAATTTTTTTATCATTTGATAATTTGATTACGCTTGTCTGTGTGATATTACAGCGTATTTTCGAATTAATAGCTTTTTGCAATACTAATATTGCTACTATAAATGAAGTGTGTAGCGATTTAACTATTTTATATCAGATTAAAATAATAATTTACATCCAAAAAAATTACAATATTGATCTTATCCCTTCGTCTCTGAGCTGAAAATTCCCCGAGACACAATTGACTTCCTATTGTGTCTAAAACATCACAGATGATGCTATTATTGACTACTTCACGAAGCATATCTTTTTTCGCGACTGAGGTATAAGATTTACTGTCTACAAATGCTTAATATCTTTATTTTGTTATAAAACTTTGGCACATCACTTCATCGAGAATTCGATAAATAACACTTCTTTCTCTGTTGCAATATGGCATTCACATTGAGCCATGACATCAACTAATATTGCAACTGATTTGCAGTCTTATGTGTTCCAAATAAAACTTACCACCTTCTTAATGAAATATCTCACAAAGGACTTTCAAATTCCTGAAGCGCGAACGGCTCAAACGCTCGTAAATAACCAGTTAACTCCTTTCATGGCTTATTTGTGTCGTTATGGTTGAATCGATACATCCAAATGGGCTGTAAACCTGTTTGGGGTTAGCGAATTTTCGGCCATAATAATTACGATTTGTTATTGGATCTAATTTGTTGTAGGTTTAATTTTTGTCCACACATAGTCTAAGCTACCAGTGCGTAAGAATTTATCATATTATCTCCTTTTAATGGGTCCTTACCTATGAAATTGGTGTTTTTTTTCTCTCTTAGTATTTTGTCTGTATCTATCAAGTTTTAGAGTATTCTTAAAAAATCTTAAATATCTTAAAATATACCATATTTTTGAGCTCTTTTGATTTATTTTGATAAATTGTTGTAAGTTTAATTGTGTTAAAATTGGACACGGAGTCAACTCTTTTTAAGTGCCTCCCGATTACATCATTTGATTTGCATTCACTTAAAAACGATAAATAATTTTTATGAAGTGTGATATCACACATATCGCTTAAGGTTGTCTTATGATACACGCCGAATATTATTATCTTTGGATTTGTCGTTGTGAAGAAAACTGAAAAAATGTTAGTATGGAAAATTCAGACATCCCCAAAATCTCCATACAAAACACCAATTTCATAGGTAAGGACCTAATATTTAGAAGTTTCAGGTATCCTGAAGTGGGCATTTTTTCAAGGAATAAATGTTTAGAGCATTAAACCGTCACGCTTATATCCCCGAAGGGTCTATCCCTTCGGGGATATAAACGTGATTACACACCCACATTATGCCAGTTATTTTCTAGGTCACATGTAATAGCAAGGAAGCTTAACCTATGCGAAAACCTGATTTCAACTGTCTATAGAAAAAAGAGTCGTTTTTGAATATTGTATATCAACATCAGTAAATTTCAACGAAATGACATAATATATGCCTCTATTGTTACTCTATATACTAGTTTAAGATAGATCACTGAGTGAACTGATTTACCTTTTTAGCAACGAAGTTTACCACAAGCATATTTTTAATCAATGTTGAACGTTCACAAGTAAAAGTACTCTATAAAAGCATTTTCGAAGAAAACCTTTCCACTTGTATCGACTTAACATTGTTCAAAGACTGTTGAGAAGAATAGCGCAGAATCTTGGACAAAAGCTATAAAATACTGAACTAGTGAAGTGTAAATAATACTTATTAAATAAGAGAAAACAATATTTCCAATAATTTCCTGAACTTTGATAAGAACCCTCTGCTTATGGATCATCTATGAATCAGTTCGATGCCTCGTGGAAAACCCAAGAAGCGGCGAATTGATTTCGTGTCATAAGAGAGAGTCACCGGTACCGGTCTTAATGTTTGGGAGAAATAAAGGGCAGAAGATAGGTAAGCGGATCCCTTGCACAACCTGGCACAGACGTAAAGAAAAAGTTCACATACGGAAAACTTTTTATTTGACAAAGAAAGTAGTACGTGAGTCATACATTGAGTAACAAACAAAAGAAAGAAGCATAAAAAACTTTACAGCAATATTGCCGAGAAGTCATTGTTTTTCTTCAGCCATTTGTAACAAGCTAAAAGGAAAAAAACCGATGCAATCAATAGTTTAATCATACACGTTCTGTTCAATTTCCCCGGCCATTTCAAGTGGTAGTCACTGTCCAATTAAATTCGTGCCTGTTCCCCGATACAATATAGAGATAGGTTGTAACCTAAGTACGTGACACGGGCGAGGTACCTACACACCGATATAACCCCAAACGAATGTTTACTGCGAGGTTGGTGTATACGTATGTGTACACATGATGTAAAAAGGGTGTAAAATACGCAAATTGTTTAAAGAGGATTCGTCAAACAAGTAAGTATAGTTAAGGATAAAAAACATTAGCAAAATCTTGATATTCACAAACTTCAACAGAATGATGGTACTAATGAAATAATATCTGTAATAGAGGCATTACAGAGTCGAAAAAATATTCTAAAACAAAATCCTACTAATCTTTAATGTCTTAAAATTTTCGGCCTGTAATTTTAAGAGACCAATGTAAGAGCTTCATAACAGCTTCATGTTGAAAGAATTAATATTTTTGTTGGTACGAGTCAGTCTTTATAAGCAGAAATAACATTGTCCAACGTACTTACATCAAATCAACATGACTTTAAACGTGAGGCAGTTCAACCAATAAATTAATTAATAGCCCATAGCCTAATTATCGCACCTCGTAATCGACATTCATCGCACTAAAACTCGTAATGCAGCATGTAATACCTTGGGACACGCCGTACTTAAACTCACTATATCAACTCGCTCCACGTATATTACACGCGGGCTCTACAATGTTCGGGCGAGGAATTTCAACATTACATTTGCGCAGAGACGAATTTAGGGCTGACGGACTTAGCCTGTGAGTGATGTTGATTTTGCTTTTACCACCCAAGGGATAGACAGAAGTTTTAACTCCCACATTTCTGCTGATATGTTTTAGTACTTTTAGTCCTTGTAACGAAAGGTGATTGTTAAACAAGTCATCTTCGTGACATCAGTGAAACAACAGGCGTGTGACTGGGTTTTTGTTAGCTTTTTTATTTAGCGCGTCTTGCAGGAAATTTAAATGGAGATTAAATCTCCATTTAAATTACGCGAATTACTAAATTAAGATTACTAGATTTTTCGATGAAATTTACTGCAAGCGGACCTTAATTTGGTACCAGCTCTCCTAATCAAGTCTAAGTATTGAATGAGACTGATTATGTCACTATGTCAAGTATAATGTCGGTGTTTTGGTCCAAAGTACTTTTGATTGTGTTCTGACGATTTCCTGTTTCAAGGTGTAGCGATCTAGTAGATTTTGTCCTGCTCCTGACAGTCAGCTCGTTTTCTATTCTATTATTGCGACGAATCAAATGGTCGCAATAAAAAGTGACAGGTATAGAGATTTCGAGAATCGTTTGTTTTTATACAGTTTAAAATGGGGGGCTAGTGAAAACAAGGTGTTTATATGATAAATACGAGCATCTCACAAAATTTGTTAATTTAGCTAATTGGTCTTCATGAGCTTAAACCGAGTTTGACAGAGATGGAGTTGAAAAATAAAATATGTACCAGTAAATACAGCCCTGTGTTTTTCAGCTAATACTCAGCTTTCGCACTAACTATGTGTTCTAAGTATATAACTTCGTTGTTTCAATTTAACGTGTACGGTGACTGTGAATTTCTTTTACGCTAAATAAATATTAAAAACCTCCTTTTGAATTAATGTTTGTCAGCTTACAAAGGGTTTTTATTTCAGCCATTATATGTTATAAAACAACGAAACCGAAGTAATTCTCTCATATAATGGACTTTTTGTTAAAAATATAGCTGAGGGAATCATGTGCCATGTAGTTTGAAAACTTCTCACGGACAATTTAAAGTTGATTTTGGCTTCGGTGAGCACTTAGTCGTTGCCATAATAGAATTTCTGACAAAAGTCAGACAATAAAATGTTTGCATGCCTAGTTAAGCTATGTTATGTTAATGTTTAAAAATAGAGTATCGTACAATAAATATACACGTTTACCTATTTATTTCTAATAAAGGTAAATCGGAAGAATAGCACAGACAAAAATATAACTAAAATCTATAAAACAGAGTGAAACAAAATAACGTTAAACAAAAACTAAGTCTTATAATGAAAGTCGCATTGAAATGTTCACGTCACATATATTTAAGTCAGCTTTAGTGTTTAACACTGTGAAACTTGACAAGATGGAACAAAATTGAACATTCTGCAGGTTACTAACATGGCTTATGTCTTCCGCATCGCTGTTTATGTATTTGATAAGGGTGCATTTGTTTAAGGGTCCGGCGAACAGTGAATTTTTCATACAAACGTAATTCCAAAATAATTTTCAATTTAAGAATATCGGGACATATCATCGCTGTTATTCGGATTAAAAAAGTATTTTTCTATGTTTCTGTTAAAATTACATAATGATTAATTGCGTTTTTAATATGAAACAAATAAGCGGAAAATATGTCCGAAAACGTAAAAACAATTTACGAAATACAATCGCATATATAAGTTTATAAATATTTTGAACAAATTTTTTTAACAGAAAAACATAGAAAAATACTTTCTTAATCCGAATAACAGCGATGATATGTCCAGATATTCTTAAATTGAAAATGATTTTGGTATTACGTTTGGATGAAAAATTCACTGTTCGCCGGACCCTTAAATGTCAAGTGTGTATTAAATTTTGTTCGTAACTTTGACAGTATAATGGCCAATCCACATACAAAAGTTTCACCGGACATCGCGCCGTGACATTTGTTACGGATAGTGTGGACGTGCTTATAACATTTTTCTGAACCCAACATTGTTAAAGATAAGTCACACACATATAAGAATATTATATCTTGGGATATAATTAAAGCTTTCAATTATCTTAATGTATGCCTTATATAAGTTGCAGTCAAAACCCTTTAACCAGTCAAAGTCAAAGTACTTTTGACTGAACAGATTGGCCAAAAATAGTTTTGCCTGAAAATTAATGGTTAGAAACGCAGCTACGCACGCGTTATGCATAAATGACTATATTCATAATTTTGCATTAGGTTAAGGTAATTTTTTTTATGACTCTTAAAAACAATATATTTAAGGGTCATAAAAAACTTTAACCTAACATTTTCAGTCAAAAGTACTTTTGACTGGTTAAAGAGTTTTGACTGCAACATATACATAACTTAGACAGTGTCATTTCCAATTTTTCTGCGTATTTCTTTAATTAAGTAAAACTTTAAAAATTGTAATAAACGTACCTTTGCATTTTTTATGATCTATAGTGTTTGAGCCTGAAAATATTCAAATACAGTTCATGTATAATAATATACATAGGTACTTTTTTGAATAAAAACAGCATTTTTTGATTCCAAATATCCAACTCAACAAAAATAGGTTCATTTGAAAAATCCTGGCCTTAACGTATAACTTAACGTATGACTTAGGTTTCAGAGAGAAATGACATGTGTTTGCCCGATCCATCATCCATTCTAAATTCAAACGCGATGTCACGCGAACGTGTACGGGTAACAAGTATGGCAGTGTGGACGTCTTTCGCACACTGAACATACCGAGAATCCTTTGAAAATTATCCTCTTCAGATGGATCGGCCAGTGAGCCGTGACATTTGCCGTAACAAAAACCAAACACCGCTCACACCACAGATTAAAAAAATACCGACGTGGTCCACAACTCCACACTGTGACAATCAGTACATACAATGTTTGGCGAACATATTGATTGAAATATTATTTATGAAAGTTCGAGATGGAAAACTGATCGTGACATTTGTATGCGTAACAAATGCCATTGACATTATCAATACAGATACGCGTACTTGTCACGGTTACAGTGTTTTTTTATGGCAATGTAGGTTTCTATGGTGTAAAGGTCTTGAACATCTAGTTCTAATTAATATATACTGATCATATTTAAAAGTATACATTAAAAGTATCAAGTCAATGCGATACACATACACCCAGTTGCATTAACGAACTTTAAAATTTAATGTCAGCATTATCTCTAATGCTCCATTAAATTTATTTATTGAAGTGTCAAAAGAACACCTTAGCTTAGTTTTACGTTGCACAAAACGATATTAGCACCCTGTCAATGCTAAAAGATATTTAGCTAGAACTGTTTTATGTAACAACATTAACTTTAATGAACTTTATAATTTTTAATGTCTCATTAACAAATGTCGTCTTAAAAAATCTTTGTGCAACTGAGTGATAGACTATAGCGTCATTTCAATTGATTCTCAATATTCTTTCTAAAAGTTGGTTGGTAGTTCTTAATTGGTTTGAGCGTAAAAATATTAAGATATAATTCAAGATGCATCTTAGCACGTATGTTATAGTGATTCTTGTTTTATCATGGAGTTTGATACCGATTAGTTAACTATATACGGTAAGCAGCGTATTAAACAGACGAGGCAAGTGAAAATGCAACCCTAGCAGAGTATAGCATTGTAGTCATGACTCACAAAGAGCATTGTGTGTCAGACGTAGACGCCACTTCTCGGCGCACGCTTCCCCTTACATAACTCATGAGACCTACATAACTTGTTATCCTTTAGACCTTAATATTATGTTACCATAATGTTTGATTTCAAACGGTCTTGATGTTGCAAGCAGAATAAGGATTAATGCGATAAATTTTCACTTATATTTGAAAGTAAGGAAACGTATGTGAAATGCAAAAAATTGTAAAAAGTAATGTTCACTGTTGTTTACAATTTCCACCAAAAATTTTTTAAGATATTATTACATTAGAGCCACACATTCAAATTATTATTACATAAGAACAACACATTCGAAATTCTATTATATTCTAGAAACAATCGGAAGTATTGCGACTTCCGAATGTAAAAACAAAATGACCCGTAAGTATAGAGCTACAGAAACATCTGTAATAAAATGGGAACTCCTGAAAAATCTATCCGCGCTCTGGTCGCTCTGACTAAAGTAATGTGACGATACGAAAATCCAATTTCAGGCTCCTCGATAAAGATTTTGCATAAATCAGTGATATAATCCAATATTACCGCGTTTTACCCCCCAAACCTAATGTCCCACCATTGAAATCTCTATTCCAATTTAAATGACTTATTTCATTACCCTGCGTACGCCCGCCACGAGCATAAATTCAGAATTGATAATAAAATTTTAGTAGGTGGGTATTACTGGAATTGTTATTTTCTATCAAGAGGAATTCCTCAGATGACGATGTAGGCTTTGACGACCTATTCCATAGGCATGTTTATCGTTCCGAAATAATGTCGATGTCATTGAAAAGACGGATCAGACCGCTAATACTGTTTTTGATCTTACTCAAAGTACTCTTTAATCTTCTAAGGGGTTTCTATTTAGAAAATCTATACACAAAACTCGATATTGAAATAGGTTACTAGCTAAAAAAATGTGAACAGTGAATTTTCTGTTTACAACTTCTATTGTCACCGATTTACTAGCACGGGTCACACAATGTATGAGAAGGATAGAAAAGAGTACAATATTCGACATTTTCAAATTAACACTGTCAATGCTGTGAGAAAAACAAGTGATAATAGGCAGCCCTTAATTGAGCTGTTTAGTTTGACGGAATAATCTTTAAGCAAAATGGAAAATATGGACAGGACCTAAAAAATAAAACTCTAAGGCCCAATTGCACGATCGAGAGTAAGCGCCTAACCCAGGGTTTGCCCATATATTTGCCCGAGGGTTAGATGCTAACTCCCGACCGCGCAATTGGGCCTAACACATCAAAAGCAGATATTGTGTCGAAAACATTTAATTTTGTGAGGTTACAAAAGCTTTTTACGCGCAATGAGTTTCTTTGCTTCGTATACGAATGAACATTCAAAGCTTGGAATCTTAGACGAATTTGTATTGAACTTTTTACGGCACTATGATCAATTTCGTCTTCTTCAATAATTTGTCTGCCGTTTGCTATTATACGGATATATCATAGAAAGAGACAATAATATACCCAATAATATCATGAAAATGATAGTGGTGTGATACTGCCTCGGAAAAGTTTGCCAAATCATAGGGGGTGTGTGATGTATATTGTAACAACAAATCGTATAATGTTCAAAACATTTACAATCACATGATATAATTTTGATTATATAACACTTTTATAATATAATGATGGAATGACATATTAAAAAAAAAAAACAATTTTAAAACTAGCAATAAACGATTGAGCAAAACTTATTAATATAATAACCGTTTAATATAATATTCACATTATCTTATAATTAAAAGACATAACATTATCTAGTTTAGGAACATTTAGTATACCATTCATTTATGATAACACTATTTTTGTATAATACCTAAAACATATAATGATGATTGTATATAATAAAATTCATATATCATTTAAAATACAGATAATAACCATAAAATAAGTACATAATTTTTTTTATCGCCTCTCTGGTCTAGTGGTTCACACCACCGGGTATTGATCGGGAGTTCCGGGGTTCGATTTCCCATAGGGCAGAAGTTTTTCTGCTTGGTTTGGTTGGTGGTACGGCTTCTTAGCCTGCTGGCTAGCTACCACCGTCTTACCTAAATTTGTCGCTATAATGATAATGTTACAAGCATTGTTGTGTTCCGGCAATCAGAGGTTAGATAGCCAGTTCGTCAGTTGTTGAGGATTACAGGTGAAGCTCGCCTCCACCTTATCGTCACTTACCATCAGGTGAGATGAAGGCCAAGAGCTTACCTGTCATTAAAAAACAGTGCGATCATGTCTGGGCTCGTTCGAATCGCCTTAACGAGTACTTTGGATTGAACACTAGAAAGTTAAAAATAAAATTTTTAAACAACTTTTTATTACTTTCTCAAATAAAACCGCGATACATTTTTTTTCAATCACAATGTAACACGTTTTTATTTAACAATGTAATAAAAGCTTGTTTTTAAAAAGATTTTTTTATTTTTCCCAATTTCATTTGGGGTCGGCATAACGAGTCTTTCTCCTGCACTCCTCTCTTAAAATTATTAATTTTCCTTTAAAACAATTTATCAATTTGTTTAAATTATATTTCTACTTAAAGTAATAGAAACAAAAACAACAAAAATAATAGAAGGTAATAAAGATTATCTCTTAACTCTTGTATTAACTCTGAAATGTGTATAATCTTTCTTGTACTCGACTGTACCTTTTCCCAATAGCCACAGCTTTCTTCTTATACATAATTAAACAGAGCTGCAAGTAGCACTTTTCCCAAATTAAGACAATGTCGATGTGACCACTACGCTCAGGCACTCTAGAATGGATGACTCAATTCTGTTCCAATTTCAATCTTCTGTCCATTAGTTTAAGGTTTCAGCGTTCTGGCTATCCACAGTTCGGTATTACTCGACGTTTATACCTATAGTGAGCCCTACTCCGTCGGAATTAAAGACTAAAATTGGTTGTGGCACAGTATTGTGGTATTTGTGGGTATGCTCGAGTGATAACCGATAGCCGTATTCGATTTAACGATAGATTCAGATGGTCTGAGGACACCGCAGAGCTGGCTACAATGATAAGGGCCCTTGAATGATTTTGATATGTTCCAGTTTGTGGTGCTTGTGTTAGATTTATAATTTTTAGACTATCGACGTAGCTTTGGCTTGAAAGTAAAGGATTTTCTTATAAGTTTTTCGTTGATTTGAATTTAAGACAATCAAGAAGTAAAATTTACGCTTATTCTGTTATATCTCTCTCTATCAATATATGTTAACTGTCCCGTGTTGGTCCGGGACACAAAGATAATGTACCAACTGCTTTTCTTGCCTTGCATGTCGTAAAAGGAGACTAAGGGCGTATTGGGCACTGAGTCTGTGATTGTGTAGGCGATGAACTAGCCACTTGTTACTACTCTTTCCCGATTTTTCATCTGACCAAACCCAATTTTTGTATAGCTAAAATGTGGTCTTAAGGAACACAGTGCTTCTTGGACTCTGCCTACCCCTTCGGGGATTACAGGCATGATTGTATGTACTATGTATGTAAACTAAATTTTAGTTGTTTTGGCTTCTGTTGCTACAAAGGCTTGTTTCAGTTTAATCAAATGTTAGGTCGCTATTAAAACCAACGCTGATAATATGTGTGAAGTGTAAAATAAAGTATTTGAGTAAACTATGTATAATGGAACATAGATTATATCATCTTTATAATAACATTTTATAATTTTATAAAGTTACGCCATCGTCTTCAATTTTAAGTTTTCCGACGGAAGCTTATGAT
This sequence comes from Parapoynx stratiotata, assembly GCA_910589355.1. Taxonomy (NCBI): domain Eukaryota; kingdom Metazoa; phylum Arthropoda; class Insecta; order Lepidoptera; family Crambidae; genus Parapoynx; species Parapoynx stratiotata. Next base: position 7,442,197 of record OU342479.1, read on the forward strand.
TCAAATTGCAGGTAATTTGTAAAGTAGTTATGCCAAGACCGTTTAATGGGTTTAATTATTGAACTCGTGATTAAGAAGTCAATTTTAGTTGCCTCCGAGTTAATGTTGCGGAATCGGAGTATCTACCATTATATTAAATTAAGACAAGTATATAACGACAAGAAATTGGTTAAGTTAGGCTATAAATTACCCAGTTGTTTATATGAATTTAATGAACAAAACTTATCATAGATCATTTTCCTTAATGTGATTAAGGAATGTTTTAACATTTTACCATTTAAAGCACCTCATTTGTTTATTGTACTATAAAGACATCTGATCGCATGTCCTCAGCCTATATACGCCCGTCTGCTGGACACAGGCCACATGGAGAAACATGTGAATGGGCCGTAAGTCCGTAACACCACCACGCTGGCCCAATGCGGGTTGGTTGGCAGAAACGGTTGCAATAGCGACAGGGACCAACGGCTTAACGTGCCTTCCAAAGTACGGAGGAGCTCACAGAGCTTTCGTCACCCATCCAAGGCCTGACCCTGGCGAAGGAAGCTTTATTTCGATATCGAAAGCCAAAGCGTACCAACCACTAACAAAAACCAAAGATCGCATGTAACTGAAATAAATGTTTCTAATGTATCTAAAAAAATATGATGTAAGAATTAACTAATGAAAAAGATATTTTCATATTTAATTATTTCTCTTCTCTGGCTCCAGGATTTTAAATCAAGGTCACTGACAACCATACTAAATTTTTTTCTTCATCTCCATGTCTCTTTCTTATTACTCAAGATTCTTTTATGCTTTTATTCTCATATCATGATTTAGGACATCATTGCTGGTCATCATCAAATCATCAGCCTATGTTTGCCCACTGCTGGTCAGTAATTAAACAGACTCTAAAAAATCGTTTTAATATTTCATTACGAGTAGAAGGTAACGTAACCAATTTTAGCTCAGTATGCCTAGTTTCGGATTCGGTTTGTATCAGACAATGTAATCTACCAGAAACTGTTTCGCGTAATGTTCTATGGAAACTGGGAGCTGAATTTGTACCGCTTCCGAGCCGGGTACGATGAACTTACTTGTCCCAAGTGGTGAAGATTACGCTTTGAGCCATTTTGATTCCAGTCTGTCCTGGAAATCAAGGGAAATATTCTAACGAATTCTAATTGATTCTAGTCGATTCTAGTAAATTCTAATAGGTTCTCATAGATTCTAGTGGATTCTACGGGATTCTAAGGGATTCTCATGGATTCTTGTCGAATGTCCAGAGTTAAATTTGTACTGCTCGCGCTGTTTGTATTATACCCAGCAACTGTGCCCAGCACGGACTTCTGGGTGCTATAAATTTGAAGATTTGCCTACTTGGAAAACAAGCTGTTTAATTATGGATTTTTTTATGGAAATCATAGTTACAATCGCTTCATTAGTTAATCCAACCGTGATAACAGGTTAATCCTAGTTTGATCGAAGGCAACCTCAAATTTTGCTAATCGTTGCCTCAATCTAAATTAAGATACATGTAATACATGCGTAGTACTTGCGTAGGTAGGTATATGTCACAAATAATTTATGATAAAGATACAGCGACTCTAGACTCTAGTTTGCGATGAAATTTCGATTCACGCTTTAGCTCAATGAAAGGTTATGTTTTGTTGGATCTGAGGCAAAGATGTTTATAAATAAATCCGTTATTTTTGGTTGTAGCTCAAACTACTCTATTGGGATTTTAATATTCACTATTTTTACTGATGTTTTCTTAATATTATAGTAACGTGGTAGGTTATAACTTTATAGGTAGCTATAAGCGCGTTTGCTTAAAGCTGCGAAGAATTGAACTTACATAATACACGACTGAGACTAGACAATGCACACAGTTTGTGTTCGACACAATAATGTTCTTCATAACGAGAATTGTTTTTGTTTGAAACAGAATTTATGAAGCTTGACAAAAATACAGCTATATGTTTCCAAACTTTCAAATTCATGATATATAATTTCAATAACGATGCATGTCATGTGTATAATGTGAATGTTGAATGTAACAACCTTCTACTGGGTGAATTCGATTTTTTATTGGTAAATAGACTACGTTTTTGTTTATACCTACATAGCATTTATAATATTACACAAGCCACAGAGCTTATTATTTCGTAATTTCAGAAAATCTCTTCTCATAAATAAGCAAGTTTTTATGTAAAAGCAGAAATAAAACAATTAAACATAAGCGTGCAGCCGTTTAGGCTAATATTAATGTTTACTTTTGTATCAGGCTTTTTATGCCAACGTTGACTAAATCTGCAGATAATAGCGATCGCAATTACGACTGCAGATACAAAAGACGGCTCCAAAATATAAGCTAATTTAGTCCATTTTTACAGAATATCATTAGCCTGATGACATACAGTAAGCTTTTCCCTTAAAAAAGTACCGTCGTATTCTAAATATGTCGCATTATCTTTATTTTGTCTTTATCCGTTCCTATCGGCCCGCCTTTTACTAGTCAGACCATTTTAAGTTAGTCTGCTGAATTCGGTAAAATCCCAAACAACCATCGGTTTCAGTATTTATTTCTTTAGTCTTCGCTAATACAGGCTTTCCTTCCGCAGATGGCGTTTTTCCTCGGCACTTAATCTCAATCCTAAAGAGAAACCAACGATGCATTGCGGATACATTATTTAAAGTTGAACATGGATAAGAATAAGAAAAAGAATCATGTTAACGGAAAGTATAAGAAGAATGGAAAGACGGACTACAAAGTAGACGAAGACATAGTAACAACATGTTGTGTATGCGTGAGAACGAAGAAGAGCAAGAAGAAGACTTTAATTGCAGGGTGTGTCACAAATCTCGGCATATTCGTGTTACTTCTGGCGTATACACTACTAGGCGCATTCATATTCTTGGCAATCGAAGGTAGTGCTGCTAAAATTCATCAGAAAACACTAGCAACGACTTCGTATCAAGCAAACGACAATCAAAAACCACAGACACATAAACTAAATGGAACTATATCGCAAGCCAGCGCCGAATTGAGATCACAGACAGTAGAAAGTATTTGGGAAATTACCGTGTCGTTAAATATTCTGTACAAGGAGAATTGGACGAGGTTGGCCGCCCAAGAAATAGCGCGATTTCAGGAGAAGTTGGTTGCTCGTGTTGCAGCCGATGTGTCGGCGCAGTATGGCGGAGCGCGAGCGCTGGAGTCCGCGCCCGCGCTTGTAGTCGATGACTATGAGTGGAACTTTGCTAAGGCTTTTCTATACTCACTCACCGTGCTTACTACTATAGGTAATATACTTTTTTATTACTCAAGGGTAACGGGACGAGAAAATCGCGTACCTGATGCGATTTCGTCGTCGTCGCGATGATGAATATCACATTTGCTTATGAAAATGTTTATGGTTCCGGCAACATCTAGTTACTGGTAGAAAATGACCCACGTCCGTAACTACGCTAGCTACAGTATCTTTTTCCCGGAACATAAGCATATAAACACGTGCTAAATGCAAAAGTCATTATGAAGTTATTTAAATATCTATAATTTTTATTGAATCACATTTTCCGCCTAATTTAATCTGTTCAGTGTACAGAAAGGATTTTTATAAAAAAAGATTTTTTTATAGTTATCCGTAATCAGGTTTTTCTTTTTGCAGGTTATGGTAGCGTCGCACCTAAAACAGCATTGGGAAAAGCTGTTACAATCGGATACGCCGTTATAGGTATTCCTTTAACTCTTTTATATCTCTCTGTTGTTGGAGCATTACTCTCAAGGTTATCAAGAAGCGTCTTCAGTAGAGCATTATGTTGCTGCCTCTGCACAAAATGTGGGTACTGCTGTCTCGACGAAAGAACTATGGCTAATAAAGAACGCAAGGAAAAAGTCAGGAGACAAGACGATTATAGAAGTCAAACCTTGCATTTACAAGAGCCGTATTATGTCCGTTCGCCTTCTGGAACAATAATATCAGCCTCTCAGGCACATAGCGTCAGCACAAATTCAATAAAAGATAAAACAGCAGGTTTAAGTTTCCTCAGAGATTGTGATTCAATGAGCTGTACTGACACAGATTCTAAAGTATCACTTCGTGGCTTCTCAATTCTCGCCCCCGTGTCGCTTTGCCTCGCTGCGATATTTACGTACATTTTCTTTGGTGCACTTGTTTTGTACCAACTTGAGGGTTGGAGTCCTATAGACGGTATTTATTTTTGTTTTATGAGCTTAAGTACTATTGGGTTTGGACACTTAGCTCCTGGTGCTACCCAGAAAAATGGCGCTTCGACGGGTACGGTTTGGTTTTGTTCTCTTTATATTATGACTGGTCTTGCGCTGACGGCTATGTGTTTCAATGTGTTACATGATGAGATAGTGCACCGTTTGAGGCACCATGAGAAAATCATGAAGGCGAACACACAGAAAGTGTTGACGTCGGAGTTTCTACACCGTTCTTGACGGGACAATAGTGGAAATCTAAGTGAGGAGACCATGTTGAACTCCGAGGGAGAATCTTTGCCAGAAGTATTGCATCATGTATCTGGGTCAAGATGTGATGGCGGTGCCATTCGTCGGACTGTTTATATGCTTAGAGAAGAAAAAGAACCAGAGAGATTGACTCAAATGTAATTTGATAAAGTTGATACAATAATTTTTTGTTAGTATGAAAAGTATATTTTAAATGGTTATAGTTGGTGAATACTTTCAATGGAAATTCATAGCTGGTGATTGCGTTACATATTATATGTAAAATTATGTTCCAGTAATTACTTTAATAGTTATTAGCGTGTTTTTTTTATTACTATTAGTTCTTTTAAAACTTGTAGATACTTAGGGTAGTCTGATGTATTTAATAATAAATGAAAAAAATGAATTGAAAAAAAAAATATATAAAGTAATAAAAATGACTGACCATATTTGTTAATTATTTTAAATAGTACTACATACTCAATACATAAAGTAACATAGCCCTTCAGCTTACGGTATCGCCTAAGCGGATTTAAAACCCTCATTAGTATGTAATTTAACTTTTGTTGGTTTTCGAGATCCATTTCATGAAAGTATGATAAATTACTTAACAATGTCGAGAAAGGGATCGCGTTAAATAGCAATATGAATTTATAAAATAAGATAGACAATTGTAAATTATACATTCACATTTTTTTGTAAAAATATGTAAAAGTAAACTTAGGTACAATACAATTGAAGTAGGGTCGGCAACTTGATTATGTATGATGGGAAAAATCAATTTTATATTTGTATTAATTATTAGAAATTTATAAAGAATGTACATGAAGGATGTTAACAAAGAATTTTGAACTGAATCATTCAATAAAATCGTCAGATTGGTCGGTTGATGTAAAAGATGAATCAATTAAAATTAATCTGATTTTGGTCACGGTGTTAATTATTCATTATGGCTCCAAATAATGAAAAAAAAAACACATCAAATTACCATCCACGTTAAAATAGACCAGGGATAGAAATAAACATTTCTGGAAACTTCTATTGTTGTCAATTAGCAACAAATTATACGTTTTTGTACTGGGAGCTTAACCCCTTGGCAGGCATCGCGAACACCGGTGTTCGCAGAAAATAGATATTTCTAATGTGTCTCGTTTTGTGCCCGTTGACTAGTTAACCTATGATATGGCGAAAGTCGCAGGAAGCGCTGGATACGGGCGGCGCAAGACCGATTGCTGTGGAAGTTCTTGAGAAGGCTTCATCCAGTAGTAAGCGTTCTAGGCTGAAAAATGATAGTCGTGATAATATCATACTTTTTAAAATCCGTCGTAATTGAAACTCTTTCCATAATGTGATTAGGCAATCGAAGGTTGACTGACCATCAATTTCCTAATCATGAATGTAGTTCACATTTCAAATTTTGGAATGGATTTAATTTAAATAATTTAAATATTAATGTCAATTAATTTAAATAAACAATTTATATAATCAAGTTGAACGATGTTAATATGTATGTATAAAAATAATGGCCACACTTTTGGTTAAAAACATAATATTGAAATGTAAAATAAAACTGTAAAATAAATATAGGGTAAAGACTAGTTACAGTGTGCCAAATTTCATTGTATACAATGTAAAATTGTATAACTGTACGTACTCAAATATCATAAGAGGATTATTTATTATTGGTTGTTCAACAACCTAGGTAGTTTATATTTATATTGTTTTTAATAGCTCAAATGTTTGATAATTTATACTTGTTGTATTTTTTATTACTAAAACACTGTTATTTTCTAATAAAATATCTTAGCTACCTACCAAATTATGTTAATATCATGTAATTTAAACAGCCTTGTTATTGTACAATATTTATTTCGCAATTATTAGAATACTAAGGAAGCTAAGAAGACAATTAAAATGTTTTGATTAAATGCTCCAAAAAATATTAAAAATAAAAAATACAACCTGTATAATCAATTATTATTTTTAGGTGTTGGTTCGTACCAGGTGTGAATGTTTACATCTGATTTTGTTGAATCGAGTGTAAAGAATAAATTCTAATGATAGAAAAATAAACGATTTTAAGTGAATTTATATCGTTTTATTTTACGGAATCGTTAGCTTTCTCTTGATTTTTATAAGGTTGGCAAATTACGAATGGTGTACTATAACCGTCTACAAGAACAATTTTAGGACTAAAAGTGTAAATAAGTAACTACTATAGTTACATCTATTTATTCTATACCCATCTTCGCCTTAAAAATAGGGTAGATGCCGTAGATGTGTGAGGTGGACAAGCGGTGTGCGATGAAAAATAGACTAGTAGGATTGAGAGCTACTTGAGACGAAGAAATCTAAATAGTCGGTTTTTCGTACACCACTCAGGTTGTAAAAATAATAGTTCGCGCTTCTCTTCCACGATTCTCTGATAAACCTATCGAAACAATGAAATATAGTGCTGGCTGCATCAAAAATATGCAACACACCTACCTTCCTACACATTTTTAATTTTCGAGCTCTCCCAGTTCAAGTCCAATACAACTGTATACGACGATATGGTGAAAATTGCAGGAACCCGTAAGAAGCCAGCAATAGGGGCAACTTCTGTCAAGCAGCTTTCACACAATTAGTTACCAATTGGCTCCGCCCGTAGACAAGATGTCCTTTGGAAAATGCAAGCGTTGCTAAGTTTTATAGCTCCTGTAAAGCAAAAACTTATGTCTTTTATAGATTTTACATATTACGTTCATTAGATACATACCTAAATACATTAACATAACACTTCGACCGGGTAAGCAGGAACTACAGAAATGTAGAAATTAGCGCCGGCGAGATTTCCATACATTTTGACGTGTAAGCGCGCGCGCGCGGCTGTGAAACGATGTGCTGTCTCGTGTAATCATATCATCTGTAAAATTTAAAGGTTCTGTAAAATTTAAAGGTTTTTCCGAGTTGATTTTTCTGTTCATTAGTTCCAAACTCGAGTAAAAAGATTGTATCTGAAAATGTTCAAATTCCAAAACAGTTTTATTAATCCATGGATTATTAGTCCAATCTCGGGAGTCTGTTTTTTCCCGTGCAACCCAATTGCATTCTGTGTCCGGCTCCGGTTAATCCCGGACAATCTGAACGTGTTGTCCAAATTAGGATTGTCCGGGATTAAGGGCGGGTCGGACACACCCGGAAAAACAGACTAAAGGAAATTTTTGGTTGGATGAATTATTGTATTGGAATTATGCGTCGGAAGCAATATCGGACAACTTATAGGGGTTATTATTTTATTGTTGTGTAATGTTGGTAAATGTCTCTGTTGGATATGTTGGAATGATAAAATGACTGCGTTATACGACGAAAGCGTGTTTTTATTGGTAGTATTTAAGGTAAATGCAGATATTACCATGGTTAAAAATATTATTCCAGTTTTATGAAAATACAGTCATGTGTTGTAATTCATAAGAGTATGTAAACACTCTGCATAAATTATTTGACATTGGACTTTGACTTTACTTGAAAAGTTTTATGAAAGATCGATTAATAACAGTTTCATGAATAATTCTTAAGTAAAACATGGCTGTAATAGGCTAGTTGACTCAATATCAAAAGTAATGAAAATAATGTGTAATTCACATAGTCTATAGTACAAGGGTCCGAAATATAACAGGTGCGTACTGGGTCTGTGATTGTGTAGGCGATAAGCTAGCCGCTTGTCACTACTTTTCATCTGACCAAACCCTATTTTTGTATATAATATAAATATAAAATATTTTTGATTTTTTAAAAAGTATTAAAAGACTGAGCAGTATAATAAAAATTTAATACCTACTTTAGTATTAGCGGGTTAAGATTCGATGCTGTTCAATACGACGAAGTGAAAAATTATAGAGACAACATTTTTTACATACACATCGCCCTACATTATGTAATTAGTCTCATTAAAAAAAGAAAATTGAGAATTGTTTCGAAATTTTTCCTTCCACATTTCCCAGCGTAAATGTACATTTAAATCGTCCGCCTAATTGCTGTTTGTGCGAATTTGGCGTCAACAAAACATTCCGATCGAAGCCAGATGCGAGAGGTTTATTTGTGGACATAAGCCAGAAGGGAGCCGATGAGAATTTAGTACTGGCGATAATGGGAAAGTTTACTTTTTTCCGGTTTGGTTCGTTTCCGAATTTTGTCACATTATTTTCCTGAAAACGCAATGCGAGTTCAGTGGCGTAGTGGGTCGTACGATTTGGCTTTCGATATCGAAAACAAAGCTACCTTCGCCATGGTCAGGCCTTAGATGGGTGACCAAAACTTCTCCGTGCTTCAGAAGGCCGTTGGTCTCACTTGCTATTGCAACCGATTCTACTTACCAACCCGTATTAGGCCAGCGTGATAGTGTTACTGCTTATACTTCTCATGTGTTTCTCCTTGAGGAAGGCCTGTGCCCAGAAGGACGTATATAGGCTGAGAACGATGAAATGTACTGTCAAAATATATAGAGGAAGGTATCTCTAGCTTACAGCTCCGTGTAGACACATAAAAATTAGATATATAGCAAGAGGGATACAGGTACATAGCAAGATTAGAATAGTAGATTAAATACGTCTTGTCCAGAGACGTATTTAAACTTACAAAGACGTTACTAGACGTTACGCCCTGCTGTTCACTTTGATAGTTTAATCAACTAAAGCTATTGCATTCAAGAGTTAAACCCGAACAGTGTAGTGTTGAACTTATAGCGTGACTCGCGTGTACTCGTATACGTATCGAGTCTGGACGTTGATCATTACGGACGAACCAAACTGCACTGAAAACTGAGAGCCCTTAGCGCGAACAAATTGAATATGTAGACGATTTTATTGAAATACTAGCTTTTACCCGCGACTTGGTCCGCGTGGAATAGTTACTTTGGGATAGCGTGATGTTAAAAAGCCTATAGCCTTCCTTAATAAATAGGCTATCCAACACTGAAGGAATTTTTCAAATCAGACCAGTAGCTGCTGAGATTTGCGTGGTCAACCAAACAAACAAACTCTTCAGCTTATAATAATACGTCTTTAACTACGAAATGCACTTTTTTTTCTCTCTTAGTATTTTGTCTGTAACTATTTAGTTTCAGAGTATTCTTAAAAAATAATTACCTCCTCTAAAAATAGACCATATTTTTGAGCTCTTTTGATTTGTTTTGATCATTTGTTGTAAGTTTAATTGTGTTCAAATTGGACACGGGGACAACTCTTTTTAAGTGCCTCCAGAATACATCATTTTATTTGCATTCACATAAGAACGATAAATAATTTTTATGAAGTGTGATATCACTCATATTGCTAAAGCTTGTCTAATGATACACGCTAAAAATTATTATCTTTGGATTTGTCGTTGTGAAGAAAACTGAAAAAAATTTTGTATGGAATATCCAGAGTTCCCCATAATCTCCATATAAAACGGCAATTTCATAGTTAAAGACCTAATATTAATAGTTAAGACATAAAAAGCTAAATACATAATTATAGTTGCTAGGTACTTAAGCGAATATTTATTTTTAATTAGTTTGCGTAATACCAAATTTCATCAACATCCGTTTATAGTTTTGCGTGACGCGTGAACAAACATACAGACAGGCAGACAGACAAAAAAATGGTGATTTGGTATCTTTATCGATTACTTATTATACCCTCATTAAAATTTCCGCAAATATATTCAATGTACAGACACAGGTTTTTTACAGTTATATTTATGTTATTCGTTATTCGTCATTCGGTTTTTTTAGCTTTTTATAGGAATTGATATTCATCGTGCAGGTGTAGAACAGTGTGGCATATTGGTTTGAATTGAATTCGGTTTTAAAAACAAATAGGTATCTAAATAATAACCATCTTAATGGTTGGTGTGGTATTGGTGATCATAACTTTGTCATATCGTGTTCCCTGTGCATAGAAAAACGCTCGGCATCGACGTCAATAACGTGATAATGAGATTTGGGAAAATGAGTAATTTGTGCATCTATACGTATAATAAAACTACAGAGTTCGAATGTCTGTATATAGATTAAAAAAAATGCTTAAAACCAAGTCAGGAGGATGTAAAAAGAGAGAAAATACCAATTTTTTATTTATTTATTTATTTCTCTGTCTATCAATGAAATTTCAATGAAATTTTGCATGGTGATACCTTATATCTTAGAAAATTAAAGGTTTTCCGTGGGATGGTAAAAAAGCCATAGTAACCACGAACAAAGTCGCGGGAAACAGCTAGTTATAAATAAAATACTGCAAAAACACATGCGTCAAAAGGTATTTATTAAAAAGTAATATTTTGCCAGACAGCGATTTATTAAATGTAAAGACTACTCGACGCATCGAAATTGAACGGTAAAATATGGGAAAGCTCTCAGCGGGTGCAAATTGAAAATACAGGGTCGATGGTTATTGTTGGCGCCGTCACGTTGCAATTTTGAAATCAGCTACGCCGGAACTACTAGTAAATGGTAACAACAGAAGACCGTACTGTTTTCACTGTTTTTTACGCAGAGCTTAACGAAGAGGAGAATAGTGCAGTGGTTCAAAAGATTTTGTTGGCTTGCTTCGCTTGTTTGCTTCGTTATGGTTGGATTAGACCCTCATCAATTTCAATATCTTGAAATTTTCTGTTTTACATTAATTTTTAAGAAAAAAAAGAGTCTTAAACATGATACAACTGCAAGGGTACTGCAAGGGTTCAGCAAAGATATCCTCTTCCTAGGAGCTAGCTCTACAGCTTAGTAGAGAGCTGCCCAGTGTGGGTTAGTGGGCAGTGCCAGAACCTCATCTGTTGACTGGCAAGGTGTATCAATGCAGGTTAGATTGGCTTGGGTCCCAAACACTGTAATAATAATGTTATATAAAACATAATTAAATACTTGCTTACTTACATTATACCGTAATAGAAGTTTATGTAACTGTCACATAATATAGGTTATTAAATTTTAATAACGAGTTTTGTGCAGTTACATACACTACTTTATCTACACTTATTATTCAAAGTAATAAAACAAAAAAAATTAATTAACTTTATTTATTGTTGGCTGTCTGGAAAACATTTGGCATAGTTTTGTGCATTTTTAAGAAAAATAAGTGTTACATAATGAGTCCAACCTGTTAAATAATGGTAATTATGTTAGTTTCCATTTTTAAATTTTCGTTTTTATCACCTGTGTTAAAAAGTATGTCATTATGAGTTCGAGTCTGAGTTCATAAATCGAACATTATAGCATGAGTTTAGATAAATATAATTTAAATATATTTTCCATAAGTATTTGTTGATTAAATACAACCTTTTTATGTGTTGATTTGGCACAAGTTTTCCAGTTTCCCTCTGTACTTCCTGCTCAAATGATCGAGTTTTCTTAGTAGGAGTCGTGCGGATTTATTGTAAACTGGCTGGCGATTTTCACGGTGGAATAGCCGCGAATTGCAACACCGATGTCGTGGTAATAGCTTTGTGAGCTGTTGCCTTTGCAATTTTTGGTTATCGCCACCTTTACCTGTAATGGGCTCGTTTTACTATGGACGCCTTCAATTATTGTGATGTTTATACGCTCACTCGTTTTTATGTCGCAGAATACAGATAACAGAAAACACAGAGTAAATATAAAGAAAGAAAGCAGTAATTGACCACGTGCATGCAAACAAAAGAAGAGAAAAAAAAGAAGACACAGGATACAATGAAAAAAAAAACAATAAAACAAATACACAAAATGATCAATTAGGACCCGGTCTCAGCATATGCTGCATCAGTATAAACTAATGCAGCGCTGGTGTTCCGACCGGGTCTATTTAAATATATGTAAAAGTAAACAGAAACACAGCACAGCATGAGAAAACATAATAAACACTACAATAGAATTGAATATAAAACAAATTTCAGAGAGACATAGAAAATATAAATATTACATTATTATAAACAATATCACAAACAATTTTAGCATCGAACAACAACATTAAAACAAAAACCAGACCACGATTGTATGGGAGAAATCCTTTGCCTACATCCAGAATAAAGAAAACCGTCACCATCTTGCCACGTCATTGTGCCGCGTAGTAAAAATCGTGTTTTCACCCTCAACTGGATATGGAGAGAAAGAAAAGTATGATAGTTAACAAGAACAAGATGTACCCAGAATGCCCTAATACCTACCTACTAATAAATTTAGGGTGAGTATTTTATTCCGTAGTAATAGTGACCTCAATAGTTAAAATCTAGAATTCTAGACCAATAACGTCAATGGAAACGCCAAAATGTGTAACGCCAGCTTGACAAATTGTTAAGTTTGCGATGAAAATTCTTATCCCAGCATCGTGTTGTGGTTAAATTGTCTATGATTATTTAAGTATAGTAATATTGGGTCCTTACCTATGAAATTGGTGTTTTTTCCTCTCTTAGTATTTTGTCTGTAAATATTAAGATTCAGAGTATTCCTAAAAAATAATTGTGTAAAAAATAATAAAAATAAGTGCCTCCCGAATACATCATTTTATTTGCATTCACTTAAAAACGATAAATAATTTTTATGAAGTGTGATATTACACATATTACTAAAGCTTGTCTAATGACAAAGCCAAAGATTAGATTGTAGATGCCAAATATTATTATCTTTGGATTTGTCGTTGTGAAGAAAACTGAAAAAAATTTAGTATGGAAAATGCAGAATTCCCCAAAATCTCCAAACAAAACACCAATTTCATAGGTAAGGACCTAATATTTTGGACGAGCTGTCATATCAAGATATCATGCGTTTTCGTGTTCATACTGGTTCGCTCTTGGTCAACCCGACCACGGACTAAAAACCGACTCTTAGTAATATGACAGAATAATTACATTAGTATGTTTGTTATAGCTGAATAGTGGGTAAGTAATTGGAAACCAGAGAAAAACGCAGTCCCAGCAGAACTGCCTCTAAAGAAAAAGTATTTAAAATTCTTTAAGGAAGGAAAGGGAAGATCTTCCGCCGAGCCAGTCCCCTTATTCTAAACTGTCGGAAAACAAACGAATCACGGAATCTCTATACCTGTCTCTTTTTATTACAGCGAATAAGAGCGAGACGGGTCGTGACTTTCCGAATCGAATTCGTGAACCGACACTTTAGAATAAGGGGTCAGGTGTGCTCTCGGGGACCGCGGTCCAACTGTTTTTCGTCGGAACTTGTATAATATATTAATTTGTCTTGGAAACTCTCTCATCGTGATTAAGGACTTACTATAAAAATTCTGAATAGGCTTTGTAAGCAAGCGTTCATGTCGGCAGAATTGTGATAAATAAAACCAGAATATAGTAACATAGGCACGTTTCAGTCCTAAATATATCTATACAAATTTGGACTAAATTCATTTAGTAGAACAAATAGTACTGTTGCGTAAATGTTTGGTTTTATTTATTTTTAAGCTATTGCATAGCTTCTATCGCGGGCCTTGAGCGCGGGGACCGAATTCAGAAATTCCGTAACGAAAAATCCTCACGCTCCCCACTCCGATGCGCAAGGAGGTGTGGCTTGAAGGCCGTGCATCGTCTAACGTCGTTTCAGTTCGGCAGTCTTCGACACGGCGTTAAGATAATAAAACCCACATGTATTGTAAAATAATAAAAAGTATTTTAAACAATATTAACTTTTTTTATTTATTTAATAATAGAAAAAATTGTTTTCTTATCGGTCACCACGCTCAAAAAGTGTAACTTGAATTAATATCAAAGAAAAAGAAATACTGCATGAATAAAATAAATAAATAAAATTATAATTGCATAAGTTGATACAAAATGCTACGCAATAGCTTTACCGCGGCAGTCCCCGAGTGCCACACGTCTTTTTTTTTTTCGTTTACTATGTCTGGTTTGGTTTTCTTCTAAACCACGAAGAAACTAGACAATACTGTTTTGGTGACCGAAGGACAGGCCAAGGCATAAGTAGCTTTGTTTTCAATATCACAATTCAAAGCGTACGAACCACAGATGTTTACATAGATGCAGTAAATGTACTGCGTGTGTTAGGGAATCCCGACAAAACGTCGGGGTTGGCCGCTGTTAAGTTAGCGCACGTCCGAATGGCTACTAAAACTAACAAAATGCCTCGATAAGTAATAATTGGTAGGGTCGCATAGGCGGCATCGGTATTTTTCAATCCGTTTAGTTCTCCGTCTCTAATGTACGCCTGTGACGTCAAAGTAGACGGAAAATGATGATACGCTTTGTTCGAATACAAATCGTAATACTTGCGTTATCTTTGTAAATGTACCTTAAATGTGGTACGAGCCTACTATGCTACCGAGTTTCCTTGATATAGACCCCAAAGTTGAAGACTTACAGCTCCATTTCCATTTATTGACGCTTGTGGTCATTTCTTTATCCACTTGATTTAACAGTCGTGCCGTAAAATCCTATTTCTTTCCTTTTCTAAGTACATTATTTGATATTGATGAGCTTATATGGAAAACACGTTTCACTCGAACGATTTTAATGTCTTAATAGAAAAAACTTCGGCACTTCCACGACTTATAAGAATGTTAAAAGCGAAATGTGGGGAAGAACTTTCCCTTTATATTCATGTTAGAAAGTTTCAGAACGAGGCGATAATCCCCTTGTATGGTGTAAACGTGTACTCGTACTTAGTATGTAATCACTTTTAGCTTGTGATTTTTTTAGAACGTGACTTAATTTCTGTTGCTTATTCGGTAATAAAGAGAGAAGGCGTTGTTTATTTTTATCACTTCATTTTATCTACAAAAAAAGGAATAAAAAACCAATCTAAATGCAGAAGGAAGACCATACAGCTAAGAATTTGGGTCCTTGCCTATGAAATTGGTGTTTTTATTCTGTCTTAGTATTTTGTCTGTAACTATTAAGATTCAGGGTATTCCTAAAAAATAATTACCTCGTCTAAAAATAGACTATATTTTTGAGCTCTTTTGATTTGTTTTGATAATTCGTTGTAAGTTTAATTGTGTTAAAATTGAACACGGAGACAACTCCGTGTCCAAGTGCCTCCCGAATACATCATTTTATTTGCATTCACATAAAAACGATAAATAATTTTTATGAAGTGTGATATTACACATATTACTAAAGCTTGTCTAATGATACATGCCAAATATTATTATCTTTGGATTTGTCGTTGTGAAGAAAACTGAAAAAAATTTAGTATGGAAAATGCAGAATTCCTCAAAATCTCCATACAAAACATAAATTTCATAGGTAAGGACCTAATACTTTGTTGTGGTTTAGAAAATGCTTGCATTCCCTGTGTTCCGACTTGAAGGGTAGGGCAGGTAGGGAAATTACCTACTTGGTAGGTATAGTGACTTTGCATTTACACGCTAGCGACTAAAACTCTGCACTTTTTGTTATTGTCGAGATAAATCTTATTTGTGCACCGTACTCATCGCTAGGCGTGCGTGGAACTCACTCAGTCGCTCGCTGAGAATACCCGATACCCACTAAAACTCCCCGAGATATACCCATTACTGCCCTTTTACACATGCAAGATTTGCATATGCCATAGAATTGCATATGTATTTTTGTTTCCTGATCACTAGTAACTCGTTGGCGTGGTGGGTAGTACGCTTTGGCTTTCGATATCGAAAAGAAAGCTACTTACGCCTTGGCCTGTTCTTGGATGGGTGACCAAAACAGTGATCTCGAACACCTCTGTGCTTCGGAGGGGACGTTAAGCCGTTGGTCCCTGGTTTTATCCCACCAACCCGCATTGGGTTAGAGTGGTGGTGTTACGGCCCATACTCCTCGTGTGATGGCCTGCGCCCAGCAGAGTGGTACGTACGAGAATGATCCTGATAATAAATAAAAGATATTGCCAGAAAACACAAAAACCTTAAAATTTGAATAATCTTTTATGATATTGATAAAACCTATACTACTCGTAACTCATCCTAAGTGTAGAGAAGTTAATTATACTCAATAAATCACTACGAGTACCACTCGATAATGGAAAGCGAAAACAATCACGAAGAATAAACGATTTTCTATTTAAAACTCCATTAGATTCGCTGATGCATTTATAGCCGAAAAATTATTAAACTTTACAGTTGAAAAACTCTGCTTAAATCATTTTATACGAACCCAGTTCTAAAATTTTGGTATGAAAGTACAAGAAGACCTTTTTCATTCAATCTTAAGGTATATTTTCGTCTGCTCTAGTTGTTACCAATGTAAATTCCAAGGGTTGATTTGGTTCTGTTGAAATCCACGGAACGAAACGTGAAACCGAAAAAGGCGTTTATTACAGCTATCAATTTACCGTTGCTATAAGAAATGATAAGCCTTTTAATACATTTATATAAAGATTTAATAAATTTTAATTCCAAAGGGTTTTATATAAGAAAGTATATAACAAAATCATTATCAGTGTTCGACGAAGAGTAAAATAAGGCGTATTATAATTTAAATGAGTTTTTGTAATGATAAATTTTGATATTGGTCTCACTTGAATGACATAAAATGTAATTTATTCCAATTCCAAATCTAATTTATTCACTTCAAATACATTGACAAAAAATGACAACGCTTATCTGAACAGTTAATTTACTGATAAATGTAATTATTTTATTCACTATACGTGGAAAATTCGACCAAATTTCGATTAGTGACACTGGTGTAGTAATACCGAAAATGCTTTTGCTCTGAGATGATTGGAGCGGATTTGATTAATGCATTCCAAGTATGTATTGGTGTCCGAACCTCCGTATTGTAAGGCATGAAACAGCAAGCGCCTCGGGCTAGTAGCGCCTACCTTTTATTTAACAACTAGCTGTTGCCCGCGACTTCGTCCGCGGCTTATGGTTTTTTGACTATCCCACGGATACCCTTTAATTTTCCGGAATAAAAAAGTACCTAAGATGTTGACTAGGAATATAAGGTATCACCATGCAAAATTCCATTGATATCGGTCCAGCCATTTCGGAGATTATCCCGTACAAACAGACAAACAAAAAAAAAACAAAAAATTAAAAGTTCTTTTTTGGTATTTTCCCTCTTTTCACATCCCCGGACATGAGTTTTAAGCATTTTTTTTCTATAAACAGATATTCGACTTCAACGGTTTTATTATATGTATGTATAGATATACGAGTGTATGTAACGCAACATAGCTAGCGCCCAAACCGCCACCGCCAAAGGAACGCGCGCCCTTTCTGCAGCGAGCGCGCTTTCTGAAGGCGCGCGTTCCTCATGCGCTCGCGACGCTCGTGTTCAAGTTTGCACAGGATTCAGTTTGATGAAACATATAAAGGAATAGGGCACGTGTTTTGTATGCTCAACTTGTTCGATACTTGGATACTGAAAAAAAAATGTATATGTTATAGAAAAACGACCATTAAATGTGCAGGGTGCATGCGCGCCTGCCGCACGCCCGCCACGCGTTTAACGTGTAAGCGCTTGGCTTACCAGCGCTTAGGGCTTTAAAAATTTTTAAAGAAGCCAGCGCTTTAAAAAATTTCAATTTAATTTTAAAAAATGGCTTGAAATGTTTGAGAACATGAATATTGAATAAAAGTAAGTTTGTAAAGAAATATTGGGTCCTTACCTATGAAATTGGTGTTTTTTTTCTCTCTTAGTATTTTGTCTGTAACTATTAAGATTCAGAGTATTCCTAAAAAATAATTACCTCGTCTAAAAATAGACTATATTTTTAGCTCTTTTGATTTGTTTTGACAATTTGTTGTAAGTTTAATTGTGTTAAAATTGGACACGGATACAACTCTTTTTAAGTGCCTCCCGAATACATCATTTTAATTGCATTCACTTAAAAACGATAAATAATTTTTATGAAGTGTGATATTACTAAAGCTTGTCTAATGATAGATGCCAAATATCTTTGGATTTGTCGTTGTGAAGAAAACTGAAAAAAATTTTGTATGGAAAATGCAGAATTCCCCAAAATCTCCATACAAAACACCAATTTCATAGGTAAGGACCTAATATTAAAAACTGCCACGAATCTGCTCATTGTAAGAATTCTAAAAGGTTGTGTTTATTCAAGTAGCAATATACTTCTACCTTATTGTTTTGCCCAATAGGGGGCAAAATTGTAACACCATCTTTATAAAATTTTTGAAAATAATAAATGATTGAGTATTGAAATCATGTATATCACATTGTATAGTCTTAGCTCAGAGACAGACTTAGAAGAACCGCAATTTAAAGATAACCTAAAGAAGCCGGCGTACATATCACTTAGTATGACGACCTCCTTGGTCGGGTGGTCTGTACGCCGGTCTCAAGGCGTCGCCATCTCGAGAGGTCCTAGGTTCGATCGCCAGTGGAGGCAAGTGCTTGGGTGATGAATTTTCAGACATTTCTTCTCCAGTCTTGGATGTTCATTATATATGTATAATATTATGTATATTCTGAATATATAAGTGTATTCATCTATTAAATATATTTATCCGTCATCTAGTATCCGTAACACAAGCAGCATTTAGTTGCTTAAAATGGGACTAGTTGATAGGTGTGAATGTCTGAGGATATTTTTTTTTTTTTGACAAATTCTCCCGTAGGGAGGGCAAAGGGAACGAAGCCCATACAGCCATGTCTGCAATATATATATCTTCAGTAGTTTGCATTGAAATGCTAGTGTAATGCATTTCAATGCATCTTGGGAGAGTTTGGCGTCAAACGATCGATGGCAGACACTGTGGTGCTACTTGGATGAGGTGGATTACCACGATAAAAAACTCATCACTTTTCACACCACTTGACGTTTATTTCGATTATCCTCCACATTGCACATCATCACAGACACTTATTACACAAAACTACACTGATTTTACGTAACAATATCCACTCCGTACAATATTACAATAATCGAAATAAAAATCACGTCCGCCATAGTTGAATGCCGCAAAAAACTCGATATTTATTTATTTATTGGTCACAAATGTGGACCAAGGATTTTATAACTGCATAGAAGGTCCAAACTACGTATGTGCATAGCACTGTTGCAAACTCTTTGCTACACGCGCATAGACTTGGGGTTTTAAAAAAGAAAATAATTTAAATTTGAAAAATGGAACAACAATAGAGGGCGCTTAGGAACATCAAACAGTGTGTGTGAGATCGCGAGATGATACGAATGTGCTTGTAAAGTTTATTATACCAAATATAGTGATCTTTTATTAGTGGTGTTAACTATTATACATATATTTGTTAGCTTATTTATTCGAACTGCACCATTGAGGTACAGTTTTAAATTCTACAGCGCAAACAAAATCTCGTTTTACGTGTAAGTATCGACATGAGAATCATTATATTAAATGTGATTTTATTAAACTTCTGCTGCTCAGATTTTTTTAAATTTTGATACAATGAAATATTTCCTATTTGAAACTGAGTCGATCCGCATCATTTTTTTTAAATGAAATTTTTATGGACAACTCACGCTTGACCAAAAAATTACTATGTAAATTTTTTTTTTCACAAAAAAAGAATAAATGTTTCCTAAGGCCGTTTCTCTGTCTCTTGGTCTCTTCTATGGTTTTGAATTTCCCAATACTGTCCCAGATAAAAAAAAAATACACACTGTATAGAAGCCCCCAGAAGATCCCGAGTGTACCGAAGTAACAACAATAATCTGCATTAATTTATACCCGTATCAACTCGTAATTTTTTACAAACTGTTTTATGTTCGTTCTGGGCTAAGCTGTTTAATTAAAACGGTTTCGTAAACTACATGGAAAACAAATTGTTCGGGCGAAAAACTGCACGATCGTGAATTTCCATAAAGAGCTAAAAGGCGAAGCTTTCTTGTTTCATATAAAACGCATACAAGCAGGAAGACCGGGATGAGATATTAAGCGGAACCTACAGAAAGTTGGACTGTTGTTCACAAAGGATAATAATAGAGAATTTGTTTTTCACTACATTGTTTTTTTTAACTCATTATTTAAATTAAAATACGTATTCCTCTGCAGCGTAGGAATTGAAAATTGTATGCTAATTTAATTTTTTCCAAACAAATGCATGCGAACCATTAAAAGTTTTCTATTTGAACATGATAAAATGAAAGTGCAAATGCAAAATGGATTGAATTTTTTAAGTATGGGGGATTACATCTTATGTGAAGTTTTGTTTCCCAGAATGAAGCCAGCATTATATACTTAAAGTCAAATTTTTTAAGCTAAGCTCTATGACTGTATGAAATATAACATACCCATCGCGGACACACACCTACCTCTGAAGGGCAGAGGCTACTAGCTAGCGGTTTTTTAACAGGAACCCTTTAATTTTCCGGAATAAAAAGTATGTAAGATGTTGACCAGGGATAAAAGGTATCACCATGCAAAATTTCATTGAAATCAGTCCAGCCATTTCGGAGACTAGCCCGTACAAACAGACAGCAAAAAAAATTTTTTTAAGCTATTGCATAGCTTCTATCGCGGGCCTTGAGCGCGGGGACCGAATCCAGAAATTCCGTAACGAAAAAACCTCACGCTCCCCACTCCGATGCGCAAGGAGGTGTGGCTTGAAGGCCGTGCATGTAAAAACCCAAGGTGGTTACCAAAATGAAACACCGTGTCCAAGGCGAATACAAATTTGAATTAACATCGGTTTGACCATATAAGTCTATGAGAGTAAACAATAGTGCGTTTTAAAGGATAGGTGGCGCCATCTAGTGATACAACAAAGAACTAATTTTAACAAAGATGCTACTTTGGTTTTATTTATAAGCTAACTATTACACATTGTTTATTATGAGTTTTGTTATTTTATTAATTAGTTTATTAACATTTATTTTAGATAATTATTTTATGATTTAATTTACTTATAAGTGATCCGAACGAAATAATGTATATATATGCAAACTACCAACAGTTTATATAATTTGTTTTCTTATCGGTCACCACGCTCAAAAAGTGTAACTTGAATTAATATCAAAGAAAAAGAAATATTGCATGAATAAAATAAATAAATAAAATTATAATTGCATAAGTTGATACAAAATGCTATGCAATAGCTTTACCGCGGCAGTCCCCGAGTGCCACACGTCTTTTTTTTATTTTTGATATTTTCCCTCTTTTTACATCCTCGTGACCTTTAAGCATTTTTTTTTCTATGTGCAGACATGCGACCTCTACAGTTTTATTAAATGTATAGATTATAATATACCCATGTTAGTAAAACGATTAGACAAGTAAATTAGAACACGTATTTGACAACTAAAAGTTTCCCTCGTAATTGGAGGCGGCATTCTATAACACACTACGCTCACTTTAATTAATATGTTAACCGTATCTAAACACGGGGGCGGTGGATTAATTGAGTGTGTTTGCTAACAAAGATGAATAATTAATGAACGAATGTTAACATAGTATGTAAAAAGGACTATGATACATTGTGCTTTCACATTGAACATAGGTACTTAGATATTCATTATGAAAAAAATTACAATTTTATTTTCCACAACAGCTTTGAACATGAAATGAAATGAAATGAAATTCTTTATTTAATCATTTAGTTAACAAGTAGTTACACTTATGACGCGTCATAACAATAAAAGTTTACAAACAAAATATACACTTCTTCTTGTATACTTCTACACGTGATAAACCGATTTCTCGCCATGAAAAAATTTAAATAAGAAAAAAAAATTAAGAAAACGGCACCAAACATATTTTAGACAGTATCGAAAAACGCTATCTTTTTTCATAAATTATTATGTTTCAATATAAATATTAAAAACCTCAACTCAGCAAACTTCGTTTTAGTGTATATAAAGGGTTTTTCATTAAGAGCGTTCGAACTTTGAGATTGAATAAAACAACCTGCTTGAGTGATATTACCACAATTTTTATTACATTTTAAAGAATATTCAGTGACATTATGTGTGGAAAATATATCAGCCAAATGGTCACCGCGGCTCCGCTGTTGATGGTGTATTCTGGTGGACCAATTTTGGAGGACATCTTCGCATAAATGGGGCTCAATTTCACGAAGAACGCGAGTTATGTTGGTATTTAGGGCAGCAATTGGCTGTGGTTTATCTGCGTACACTAGAGATTTCACGTAGCCCCCACAGAAAGTAATCGAGCGGTGTTAAGTCTCCCGATCTCGGCGGCAACTTGATGTCGCCACCACGCGAGATGACGAAGCCCTCGAACTTCTCATTGAATAAATTTAACAATTATAATAAATTTTAACAATTTCTATGCGTTGTTGAAGCATGTAGCGTGCCATGGTGAAATGTCATGACTAAACTAAGTATGTATTTATGCCAAATTTGACAGCTATCGCATAACCAAGGTGGCAGTTATGCGCTGTCAAAGTTAAAGCTTCCCTATTGAAAAATTCTTTACCTATTTTAGTGATAAAATGTCGATACGAAATAAGTACGTTTGTTAGTATCATACAAATAAACCGAGCATTGGAAATCCAAGAAACCATTAAAAGTGGCTAATGGGCGTCGCATCAGCAAAACTTCAACAAACACTAAAACCCTTTACTAACGCGCCCAGTTCACCGAGCCGCCTCACTATGTAGAGCTCCGGTACATGGACTGTCGTCGACGAAACAAAAGCACATTCTCTTGGTAGGTTTACAGGGTACGATACGATTCCGATACAACTTCTTAATATTAGGTCCTTACCTATGAAACTGGTGTTTTGTATGGAGATTTTGGGGAATTCTGCATTTTCCATACTAACATTTTATCAGTTTTCTTCACAACGACAAATCCAGAGATAATAATATTTGGCATGTATCATTAAACAAGCTTTAGTAATATGTGTAATATCACACTTCATAAAAATTATTTATCGTTTTTAAGTGAATGCAAATAAAATGATGTATTCGGGAGACACTTAAAAAGAGTTGTCTCCGTGTCCAATTTTAACACAATTAAACTTACAACAAATTATCAAAACAAATCAAAAGAGCTCAAAAATATAGTCTGTTTTTAGACGAGGTAATTATTTTTTAGGAACACTCTGAATCTTAATAGTTACAGACAAAATACTAAGAGAGAAAAAAAACACCAATTTCATAGGTAAGGACCCAACATAATTTATTATGAATATACCTACAATATTAATTCATGTACAATTGTGTCCTTGTCCTTAGCCTATACATGTTCCACGGCTGGGCACAGGCCTTCATAATGGAGAAAAACATGAGGAGTATGAGCCGTAACACTACCATGCTTTGGCCCAATGCTTTGGTGGGTAGAAACAGTCGCAATAGCGACCGGGACCAACGGCTTAACGTGCCTTCTGGAGCACAGAGGAGATTACAAAGTTTTGGTCACCCATCCACCGTACTGACCATGGCGAAGGTTGTTTTCAATCGAAAGCCAAAGCCTACTGACCTCTACGCCACCGAGCTCCTCTCGATTAAAGGAGAAATATGATGAGAATATGATCTGTATGCTCATTATTACGCCTGTAATAGAGATGGAAACACCTACATTTTTCATCTGATATATTTAGCCTCAATGTAACAGAGGACTTCATATAGTGTGTTTAGAAAACGATATTCTTCTCCAAGCAAAAATTAAACACACCGGTATAATATCGGAAACAAAATTTTCCGGTAAAAGTATACCGGAAAAATATCTTCGGAAATCATAAACAAAGTAAGAGTAAACAGAATCAGAATTTGAATCAAATAATAATGTTGGCAATTTGAAAGTGTTCTTTTACGTAACAAAACTTTTAATCAGTCTTAGCAAATTTGGAATAACTTTGGCTATTAATTTGTTAACTCCGTGAAATAAAATGAGGATAACAATGATTTTTGAAGTTATTTGGTTTTATGTAACACAAAACTCAGTCAAGGCTTAATGAACTATTAGCGTTGGAAAAGGCGATGACGCTGGCATGCTTTCGTGTTCCTGTGCTTAATCCCTTCGATGTTAGAAGCGTGATGATAATTATCCATGTTGATTTCGATCTCTTGACGAACTGAAAACACAAAAAATAAAATAAAATATATAAAAATACATAAAAAACAACTGAGTGCTTAAAAAATAAAAATATTAAAAGAACTGCCTCTCCGTAACACCGAGGATGACATTCCAGAACTGTGGTATTTTCTAGGTTTTATATAAATTGGTTACGTAACGTGTAAAGGCAACTTTTTCATACAATTTTATGAGTTTCCTCCTACAGCGCTTGTGGGGGGAATATTTTACCGATAAATATCTTTTAAGACGTTTCCTTTCTGTTTATGGTTGGATTTCGCTGATTCCTTTAACAGTTTCTCTTTTAAACAGCTTTTTATCTTCAGAATATTGTCTAGTACGGTCAAAAACGGAAAAATTTCTCATTGTTTTATTTGATAAGGAAAACAACGGAATAACGAAAAGTCTGAGGCGTCCTCGTATTTTCAAGATAGGTATCTGTTAATTTTAATAATTTATTGTTGTTGTTAATTACAGTATAATTTTTTTAAGAAGCTTTATCAAAACTCCAATAACTTTGTTTATTATTAGTAGATCTAGACCAAAAGATATTTCCATGTTTACGTGTAGAAGATAAGTATTTTTAATTTATAAATAATGTTCTTTATTAAATTGTATAGTTTTTAGTTATTTAATGTCTATAACTTTTGCCAGAAACCCTTTGTAAAGTTTCTAAGTTCATTAATGAATTCAATATTTCACAGTTAACACAAGAAAACTGTTTATTTTTGGGAATTGTTTGCTTGCAAATTGCTTAGTGCAAATAAGTCAAGCTTAGTTAACCAGCTATTAGGCAAATATTAAAGAAATTATCTCTTCAAAATAAAAATGAAACTTATCGCTCATGACAATCAACAGAGTATTAACTCAATTTGTCGATATACAACAATATGATCTGCGGTGCGAGCATAGAACTTCGACAGTCGCCATATTTGATCGACAAAAGCATCCGTCCTTTTCACTCTTTAGAGTTATCTGTCAAATTTATCGAATTTTTCGACAATTGTCGATCTTAAACGTCAAATTTGGCTTATCGAAAGTTGTATGCTCGTAGCGCTGTTAAGAAAGCACATTCTGAACTGGTTGGCAACGTTACGTTTTTTGAGATTCCTTAAAATGTTTTGTTAATTTTACCTGGAAGTGGACCAACGATCTCGTGAAGGTCGTTGGATGCAGGTTTCCTAGTGGGAGATCCTAGGTGAACGCCCATGTCCAGCAGTGGACGTCTCTAGGCGGACAATGATAAACCATATTCTAAAGTCTCTTCTTCTTCTTGCCCTTTTCCCACTCTATGTAGGGTCGGCACAACATGTCTTCTTCTTCCATTTTCCTCTGTCACTCGTCAGCTCAGCATCCAACTCTTTTATTCTCATATCATTCTTCACGCATTCAATCCATCGCTTCTTTGGTTTAAACCAAATTTTTCAAACAAAAGTACTAAAGAATGATGATTAGATATGGATAATATTTATGGCTTAAGGTTCAAGAGTTATGATTTTTTAAAACTTCAAAGCGCTATATCTTTAAACAACATTTTTTGAGATAATACACTATTGATTTTCATGTGCGAAATACTAGAAGATTCTATTTCTGATTCTTTAGTGCTTTACTCATAAATTCTAACTTAAGCTTGTATTTTGCCGTCTGATCACGTACTCTTGAATCAATTTCTTTAAGAAGCGTTGGATTGATTAAAAAATTTGCGTAATGATGAAGCGAACTCTAACGGCTTCAAATTCAAAGTTGTTTCTTGACCTCCCTGGTCGACTTGCTTGTATTCCGGTTTGAATCGATTCCTGGTGTAGCCTCGGAGTCCCTTTGTTCTCCATAATTTTCTAATATTATTATATAGTATTAGGTATTATGTATGATCAGTTTGCATTACAAGTGCGTCAGCTGACAGTAGTTGACTGACATCTTAAAATCACTTTCAGATCAAAACGAAAGATATTGTAAAACTTTATACATTTTGCGTTTAGAATATTAGAAATCATCCTGTCTTGGTTTTACAATTTCGGCGTGAGTGGAAGAATGTAAATCCACACCTTGATTTTATTTTTAGAGACTTTCCATAGCCGGATCATAAGCCGCCCTCGAGGATGTCCTTCCATAATGATCGGTTTCCATGGCTACACTCAGGAACTTCCTGCTTGCTTTGCCTGTCTACTGTGAAAATGACAATGTCCTATTTAATTTTATTAGAAATTTTAAAACTGATTATTTATTAGCACTAAAATAAGCAGTGTTAGTGACGTTACTCATTACCGATTATTGATTAAACGACAATCTGTAACAAATACAAATACACGTGGTTGATAAGTAAATACTTCATATGGACACCAATCTAAATTTAATTCCCGTTAATTAACTACTGGCCAATTATTTACTCAGCGCACGCTGATATTTGCACGACGCACGCATTGCACGATAAGTGAATTTAATTTAGTTACATTAAGTACTATAATCGCATTACTATGAGATTCCCATTTCCCGTTTTGTGATTTTGAAAATTTTTCATCAGACTAATAGTATGTTAGCGATCTGAATGCAACAATTTCTGTCTATATTTTATTCCTTCCTAGTATAATTAATGTCCTATTTTAGGGATTCGTAATCAACTAGGTACCTCAATAGGTTCGCCATGTCCGTCTGTCTTTCTGTCCGTCCGCGGATAATCTCACTGACCGTTAGCACTAGAAAGCTGAAATTTGGTACCAATATGAATAGCAATCACGCCGACAAAGTGGTAAAATCAAAAGTGGAAAAAAATGTTTTATCAGGGTACCTCCCCTAAACGTAAAGTGGAGAGTGACTTTTTTCACCATTTAAACCTTAACGTGTGATATATTATTAACTGTGTATTGTAACATAAGTTTTAATGTATTTTCAAGTGCAATAAAGAGTATTTATATTTTTGGACAGGTATTTAATAAATAAGGGTTTACTTGAATCATTTTTTGATTTAGTTTAGATTTTCGGAAATAATCGCTCCAAAAGTTAAAAAAACGTGATCATAGTAGGAGGAGATTTCAAATCTCTATCTACCCCATCGAGAAAATGCTGTGAATTTCTTCCCTGACATTTCTAGCAGACCAGCAAATAACGAAACAACTTTGTTTTCAGAACTGGTCAAAGTTGCGGGACTAGATGCGAGCAGCGCAGTTTTTTCGGCCGCGGGTGTCTCTCGTTCTCTCGATTGATGGTGAGAATCAGCAGGCACATCCATATTTTTGATTAATTTAAACGGATGTGGATATTTTTAACCAACTTCAAAAAAGGAGGAGGTTTCTCAATTTGACCGTATAATTTTTTTTTATGTTTATTCGCTGATAACTTCGTCGTTTATGAACCGATTTTGATGATTCCTTTTTGTCGGAAAGAAGATATTTCATGATAAGCAAGTCAGAGTTTGTTGATGGTAGACCAGAGAAATCGAGGGGAACTTTCAAAAATCGTATGGAAGACTAGTGCGTTTTTAAGTTTTTTTTTTTTTTTTTTCTTTGGAGTAGACCTGATGATGGATCCGAGAGACAGTCGAGGGAACTCCTAAGCGATTCACAGCAGCTGCCTTGTGTTTGAGCTTGATTTAATTGCATTGATAAGAACTTTACACCTAAATGGGTTGTGACTGTTATTTGGGATCTGTTGATGAAGACGAAGGACTGTTCAGGGAACTCCTCAACGGTTTACAGTAGCTACCTTTTGTTTATTCATTTATATATACACAGTTTTTGTTTAACTTGTTATGCTATTCAAGTCATAATTTCATATTGATAAGTGCATCAAAACACCATAACACAGACGTCCGTGTCTTATGAATTCAAACGCATTCATATCTGTATAAGTATATATATTAATGTTATTATATGTGAATAAAATAGATCCAACCAAACGTTAAATTTCAATATATATTTTTCTTAATTTTCTACGTATTTTTGTTCTTTTTTTTGCCTTTTTTTTGGTTAATAATTTTGTTTTCTTCTTGATTTTTTTGATATTAAAGCACGCAGCAAATAACTCAGCGCCACCAACTGATAGTAAACAGAAGTGGCAACACAAATCAAGCCCTCTACCCGCTGCATAGCTCCGTGGTATATACCTTGTTCTACAAAAGCTTGCAAATATTTATAAAAGCACCTCATCTATCATCACTTTAACCTCCAAAAAGTAATCAACAAACAATCTATTCTTTAACAATAATCTCCGTTCAAATGGAAGGCCTCGATTTGCTTTTCACTTCAGGAAAAATAAGAGTAATTATTAGAGCACATTCAAAGATCCTTATTAGGTTAATCGTCCGTGGTCCGCCTTTAAGCTGACCTCTTTGCAGAATCACGGAAGAACACGTTTATCTCACAATCGCTGGCGATTGAAAATGTACTTATTGGCTATTATGTAATAGCTTCACATTCCAATACAGCATGATCTTATTGATGTTTCGGCACTTATAAGTATTGTATTACAGGCCCTTCGCGCACGTGTCATAAGCATAGGCGTGTATCGTTATCTACGCTCCTTTTTTGGCATAATGTTGTTTGGCATTATATAACCTAAGCATTATTTTCTTTTGGCACAATATTTATTTCGCATTATAATTTAGACTAATTTTATCCATAAAATTATTCCGCATAATGGCTTATGGCATAAAATAAATTCGATTAGGTACGACGACGAGAGAAGCGAATAGGAGTGTTAGGTAGAACTGTGCCCTCAACGCGCGAGACGAGCGAGCAAAGCAAGCGTGCCGTTCCGGCAAAGCGCCAGAATAGTTTTTTTTTTTATTGATAACTATTTCAAAATTTGATGCGAATAATTAATGATGCCTTAAGAGGGTTATGCCATTTGTAATTACGCATAAAATTTTATGCCTAAATCAATTACTACACTACGCGTCCGAGACTTGCAGTGTTCTGCAAACGAATCGTTGCGTAGGCGTATCGTTTTGGGTCGCAGTTGAAGTCATGTGTCGTGAGTGAATTGATTGTAGATTGTTTTTTCTTGCGCGCCGCGCGGTGAACTTTTTCTTTTTTCACAGGTATGCATCCTCCATGCTTGCATGCTGTTAAGATGCCTACACATGTTTCATTACGCCAGTACGCAACGCCTTTTGAATGACATTGTGCATCTCATATGATTGGTTGCAACGCCGCCTCTTGTGCGGACATCTTTGAAAATGTACGCGCTCGTATTGCTCTCTCTGGACGCTACACGCGTACGTACGTACACAGAGAGAGCAATACGAGCGCGTACATTTTACGAACATTTTACTATACGAACCGCATACAATTCGTGCAAGAGTTTGTTGTGCATTTGAGAAATAAGAACAGTGACTGTTTAATAAATAGATACAGTTTAGAATAACAACATATCATCACGCCTCTTTCCCCAAAGGGGTAGGTAGAGATGTTAAACACCCACAGTTCGCCAGATATGTTAGGTAAGTCTCCATGTAACAGCTGGCGAGCCTGGTGGCATGCACCGGGCACAATGTGAGGCAAGCGATAACCACAACAAACTGTATATAAGTTTAGAATATCACTTGTTACATTTTATAGCTTTACTTAAAGTGTTACACAATATGCTAAAATGTTCGAAGGTTCAAGTCTTTATTAAAAAATAAGTTAATCACAATAACTATTACCTTCAGATATCGTTATTTTGAAAAGTAAACCCTAAAAAATCACACGAAAGTTTCCGTTCCAAGAACTGTAAAGCTTGTGCCCACCTAATAAGAGTTGATAGGCATTTAACGATTCCTGATAGCAATCAGGATCAACGGCTTAACATGTCTTGGCGCAGATCTTATTTGTCCTATCAGGGTTTACCCGGCTTAAAGTTATGCATTTATTGCCAATTAGGAACCAGTTCACGAACGACCGAATTTTAATTGGATTTATTAACAAATTTAATGTTTATTTCACTACCATTTAATTATGAAGCAACACTTTTTGGTTGGGTAAGGGAAATGAAAGCTGTATTTACTAAATATAGCATGTTTAGAATTCTGTCTAAAGGAAACATGTAATAAAATAACCATCAGGCCTGTATTCCCGAAAGAATAAGTAAAAGTGTTAGCTTCCACATTTCATCGAATAATATTAGGTCCTTATCTATAAAATTGGTGTTTTGTATGGAGATATTGGGGAATTCTGCATTTTCCATACTAAATTTTTTTCAATTTTCTTCACAACGACAAATCCAAAGATAATAATATTTGGCATGTATCATTAGACAAGCTTTAGTAATGTGGGGTCGAGGAATTTAAATAAAAGCTTGTGTTCACTAATTTTGTCTTTATTTTAAATTGTAACACGTTAGCACATTTCGTCTTGCGTCCTGTTCGTCGTTCACCCGTCGTCTACCACTCTTTCCCTTTCCGCCTGCATACATCATTTTGTCTTGCTCTGTCATCTACTTGTCTCTTTCGCACAGCTACGTTCAGAAACCTTACCTATATCTCACACTCATACTCGTTCAGAAACCAATCCCACATTCGGCCATCCTGCTCCGTGTCTGCCCTCAGACATCACCATACTGCACACTTCCTCATTCATTTACAATTCGTCTACATGCATTCACATTCACACGAAATTAACAATACTGTAACACTTAAAATACAAATCATTTGGGTTTACACTATAACAATGTCTTAACGAACATCTGAGGCACAATTTTGACAAGAAAATAAAGCTTATGGAAAACTGTTTCAGTTAGTGTATAGCACTTCACTACATAAGACAAACATAGGAGTAACAATTCAGTTTTACATAATTAACAATAACATTCTTTATAAATATATTTATGACAATTGGTTAATATGAAGTTTACAATAATACACACAGAAATCCTATATGAGCAATGAGATTCCTTAAAGACACTCAAACAATCATTTTACTCCACTCACACATAATTTTAAACAAAACAAATAATAATCACTTACCATTTTCCTAGTCTGGCCAGCACTTCATGTGATCAGCAGAAGTGGAAGTCTTGTGTGGACCTTCATCCTCAGGGTTGACCTTCTCAACATCATATCTATCTCGTCTTTTCACCTTAACAACTCGGTAAGGTCCTAAATACTTCGGCTTGAGTTTCAATCCTGGTCCAAATTGAGTTCGTTGAATACCAACAATATCACCTTCCTTATGTTTTGTACTTTCTTTTCTTCTTTTATTATAGTTTCTTTTGTTTTCCTCTTGAACATGTAATATTTGCTGCTTTGCTAATATCCTTAAGTCTTCCCTGTCCTGCATATAGCTTTCTCTAGCTTCATCCTCGAGCAAATCACATAATTCGATATCTTTATGTCCCTTCATCTCTTTTCCTATAAGCAGTTCAAATGGAGAAGTATTCACACTCCTCTGATAACTGCTGTTGAGTGCCATCTGAACCCTTCCTACTTGTTTATACCATAAATCCGGTGTTTCAATACATAATTTTGTTAAAACAGAGATTATTGTTCTATGCATCCTTTCCACTTGTCCATTTCCTCTGGGTATTCCAGTAGTTATTGTTATATGTTGAATTCCCTCTTTTTCACAATGCTCTTTAAAATCTTTACTGGTGAATGCTGTCCCTCTGTCTGATATAATCCTTTCTGGATTTCCAAAAATATGTTGATGTAATGATAACTTACTCAAAACTTCTCCTGTAGTAGTACTTTTTGTTGGAAACAGCCAGGTAAACTTTGTAAAAGCATCTACAACTGTGAGTATGAAGTTATATTTCTTACGGGTCTCTGTCAGGGGTCCAACATGATCAATGTGCAATGTATGCAGAGGTGTATTTCCTTTGTCAATTGGATACAAAAATCCTTCTTGTTTCCCATTCTTCCTACTTGCTAACAAACATGGTATACAAGTTTTGATGTAATCTTCTATTTTCTTACCTATATTTTGTATACAATAGTCTTTGCTGATCATCTCCAATGTTTTCTTACTTCCAAAATGACCATTGTCATGGGCTTTCTTTATGATCTCAAATTCCATTTTCGCAGGGATTACCAGCTGTTGTTGTGGGCCCTTGTATAACAAATTCTGATACAAATAAAAGTCATTATAAGGTTCTCCCTCTTTTAATATTTTCATAATTGCTTGCAAATTATCATCAGTCTCTTGTGCTCTTTTTATCTCATCCTGAAATCTAGATTTTATCACTCCCAAATATGGGTTTCTACTCAATGCGTCTGTGTGCTTCATTTTCACACCACTGCGGTGAACTACTGTGAAATCATAATCCTCTAATAGGAGAATCCAACGTGCTACTCTTGTTGACATAGCCAAATCTTTTTTCTTCAGTGTCATCTCAAAAGCTTTACAATCAGTGACAATTTTAAATACTTTTCCAAACAAATAGTGTCGGAACTTTTTCACACCTTCAATAATAGCTAGCGCTTCAAGCTCATAACTTGTATATTTACTTTCTGCAGCTGAGGTTCTTCGACTCATGTAATGGACTGGATGGAACTCCCCATCATAACTTTTTTGCATTAAAATTGCAGAATAAGCCTTTGAAGAGGCGTCAGTGTGAAGCTCTGTCTCTGCTCCTTGATTGAAAATTTTAAGAACTGGTTCTGCAGCCAATTTAAACTTCAGGTCATTAAATACTCTTCGATGTTCTTCAGTAAACTGAAACTTATTTTCCTTTCTTAATAAATCAGTAAGAGGTTGTGCAAACTGTGCATAATTCTGTATGAACTTCCTGAAATAGGAGCAAAGTCCCAAGAAACTGTGCAGCTGCTTCATATTCTGAGGCTCAGGGAATTTTACGACAGCTTCTGTCTTCCCTGGCGATGGCCTGACTGCACCATCCTCTATTATGTCACCTAAGTACTCTACTCTCCTCATCAATAATTGTGATTTGTTCCAGTTTATATTTAATCCATACTCTGATGCTATCTTAAGAACACTTCGTAAGTGACTTACAGCCTGGGTTTCATCTTGAGCTGCAATGAGAATATCGTCAATAAACACAATAACAATTCCTTTAACAATCAAGTCCTTGAAAATTGTTGTGATAAATCTTGTGAACACTTTGGGACATGTGGATAAGCCAAACGGAGCACGTAAGAACTCGTACTGCCCAGTCATTGTGACAAAAGCAGTATACTTTACTGAATCATCATGTACTCGCAAATGAAAATATCCATTCTTTAAATCTAATGTACTGAATACCTTTGCAGAAGACAGCTTATCAATGTGATCATCAATGTTCGGCAGGGGATATTCATCTTTTACCATCTTCCTGTTGATTTGTCTGTAATCTACACATATTCTAGTAGTACCATTTTTCTTTTTCACTAGCACTAATGGACTTGAATACTCAGAATAACTCACCTGTATAATACCGTCTTGTAGCCATTCCGATATTTGCCTTTCAACTTCATCTTGCTCCATCGGTGATATACGTCTTGGCCGCTGTGCAACTGGGATATCATCTTTCAATATAATCCTTAATTTGATCGGGGCTTCCTTGGTTTGACACGGCTAATAGTCTTCCACTAATGACAAGGCTTCCTCTTTCAAAGCTATGTTGCTGGTATGACCTAGACAATCAGAAGAACATGTAACACAATTTACATCATACAGCCATTCACCTGTCGGATTTACCCATACATAACCTCCTTTCATAACCATTAACACTTTATTAAGAAACTCATTGCCCAAAATTAAATCATAGGGGATACAATGTTTAGGCACAATATGAAAAACAACGTCATCAAACACAGAATTGTCAATAGATAAACTCGTAGTGAAAACACCAATTGATTTCACCTTTGTCGATCCTAAGCCAGACATAGTAATGTTTACGCTAGAGTCGTAATTCACTTGACCGAAATCATTAAAACACTCACTGGATATGAGGTTTATGTCACTACCTGAATCAATCAGCGCTTTTATCATTTTATCACCAATTGTCACGATTTTTACCGGTCTTTCCATTGTATTTCTGCATACTTCGTTTTTGTTTTCTGTTCCGCTGTCAAAATCGAATGACAGCGGACCAATTGCACATTGTAAATTTTCTCGGCCAATCACGTCACGGCATCTGAATCGACGTCCATTTTGCAATTTAAAGATGTCGACGGACTTATGAACTCTAAATGGTTCACAGTGCTGCCCTCTTGACGGAAATTGACCAAAACTTGTTTCGACTGAAGTTCGCTTGCATCATGGCTGCCCGCGTACTGACCGCTGCTGTGACCTCGATCCGCCGATGTCGCCGTCGTGCTTGAACGCCATTTTGAATGTGAACGGTCGTGGGATGCCAATTTTGCTCCTTGTTGCTTACACTCAGCAGACACATGTCCGAATTCATTGCAATTAAAACACTTACGGCCTTGTAATTTATGAGGACACTCTGCCGATATATGATTTCTTCCTCCACAGCTAAAGCATCTTGATAATGTCATACTTGTTTTATTATTTGAATTATTTGCTCGTAACTGAATGCCGCCACTGCTTGATTTATATTGCCTTTCTTGTGCTCGTGGTGTTTTAGTTTTAATCATTTCGTAAATTTTAAGTTTCTCTTTTAAGTCGGAATAGGACGTAACTCCGTATAACATCATTTTATTTATTTCTATATCCTCAATTCCCTGTACAATATATTTTATAGCGACGTAGTCCGGTAATTTGCCTCGTTTTCCAAGTGCCTTCATGGTAAGCATGTAATCTAGGCACGATTCATGCGATTTCTTACGTCTCGCACTCATCATTTCATGAATGGTTTTAGCATCCATGCTGTCTGGAAATTCCTTACTAATAGCGGTCTGTAGCTCATCCCATGTCTTGTACGTTTTCTCTGCCCGTAACCATAGCGCTGCAGTACCCGTGAGTGATCGTCTCGCCACCAAAAGGCGCTGCGTTGGAGACCAGCGAAAAATTTCTCCATTGTCTTCTATATTTTGAATCCAGTCTGACACAGTGTATACTCCATCAGTTCCACTGAACTTGGGAATCAGATCTTCAGCTAGATGCAGCATGCCGGCGCCACGTGTGGACCTGTCGTCGTCGTAAAAGTCCTGCTGGCCGCTGTCCTTCTTATCCATATCCTTCGGCATCGTCGTAAAGTCGTGGAAAAACGTTGATTTTCACTTGAAACACACTGGAAACTCTTGAAGTCACGTATATTCGCACGTTGTTGGCCACGTGCACGCACACACCACTTTGGACAAAAAAACTTAATAGTGAAACAAATTTTCGTTTCCTCGATCCCGGACGAGCCCCCAAAAGTTTGTGGGGTCGAGGAATTTAAATAAAAGCTTGTGTTCACTAATTTTGTCTTTATTTTAAATTGTAACACGTTAGCACATTTCGTCTTGCGTCCTGTTCGTCGTTCACCCGTCGTCTACCACTCTTTCCCTTTCCGCCTGCATACATCATTTTGTCTTGCTCTGTCATCTACTTGTCTCTTTCGCACAGCTACGTTCAGAAACCTTACCTATATCTCACACTCATACTCGTTCAGAAACCTGCTTACCTGCTTAGATAACATATTCTGTGAAAATGTTAACTTTTTAAATAAGTCTATAATTAATCGGTTACAATCGGACCATACTGGGCAGTTAGTGAGTTTTGAACACCATTATGTTACAAAAAAAATTATTATTAATTGTAGGCCGGTAACTAAAAGTCGCACAAAAAAATTTAAATGTAAAATTACCCAAAAAATCGTAAATTTACCATTTGGTGAGGATAACAATATCGATCACCTGTACGGAAATCTTTTTGAATTAATAAAGGATGAATTCGACTCCGTTTTCACTGAGAAAACTGTAACAATAGATCAATTTAAAAGTAAATTCAGTGATTGGGCCACTCCCGGCATTTATAAAAGTAGAAATAAACTTTATGACTTATACGATCTTAAATCAAACACTAATGATCCGAAATGCCTTGAGTATGTTAAAAATTATTCAAAAATTTTTAAGAAGGTCTGTAATACTGCAAAATGTATTTTCTTGCGTAGTAAAATTAATAATTCTAAAAGTAAAATAAAAGCAACTTGGAATATAATTAATAAAGAGACCTGTAAACATAAATCAGAAGATAAAAAGTTCTGTTTAAAATTCAATGATTGTATTGCTACCACAAATAAATAT
This sequence comes from Parapoynx stratiotata, assembly GCA_910589355.1. Lineage (NCBI taxonomy): Eukaryota > Metazoa > Arthropoda > Insecta > Lepidoptera > Crambidae > Parapoynx > Parapoynx stratiotata. Next base: position 7,478,677 of record OU342479.1, read on the forward strand.
GTAGCCGACGTGTTTGAATCTTACTTTTCTAATATAGCAGTCACAACCACAAAACTCTTAAATTCTAGTACTGATCATGCTAAATCATTACTTGAGTCAAGTATTAAAATATGTGAAAATACTTTTAACTTTAATTACGTAACTCCACTTGATATTTGCAAAACCTTTAAAGAACTTAATATTAAAAAAACAAAAGATCTATGGGATATATCAACAGACCTTTTAAAAATAATAATAAATGAAATATCACCTCATTTAGCATATATATTCAATAAATGTATTGATGAAGGACAGTTCCCTGATTTGATGAAACATAGTAAAATCATTCCACTATTTAAAGCAGGCGATAAGAGTGATCCATTAAACTTCCGACCAATTTCTATTCTACCTGCACTTAGTAAAATCTTTGAAAAAATTATATTTAATCAGTTGCTATTACATTTTAACGTTAGCAAATTATTACATGAAAAGCAATTTGGTTTCACTAAAAATAGATGTACTACGGATGCGGGCGTCGCACTCATCAAACATATATTTGACGCATGGGAGAACAAGCAAGATGCAATAGGTATTTTCTGCGATCTTTCAAAAGCGTTTGATTGTGTGGATCACCAAATTTTGTTAGTAAAATTGAAACATTATGGAGCTTCGGAAACTGCTATACGCCTTATACAATCATATCTTACGGATCGAATACAAAAAGTTAACATAAATGGTACTAATTCTTCCGGCGCGCCTCTGCATATAGGAGTGCCCCAGGGCTCTATATTGGGCCCTAAGAATAATAAGTTCTTAATATATATTAATGACTTGCCTTACTTTGCTAAAGACCTTTGTGAGATAGTTTTGTTTGCTGATGACACTTCTTTGATTTTCAAAACTGACAGACGCAATAACGTATCTGACGAAGTAATCAATGCTCTCTCGCAAGTCTTGCATTGGTTCAATATTAATAACCTTGCACTTAATTCTAAGAAAACAAAATGTATTAAATTTTGTATGCCTAACGTAAAGCAGATCGATACTCAAATTTGTATAAAGGAGGAACGGATAGAAATAATTAAGTCTACCACTTTTCTTGGAATTACTGTGGATTCTAAACTGCAATGGGGTCCACATATTACGACTCTAGCAGGAAGACTAAGTTCAGCTGCGCATGCAGTTAGAAAAATAAGGCAGCTCACTGATGTTGAAACGGCGAGATTAGTTTATTTTAGCTATTTTCACAGCGTAATGTCGTATGGTCTACTGTTGTGGGGCTCCGCTGCTGACATTCAGACTATCTTTGTACTTCAAAAGAGAGCCATTCGTGCCATATACAACCTTAGACCACGTGACTCGCTCAAGGAATTATTTAGGGAAATAGATATATTAACTGTGGCGTCTCAATACATCTTTGATTGTATTATGTATGTACGTAAACACTATGATACTTTCCTTAAAAATTCTGACTGCCATAGCCTTAACACCAGAAATAAGCATAAGCTCGCCGTTCCAAGCCTCAGACTTCACAAGACTGTTAAATGTTTTATAGGAATCAGCATAAGAATGTATAATAGGCTGCCACAAAGTTTTATTGACTTGCCCCTGCATAAATTTAAATCAACTGTTAAAAGCTGTTTAATGAAAAAGGGGTATTATAAGATAGAAGATTATTTTACAGATAAAAATTCGTGGCTACTATAATTTGCTCCTCTGCACATACTTATTTTACAATATTTAAAATGTTCTATATTCCTTTTGTTATTATGGCTGTTTAAAAAAGGCTAACTGTTGAGTTTCTTGCGGCACTTCTTCTCTACAGGCCATTCACGTCGAAGTGCTAGTAGGAAAAAAAAATATTGACGTGCAAAAGTATTTCATGTAAATCTAATTGCAGAATAAATGATTTCATTTCATTTCATTTCATTTCATTTCATTTCATTTCAACCAATCCCACAGTAATATGTGTAATATCACACTTCATAAAAATTATTTATCGTTTTTAAGTGAATGCAAATAAAATGATGTATTCGGGAGACACTTAAAAAGAGTTGTCTCCGTGTCCAATTTTAACACAATTAAACTTACAACAAATTATCAAAACAAATTAAAAGAGCTCAAAAATATAGTCTATTTTTAGACGAGGAAATTTTTTTTAGGAATACCCTGAATCTTAATAGTTACAGACAAAATACTAAGAGAGAAATAGTCTGATGTATAGGAATGAAAATATTGATCAGTTTTCAAAAACATCAATTTATGCGTTCCAAGCACATGTTACCTTTTTAACCTGTGTTACGGGCGATACTGCTGTATTGAAAATTATACCTAACACTTAAGTTAAAATTGTCTAACAGCCGCACTCAGATATATCATTTAAGTTAATGTTCATTTTCTAATTTATAAATTATCTTTATATGTATTGACATAAGTGTTAAATATTTGTTCTAAGTAACCATTAAAGTTAATGATAGACTCTGAGTGCAGCAGTAAGACTCATTTCCTTGACTAATTAATAGTTGAACTGATACCTCAACGTGGATAAAGCTTATTATACGGACAGACCGCGGGCGGTTGTAAGGCGCCGCGACCTGCACGTGTATGATAAGTTAATGTTAGTGGACGCTACCCCAGAGAGTAGCCCTGGGCGGAAGCGTGATGGTGTTAGAGGAGCTACCCCAGAGAGTAGCCAGAGAGTGTGGAATGTAGGTTGGGCCGCCGCAGACCGCGCTGTTGCCGGAGTCCAATGATCGACTTGTGGCTCGAACACTTATTGAATGAGCACACAATCTTAGGGTGATTAACCTTATCATTTCCATACTATACGTGTGCCCATAATTATAGTAGTGAAAAGTAGTAAATAAAGTAAAATAAAAATGAATAATATCGTAGATGGAAATAATCGTTGTTGTAGTGTCGTTTCCCAGAATCTTCAAAATCTCAAATGTGTCCCAATGAACGCTCAATACCCTTTCAATTGTTTTTTCCCTTATGGAACCCATGGGCAATGTTCCCAGCCATCTGACCAAATTATTTTTCTTCAGTTTGAATGTAAAACAAGACGTTTTCAGGCGACGAAGACAATCTAGGGAGTAAAGAAATAACATTTTATGTACTCATAAAAGTAATGCGCGTTAAACATTCCAGTCGAACCTTTTAAAGTCCGACCTGGTCGTTATGGTGTCCTCAGGATCTAAATTAAGGCAAATAAATAAAGCTTTATACTGCGTTGCTCCTAATTTGTACCTGCTGGCGGCCGTTGACACTGAGTCAAGTTTGCTGGAAGAGATTTCTATTGCCAGTATCGAATTTTGGCAATAGGCTCTTTTCTTGAAGGTTTTATTCCGAGTTATAACGCCGGTAACGCACTTGTGACTTCTTTTGTATTGCAAGTGTCAATGGGCGGCGGTCGTTGCTTACCATCAGGTGAACCATTTGCTCATTGGCCTCCTATCTCATTTTGGCAATTCGAGGCTCTTCTGACTAGAAAAAATTGGGAGCAAAAGGCTGCGTTAGGTTATAGAGGAATGTATGCCTTTAGAAAGATTACAAACTGCACGAACATATTCATTAGGAGAATAAAATGAAAGTTTCTTTAAACTTTTTCCTTATTAACTAATATATAAAATATTATTGAACATACATTTTTATAATATAACATATAGCACATATAACAGTGGTCGAGTCTGTAACCGCGCCGGGGTACTTTTTGAGGCAAACGGTATTGACAAAAAATTGTACATAAGCTATATAAAATTTATTGCCTAACCTAACCTAAGAATACAATTTAAACTAAACATGTAGAAATAAAGGAACAAAAAGCGGCAGCAGCAGCAGCAACGAAACTGGGTAGTTTTGATTTCAAAATAACTCGAAACGTAACACTGGCGCCCAACGTGGGCCTGTATTTTAGGGAAACCATCAGGTCAATTAATTACGTTTTATTTACTAAAGCTATACTTCTCTGTCACATCCATGAATTTGTGTCCGCGGTATTCGCCTCTGAACGCTTCGCCATAGTCGTAAATCGTCGTAATTGGGGCCGACGCACCGCGTTCAGGTAGGGCAGTTATGATTTTATATTGAACCACGTACCCTCCAGTTAGTACATTGGATCTATAGATTCAATTACATTCTTAAAACAATATCATTTCTTTTTAAGCATGAGCGTTATTGGTGAAATATCGATGATGGAATCGATATCAATACATATATCAACTACGCAGATTCTATTCTATTCTTGGTATGGTAGTGGCCATCGGTCGTTGTATGCGAGCCAACAACCATCACTGCAGCGCTCAAGGTAAGGAGAGCACTTGTGTAAAATATGCCCGGTGTTAAAAAATAGATCATTTTTGTATTTTGGGTTATCTAAAAATACAATGACATATCACAGGACAACACAGACATGTACAGCACAGCACAGACTAAGAAGAGATAACTACGTATGTACAGTTATGGCACAAATAATAAAAGGAACTTTATACAAATTTAATAATTTAAGGAACAAAATATTATAATTTAATGTTATACATAGTAATGTATTTATCACAAAACTAAACTTACGTTATTTTTTTTTGTAAAATTCTCCCTTATTGGGAAGGCAAAGGGAACGAAGCCTATCAAGTCTTCAGTATATATTTCTTCAGTATTTGCATTGAAATACATTTCAATGCATTCTTGGGAGAGTTTGGCGTCAAACAATCGATGGCAGACACTGTGGTGCTACTTCGATGAGGTGGATTACCACGATAAAAATCTCATCGATTTTCACACCACTTGACGATTATTTCAATGATCCTCCATATTGCTCATCTTTATTGAAACTTATTACACAAAACTACACTGATTTTACGCAACAAGATCCACTCCGAAACAATATTACAATCACTGAAATAAAAATCACGTCCGCCATAGTTGAATGCCGCCAAAAACTCCAGAAACTCAAGCGTTAGATCTCTGCTTGAATATACGGTTCGCTATCCTTTTTTAATTTTGGCAGAGGCAGAGATGATAAGCACCCTTCTACCTGATATTATATCTTAATTTTCATGGTACGGAGCGAGCCTTTCGCCATGCACCGGGGACAATTTTATATAAGGCAAGCGATTTTCAAAATTAATAAAATTGTTATTCAAACTCAAACGCTTTAAATCAATTTCAAAGCACTCGTTATACGAAAAAGCAAGCAACACAAAAATAGAAAATAGTTAAACTACATTATCACACCTTGGTTGTTAATTAGAGAGGTAAACATGATACTGCGGATTTCATAATTCTAGGAAAATTGTTTACTCTTTGTTTAGTTAATAATAATCATTAAATAAATATTTACCGTGCTAATTAGTGCTGACTATTATTGTTTAACTTTTTCAACAGCCCATATATTATTATAAAATATTTCTATTAAATAATTAATAATAATACTTTATATTTCCGTTACGAAATTTCTATACATATAAAACAGTAGAAGTCGAAGTCCAAAGAAAGAAAAAAGGTTAATACCGAGTCAGGCGAATGTAAAAAGAGGGAAAATACCATAATTTTTTTTTTCTCTGTCTGTTTGTCGGTTTGTCTGTTTGCACGGGCTAATTTCCGAAATGGCTGGACCGATTTCAATGAAATTTTGCACAGTGATACCTTATATCCCTAGTCAACATCTTGGATACTTTTTATTCCGGAAAATTAATGATTTTCCGTTGGATAGTTTAAAAGCTCAGAGTAAACAGAACTGGAGTAGCCATTAGTCAATTTCTCAAACATTTATTTCTGCCATTTCTTGCGGGGGGTGAGGTTACCACTACACTCAAAGCCAGCACACATAAACAATAACTTTTATTGTTTTTACAAATGCAAACATGCATAATTCGACACACAAATTTAAATTTCACGCACACACACGCTTAAAATAGTCACGTGGGGTGTGCGTTTTGACAACGGCACTCCCCACGAGACTAGCGTTCGAAATTTGAATAGAATTCTAAAACATGAAATAATGAAGTAAATAATCATGAAATCTTAAAAATTATAATTACAAATAAAAGGTGACACCATCTTTTAGCATACTCGATGTTTTCTATTTATTTTTACAACAAAAAACAGCACAGGCAGGCATTTTTGCGGGAGCTCTGTTCGCCGCAACGTTTACAATGTTATGGCTGTCAAAATGGCGGCTCAACTAGTTTAATTAAACGTGCAAGCATCCGATGCTTGTGCATTTGGCAGAGGGGAATGTTAGACAAAGGCTACTCCAGTTCTGTTTACTCTGAGTTTAAAAGCCATAGTAACTACGGACGAAGTCGCGGGCAACAGAAAGTATAATATTGCGAAAATAAGGGGGACGTTTCATAGAGGATGGTGGAGATGTACATTACATTAAACTGAGCCTAAATCGATCTACGATTAAACAAAACGACATCAGCATTATCTGTGGACGATTTCCACAATACCGACTAGCGGTGGAGAGCACAGCTGATTTATGAGTTAAACATAGACTATGCAGACACAGAAAGGGAAGGAGTTTAAGTTCAAGTCTAAAGTTAGTTAGGTACTCTTAATTAACCTCTTGGCGGGCACCGCAACCACCAGTGTACGCAAACAATAGATGTGTCATTGGTCTCGTTATGTGGCCGTTGATTTGTTAAAAGTTTACGAAATAACTAAATACTCTTTATTAAAATTCTTAATAAAAAAAATTCCTTAATCTATGAGATTACACGGCAGTAAGGTATTTTATTTAATAATTTACTTTTTTTGTAAAAAATATGTTACGAGTATTTTTAAACTACTTTAAACGTTATCCCTCGGCTACGGTTTTGAGTCCCATTTGGAGCAAATGTTTATAAAATCAAAAATGTCTTCAAACATTGTCACCTATGAACTAGCCCAGCAGAATATTCCACAAACAAATACATACAAATATTCAGAATATAATTAATAAATATACACATGAAACACTGGAGAACCAATGCCTATAGTCATCACTGAAACATTTGTCTCCAATCTGAATAGAACCCAGACACTCTTTAGATGGTGACGGTTTCAAACTGGCGTACAAATCACCCGACCACGGAGGTCATTTTAAGTCTTTTTTGTCAATTTTATTATTAAAATTTACTTTATGTATAATAAATGTGACTATGTATGATTGTTGACGATTTTAAGTGCTATGTTTAGCCTATGAAATAAAATTATTTTTGATTTGATTTGATTTGAATTGTAAATGTACGACGATATCAGGTTAATTGAAGTAAGATATTTAATTGATGGACTGTCTGTGGATTACCTCATCTATGCCCTTACAGTTCATTGGCGATTTTGTCGAATAAATCAATTTTACCTAAACTGCCGACCCCGCGTTGCTATGAACCCCAATACATTTCTATAAACAATTGCCATTGATTAATTTCTCTAGTTCGCTTTATAAAGGCACTTCAGTATAATGAGACGGGCCGAACACGAAAATTGTTTGTTCTAAACTTTTCGTTCGAACTGCCGCCTAAATTTAATGTAAATTATAGCTTTTGTTATTGTTAATTCTAATCGAAATTATTTGCGAACGGCTGTTATTTATAGTATAGTACGGAAATAATTTGATACAACACATTTATGTTGAAAATTTTATATTTTTAAGAAGTTTCATGATACTGTTTATGTTTATGTTTTGGAACAGCGTAGGGCTACCTATAAGATATAACGTGAGCGATGAAGGATTATTTTAGAGAAGACAATATTTTTTTATGATGTACGTCCAATGAAAACGATATTTAAGTAGTTTGATAATTGTACAAACATACAAACAGACAAAGAACCCAAAATCTATTGCGAGACTTTGACGTTGGTCTTATGTAGGTACCATTCGTAGATAAAAATTATATTACGTATGTATTAACATCAATCAATAACGATTTTACTAACTAGATCTTATCGTTTCCTTTTCATTTCAAATTCCTTCAAATTCCAAAATTAACTGTTGAAAATAAAGCTGATAAAAATACTTTATCGATCATCGCTTACCGCCCGAGGCTCGGAGGTACAGAGGTTAAGGCAAATTAAATTTAAAAACAAACACTCCCATTCTCCATATCGCTTTGTAAATGTATTACCTAAATATTAAACTTGCTAGTTGTTAAATAAAAAGCAGCGGAACAGTTCTCTATTTAAAAATTTTCGCGGAACTTTTTCAATATCTGGGAGTTGGTATTATTAAAATGGCGACGTCGAGGTTGGCTATTATAAAATAAGGTTTCTTCGCCTCGGGATTTTACTTTGTTTTTGGGTCCTCCCACGCTTAGCTTGATTTGGGATAAATAGTTTGCTTTTCAATCAGGAATTTGCCAAATGTATTATGGTAGGTGTAGTAAAATCATTACAAATGATGGATGACAGTCATCTAAGAGTATGCTATGATGTTATGGTGTTCATGCAGTTAATGGAATAAATACTTTTATGGAATAAAATCATGGACGACATCATGGACGTGGCAGGACACACCTGGACCAGACTAGCGGTAGACCGAACAAAATGGAGACAGCTGGAGGAGGCCTTCACTCCCCAAATTACATATAATATCGTTCTTACATTGTATAACTCTACTTATTTATCAATTAACTTATCAATTATTTAATTTGTTAATATTTATTTTATTTATTTTATTTTATTGTATTTGGGGGGCTTACAGCTTACATAAGGAAATATATGTACAAACATCAAACAGCCAATAACAAGCCTCCGCAGGTAACACTAATGTACTTAATATTGAAATTCTTACATTACAAGTAATCATCTGACACGATTTCTTTCACAGAATTTATGCTACTGCAAAATAGATCAATGCTGTTAACACAACCAGGCCTACAAACTTCATTAAACTTATTACAGACTCAAATTAAGTAGTATTATTGCTGACATTTGTATTGACATGAATTTTTTTTTATAGTAGTATTTAAGCATGCCATTAAAATAGAATTCAATTTTATGTTTACTTACTTGTTGATTAATCGTTATTGAAATGTTGTGTAGATGTTTTGAGGATTTATATAGTTATACTATCTATACAAATTGAAATGTAATCTTGTGATTTGTAAATAAAGAGGCTTATTATTATTATACCTATAAAATAAAAACAAAGTTGATTACTTTCAGGTGATATATCAACACTCTCATATTTAGACACATTATGAAATAAGAAAATGGTAAGTATATTAGAAGGAGGGTGATAAAAATAGGTATTGTTTTCTCTTTATGTACGCATTTCTTCTACTGTGAAGCGATTTTTTTTTAATTTTATGTTTTTACGACATTGCGTGACGTTGCGTAGTTTATTTAATTTCTCTTGTTCCTAACGTACGCGTGTACACAGAGTGGTTGGCTTTTAAAAAAATATATTACCACCAATTTTGAACACGCGAAGCCGAGGCAAGTAGCTAGTTCTTAAACAAACTCGAGCACATCGGTATACAATAGAAATTCATTAATTCAGCTGGCCAAAATAACTGGCAATTCGATTACAAAGGTCGAAGCCTTGTCCAGTCGCTGATTTATACCTGACAAGCCAACGAGGGCTCCGCTTGCTACTAAAACAGATCCAGCGGTGTTTCGACAAACGCCCTTCGGGTTAGCTAGGGCTGTCGTAGGATAAAAAAGAAATGTACAGGAATCAACCTATACAGGTCAATATGGTGAAGTCTCAAACGATATAAAGAGCGAGATCGGTTCTGAAGTGCCATGGAAATGATTTTAGATATATTTAATAATAGCTTTTTGATTCCTGGAAAATCTCTTAAAACAATGTGTTGAATGTGTGAACAGAACATAAGGAACACAATCTACGCCAAGGAATTAATTTTTCGGTTTGCGTATTTATCTGAGCTGAGCTTATTATTGAAGATAAATTTTTGAGTTGATTTATAAATATGTATACATTTAATTTTGAGGAGCTCGGTAGCGTAATGGTTGGTACGCTTTGGCTTTCGATTGAAAACAAAGCTACCTTCGCCATGGTCAGGCCGTGGATGGGTGACCAAAACTTTGTGACCTCGAACTCCTCCGTATTTCGGAAGGCACGTTAAGCCGCACATTAACCCGCATTGGACCAGGACCAGCGTGGTGGTGTTACGGCCGATACTCCTCATATGTTTCTCCATTTAACAAATATAACAAACAAAAACACTAATCTTTCAAACGAATATTCTTTAAAAACGTGTATTAACATTCAATAGTTTGTATAGCTGGAGCCTTTGAAGGATTATCCTTTATTAAAGGTTTGGACCCGAGTGTAAGCCCTGTATAAAAGTACCGGCGTGTAGGGTCGCGTTGGCGGTCGCTTATCGCGCTGCAGCCAACTCCATGTTTTATGGGGCTTCCAATTGCCTTCCACGTTGTTACACCGCCTAACCCACTAGCCTATTGCTATCTGGGCAATTAGGAGAGGAACGCAAACAAAGGTGAACTTTAGGCGGACTAGTCATGAGCTTTTATTGCATTTTGACAGCACATTAAAGGTCATCCGGCGACACTGCCGCATGCAGGGTTCAATTGTGTCACAAATACTATTGAATACAAGCAATGCCGGCAGCATGTGTGGTGTCAAAGAAAGAATTATTAATAAATTAAAAAAAATGTTTTTATTTCAAGCATAAGCTCATAGATGTTAGTAACAATTTTTAAACTTATATACTATTGTTAGTTACATACAAATTATTTCTTGTTATTATCTATTCAGTCATTTATTTAAATTTTTCTTATTAGGTAATGATTGTATCATGTGGACTAAGCGTGATTTTATGAACGTATATGTAAATTTTTAAAATGAGAAAACAATGTAGCGTCTATCCTATCTGCTATCATACTCATAACTCTGTTCGGGCTCTCCCTCACCCTCCGCACCAATGAGGCCACACTCTTGCGCATGATGGCATAGAAGTCATCAGTGCTGGCATCAGCAAACATGCCTGATGCACTGCAGTGTCGTGGGAGCCCAAACAGAGCCATGAATATGTGATTGTATACTACTCTCAGGGCACTATAAGCCCTTTTTGTAAAGTACGCCCATAGGCTACATGTATAAAAATGTTGACAATATGCACTAAAAAGCGTCAGTTTAACAGGTGCTGTGCAGCGAGCAAACCTGTGAGCCAACATATTTCCTCTAACGGACAAAGCCCTACGCTCCCTCTCAATGTCTAATTCATCTGTAAGATTTTCAGTCACCAAATGCCCCAGATATTTGAATTTTTTAACAAAGTTTAATTGTACCCCACCTAAAGTTATAGATGGTATATTTTCAGGGCCTTTTATGTTACCTCTAAACAACATACATTGACTCTTAACAGGATTATACTTTAGCCCATGTCTATCAGCATAAGTTTCGCAAATCTTTAACAATTTTCTAACTCCACCCATTGAAGGACTCAGCAGCACCATGTCATCAGCATAACTGATGTTATTTACACACACCCTATCTATGTAGCATCCTACATGTGTGCTGCTGAGCTCATCAATAAGTTTGTTTACATATAGGTTAAATAGATTTGGTGAGGTCAAACCTCCCTGCCTTCCCCCAACGCACAAGATTTTGTTGGTTGCTGTACCAGTATGACAAAATATTTCTCAATTCATATGCTACACCTGTCTCATCAAGCTTTGCCCATAACACATCATACTTTACCATATCAAATGCCTTTGATTAACCACATTTATCCTTATTAATTTTGTATCAATTTGATTGATTATTTACTCTGAGTTGATTATAGATTATACCCAAAGATTATACCTATATTTTTAATAACACGAGAACCCATCGACGACATTTAAAAGTGTATCGATAACTTTTTATAGAAAACTTTTCTTTATATTTCAGTTTTTTTTTAATTATAGATAATTTTAAAATAGAAACTCAAACAATCTTCTTTTTATTACATAAAATTTTGTCATTTTATTTTTAAATTATTATTATTATTTAATATTCAGTTTTACGGCTCTGGTTGCGGGACCTTTTGAACCACACGTTAACGTTAACACTTTACTTCAGTAGTTTGCATTGAAATGCTAGTGTAATGCATTCCAATGCATCTTGGGAGAGTTTGGCGTCAAATGATCTATGGCAGACACTGTGGTGCTACTTGGAAGAGGTGGATTACCACGATAAAAATCTCATCGTTTTTCACACCACTTGACGGTTATTTCGATGATCCTTCACATTGCTCATCATCACAGATACTTATTACACAAAACTAACGTAACATCATCCACTCCGAACAATATTACAATAATTGAAATAAATATCACATCCGCCATCGTCAAATGCCGCCAAAAACTCCCTTATTTTTAAATTTCTGATTATAATTTCACTTTTGTCCGAATGATGTTCAAACAATCATTTTTGATAACTGACATTTCTTTATTTGTCTTTTCCATACTTCATATTGCTTATTAATTTTCAAAGGGTAATGTAACTTCATATAAATAAAATAAATAAATAAATATCCTCAGACATTCACACCTATCAACTAGTCCCATTTTAAGCAACTTAATGATGCTTGTGTTACGGAAACAAGATGACGGACAAATATATTTAATTGATAAATACATATAATTATTTAGAATATAATATAATACATATATAATGAACATCAAAGACTGGAGAACAAATGTCTGAAAATTCATCACCCAAACACTTGCCTCCACTGGGGATCGAACCCAGGACCGCTCGAGATGGCGACGCCTTGAGGCCGGCGTACAGACCACTCGGCCACGGAGGTCGTCGTGTATGTCACAGACTTTATTGAAAACACAGTGATAAAGAATCTAATTTGAAATCTGATAAACATTTTCTGACCGCGACCGTACGTAGTTTTCAATCCATTCAAAAATGTATCTGTCAATTATTACACAATGGTTGTCATGACGGGGTGCCGGATTTATCAATGAAGTTTCGAGGAGGTCGAAAACGCACATCAATACACTACAATGTTTTTTTTATAATCAGCCCAGCAGCAGCGCAGGCCTGCGCAGGCCTGGCGACTTCCACCTCGCTGGCTCATAAGATGCCTTTTCTCGCCTCTTTTGAAGGAGTGCTGTAGGAAGGAGGAAACACGTGTGCCGGTAGAGAATTTCATGCTCTGGATGTACGAACAAAGTATGATTCCCTGAATCTTACCAATAATTGCATATTTTAATGGATAATTTTGTAATGTCCCATTTTTTCTTTTGACTACAAATATATCAGTAGTTTATAATGAGTACCCCAATTGTTTTTGTACTAATTGTAAAGTAGTGTATAGCTGTAGGACAAGCATAGGCTGGCAACTGACTGTCTGGCTGTAATAACTCATGAATCGCGAACAAATAATCTTATTTGTGACACTAACAATCTGCCCTAAATGGGGTCGATTCCATGGGATCGACGTCCTTTAAGTGACACATAACACGCTAACAAAATAAAGTATCATTTTTAATCAGACTGTATATATAAGTAAACTTTTTCTCATAGCATATTCATATCAGAAATTGAGCTACCGAAAGGCGTAACAGCAATAACATCGAACTATCGTTCCGCAAACCTCTACTATTATCTCTCACTAGATGTAACGGTTCAATTATAAGAATTTACCGCCCCCGCGGCGCCTGACGCCGCTGTAGGGTAGTCGTAAATTTCGCATCTACCGTCTTTTTCCTACCTGCGAGAAATATGAGTTCCGGTCTGAAGTAGTGACGTGTTAACTTACGGGCACTCATGGAGGATTTTGTTAAACTACTTTTAGTTCTTAAAATGACATTTTTCATATTAATTTTACAGAATACGTCGTTCGCCTATGAAATGAAATGAAATGAAATCATTTATTCTGCAATTAGATTTACATGAAATACTTTTGAACGCCAATATTTTTTTTCATACTAGCACTTCGACGTGAATGGCCTGTTGAGAAGAAGTGCCGCAAGAAACTCAACAGTTAACCTTTTTTAAACAGCCATATTCGTCCCACTGCTGGGCACCTGCCGTAATTCACCACCACACTGGCTCAATCCGGGTTAGTGGGTCGAAACGGTGGCAACAGCTACCGGGACTAGCTTAACGTGCCTTGGAACCGAAATATGGAGGAATTCAAGATCACAAGGTTATAGGCACCCATCCAAACCCTGACCATGGCGAAGGTTGCTTTGTTTTTGATATCGAAGGTCATAGCATACTAACCACTACGCCACCGGGCTTCACTAGTGAATTTTACAGAATAGTTTTGTATTTTGTATGTGTTTTTGTTTTGTTTTTTGTTTGTTTTGTTTTTGTGTTGTTTGTTTTGTGTGTTTGTGTATGTTTGTTGTTTGTTTGTATTTTGTTTGTTTTGTTTGTGTGTTTTATTTTGTTTTGTTTTTAAAGTGAATAAACTACACAAGTGGAAGGCCTAAGCCCAGCAGTGAGATGTAATAGGTTATTTTAATTCCCTCGAGGAGACGTCATGTGTTTGTTTTCGTGAGGAAGGCCTTTGCCCAGCAGTGGGACGTTTAAAGGGCTGAGGACGATTTTAATCCCCGAGAAAGGGGATTACCCTTAAGTTTACTTTTACTTAATTAAAAACATAAATATTCATTTCGGTTGCTAATTAGCCTAGCCCAAAACAATTGAAGGGTAGGAACTAGGGTTACGGACATTATACCTAAATATGAATTGCAACAACAACATAATACATGTTACATCACGTTATTAGGGGACAAACCCAGCGAGGATGTTGCGAATTCTCTTGGGGATAAATATCCTGCAAAATGGTACAGTCGACATCAGAAATGTGCAACCACTTTTGACAGTAAATGACTCTTATTGTAATAAAATAAAGATTTCTAGCTCTAAAAGGTGTGTATTTTTGTACTTGACTGTACAAACGTACTCTCATGCACAGTGTAACACCGGGTAAAGAGTGTAGCATATTTAATTTTTTTAACAATCGCTTTATTACTAATAGAAGATAAGGATATATATTTACGAACGTAAAAGCTTTATCTGTAACACTTCGTATCGTATTAGTAAAATAATTCGATCTAAGACTCAAATTCTACGCAAAACATTACACGAGACTATATTGGTGCCGTCAACCAAGCTAAAGAGGTTGAACCTTTTTCAATTTCGATAACACTTAAACATTTCCACTAATAGCGCAATAACAGCATACAAATACGGAATGAGATATTCCGTGCAATACATCAAACAATTTCCAGAACTCAGCATAACCCGATTAAACTCGCCTACAACTCCAACATTCGAAATGGGTTTCCATTCATATAAATAACTCATACATATTGCTTGGTATTGCGGTAGTTTGGCTCAGAATGGCCGAATATTTGCGATAATACGGAAAAAGTAAGACGGCCGCTAGTTCGGACTTTGAGTAATGGCCACATTGGAGAGGTTCGACGCATATTGTGCAAGAACGGGAAACTGGAACATTCTGGATCACTCGGTGACAAGAAAGTATTTGAAATGTTTTCTTTTTATGACATTAGTCGCCTTTGACGACACCCAAGGGAAGAGATGGGTTGGTAGTATTCTTTTAATGAGCCGCACGCACGCTTATGGTAAGATAATGGTAATAAATGAATACAGCTGATGGTAAGCGATAAAGGATTATCGTACCATCGTACGATTGTGATGCAAATCCTGTAAAAATCATGCGAAACCATTGTCAGCATATACAGGAAGCCTTCTGCTATACATAATGATTTCATTCTTTCTTTTTGAATCCTACTTACCAAAAGAATATAAGACTACAAAATAGTAGTAAGTATTTATTTATATATGGCCGTTCTGGATTGATCTTCACTGCAAGAATCACTGAGTTTGAATCAAACTTAAGTACAGTCTGTAGTGATCTGTGCCCGGTACATGACACCAGGCTCACCCCTTAAGGTTAGACGGGCCATTTCCGCAACTCGACGTCTAAGCGCCTTTTTTGCGTGTGTGGGAATGATGCTCCTATTCTCGCCAACCCAGCTCATCCAGATACTTCAGCAGCTTCTTCAACTTACCGAAAACCTCCGGTAGTGAGTTCGGCTGTCCGAGATGTCTTACCCGGTAGTCCGCCACACCTGGACACTCCATGATCACGTGTGCAGCCGTTTCTTCCGCCTCCATGCACACCCTGCACATAGGGTTGTCGGTTATACCTAGGTTGAAGAGGTGTTTGTTAAAAGGTCCGTGGCCTGTTATGGCCGCGGTTACCTGACGGAGTTGCATCCTGTTTAGTTTCAGGATGTTCTTTGATAGGCGTGTGTCAATTTCTGGTAATGAAGCCTTTGATTGTTTGCAGTCCTCTGTGTTCTTCCAGATCTCTTTGTGAAGTAGTCTGGTGTTCTGTTTGATCTGGTTATTAAACCATTGTTTGGGGAGAGGCACTATCGGTTCTGGTCCGTAGATTTTTGTACCTGACCCCCTTCTAGCTAACTCGTCTGCTTTATCATTGCCGCACGAGTTGCTATGTCCTTTTATCCATTGCAGGGTAATGTGGTTCTTCTTCCCCGCCATCATCAAGACGTGGTGGCATTCGTGGATTAGTGTTGAGTGACATTGAGTGTTTTTAAGTGCTTGCAAAACGGATTTGCTGTCTGTTAGAATTCTTATGTGTTGACCTTGAATGTTCCTTCTTATAATTTCTCTTGTGGCGGTAATGATTCCCAAGCATTCCGCCTGAAAAACAGTGTTGTGAATTCCCATAGGTATAGAGATGTTCATATTTAGATCGTACGAGAATACGCCGCAACCTGTCCCCATTCCGGTTTTGGAGCCATCTGTGAAGATTCTCAGATCTGTTAGGTTAAGACCTTCTTTACCGTCGTCTTGTAGTTGTATTTTATACTTTTTGTCGAAGCAGTAACGGACGTACATACCGTCGTTTGGGGCCTCCATCAGTGGGAGTTCTATCATGGCTTTCTTTAAGGAAGACGTGTGTGGGGTGGGGGCCTTGCTAAGAAGACCTAGTTCTTTCAGCCTATGCATTGTTAGGGTGGCTTCCTGTTGTATGATAAGATGGAGCGGCGTAAGGTTAAGCAAAGCTTCCAGGGCTGCGGAGGGTGTTGTTTTCATGCACCCCGTGATTGCCATGCTCATCATCCTTTGCCAGCTTTGCAGTTTCTGTTTCACAGTGATGAGTTCTGTTCTGCGCCACCAAACCAGTGCTCCGTAACTTATCATTGGTCTGATTACAGCAGTGTATAGCCATAGAGTGAGTTTTGGGGTTAGATCCCATTTTTTGCCAAGCATCCTCCTGCATTGCCAGAAGGTGTTGCTAGCTTTTCCTAATTTGGAGTCTATGTGTTTGGCCCATGTCAACTTGTTGTCGAGAATTATTCCGAGGTACTTTACCTCCGTTTTTAACTGGAGCTCGGTTTTAAAAAGTGACGGTAATCTGTAGTTGCCGAGTGTACGTTTATTAGTGAACAGGACTAGTTCTGTTTTTGTTGGATTGACGTTTAGCTTGTATTCTGTGCACCAGCTTTCAATTATGTGGAAGGCTCTTCGCATCAGATCGCAAGCTATGTTCGTTGATTTGCTATAAATCAGCACTGCAAGATCATCTGCATATCCTACTGTATAGCAACTTTTCCTGTTTAATGTTTCTATGAGTTCGTTAGCGACCAAGTTCCACAGTAGCGGTGAAAGTACGCCTCCCTGTGGGCATCCTCTAGCTACTATTGCACCTTGACCTTGGTCTCTTCCTAGTCTTACTACTCTGAACCTTAGCATGTTCTGAATCCACCTTATGATGATGTCGTTCACCCTGTGTTTCTCAAGGGCTGCCTTTATGCTATTAAAGTTAGTTTTGTCGAAAGCTTCTTCTATGTCTATGAAGGCACCTAGACAGACATCCTTATTTACTAGTGCCGTTTCTATTTTGGTGACTACTGCATGCGTGTTGGTTGTGATGGAGTGGGAGGTGTCTCAGCGCACCGTCCCTTAGGAATCTATCACATAGTCTTTCCAGGGTCTTTAGGAGGAAAGAAGTTAAGCTGATTGGTCTGTAAGATTTTGCCTCGGAGTAATTAGATTTACCCGGTTTTGGGATGAAGATTGCTCTGACTTCCCTCCATTGTTCGGGAATGTATCCTTGAGCCAGACTCGCTAGTAAAATGGTGTGAATCAGCTTAAGTAATTTAGGCCCCCCATTTTGTAGCAGTGCCGGAAAAATTCCATCAATCCCAGCTGCTTTGTATGGTTGGAAGCTTTTTATAGCCCATATGGGTAATGACCTGTCTCGCTATTTCCCAGTGTTCGATTGATGTCGTGTAGTTTGTCTCGGGCCAATTAATGTCACTTGTGATTTTGCAATCTGAGAAGTGGGTTTCCAGTAGTACTTGGTCCACTTCCTCCGGTGCCCTAGTGTAAGTATTGTCTGGTTTCCGCAGCGAACCCAACCTTTGCGGTGGTCCGCTGCTTAGTAATTTCCTAACTCTGTTAGCCTTTTGGAAGGATTCTATCTCTCCGCAGAACTTCTTCCAGGCTTGCGATTTCCGGTATCGTATGCGTTTCTTGTACTGGGTTTTCGCATAGTAGTATTCATCCCAGTCATGGTCGTTTGCAGTGTTCATCGCTCTGTTAAGGGTTTTCCTGACTCTTTTCCTCATTCTGTCTAATTCTGGGCCCCACCATGATTGGTGATTAGACTTTTTTGATTTATTGGGGTCCACGAGAGGGCAGGTGGTATTGTAGCAATATTTGGTTGCTAGGTTTAATCTGGTGACAAGCTCCTCTAACAAACTTATGTCTTGAACTTGTTCAGGGTAGCTGAAATCCTCAAGCTGTACTTCCATAAGATATTGGTAGGCCAGCCAGTTGGTCTTCTTTGGGTTCCTGTAAGGTTCTGTTTCTGTGATGTTTACCCCCAGTTCGAACCGGATCCACCTGTGGTCCGAGCAAGAGGCTTCATCTGATACATGCCAGTTGGAGATCAAATTAGAGCCCCCCTCGTTGGCTATAGTTAGATCTATGATAGTCTGGGCGCGTCTATTAATAAAAATTGGTTTGTTACCCTTGTTTATTATGTCTAAGTTAGTAGTAGAGAGATAATCTATGAACAACTTACCCCTGCTGTTTGTTTCTCTGTTGCCCCAGATGGTGTGGTGGCAGTTGGAGTCTGTAGCAATGATGAGGTCCCAGCCCTCTGACTCACAGTGTTGAACTAGCCGAATCATGTCATGCGGTGGTGGTTCTTCCCCCTCCGGCATGTACACTGAAGACAGGACTAGTTTGTTTGTGCCGGAACCGGTCACAATAGATGTAATGTCTCTGGAACAGAATTCTGTTAGTACACATGTTTCAATGTTGTTGGTAACAAAAATGGCAGCCCTAGGGTAGGGTTCTGAAGAAGTAATCAGCTTACCATTGAGATTGCTCAGGCCCTGAATTGTTCCTGCCCTGGAGAGCCATGGTTCTTGAATAAAGGCTACGGCACTGTCGTTATTACCCTCCAGCCACTTCCGCAGTTGTGCTGTTGCCGTTAGACTGTGGTGGAGGTTGATTTGAAGGGCTTGGCCCTTACACAAATGGGATTGCTTCGCCATCCTCCTCGGTGCTGAGGTTTAGCTCCTCCAGGCCACCGGTCCAACCCGCGACTCCTCCTTGGGCCCCCCCTCGGGAGTCGGTTGACTGTCCAGGAGAGCGTCCTCAGATTCGTCGAGGAGAGTACCGGTGGGGGAAGAGGTTACCCGTGGTGTTTCGGCTTCCGAGTTTGGCGGCTCTGTCTCCATAGGTGTGCTGGCGCCAGGCGTGCTCTGCCGTTGGTGTTGGGGTGGGGTGGTGGAGAATCTGCCCTTCCGAACTTCGAATCTGACATACACTGTCCCCAGCATGTATGCCAGTTTCCTCTCCCTCTCCAACAGGGCTGGTACAATGTCATCCGGGACTCCTACGATGACAAAAGTTCCTGCTTCCTGGGGGTGTGCAGCGTGTACTACCCACCTCTCGATCGCCGCCCAGGAGTTGAAATATTGGAGGCTCTCCCCAATGTCCTTGGCCGATGCTTTCTCTGGTATCAGGATACCACACCTCGTTCTACGGACTACCTCCGATGGTTTGCTTACCTTCAGAGCTTCCCCTGAGGAAAACTTCACGCCGTCGACTGCGGTCTTAAGCCACTTCATGGCTTCCGCGTTCGAGCAGCCGACCTGCGGTGACCCATCGGTGTAGGTAGGTTTCCCCTGAAACACGGGTCGTTCGTTCGGCGGAGGTTTGTGCTCTCTGATGAACTGCCTGAGCTTATTCATCAGCAGCTCTTGAACCTCGTCGGCCTGAGTACGTGAAAGGTGTCCCACGTTCGAGGTAGTGATCGCCGCTATGAGCTCCGACTAGCCGCGGCGTAGTTCCTAGGAGGAGTCGCAGAGCGCAGCTTCTTGTGCTCCCCTCTGGGCGTGCTCGTCTCGTCCAATGTTCTTTTTGGGGCCTTGGTTGCTTGCCTCGTTCCCGTCGACCCTACCTGGACAGGCGAGCTCGCTTTCGCTACCGTATCGAACTTAATCGTCTCGGCAGCGGTGTTGCGCGCCCGCTCTTCCGTCGTAGGCTGGGGAGGGATCGATGCAAGGGCCGTCAATGTTGAGCCGGATTGCTGTTGCCGCTTTCGCATTTTCCGTCTATAGGCGGCGCTAGGACGGTGTCTGGGCCTCTTCCCCTTGCTGTCTAGTTGCGGGGGGTGCTCGACGTTGTTGCTGACAGGCCTTTTCTTCTGCCTGTGTTCTACCACGATCCAGGAGTCACCCGCCTCTTTGCTGGTCGATGGTATTGCAGGGTCAGCACTTGAGTACCTCGTTGTACCCGCCCCCCCGCCGTCCTTTGTGGTGACCGCCCGAACGCATGCCGGTTGCCCGGTCGATGCTGTCGGGCCGTCCCCGCTCACCCCTTATTACATGAGACCTGAAAAGCAGCAAATCTGGGACTTAAATAAAACTGTAACAATGATATAAGATTTTAAACTTTCGCGTTGCATTTTATATAAAAGTTATACTAACGGGACTACACGCGACGTATATTATGTAGTATATAGACCATGTTATGTAGTCAGCTCGTGACGTTAGCTCGTAACCCAGCTGTAGTATCTATATACTACATAATGTATGTCGCGTGTAGTTCCGTTGGTATAACTTTTATGTAACGATGATAGCAAAAAGTTTTTCTCTTTACTCGTTTCAGTTTTAAGTTATTGTTGCAAACTTTTGTTATGTACTTACAGGTATGGAGACATGTTCTAGTCACGGAAAGACAAGTTCTGAATGTAGTTTACGGAGCTCGAGTCGTGAAAAGGCTTTAGTTGAAGCGGTTTAGAACCCCAACTTATGAGTTGGTTGTAAGTTTCCCAACAAATTTTC